>CM065589.1:100122051-101322051 GCA_033119425.1 Bufotes viridis
TTTAATTAACTATTCTAGTTCTTATTCCTCCTTGTTTTTTTTTTTGTTTTTTTTTACATTTACTTTTTTTGCAGTTTTCTCTTATCCCCCATGCTTGAATCCTACATCCTGGTTTGTTATGAGACTGCTATCTCATTATGCCTTAGAGCAGTGAGATGTGTCCTAACATCAGCAGATCATGTGACACTAACCACGCCCCTTGCTCTTACCAATGAGGCTTCTTATGCTGTACATTATAAGGTTATATCCAATTCAGGATATAACCAACAGCAACTGAAAATCAAAACTGATTTGCCACAGGGTGCAATGGTAGGCTAATACATTTTTACAACAGCAGTTTTGATAAATTGTGATATTTGGGAAGAGTGATATAACAGCAATATCTGTTGGGCGAGTTACATTTATATTAGTGGCACAACCCCTTTACTTCACATAAACAAAAATAATAGACAGTGTTCTCCAGATGACTACTAATCATGCGTAGTTTCAGATACTTGTGCTAAAGGAAATCTCACCAGTTTTAGGCCACTTTCAGACGAGCAGGTGTCATGCTGCCGACTTGCAGCGCAGCACCCGGTCTGAACTTCCAGCACTGCCTGGGTCGCATAGCATTATATTGATTTATGATGCTATGTGACCCTTAGAGGTCTGGAATGTACTGGATAACACTGACATAATGCTGTGATTCTAATTTTTTCGTTTTTTTTTTTTTTTCAAAACTTTTTTTCTTTTTTTTTCTCTTTTTGTTAAGTCCCCCAAGTGTACCACAACTTACAATGATCAGATGTAAATTGCTCAATTAGTCTGTATAGAAATCACTATATCACAGTTCAGTGCTGCCATCTAGTGGTCTGAACTGGGATATACTAACAATGAGCCTGGAAGCCTAGCACAGGCTGAGGCTTATTTATAGAACAGGGTGCTTTCCACAATCTCCACTGGGGGAAAGCGTGCCTGAAGAGAAAGCTTCCGGTTTTTAACACTCTCAGATGCCGTGAGTGAGGGAAACTCATTGCTGTGAGGGGAGGGGCATGTGGTGTATTCTGGGGCCATGAGGGAGCAGATCTGTGTGATGAGCTTTATGGGGTGTAAATCTGTGAGGGAGGGCAGGAATCGACAGAATGTAATTTTGTTGTTAGCACATTATTACAAGATTTGGGGAAGCACTTTCGATTTTGCCCAGGGCCACATTTTGTCAAACTGGCCCTGTTCATGAGTATTCAGGACTCATCAGCATATGCTGGCACTAGTTTATGTTGCCCATAGTAAGGACACCATAAAACTGGTGAAAGATTCCTTTTAAGCCTGGAACTGAAACATACATCATGTTTTGGCAGTCATATTAAAGGCATGATAAGGGGAGATATTTGACAACAGCTGATGAGCGACAGCTGCCTTCTTCTCTTCATCTCTAACCTAATCAAGAAGCTGTGGACTTTCATTGTCATTTTTCAGATCTAAGGAGATGTATAAACTGGGTACAAGAGGCTAAATGTTATATAATTGAAGCATAAGCTTACAGTGCACAATAGATGAGTTTGAGGAAGAAACCTATAGCTCAGGAATTGGAAGAGTACTTTGAGCTAAATTTTATAGAGAAGACTCCATAATAACACCAGCAGGAAGAGTCCTTTAAAACCTGAGACCAGAATACACTTGCTCCAACAAGTTCTTTCTGGATTAGTTAGGTGGAGAGCAGCAGTTAAGCTGAAGTTGGTGTGATAATCAGGATGTTTGTGAATATAATAACTCACATTTTTTTAGACTGTTGTGCATTTTTACCAATGGAGTTCTGTCTCCCACATTTTCTTTAATATAGAGATCGTGGAGTCATACAGGACTCGAAATGGATCGTATCCCAGGACAACTGGAAGTTGAGCTGATATCATGATCCTATGGAAAGTTTTCAATGAGAATGGTTTGCTGCAAACAAAAAGGTGATCTTGATCTCACTCACATCACATTGGTATTTAAATGGAAAAGGTGGACTATCTTTCATTTGGTGAAGCTGCAGTTGTGGGATTGAAATTAGAAGCTGGGGAATGGTAATTTATTTATTTTACTAAATTGAAACATATAGCAATGTTATTTTTACTTTATATTTGTCTATTCAAAAACATCATGGACATAAAGTTAAAATAAAACTCAATGCCACAGCACTCTGCAAACAAAGTATAGGAACTAATGATATAGTTACTATATGAATAAACGTGAGGAACTTAGCAAATATATTTTGATTAAAATAATTTGTGCCTATCCACCAGGGCTAGCTGACTTCTTTTGGACGAGAACCTACGCTAAATGATAACTCATCTGGTGCCAATCAGCCTCCAATGAATTTGGGGAAGGCAGACGCCACATATATACTAGGGTTCAGTATATATGTGTAGCCTGCCTTGCCTAAATTCATTGGAGGCTGGCACCAGAAGAGGTAGCATTGACCGTAGTTCCCCTTCCCAAAAGGTCACCTTGTGTGGTGGATGGTCACAAATGATTTTGATCAAAATATACGTGCTACGTACCTCAATTTTATTCATATAGTGAGTATATCATTAGTTCATATATTAGTTCACATATTGTGTTCACGGAGTGCTGTTACATTGTGTTTGTCATAGGGATGCACATGTGAGCATTAGGATGTGTTGGCTTTGTTTTTTATTGTTGCAAGAGGCATAAAGTTATATATCATTTATGCAGTCTACTTATTACCACTTTGCTCCAAAGTTATGAAGTTGGATAAAATTTTACATTTGCAAAGTGCCTGCTGAGTTCAAAGAGATGTGAAAAACAGCATGAGCATATGAAGTTTTTCCATTAATTATCTTTTATTTTTATAGCGGTTAGAACGTTAAAATTGCTATGTATTCAAATACACTTTTGTCGTTTACATGCACTTTTTATGCATAGTACAGTATGTGCATGAAATCTGATTAAAACAAATTAGCTCAATAATAATCAATGTGTCAGTACACAGTGTTGATTACTCTGCAGAATTGAATCTGTTTAAAATTCATTGATATGCAACTTATGCAAGTAAACAAATTATATCTTATGTTATAAAGTCTGTTGAATATCAGGTGCAGAAAAAGTTTGAGAATTAAATATTTTAAGCAAAAACAATTTTTGAGTATAAAAAAAAAGGAAAAGCCCCCAAAACTTTGGGCACCCTGCATGGTTAGTACCTAGTAGCACCCCTTTGGCAAGTATCACAGCTTGTAAACGCTTTTTGTAGCTAGCCAAGAGCCTTTCAGTTCTTGTTTCATCCATTCTTCCTTGCAAAAGTCTTCCAGCTCTGTGAGATTCCTGGGGTATTCTGCATGCACTGCTCTTTTGAGGTCTATCCACAGATTTTCAATGATATTCAGATCAAGGGTCCATGAGGGCGATGGTAAAACCTCCAGTTTGTGCCTTTTGAGATAGTCTATTGTGGATTTTGAGGTATAATTAGGTAATTATCCATTTGTAGAAGCCATTCTCTTTTCAACCAACTTTTTTGCAGTTTGTGTTATGTATGCCTCCAGAATTTGACAGAATATCCTTGAATCCATTCTTCCCTCTATCTGTTCCCCGTGCCATTGGCTGCAACACAACCCCAGAGCATAATTGAGCCACCCCTATGAATAATAGTTGGAGAGGTGTTTTTTTCATGAAATTTTGTGCCCTTTTCTCTTGGCCAAAGAGTTTAGTTTTAAAGGGGTTCTCCGGGAATTAAGAAAATTAAAATACGCAAATATTACTTTATTATAAATATATTCCAAAATACCTTTCATTAATTATAATGGCTCATTTTGTCTAGGGAGCAATGATTAGGAGAAACAAAATGGCCGCCGTCCTGTTAGTATACACAAAACCTGTCCTAGTCACACAGGAGGACAAGTTACTTCACAACACTGAGGTAAAGAGCTGCCTTATCATCCTCTCTGCTCTGACTGTCAGGGATTATGATGCTGAAGTGTTCAAAAAACAAAAAAAGGTGGAGACAGCACTTCCAAATGCAGATTGATTTTAAATCAATCTGCATTTGGAAGTGCTGTCTCCACCTTTTTTTGTTTTTTGAACACTTCATGTCGTTTATGGATGCAGGGACTTTTTACCACCCCTGTGAGACGAGCACCCATCATTCACCTGGACTTGGTAGTGCTGGATCCACCTTTTGACCGTTTGAGGGATTATGATGCTGACTACAGTTTAATATGATATTTAGTTGAATCTTTGTTGGAATGAAGTTCATCATGAGACATGAAGTACAGACAGGACAGACTGTGGTAATGGAGACTGCACACAAGTGCTGCTGCTTATTAGCCATATCTGCTCATGAACTCCATTCCTACAGAGATTCAGCTAAAGATCTTATCATCTGTATTAGGGATCATAATCCCTGACAAGTAGAGAGGAGGATGAGGCAGCTCTATACCTGCAGTGATTAGGACATGTTTTGTGTGTACTAATAGGACAGCGGCCATTTTGTTTCCCCTGATGACTACACCCTAGACAAAATGAGGCATTATAACTAATGTAAGGTATTTGGGAATATGTTTATAATTAAGTAATATTTACATATTTTCATTTTCTTAATTCCCAGAGAACCCCTTTATCCTCATCGGTCCATAGGACTTGTTCATTTGTCACTGAACATTAGAACAATGTTCCACAACTTCAGAGTCTGCTAAATCTTCCTGAGGTTCTTTTGCAGTCAAGCGGAGGTTCTGATGTGCCTTTCTAGAATTCCTATGAGCAGCTGTTACATTCGAAAATGGCAACCTGAAAACGCTTTTCTATCTTCTTATAGCCTTCTCCTGCTTTGTGGGCCTCTCCCATTTTCATTTTCAGAGTGTTAGACAGCTGCGTAGAATAACCTATTGCTGCTGTTTTTTGGGACAAGGTTAGAAGAGTCTGGGTATTTATAAAGCTTTGATATTTGCATTTGACCTTTCCTAACAGTGATTGCAAAAAAAATCCTTAATCATAACATAATACACTGATATTTTTTAACCCTTTTAACCACAGAGCTTTTTTATTTTTTGCGTTTTTGCATTTATGTTTTTCATTCCCTGATTTCTGTGGTCTTAACAGTTTTTTCCGTTCATATAACCGTATGATAACTTGTTTTTTTGGGGGACAAGTTGCACTTTCTAATTCCACCAATTAATATTGCATATGATATAATGGGGAGCTGAAAAAAATTCCAAATGGAATTTAAAAAAAAAAACACAATTCCACAAGTTTTATGGGTTTTGTTTTTACGGTGTTCCCTACATGTTGTTCACAGTCTTCTCCAGGTTGGTCCGATTACTGTGATACCTCATATCTATAGTTTTGCTTGCGTTTTTATACTGAAAAAAAAATCCTTGCAAAAATGTTTCTTCTTTTCATTGCCATATTCTGCCCCTATAACTTGTTTGTAGTTATGTGTATGGAGCTGTGTGAGGGCTCATGACTTTTTGATCACTGTTTATTTAACTTTTTTGTAGTAGGAGAATCGACCCAAAAACGGCAAATCAGTCATTTTGACTTTTATGTTCAATTTCATTTTTTTTTGCAATTTTCCATACGGGATAACTATTTCTATATTTTAATAGTATGTGTGATACCCATGATGTGTATTTTTGTTTTTTTATTTTGGGGAAATGGGGGTGATTTGAATTTTTTTTATTTTTTTTTTATTTTTACACTTTTAATTGTTAAGGACATTAGCTACGGGTGCCATCTTTAAAGTCCCAGCTAGCGCCGTACATGTATGGGAAAGGGTTAAAGTGATGAAAAGTGTGTTTTAACTTTAACTTAAGTTAAAGAGATCATTTCATCTTCAACTTGCTCAATTGTTCACAGTAACGGTAATTTTGACCAGGGGTGCCTAAAACCTTTGTATGTCACAGGATATATATATATATATATATATATATATATATATATATTTAACCAGTAAAGTAACAGCAGCAACACAATCCACAGTGAGGCGGATGCAATCCCTCAGGAGGACGGACAATCTTCCTATGTATATAGGTAACCAGACACGAGGCAGCACTCCAGTAGGTAGTGGTGATGACCCAAACTTTATTCCCAGGCAACGTTTCAGCCTACTCCATGAGGCCTTTGTCAAGCATTATAATAGTGCCACAAACATTCTTTTATAACAGCACAGCAAAGTCATGTGATGTGGGTGCTCCAAAAATGATGTCATTTTTGGAGCACCCACATCACATGACTATATATATATAAAGCTGACTATATATATATATATATATATATATATATATATATATATAAAGCTGAGTGTATGTATATGTGTGTGTGTATGTGTGTATGTATGTCCGCTAAAGGAGTGTCAAATTTACAATCATAAAATTTGGCACACAGGTACATCAGGTGTCCGGGAAGGTTTTAGACCGGTCTCAGCTCTGTAGCACTTACCGTTCCTGAGATATTCTCAAAAAATGTATTAGCCAAGAGAAGCCTAGTCACATGGCACTTATCAGCCAATATAACAACCCAGCCATTTTTCTTCACTGCTGTAGGTCAGCATTAAAGGAAATCTGTCACCAAGATAATTGTTATTGAAGTAAAGCCATAGCCTAATAGCACATAGTACCTTATTTCCAGATGTGTCTTTGTTCCAGCAGTAGATGTTTTCTATCCTCCAAAATTGTTTTGGTATGCAAATTAGCCAGTAAAGTGCCAAGAGGAGCATCTTTCTTACAGGAAGGAGCCCAGGCACGCCTCCTGCCACAATGTGTCACCCACCCCTCCTACATCACATTCAAGCCATAACTCTGCCCCCCTTTTCCCTGCTCCCAGCATAAGTGCAGGCTTGGGCACTAGCAGGAGGTGTGCCTGGGCTCCTTCCTGCAAGAGTGACGCCCCTATGGGCACCTTACTGGCTCATTTGCATACCAAATAAACTGGATTTTCAGAAGATAGAAAACATCTATTGCTGTAACATAGCAAATCTAGAAATAAGGTACTAAGTGCTATTAGGCTATGGCTTTACTTCAACAGCGATTATCCTGGTGACAGATTTCCTTTAAAGGGGCAGGGTGCTGTGGATGACACTGTTAAGGGTGCTGTGGAGGTCACACTTCAGAGGGCAGGTAGGGTGGCCATTCAGGCCACCCTCAAAAAACTGACTTAAAACCCCGCCCCCAGGTCCCACTAAGCCTCCCCCCCCAACCCGGTTAGGTAATGCCCCCTCCCACTCCACAGCAGACGCGGATTGAAAAAATGAAGATACAAATCAACTTCTGTCAGCTGCAGGTGTTGAAGGGAGGGTTACTTTCTCCCTGCAGTTCACGCTCAGACAGCACAGTGCTGTTTTCTGAGAGTGAGCTGTTCAAAAGGACATCCCTGTGTCCGTCCAGACGCCATGCCGGACGGAGGACAGGGAGTCTGAAAGCTGGTCTGTCCTGCCTAAGACAGGACCTCTGGCAATCCTAAGGGCAGGCTGCTGTGGAGGTCACAATTAAGGGGATGGTCCGCTATGGAGGTCAGTGTTAAGGGGCAGATTGCTGTAGAGGCAACTGTTAAGGGGGCGGGGTGTTGTGAAAATCACAGTTAAGGAGACGGGGTACTGTGGGGGTTACTAATAAAGGGGCGAGTCACTGTGGAGGTCACTGTTAAGCTGACAGGATGCAGTTGAGGTCAATGTTAAAGGGGCAGGTGCTTTGGAGGTCTCTGTTAAGGGGGCATGGAATGGTAGAGGTCACAGTTAAGTTAATTGTCCGCTATGAAGGTCAGTGTTAAGGGGCGGGGTGCTGTGAAGGTCCCTGTTAAATGGGCGGGTGTTGTGGAGGTCATATTTTAAGAAAACAGTTCTCTGTGGAGGTCACTATTAAGGGGGTGGGTTATTGTGTAAATCACTGGTAAGGAGATGGGGTGCTATGGAGATCACTAATAAAGGGGTAGCCGCTGTGGAGGTCACTGTTAAAAGGTAGGGCACTGTGGAATTTACTGTTAACCACCCCAGCCTCCCTAGCTTAAACACCCTTAATGACCAGGCCACTTTTTACAATTCTGCACTACACTACTTTTACCGTTTATTGCTCCGCCATGCAACTTACCACCCAAATGAATTTTACCTCCTTTTCTTCTCACTAATAGAGCTTTCATTTGGTTGTATTTCATGTTGCTGACATTTTTATTTTTTTGCTATTAATAAAAATTTAACGACATTTTTGCAAAAGAAATGACATTTTTCACTTTCTGTTGTAAATTTTTTTTAAAAAAACTACATTTCGATATAAATTTTTCTCTAAATTTATTGTTCTACAAGTCTTTCATAAAAAAAAATCCAATAAGTGTATATTTATTGGTTTGGGTAAAAGTTATAGCGTTTACAAACTATGGTGCAAAAAAGTGAATTTCCGCATTTTGAAGCAGCTCTGACTTTCTGAGCACCTGTCATGTTTCTTCAGGTGCTAGAATGTCAGGATAGTATAAATACCCCCCAAATGACACCATTTTAGAAAGAAGACACCCCAAAGTATTCGCGGAGGGGCATGGTGAGTTCATGTATAATTTCATTTTTTTTCACAAGTTAGCGGAAAATGACACTTTCTGAGGAAAAAAAATAAAAAATAAAGTTTCCATTTCTGCTAACTTCTGGCAAAAAAAACTCAGACGGACTCACTATGCCCCGAAATGGGGTCATTTGTGGGGTGTGTTTACTCTTCTGGCATTTTGGGCGGGGCTAAATTGTGAGCAGCCATGTAAAACCTAAAGGTATTCGTTGGAATTTGGGCCCCTTTGCGCACCCAGGCTGCAAAAAAGTGCCGTACTCACCCAACATGGGTATATGTAAAAATACACCCCAAAACACATTTCCCTACTTCTCCTGAGTACGGCAATACCACATGAGTGACACTTTTTGCAGCCTGGGTGCGCAAAGGGGCCCTAATTCCAATGAGTACCTTTAGGATTTCATAGGGCATTTTTACGCATTTGGATTCCAGACTTCTTCTCACGCTTTAGGGACCCCGTGAGGGTATTCCGTGAGGGGTATGGGGAGTTCATGTAAAATTTTATTTTTTATCACAAGTTAGTGGAATATGAGACTTTGTAAAAAACAAAATATAAAAAAAAATATCAATTTCCGCTAACTTGTGCCAAAAAAAAATCTGTGAACTCGACTTGCCCCTCACGGAATACCTTGGGGTGTCTTCTTTCCAAAATAGGGTCACTTGTGGGGTATTTATACTGCCCTGGCATTTTAGGGGCCCTAAAGCGTGAGAATCCAAATGCTTAAAAATGCCCTGTGAAATCCTAAAGGTACTCATGGGAATTTGGGCCCGTTTGCGCATCTTGGCTATAAAAAAGTGGCACACATGTGGTATCGCCGTACTCAGGATTCTGTGAGGGGCATGGCGAGTTCACAGAAATACATTTTTTTTTTTTTTTTACAAAGTCTCATATTCCACTAACTTGTGACAAAAAATAAAATTTTACATGAACTCACCATACCCCTCACGGAATACCTTGGGGTGTCTTCTTTCTAAAATGGGGTCACATGTGAGGTGTTTGTACTGCCCTGGCATTTGAGGGTCTCCGCAATCATTACACGTATGGCCAGTATTAGGAGTTTCTGCGATTCTCCTTATATTGAGCATACGGGTAATGAGATTTTTTTTTTTCCGTTCAGCCTCTGAGCTGAAAAAAAAGAAAATGAACGGCATAGATTTTTTCATTCGCATCGATCAATGTGGATGAAAAAATCTCTGCCAAAATCAGTGACTGCGGTACACTGGGCTGGGCGCTAACTACCTAACAAGTAGCTAACTAACTGGCGGTGATAAGGGACCCTTATGCCCCATTCACACGTCCGCAATTCTGTTTGCGGAACGGAATTGCGGACCCATTCATTTCTATGGGGACAGACTTTGTCCCGCTCGGATCCGGAATTATGGATCGGCGCTTCCGGGTCTGCACTTCCGTTCCGCAAAAATATAGAACATGTCCTATTCTTGTCCGCAATTGCGGACAAGAAAAAGCATTTTCTATATAGTTCTATATAGTTCTGACAATGTGCGGATCTGCAAAATGCAAATTGCCAGTGTCCGTGTTTTGAGGATCTGCGGATCCGTGGATCAGATCCGCGGATCCGTGGATCTATGGATCCGCAAAACACATATGGACATCTGAATGGAGCCTTACAAGGAGTGTGATAAATGACAGGGGGGTGATCAGGGAATCTAGATGGGGTGATCAAGGGGTTAACAAGGGGTTAAAAAATGAGGGGGGGGGGATAATGTAGTGTTTGGTGCAACTTTACATAGCTACCTGGTCCTCTGGTGGTCAATCCCAGCAAATGGGACCACCAGAGGACCAGGTAGAAGGTATATCAGACGCTGTTAACAATACAGCGTCTGATATACCTGTTTGATGCGATTTATTTCGCATCTACAGCCTGTCAGCGATTGATCATCGCTGGCAGGCTGTAGTAGAACTCCTGAGACGTGCGGCACTGTGAACGCGCGGGCAGGCCGCTGTAAAGGTCAATGTTAAGGAGACGGGCACTGTGGAGGTCACTGTTAAGGGAGCAGGGGACTGTGAAGGCCACTATTAAAGGGCAGCAGGGTACTGTGTGGTCACTGTTAAGGGAGCGGAGTACTGTGGCAGTCACTGTTAAAGGGCCAGTATCTGTGGAGGTCTCTGTTAAGGGGGCCGGGAATGGTGAAGGTCAGTGTTAAGGGGACTGTAACCTATGGTCAGTGTTGTAGAGGTCACTGTTAAGGGGGAAGACCCCTGTGGAGGTCACTGTCAAGGGGGTGGGGTGCTGTGGAACTCACTGTTAAAGGGGCAGGCTGCTGTGAAGGTCAAAATTAAGGGAGTGGGCTGCTGTGGACATCCCATTTCAAGGAGACACGGCACTGTGGGTGGTCAGTGTAAAGAGGTGGGGGGCTGCAGAGGTCACTGTTAAGGGGGCGGGTACTGTAGATGTCACTTTTATAGTGGATACTGACGATATCTTTTAACGACACACGCAAACATTAAATTAAATAGATGAAATATATCCATGCGAAGCCAGGTCCTTCAGCTAGTATATCTTATAGATATAAAAATTAGTTTTTTTGGCTGTTCTTTATGTGCAACCAAACGACTGGACCAATCTTCACCAAATTTGGCACAAAGGTACATCTGGTGTCCAGGAAGATTTTAGACCGGGTCTCAGCTCTCTTGGACGTACCGTTCCTGAGATATTACTAAAAAATGGCCTGCATTAGCCAATAGAAGCCTGCAAGTCTTTCACTCATATCCCAACTGCCATACACACAGTCACATTTCCCTTATCAGGCAATAGAAGCTTGCAGGCACTTAGTCTCCACATACACAGTTTTACTCCAGGTTTCCATAACAACCCAGCCATTTTTCTTCACTGCTGTAGGTTAGCTTTAGGCTAGGGCTACATGACGACAATAAGTCGCACGACACATAGGGCACAACTACAATGCTAAATACATCCATCTTGAATGGATTTTTGCGACTGTTGTGTCGCAGTCACAGCAAGTCGCATGTCGTAGTGCGACACCATAACCCATCATTATAAAAATTGTTGCGAAACAGTGGTACGACAAAATGTCGCGAGACACATGTCGTCATGTAGCCCTAGCTTTAAAGGGGCAGGGCGCTGTGGAGTTCACTGTTAAGGGGGCAGGGGCCACTATTAAAGGGGCAGCTGCTGTGAAGGTCACTGATAAGTCAGCAGTATACTGTGAGGTCACTGTTAAGAGAGCGGGGTACTGTGGAGGTCACTGTTAAGGGAATGGGGTACTGTGGCAGTCACTGTTAAAGGGATGGGTGCTCTGGGGGTCTCAGTTAAGGGGGCAGGGAACAGTGGAGGTCACAGATAAGGGACTCTCCCCTATAGAGGTCAGTGTTAAGGGACGGGATGCTGTACAAGTCACTGTTAAGGGGGCGGGCCCCTGAGGAGGTCAATGTCAAGTGAGTGGGGTGCTGTGAAGGTCAAAGTTGAGGAAATGGGCTGTTGTGGAGGTCCCATTTTAAAGAGACAGGGCACTGTGGGGGGGGGTAGTGTTAAGGGGTGAGGGGCTGTGGAGTTCACTGTTAAGGGGGCATGGTACTGTAGAGGTCACTGTTATGGGGGATACTGTCGATATCTTTTAACGATACACAGAAACATTAAATGAAATAGATGAAACATACCCGTGCAAAGCTGGGTCTTCTTCTGCTAAAATAATATGGTTGCATAAGTAATACTTTGTTGAAGCATCTTTTGATTTTATTACAGCACTCAGTCTTTTTGGGTATGAGTCTATCAGCATGGCACATTTTGACTTGGCAAGATTTGCCCGCTCTTCTTTGCAAAAAACTCCAAATCTGTCAGATTGCAAGGGCATCTCCTGTGCACAGCCCTCTTCAGATCACCCCACAGATTTTCAGATCAGATTCAGGTCTGGGCTCTGGCTGGGCCATTCCAAAACTTTAATCTTCTTCTGGTGATGCCATTCCTTTGTTGATTTGGATGTATGCTTTGGGTCGTTGTCATGCTGAAAGATAAAGTTTCTCTTCATGTTCAGCTTTCTAGCAGAAGCCTGAAGGTTTTGTTCCAATATTGACTGGTATTTGGAACTGTTCACAATTCCCTCTATCTTAACTAAGACCCCAGTTCCAGCTGAAGTAAAACAGTCCCAAAGCATGATGCTGCCACCACCATGCTTCACTGTAGGTATGGTGTTCTTTTGGTGATGTGTTGTTTTTGCGCCAAACATATCTTTTGGAATTATGGCCAAAAAGTTCAACCTTGGTTTCATCAGACCATAACACCTTTTCCCACATGCTTTTGTGAGACTTCAGATGTGTTTTTGCAAAATGTAGCCTGGCTTGGATGTTTTTCTTCGTAAGAAAAGGCTTTCATCTTGCCACTCTACCCAATAGCCCAGACATATGAAGAATGCAGGAGATTGTTGTCACATGTGCCACACAGACAGTATTTGCCAGATATTCCTGCAGCTCCTTTAATGTTGCTGTAGGCCTCTTGGTAGCCTCCCAGACCAGTTTTCTTCTCGTCTTTTCATCAATTTTGGAGGGACGTCCAGTTCTTGGTAATGTCACGGTTGTGCCACATTTTCTCCACTTGATGATGACTGTCTTCACTGTGTTCCATGCTATATCTAATGCCTTGGAAATTATTTTGTATGACTGATTATTTCTCCTTACTGATATCTTTTAACAATGAGATCTCTCGGATTCTTTGGAAGCTTTCTGTGGACCATGGCTTTTGCTATGGGATGCGACTAAGAAAATTTCAGGAAAGACCAACTAGAGCAGCTGAACTTTATTTAGGGTTAATCAGAGGCACTGTAAATGATGGCACGTGTATGCTGACTCCTATTTAACATTTTTTAAATGTGATTGCTTAATTCTGAACACAGCTACATCCCCAGTTATAAGTGCAACCACATTATTTTTTTGTTTTGTTTTGTTTTCTTCCCTCCACCTAAAAGATTTCAGTTTGTTTTTCAATTGAGTGGAACAGTTTATAGGTCACATTAAAGGTTGAAAAAGTTTTGAAATGATTTATCTCTGTCTCATTTTTTACAGCACAGAAGCCTGCCGTTTTAATAGGGTGTGTAGACTTTTTATATGCAATATATATATATATATATATATATATATATTCACACACACAGTATATATATATATATATATATATATATATATATATTTATTTATTTGTGGTCATGGCTGCGGAGGAACCGACCTGACCTGAAGGGTTAAATAATCAGCTTACCTGAATGGCCAGAAAACTACCTATTTAAATGGCTAGTGATGTGCCCTTAGCCATGAGTGAGGGTAAGCCTATAAGGGGGCATACCCTGGGTGAAGTGCTGAAAAGAAGGGAGGGAGGGGCACTGGAAGTGCACGTGAGTGACGATCGCGCCTCTGGGTGTTTATGTAGCCCTACACCCCTCCCACAAATGCAGGCTGAATTCTCAGCCTGCTGAATTTGTAGTCATGGCTGCGGAGGAACCAACCTGACCTGAAGGGTTAAATAATCATCTTACCCGAATGGCCAGAAAACTACCTATTTAAATGGCTAGTGGTGTGCCCTTAGCCAAGAGCATGGGTAGGCCTAATAGGGGGCAAAAAGCAAACCATTGGATCTTTTTTTCTTTTTTTTTATTTAATTGAAAAGTAAGTTTCAAAATGCCAAGTTGCAGAAGGCATTAGACATCTCTGCATGAGGGTTAGGAATGTAGCGAACAAAGCATGATGAATGCCACCGACCCATCTTCTTGATGATATGACCAGGTACCCCATGTCTGGAGGCTGAGGAAGCTGTTCCAATGCGAAAAGAATGTCCTGAAATAGATATAGGATCAAAACCTAGACCGGAAGCTAGAGTGCTGACATGTGAGATGAGTTGATACAATGTGAGATAACAATTCTTGAAGGGAAGCAAAGGACTATCTGATGGAGCATCACCTAGGATTAGTAAAAGCTTGTTCAACACCTGAATCGGGCACCAGTTGTTGAAAGTCTGGTAGTATCTGACTGCTACCGGCGGCCCCGATTGGGAAGTTTTGGTGGATGTCAGGGATAGAATAATATGATCCGCGTGCCACTCTAGTTGTCCCTTGGCTAAGCCTCTATTCTTAGGAGAGGTGCTGGTAAATTCCCCGGTCCTGGGAAAACCGTAAAAACTTAGATAGATGGCAGCTTTGATGATGGTGCTGACATAGGGCCCAATAGGATTCCCGTCTAATGAAATGGAAAGCTTCCTAAACAGGTCTCCTGAAACTGGCTGCCTGGTTGAGGTAGACCCTTTACCACTCTTTTAAATGCCCCAAAGAGTTGCTTTGATTGGGATGTGAAAAGTGATCTGCTATCTGGATGTTTCAGCATGAAAAAATGCTGGACGCCTGCTAAATACAACCTAATGGTGTTATAGGAAAGTCCAAGCAGCGTATGACAGTAGGCTAGGAAAGCCATGATTTATGTAGTTTGGTCGATGCTGACCCTGGGATGCAAAAGCGAAAATTTATTAAAGATGTTCCAGCCGGTTTTGTAGTTTCTGGCCGTGTTTGCAGATAATGACTTGCGAATGAGCGATTTGGCAGAGGCAATCTGCGAGTTTAATCCATTATCAGGGAGCGAAAGACTGGCGGAGTAACTCCTATGTGGTCTGCTTCTGGCATAACCTTAAAAAAAGCAGGGAAATAAAAACATAACAGTGCGTCAGCCTCAAGGTTTGTCGGTGAAGAAGGTAACTGGGGAGTTGGCCTACCCCAGAATTGCACGGCTGCCACGATCGGATAAATCTCTAACAGGGGAGAAGATTTCAGAGCTTCTCTGGCCAAAGAGATTTCTGGTGGCCACGGACCCGCGAACCATTGGGTTCCGAAAATCGCCGCAATCCCACCTGAAGCGGCTGCGTCAGAAAAAATCGTGGCTCCATTGAGGAACGAACAAGGAAATTCCATTAAGATAAGAACACCTTCCACATAGCGAGGTCAGCAATGGCATGGGAATCCAAATGGATTGAAGAATCTTATTCGGGAGCCGCGGTAAGTAACTGAAGCAATCTAGAAATGAAGGCTCGGCCCTGAGGCATAACCCTAATGGCAAAATTTAGCATTCCTAGTAGAGACTGTAACTCTACTTTCGTAATTATGCTGGAGGTCGTCGACTTGGAGATGGTCTCTTTGATCTTTTTCAATTTCTCTTCTGGAAGTCAGGCCTCCATTCTGACAGAATCTAATATTATACCTAGAAAAGTGACCGCGGTTGAAGGCCCTTCTATTTTTGAAGTTGCGACTGGGACGTTAAAAGCTCTGAATGTTTCAAGGAGTGTTGCCAGCTTTTCAGATTTCCAACCTGGTGCTTCTATTATGAGGAAATCATCCAAGTAATGGATGACCATCGGGTAATCACAATGGTTGACCAGGATCCAGTGTAATGCTTTAACAAATTGATGAAACAGCCAGGGACTGCTTTTGGATCCGAACGTCAGTCTATTCGCGAAATAATATCTATCCCTCCATTTGATCCCATAAAATTTCCAAAGATGTGCCTGGAACGGCAACAGCTTGAAGGCGTCTGCAATGTCGGCTTTAGCCAACCATGCCCCTGTGCCTGCCTGAAGGATGTGCTGAATAGTTTCATTTACCGAAGAATAATGCATAGCAAACTCTTCGGAGGGGATCAAAGAGTTGAAATTGGGTATTAGTGAACCATGAGGAGCTGAAAGATCATAGATTAGACGTTTTTTATTCGAAAATATTTTAGACACAACTCCAATGGAATTAATTCTCCAGGAATCAAAGGGAACTGTAATAAAAGGCCCAGTTAAGAAACCCTTATGACACCGCTGACAGGAGATTGTCGCCCTCCCAGGATGACTGTGGTAGGGGAACTAAACCTGTGTGAAAACCCTCTGTGAACCCGGAGATCAGAAACCGAACGTTGACCCGGCTAGTCAGGAGCGTTTTGACGACATTTGAGGGCAAGTGGACTGAGGGTGGGCTTTGAAGCATAAAGAGCAATTGTGGAGAGCTCTGCACTTATTATAATTGCAAGTAGCCAGGTTGTAATTATCGCAAACTTGGTTCTTACCCAAGAGAACTATGGGCCTGCCTAGGTTATCTACCGTGGGAAATTGTTTTGTATGCCAGATGGACCGGGAAGACCTGTCATGGAGAAAGGGGCTGGAGTAGGGCACCATTCTGAGGAGTGAAAAATGGTTTGGCAGGAGGTGCAACTTGGAGCTTTAAGCACTGCAAAGTTGTGACAAAAAAGCTTTATGTCTAGTATGACCCAATTTGTCACATACTGGAACTGAGCTAGGGCAGCAGCTGCTTACACTGAGAAGGAACGATGATAATCGTAAAATGCAAAACCACTGTATTTGTGCCCCAGATCGGTAACCCTGTAAAGGTACATGTCTAGTTCCTCACGTCTCCCTGGTTGAGCAGAGCATATAATGTCCCGGGAATAGGCTGAATGCCAGGTCAACTTCTTATTGAGGCGAGCATCTTTGGATTTTAAAATGATGGATACGTTGCCGCAGGGATTCTCTTATTTTCTGAGGAATCATGCGTGGTAATGAGAATACAGGCCAGGTTGACATCCTTCCCAGCCAGAATGTCCTTCTTAATATTTTTGGAAATTAACTGAAAAGGCGCTATGTCAAGTGAACTCAACATCCTACCTGGCTATGGGCATCGTGAAGTGGAGGCAACTAGCACCTGTGGGCCCGATTGGCTGGCCACGGAAGCCCGGGCTTCCACTGCAAGCAGCCTAGACTGCATGTCCAAAACCGAAGTGGAGATATTATTTATCGCGGCATGGTGGACATTTGATCCTCAGCTGGAGCTGTATACTCGGTGATTTGAAGTCAATATAATTCGGCTTTCCTGGCGGAGGCCGAGTTACGAATCCCCGTCCATTCAATTCCGCAATTAACTAGGGAATTGTCCAATTCCTCAATGATATGTTGCTAGCCTGCTCAGAAACATGGGTTTCTGGTACCGATAGAGCTCTTCCATGTCTGATACATGAGACATGTCTGCAGCTGTGGAGCAAACAAAAATGATCTAAATGAACCTAAAGTGGGCTCCCTCCCCTTGTGAATGTACGAAGAAGAGAAGTTGAACTGGTGACAAGATAGTAAAGAACGAGAACGGACGTGCGGACGAACGGGATAGCGAACGGTAGTAAGTGAAAACGTGAGAGACTGAACAAGGTGAGCAAGAGAAGGCCATGTGGAATAATGTAATGCTCTCGTTACCTGGACCAGTGAATGGCTTGACCTCAATGAACATAAGAAAATATAAATACATGAAACATACTGTACCTGACAGGATACAAAACAGATTGAAATACTTGGCCTGAATAGCGTACAGGCAAAATAAACATGAGCTTAACCAAATGATCGGAAAAGACCTTAACATGGCAAACAAACAGATGTAAAAGAGAACGGAACCTACCGACGTGGGAGGTGGCCCTAACCTGAGTATGACCATGACCTGGGAGGTCCGAGGAATGTATCCAGACCGACGTGGCAGGAGAGCCTGAATGGCTTGCTACGTGGCCTGAACAACGTGAAAGGCGATTTACATAAATAACGTAACCTGACCGACGAGGCAGATGCCCTTAACCTGCACTTAGCTGAAGGAGGCTATTTAAAGGCATACCTTGAACCTCAACTGATTGAAAGGTGAACAGACACTGAGGCTGACGTAGCCTGGACGCAACAAATAATGCACAAGAGGTGAAGGCCTGTTACACCAGCCGAACCTGGATACATTAGAACAAGTATAAGCAGTTAAATGCGAGACGGCAGGCTTTCTGTTGGAGCACCATTGTAGACCGGAGCCCATCAATAGTGATAATCTGATTATGGAAGTTTTTTTTTAATCAGAATTCTTGTGTGGCAGGAGCAAGAGCTCCGCTGATATAAGTTATAAAACTTCCTGAATACAGAGACCCGGAGCATGCTGCAGGACCCTGCGAACCCGCACATGGCCAGGCGTGTGCGGCTGGCACAAGCCACAGAACCCACATACATAGTGACAGAAACCAGCCTGGCACCACGTGGACAGCTTCTGTAGCAATTAAAGAAGCGCAGCTGGCCAGTGACATACATGCTGCCCAATAATCTCACCAAAGCCCTTATTAGTAGAGATGAGCGAACATCTGGATGTTCGGGTTCGAGAAGTTCGGCCGAACTTCCCGAAAATGTTCGGGTTCGGGATCCGAAGTCGACCCGTACTTTATCCCGAACCCGAACCCCATTGAAGTCAATGGGGACCCGAACTTTTGGGCACTAAAAAGGCTGTAAAATAGTCCAGGAAAGGGCTAGAGGGCTGCAAAAGGCAGTAAATGTAGGTAAATGCCCTGCAAACAAATGTGGATAGGGAAATAAATTAAAATAAAATAAACAAAAATTAACCAATATCAATTGGAGAGAGGTCCCATAGCAGAGAATCATGCGTCATATCACCCACCACTGGAGAAGGCCACTTTCAGTTACTTAGGCCCCAGCACCCAGACAGAGGAGAGAGGTCCCACACCAAGGAATAAGGCATCATATCACCCACCACTGGAGAAGGCCACTTTTAGTTATTTAGATCCCAGCACCCAGACAGAGGAGAGAGGTCCCACAGCAAGGAATCATGCGTCATATCACCCACCATTGGAGAAGGCCACTTTTAGTTATTTAGGCCCCAGCACCCAGACAGAGGAGAAAGGTCCCACAGCAAGGAATCATGCGTCATATCACCCACCACTGGAGAAGGCCACTTTCAGTTATTTTGGCCCCAGCACCCAGACAGAGCAGAGAGGTCCCACAGCATGGAATAAGGCGTCATATCACCCACCACTGGAGAAGGCAAGTTTCAGTTATTTAGGCCCAGCACCAAGACAGAGGAGAGAGGTCCCACACCAAGGAATAAGGCGTCATATCACCCACCACTGGAGAAGGCCACTTTCAGTTATTTAGGCCCCAGCACCCAGACAGAGGAGAGAGGTCCCACAGCAAGGAATAAGGCGTCATATCACCCACCACTGGAGAAGGCCACTTTTAGTTATTTAGGCCCAGCACCCAGACAGAGGAGAGAGGTCCCACAGCAAGGAATAAGGCGTCATATCACCCACCACCGGAGAAGGCTACTTCCAGATATTTAGGCCCCAGCACCCAGACAGAGGATAGAGGTCCCACAGCAAGGAATAAGGTGTCGTATCACCCACCACTGGAGAAGGCCACTTTTAGTTATTTAGGCCCCAGCACCCAGACAAAGGAGAGAGGTCCCACAGCAAGGAATAAGGCATCATATAACCCACCATTGTAACAGGCCACTTTCAGATATTTAGGCCCCGGCGCCCAGATTGAAGAGAGGTTCATTTAAATTTGGGTTGCACCGCAAGATCATGGTAAAGTTAAAAAAGTGAGGATTCAATAAAGAAGTGCCCTGGAGTACAAGAATACATGGTTGAGGGGGAGGCAGTTATAAATGTCTATTCTGCACAAGGGAGGGACAGGTCCTGTGGGATCCATGCCTGGTTCATTTTTATGAACGTCAGCTTGTCCACGGTGGCTGTGGACAGGCCGCTGCCTTTGTCAGTAATGACGCCCCCTGCCGTGCTGAATACACGTTCAGACAAAACGCTGGCCGTCGGGCAGACCAGCACCTCCAAGGCATGAAATGCTAACTCTGGCCACGTGGACAATTTGGAGACCCAGAAGTTGAATGGGGCCGAACCATCAGTCAGTACGTGGAGGGGTGTGCAGACGTACTGTTCCTCCATGTTAGTGAAATGCTGCCTCCTGCTAACACGTTCCGTATCAGGTGGTGGTGCAGTTAGCTGTGGCGTGGTGAAAAAACTTTTACACATCTCTGCCATGCTAACCATGCCCTCAGATGAGCTGGCCGTGACACAGCTGCATTGGCGACCTCTTACTCCTCCTCTGCCTTCACCTTGGGCTCCCACCTGTTCCCCTGTAACATTTGGGAATGCTCTCAGGAGCGCGTCTACCAGCGTGCGCTTGTACTCGCGCATCTTCCTATCACGCTCCAGTGCAGGAAGTAAGGTGGGCACATTGTCTTTGTAACGGGGATCCAGCAGGGTGGCAACCCAGTAGTCCGCACACGTTAAAATGTGGGCAATTCTGCTGTCGTTGTGCAGGCACTGCAGCATGTAGTCGCTCATGTGTGCCAGGCTCCCCAGAGGTAAGGACAAGCTGTCCTCTGTGGAAGGCGTATCGTCTTCGTTCTCCGTATCCCCCCAGCCACGCACCAGTGATGGGCCTGAGCTGTGTCGGGTGCCACCCCGCTGTGAACCTGCTTCATCCTGATCCTCCTCCACCTCCTCCTCATCCTCCAGTAGTGGGCCCTGGATGGCCACATTTGTACCTGGCCTCTGCTGTTGCAAAAACTCCCTCTGAAGGCTCTGAGCTACTTCTAACAGACTGGCCTGAAAGTGCTAAATATGACTCCTCATCCTCCTCCTCCTCCTGGGCCACCTCCTCTTCCATCATCGCCCTAAGCGTATTCTCAAGGAGGCATAGAAGTGGTATTGTAACGCTGATAACAGTGTAATCGCCACTGGCCATGTTGGTGGATTACTCGAAACAGCGCAACAGGGCACACAGGTCTCGCATGGAGTCCCAATCATTGCGTGCTGCATCTGAAACTCCAATATGGCCTGCTGCTGCTCGCACAGTCTCTCCAGCATGTGCAAGGTGGAGTTCCACCTGGTGGGCACATCGCATATGAGGCGGTAAACGGGAAAGCCGAAGTTACGCTGTAGTGCAGACAGGCGAGCAGCGGCAGGATGTGAACGCTGGAAGCGCGCACAGACAGCCCGCACTTTATGCAGCAGCTCTGACATGTCGGGGTAGTTGTGAATGAACTTCTGCACCACCAAATTCAGCACATGCGCCAGGCAAGGGATGTGCGTCAAACCGGCTAGTCCCAGAGCTGCGACGAGATTTTCCCCATTATCGCACACCACCAGTCCGGGCTTGAGGCCCAATGGCAGAAACCACTCGTCGGTCGGTTGTTCAATACCCCCCACAACTCCTGCGCGATGTGGGGCCTGTCCCCCAAACATATGAGTTTCAGAATGGCCTGCTGACGTTTACCCCGGGCTGTGCTGAAGTTGGTGGTGAAAGTGTGTGGCTGACTGGATGAGCTGGTGGAAGCAGAGGAGGAGGAAGCTGAGGAGGAGGCTACAGGAGGCAAAGAATGATGCCCTGCGATCCTTGGCGGCGGAAGGACGTATGCCAAGGAACTCTCCGCCTGGGGCCCTGCTGCCACTACATTTACCCAGTGTGCAGTTAGGGAGATATAGCGTCCCTGGCCGTGCTTACTGGTCCATGTGTCTGTAGTTAGGTGGACCTTGCCACAGATGGCGTTGCGCAGTGCACACTTGATTTTATCGGTACTTGGTTGTGCAGGGAAGGCACGGCTGTCTTGGAGAAGTAGTGGCGGCTGGGAACAACATACTGTGGGACAGCCAAGGACATCAGCTGTTTGAAGCTGTCTGTGTCCACCAGCCTGAATGACAGCATTTCAAAGGCCAGTAGTTTAGAAATGCTGGCATTCAGGCCCAGGGCTCGAGGGTGGCTAGGTGGGAATTTACGCTTTCTCTCCAAGGTTTGTGAGATGGAGAGCTGAACGCTGCCGTGTGACATGGTGGAGATGCTTGGTGACGCAGGTGGTGTTGTCAGTGGCACATCCTCTTTTTGGTGGGCGGCAGGTGCCAACATTCCTCCCGAGGCAGAGGAAGAGGCCGAGGCAGCAGCAGAAGAGGGAGCAGGGGGAGCCAGAGTGAATTCTTTGCTTTTTTTTTTTGAAACATGAGATTTTTATTGAATTTCAAAAAGAATTGGAAAATAGAAATACAAATGACATATTGATACATAATCAAGTAGTGTTTGTATGGGGAGTGGGGTAGGAGATGGGGAAGGGTGAGGGGTATAGGGATGGGGGTGAGGAAGTACAGTAAAATATTCTTGTACCAGAAGTATAGGGGTACATCGATTAATAAGTTAATCAATAAAATATAAAAGAAGAAATAGAACCAAACACAGTGGTACAATGTATACATACAGTAAGTCATAATGATGTTAGAATCCAAAAATCAGACTTAAATGAGGGTCATAACTCTCGGTAGAGAAAAACTCTTATGGTCATTGGGTCAATGAAACTTATATAGCGTTGTAGGAAATTAAATAATGACAACCGATCATGCATATTTTAATTATTATAAAACAGTAGAGTTTAGGGCTTTGGCTTTACTATGAAAAGTGCTATTCAGCCAAACCTCCCATTGCTTGTAGAATTCCCCATTTTTGTGTAACGCAGAAGCTGCTACTCCCTCGTACCAACAATTATTTTCCACCTTTTGAACAATTTCAGTAATATTGGGAATAATAGAGGTTTTCCAATGGAGAGCGATACTTTGTCGTATTGCTATGATTAAATGACAAAAAATTGTTCTAAAGTCATATGGAATGTTTTCTAAACCTATGAAAAGGAGTGCTAGCTGTGGAGTGGCAGGAATATTAATTGGGCAAGTCTTAGTAAAGAATTTAAAGGATTCAATCCATAATGAATGAATTTGGGGGCAGTCCCACCAGCAGTGAAGAAAAGTACCTTCGGACGTAGCTGCATCTCCAGCAAGCTGGTGTACATTCAGGGAAAATCTTGCTAAGCTTCGTTGGGTGGTAGTACCACCTGTAAAGAATTTTCCTTGAAGTTTCAAGATGGTTGATGCACCTTGATATTTTGGACACTGCGTCAAAAGAGGCTAGCCATTGTTCAGTGGTGAATGTCGTTAATAAGTCTTGAGACCATTTGTATTTAATTTCTAGCAGGGGATCACTAGTTGGGAGAATGATAATTCTATATATTTTAGAGATCTCACCTTGTGATCTGCAACTTCGCAACAACCAGTTAGATAACTGAAATGTATTAAGATCATTCTCCTCAGTTGCTTGTTTGTAGTTAGATATTATACTCTGGATAGCGTGCCTTATCTGAAAATATTTATACATATCATTGGGGAGTATATTATAGGAAGAGGAGATCTCAGAGAAGGATTTAACAATATTATTCGTAAGTCACCAATAGTGGTCATGCAGGTTGTACTAAGGTTCAGAACGTTAATGCCTCGCTTCAGGATCTGATGGCACAGCGTGCAAACCACTTGGGTCTTGTCGTCAGCACATTGTTTAAAGAAGTGCCATGCCAGGGAACTCCTTGAAGCTGCCTTTGGGGTGCTCGGTCCCTGGTGGCGGTGGCCAGTATCAGGCGAACTCTCTTGGCGGCGGCTGTTCTGCTTTTGCCCCCTGCTCCCTTTTTTGCTACGCTGTTGGCTCGGTCTCACCACTGCCTCTTCCTCTGAACTATGAAAGTCAGTGGCACGACCTTCATTCCATGTGGGGTCTAGGAACTCATCGTCCCCTGCATCGTCTTCCACACAGTCTTCCTCCCTGACCTTCTGTTCGGTCTGCACACTGCAGAAAGACGCAGCAGTTGGCACCTGTGTTTTGTCATCATCAGAGACGTGCGGACTCCGATGAGGTGGTATTCCCATGTCCTCATCATCAGGAAACATCAGTGGTTGTGTATCAGTGCATTCTATGTCTTCCACCACTGGGGAAAGGCTAGGTGGATTCCCTTGGGAAACCCTGCCAGCAGAGTCTTCAAACAGCATAAGAGACTGCTGCATAACTTGAGGCTCAGACCGTTTCCCTGATATGCATGGGGGTGATGTGACAGACTGATGGGCTTGGTTTTTAGGTGCCACCTGTGCGCTTTCTGCAGAAGACTGGGTGGGAGATAATGTTGTGAACTTGCTGGATCCACTGTCGGCCACCCAATTGACTAGCGCCTGTACCTGATCAGGCCTTACCATCCTTAGAATGGCATTGGGCCCCACCAAATATCGCTGTAAATTCTGGCGGGTACTGTAAGCTGAGGTAGTTGGTTCACTAGGACGTGTGGCTGTGGCAGAATGGCCACGTCCTCTCCCAGCACCAGAGGGTACACTAACACCACCATGACCGCGTCCCTTACTAGTTTTCCTCATTGTTACCTTTCACCAAGCACCACAATAAGAAAAAAAATATTTGGCCCAATGTATTGATTTCAAATTCAGGCCTTTTTCTACAACACTATCTGCCTATTTATTTATGTAGCGTATTACACTAATCCAGGCACAGCAGTAATCACTGATTTAGGGGAATATCTTTTAGCGCTAGTATTTAGGCCCTGAATGAAAGGTATCCTTTTATGGACAGATTTACACTTGGAGATGCACAGTACTGTGGGAAAAAATATGTAGGATTATGACTTCAGCAATTGTATTTTAACACTTTGTGTAATATACCCTTTAATGGACAGAAATACAATAGGAGATGCACGGTAGCGTGTGAAGTTATTGAGGATGATCCTCTCAGCACTTTTATATACACCTTGAGTGTAATATACCCTTTTACGGACAGATTAACCCTTGGCCTGCAACAGCTGGAACACCAGATTCAGGGTATTGCTATATTGGCAAGTGAATTTCATACCAGAACAAAATATATCCTTTGCCGGACACTATGAAACTTGGCCAGCCACAGCTGAAACCACTGATTTATGGTATTGCTATTTTGGCAATTGAATTTCACCCCAGAAAAAAAATATACCCTGTTACTGACAGATTTAAACTAGGCCTGCAACTGCTGGAACACCAGATTCAGGGTATTGCTATTTTGGCAAGTGAATTTCACCCCAGAACAAAATATATGTTTTGGCGGACACTATTATACTTTGCCACCCAGTGCTGGGACACCAGATTCAGGGTATTGCTATTTTGGCAATTCAATTTCACTCCAGAACAAAATATATGTTTTGGCGGACACTATTATACTTTTCCAGCCAGTGCTGGGACATCAGATTCAGGGTATTGCTATTTTGGCAATTTAATTTCACCCCAGAACAAAATATACCCTGTTACGGACAGATTTAAACTAGGCCTGCAACTGCTGGAACACCAGATTCAGGGTATTGCTATTTTGGCAATTTAATTTCACCCCAGAACAAAATATACCCTGTTACAGACAGATTTAAACTAGGCCTGCAACTGCTGGAACACCAGATTCAGGGTATTGCTATTTTGGCAATTGAATTTCACCCCAGAACAAAATATATGTTTTGGCGGACACAATTTTACTTTGCCAGCCAGTGCTGGGACACCAGATTCAGGGTATTGCTATTTTGGCAATTGAATTTCACCCTAGAACAAAATATATGTTTTGGTGGACACTATTAGGCCCCTTTCACACGGGCGTTGCGGGTGCACTCCGTCAAACAGTGCGGGTGCGTTGCGGGAATCGCCGCGATTTTTCCCTGCGAGTGCAAAGCGCTGTCATGCGTTTTGCACGCGCGGGAGAAAAATCGGCACTTTTGGTACCCAGACCCGAACCTGCACTTCTTCACAGAAGTGCATGTTTGGGTCAGAAATTGTCCCGCTGGTATTATTTCACATTATAACATAGTTATAATGTAAAATAATACCCTTGGCCATCTCCCTAATGTTTAAACTGGTGCAGAATGAGTTAAAATAATAAACTAATAATTACTTACCTGTTCCATTTGATCGCGAAGCCCGGCCTCCTCTCCGTTAGCTTGAAAGATGTAAAGGACCTGTGATGATGTCACAGCATCACATGGCCCAATCACCTGCTCCATCACTATGGTGATGGAGCATGTGATTGGTCCATGTGACCATGTGACATCATCCAGGTCCTTAAACACTATCCACAGCCTGAGGATAGTGTTTAAGGACCTTGGATGATGTCACATGGTCACATGGACCAATCACATGCTCCATCACCATAGTGATGGAGCATGTGATTGGGCCATGTGATGTGACTACGCGATCAAGTGGCTAAGGTAAGTTAACTTTTATTATTTTTAACCCCTTCCTCATCATTTAACACTGCATTCTTTATTAAGAATGCTATTATTTCCCCTTATAACCATGTTATAAGGGGAAATAATAGATATTGGGTCCCGTTGCTAAGCAACAATGCGGGAAAATCGCAACGCATCCGCAGTTGGTTGCGGATGCTTGCGATTTTCCCGCATCCCCATTCACTTCTATGGGGCCTGCGTTGCGTGAAAAACGCAGAATATAGAACATGCTGCGATTTTCACGCAACGCAGAAGTGAGGCGTGAAAATCACCGCTCATGTGCACAGCCCCATAGAAATGAATGGGTCCGGATTCAGTGCTGGTGCAATGCGTCCTCCTCACGCATTGCACCCGCGCGGAAAACTCGCCCGTGTGAAAGGGGCCTTATACTTTGCCAGCCAGTGCTGGGACACCAGATTCAGGGTATTGCTATTTTGGCAATTTAATTTCACCACAGAAAATAATCTATCCTTTGCCAGACATCAGACAGTATTACACTTGGCTAGCCAAAACTGGAACACCAGATTTAGGGGATTGATATCTTGGCAATTGTATTTAACCCCTTAATTAAAAATAAAAATTGCTATCCTGAGTTTCTAGGGGTGACAATAAGCACAGCCAAGCCTCTGATGTAGGATATAGCAAAAAAAAAAAACTAGTATTGATGGATTGATGGACTTGGTGGCAGCTTGTTCTGGTGCACCACAAGTCACAAAATGGCCACCGATCACCCCAGAAAAAAGTGACAGAAAAACGCTCTGTGCAGCCTAAAAACCAGTGAGCAATTAACTAGCCGAAGTTGAATCATTCACAACTGTAGATCAATCAGTTCATTAGGTGCTGTTGCTGAGTTTTCCCTGCCTAATCTCGCCCTCACAGAAGCTGCGTCCTCTCCCTACACTAATCAGAGCAGTGTGACGTGCGGCGCTACGTGACTCCAGCTTAAATAGAGGCTGAGTCACATGCTGCACTTGGCTAATCACAGCCATGCCATTAGTAGGCATGGCTGTGATGGCTTCTTAGGGCAAGAAGTAAAACTCTAGCTGATTGGCTGCTGTGCAGCCCTTCAGAATGCGGGAAGAAATCGCCGAACAACGGACCGAACCCGAACTTTTTTGAAAATGTTCGGGTCCGGGTCACGAACACCCCAAAATTCTGTACGAACCCGAACTATGCTCGAACTGTTTGCTCAACACTACTTATTAGGACCCTTGGTACAATTAAGCACAACACACAATCGGTCATCTAACTAAGAAAATCCCTTTAGGGGTCCCAACTTAAATAATTTAAACTACATACTTTATTTCTATTTATTAAAACAAAAGAAAACCCAAACCCTCATGTGTAATTAAAACTATCAGGTAGGAGCAGGGGACTATTTGTGTGTACTTTCTTAGGGGTGAGCTGTAAACAGGCTCCTATTTTATATATAAACGTGCTCCTGCGATATGCGCTTCTTTATCATTTAAACACTCCACTCACTCCTTAACTTCAGTTGTGATGTGGTAGTTAGTATATCAATTTATAGGGCATAGTTCCTAATGCATACTGTGCTCCACGCACACTGTATAGCTCACAGGATCAAACCAACGGAGTCTCAGTGATTTGTACTACTTATATAAACTCTACTTATACATGCTGCCCGTCTTATGTAAAACAACATCGTGACATAAACATATTGCAACCTCTGAGCTGATGGTGATAGTTCACCCACGAGGCTTGAATCCACCTTGATCGCACGGGAAGCCTGTAGCGTGGATCAGCACACAGGGTCCTGCAAACCAAGAAACACCCCTGCTAGGAACCTGTGCCACCAGACCTGCGGAGCCAATATCACTACCGCGTTGGATGACATGAGCGGCAACCCGCGCCACTCCATTAGTGTGCGTGAACCTGGTGGCCGGTCTCGTGATATTTCGGGCGCGGCCACCAGGGAAAGCCAGCAACCCACGTGGGTGGTGGAGTGCTTCGAATCGAACATGCAGATGGGTGGGGGACCAGGAAAGCAGGACTTGCCTATCCAGCCAGTGAGTGCCGCCGGCCACGTGGGAATACCTGTGAACGAACTGCGAGATTTGGGACGTGCTAAACCGTTGAACGAATGTCGCTTTAGCACCTTAAGTGCACGTAAGTGGCGATCACACCTCTGGGTTTTTATTTAGCCCTATGCCCCTCCCACAAATGCAGGCTGAATTCTCAGCCTGCTGAATATACATATGTATATAGATATATTATATGTGTATTAAGATATATATATATATATATATATATATATATACACTGTATAAAAACAAAAAAATGCAACAGCACTCTGCAACCAGAACTCTGCCCAAGATAGAAGCTATAAGAGGACATTAGTGTACGTATAATGTATATATACACACACGGTAAAAATTACTGGAGGAGCCTTAGCACTACTTGGGCCACTTTAGGGGTCCTTACTAATACTCGGGACACTCTGGGACATTATAACTACTAGGAGGTCTGTGGGGGCATTATCTTTATTATTGGGCACACTATGGAGGGGACTACTACTAATAGGGGCACTCTGAGGGAGCATTATTACTATTACTAATGAGGACACTCTGGGAGAGAACTATTACTATTGGTGGAACTTTTGGAAGCACGTCGGGGACTGTCCGTATGGCAGTATTATTTCTACAGTATAGTATTTGGGGGCAAACTCTGCAGAGACAAAATGCTTCTGAAAGATGCTGTCATGTGTTGTCTAGGCCAAATGGACAAGATGAGGAAAGAGAATGTCTACATCAGAGGGGTTGAATGGAGCCGGATCACATGCTCGCTTCATGCATGGTGAGTGCTGGTTGTATAATACAGCAGGCATCAACTGGCAGTGACCAGGAACAGAGGTGACTCTGATCCCGATCATTTAACCTCATATGCCGCTATCAATAGCAATGGCGGCATTGGTGGAGTTAGACAGATGGCAATGCTCTTTCTGTCCTCATATCATAGCCACCTACAGTAAAATTGAGGTGCTTCAATCAATTGCTATGACAACCTGGTGTCTTGTGAAGACTCCCACTGTTGTCATACCAGGCTGCCTGAAAAGCCACACCTGAAGTGTGCCCTGGCAGGCAGCCTGTGAAAATCCCATGGATTGTACTGTATTGGATAAGCGATCAGAAGATTGCATATACAAGTCCTCAAAGGGGACTAAAAAGTACAAAAGAAAGAGAAAAATGCTTCTAAAAATATAAAAAACACAATAGTATTAAAAATTCAAATCACCCCCCTTTCCCAGGAATTGAAAAAATATAATAGGCATCCATGCATCCAAAAATGCCTGAACTATTAAAATATTTAATGTGTGCGGTGAACATCGTAATGGGAAAAATTAAAATTGCTGAAATGTATTTTTTTTTGCTCATGTTTCCCCTCCCCCCAAATAGTATAAAATGAAAAAGTGTCATGTATCCCAAGATAATACTACTTAAAAAACTACAGCTCACCCCGCCGAAAATGAGCCCTCACACTGCTGTGTAGAAGGAAAAATAAAAACATTATGGTCGTCAGGATTACTATTTTTTTTTTAAGTAGTAAAACATAATAGAAAGTAAATGTCATATCCATAAAACCCCTAAAAACATGGCAGAGTTAAGTTTTTTTTTTTTTTCCTTTCAATTCAACCCCACAAAAGTTTTTTACCACTTTCCAACACAAACTATGGTTAATTAAATAGTGTAATTAAAAATACAGGTTGTCCTGCAAAAAATAAACTTATACCTCTTGGAAAGAGAGGCAGAAAAATAATAGTTTATTCCTGTTTTACTTAGACACTAATGCATACATTTTGTACATCACTACATAGGTATCCCAAATGTATTTAAAATAATTTAGCAAAAAATACTATTTACAGCTGTTTTGATAAAGATACTTGGACTCACAAGTCTTTTTATAATTAACCAAAGCTACTTATTATTCAGGTCTAATGACCTGTTTCCTTTGTGCTCTGTGTGTTTTCTAACACATAAGGTCACACGTGGATTCCTCCCACAGCTAATCCTCCAGATAGATGAATTTCTTTTTGTCAGAGATAACAGTGGGTTTGTACAAAAATTAATGTCTAAAACCAAAGAAGAAATAAGAATCACTAACACAAAAGTGCTTTGTATTATTGTAAAATACAGGATTAGAGACTTGAAGTAACTTGTTAGTCATAAGAAATAAGGATACACAGTGGTAACAGCTTTAAAACTGGCAAATGAGGGTCCTACAAGTAGTCGCAGGTGACTGGTGTTCTGTCCTCCTTATGTGTGAAGGTACAGAGCTTGACGGACAGCTAAACCTCTCCTGGCAATGAATTGACAATGAAGTAACGTCCAACTTCATCTTTATTAGGGTATACATATGGTGAAACTGGGGAACAGAAAAACAATGCACTTATTAAAGGGGTCTGACATATAGCAATGCATATGATACATTTCTATGCATAGCAATGATAAACATCCATGAAATATACAAATATAAACTAGGAGCATGCTATCCTACCTGCATAACAAGTATAGTCCCTAGCTGCTAACTGAAGCTACTATAGAGGAGCAGTAGAAAGACATGCAAATACATATGTAAACAGGTGCAAACAGGCTGTAAAGTGGCTTACCAGCGACGCTACCGTGGGCTTAGATGTGCAGGATGACTCCAGAGGCTTCCACACCATGTGCTACCTATGGCAGGGATGACTAAATGAGGAAAATGGCTGCTGTGTGCAGTGATGATGATGTCACTAAGTTCATGGGTCACAAGCTATGGGAACTGAAGTAGACTAAACTTCTAATATGAATATCTGTAATGTATGTAAATGGCCACTAGATGGTGCTGTTACACAACTAATATAGAATTATACAGAACATACATTGAATTTGCAGAAAACTATACATGAATTAACAAATAAGCTTGCTGAAGGCATGGCAGGCTCCATACTGGAAAATAGCTTTTGGTAGTTTTACACCAGGGGTGCACAACATTTTCTGGGTTAGGGACAAATTGTCAGACTAAACCAACATCTAGGGCCTGAGATAAAATTTAAAGGGGTATTAGCAACTGAAATACTGTATTTATGGCATATCGAACATACAGTATATGCCATTAATGTGTAGTTACACTTCCTGGACTCCCATATAATGGGAAAATACATGAAAAATACATGTGTGCAGCCACAAGACATACAAGTTTGTTACCAGATGGTTGTGGGCTGCACAGAATGGTATCGACGGCCGCATGTGGCCCCCGGGCCACACACTGTGCACCCCTGTTTTACATGGACCGATGATCTGGCAGGAATAAAGCAGACAGTCCCAACAATTGCCTAACCATCAGCAAAGATGAGAGATGCATTTACATGCAGCAATCACTTCTACTCTAATGGGACAAGCTATTGCTTGTCCCCATAGAAATTTATTGTTCCTGGGTAATAAATTGCTGTTTAGACTACTGCACAGGAAAAACCATTGTTGGTGCCGGCAGAACAACATGATAACTATATGGTCAAACATTTGATTTCATCGGGTGATTGCTGGCACCTTCTACTCACTAATTTCTGCAAACACTTATCCCCAATAGCCTGCTTGATCATCCGTCCATTTAAAAGGACCATAGCTTCTTTTGACATTTTGAATTTTACTGCAGGCGTAAAATTAAAAGGGTTCGCCGGGTTTTTAATATCAGATTGGTGGGGGTCCGACTGTATGAGGAGACGTCGAGCGCAGGGCGCACATGCCATCTACCGCCTCTCTTCCTGCTCGCCGCTGCTTTGCTATAGACATAGCAGCAGTAGAAAGAGAGAAGGGAGACGGCACGTGCAGACGCGCCATCTCCTCATACAGCTGATCGGCAGGGGCGCCAGGTGTAGGAACCCACGCCAATAGGCCATCAATATTTAAAGCCCATTGAACCCCTTTAATACCTTCATGCCTAAAAGCAAAACACTAAAACATACAGTATAGATAAATGGTTTTTAAATTGTAGCCTGCTTAAAGGCAATTAGACAATTAAGACTCCAATTAGATGACCTGAACATACTTTCTCCTAACCATGTAAAGGTAACAGACCGTGTACCAAATTTATGAAAGTGGAAAGTGCACTGGTTAAAACAGGCAAACGATTCCCTGCCACAGCTATGTCGAGTGCAGTTCAAGACAATTTTTGAGTGGGGTTGAGTGGACCCATGGATGTTTGGGTTTGTCGGGTTTGGCCGAACTTCGGGTCAAAATTCGGGTTTGGGATTCGAACTTGACCAGAACTCGAACTTGAACCCCGCGGACGCGGTAGCAAACACTGTGTTTGTTTTTTTTTCTTTTTTCTTTTTTTATCCTGTGGGATCCATGCCTGGTTCATTTGACCTCCTTAAGGACCTATGACATACATATACGTCATATCTGGCCGTGACTTAAGGACCAATGACATACATGTACGTCATGCTGATCGGGCGGGTGCAGGAGCTGCGCCCGCCCGATCCGCGGCAGGGGTCCTGCAATCCCTGATAGCCAGACCCCTGCTGTATGTGCCTGCATCGGTGAAAACACTGATGCTGACGCACTAACCCTTGATGTGCCGTGGTCAGTGCTGACCGCGGTACACTCGATGTATGTAGCTACCATTGGGTCCCTGTGATGCTGTGACGGGGACCCGATGTGTGACAAGGCATCAGGACCTGCCTTCTACGTCATTTTCCATATTTTTTTTTTTAAATAGGGAAAAAAAGAAAAGTAGACATATTAGGTATCGCCGCGTCTGTATCGACCGGCTCTATAAAAATATCTCAAGACCTAACCCCTCAGATGAACACTGTCAAAAAAATAAAATAAAAATGGTGCTAAAAAAACAGTTTTTTGCCACCTTACATCACTGAAAGTGCAATACCAAGCGATCAAAAAGGCATATGTCCCCCAAAATGGTACCAATCTAACCGTCACCTCATCCCACAAAAAATGAGCCCAAAGAAATAAAAAAAATATGGTTTTCAGAAAATGGAAACACTAAAACATGATTTTGTTGGTTTCAAAAACGCTGTTATTGTGTAATACTTAAATAAATAAAAAAAGTATACCTATTATGTATCGCCACGTCCGTCACAGCCTGCTCTATAAAAATTTCACATGACCTAACCCATCATGTAAACACTGTAAAAAAAAGAAAAAAGCCATTTTTTGACACCTTTCATCACAAAAAGTTTAATAGCAAGCGATCAAAATGTCATATGCACCCCAAAATAGTACCAATCTAACCGAAACCTCATCCTGCAAAAAATGATACCTTACATAAGAAAATCACCCCCCCAAAAAAAACATGGCTCTCAGAATAGAGCCACAAAAAAAAACATTTTTTGTTTCAAAAATGATATTATTGTGTAAAACTTAAATAATAAAAAAATACATATTAGGTATTGTCAAGTCCCTAAAAACCTGCTCTATAAAAATATCACATGATCTAACCTGTCAGATAAATATTGTAAATAACAAAAAATAAAAACGGTGCCACCTTGCCTCATAAAAAGGGTAAACAACTCAGATAAACACCTTAAAAAAAAACACCTCAAAAACCATCAATTCATACTGAAAATAATGAGCCCCTATATAAGACAATCACGAAACAAATAAAAAAATAACTATGGCTTTCAGAATATGGAGACACAAAAAAATTTTTTTTTCAAAAATGCTCTTATGTAAAATATTGTCACGTCCGTAACAACCTGCTCTATAAAAATACCACATGATCTAACCTGTCAGATAAATATTGTAAATAACAAAAAATAAAAACGGTGCCACCTTGCCTCATAAAAAGGGTAATATAAAGCAACCAAAAATCATATGTACCCTAAAATAGTGCCAACAAAACTGCCACCTTATCTCGTAGTTTCCAAAATGGGGTCTTTTTTGGAGTTTCTACTCTAGGGGTGCATCAGGGGGGTCTTCAAATGTGACATGGCAGGTTAAAATTATTCCATGTAAAATATGTCTTCAAAAAACAATATGGCGTTCCTTTCCTTCTGCGCCCTGCCGTGTGGCCACACAGCAGTTTAGGACCACATATGGGCTGTTTCTGTAAACTACAGAACTAGGGCAATACATATTGAGTTTTGTTTGGCTGTTAACCCTTGCTTTGTTAGCAAAAAAATAGATTAAAATAGAAAATCTGCCAAAATTCTGAAACTTCATCTCCATTTTCCATTAATTCTTGTGGAAGACCTAAAGGCTAACAAAGTTTGTAAAATCAGTTTTGAATACCTTGAGGATGTAGTTTCTAAAATTGGGTCATTTTTTTGTGGTTTCTATTAAGTAAGCCTCACAAAGTGACTTTAGACCTGAACTGGTTCTTAAAAAGTGGGGTTTGCTTCTAAACTTCTAAGCCGTCTAACGCCCCAAAAAATCAAATAGCATTCAGAAAATGATCCAGACATGAATTATGCGCTTGTCAGTTATCACCCCCCCCCCCACTCTGCTGTGCTAAACACACGTTCGGACAATACACTGGCGTAAAGGGCAAGCTCAGGCCATGTGCCCAATTTGGAGACCCAGAAGTTGAATGTGGCAGACCCATCAGTCAGTACGTGTAGGTGTGTGCACACGTACTATTCCACCATGTTGCTGAAATTCTGTCTCCTGCTAAGACGTTCCATATCAGCTGGTGGTGCTGGTTGTTGAGGTGTGCTGACAAAGCTTTTCCACATTTCAGCCATGCTAACCCTCCGTTCTGAGGTGCTGACAGTGCCCCAGCTGTGTTGGCGACTTCTTACCCCTCCTCTGCCTTTACCTTGTGCTTCACTGAGCCCTCGCTGTCAGGTGGGAATGCCATCAGCAGCGCATCTACCAGCGTGCACTTGTACTCGCGCATCTTCCAATTACGTTCCAGTGATAGAATAAAGGACGGCACATTGTCCTTTTAGCATGGATCCAGCAGGGTAGCCACCCAGAAATCAGCACTGGTTAGAATGTGGGCAACTCAGTGGTCATTGTGCAGGCACTGCAGCATGTAGTCGCTCACGTGTGCCAGGCTGCCCAAAGGCAATGACAAGCTGTCCTCTGAGGGAGGTAAATCGTCTGTGTCCTCTGTATCCCCCCAGCCACGCTCTAGTGATTGCCATGAGTGGATTTGGGTGCCATCCTGCTGTGAACACGGTTCCTCCTCATCATCATCCTGGCTGGACAGTTGTGTACATGGCCTGCCTCTGTTGGTGCAGGAACCCACCCTTCGAGACACTTATGAATGACTGGCCTGATAACCATGGAAATTACCCCTCTTCCTCCTCCTCTTCCTCCTGTGCCACATCCTCTTCCATCATCGCCCGAATCGTTTTTTCAAGGAGACATAGAAGTGGGATAGTAACACTGAGGATGGCGTCATCTGCACTGTCCATGTTGATGGAGTTCTTGAAACAGTGCAACATGGCACACACGTCCCGCATGGAGGCCCACTCGTTGGTTGTGAAGTGGTGCTGTTCCACAGAGCTACTCACCCGTGCGTGCTGCAGTTAAAACTCTACTATCGCCTGCTGCTGCTCACACAGTCTCTCCAGCATGTGGAAGGTGGAGTTCCACCTTGTGGGTACATTGCATATGAGGCGGTAAGTGGGAGGGACGAAGTTAAGCTGCAGCGCAGACAGGCGAGTAGCAGCAGGGTGAGAATGTCGAAAGCACGCAGAGACAGTCTGCACTTTCTGCAGCAGCTCTGACAATTCGGGTAATTGTTCAGGAACCTATGCACCATCAAATTCAGCACATGCGCCAAGCAAGGGATGTGCGTCAAACCGGCTAGGCCCAGAGCTGCTACAAGATTGAGGCTTAGTGGCACCAACCACTCATCAGTCTGTTGTTCCATGCCTGTCCACAGCTCCTGCGTGGTGTGTGGTTTATCCCCCAAACAGATGAGTTTCAATACCGCCTGCTGTCGTTTCCCCCTCGCTGTGCTGAAGTTGGTGGTGCAGGTGTTACGCTGACCGGATGAAGAGGCTGTAGAGGAGAAAGTGGAATAGGAGGAGGAGGAGGCAACAGGAGGCAACGAGAGACGTCCTGCAATCCTCGGTGGCGGAAGGACATGCGCCAAACTGCTATACGCCTCAGGCCCAGCTGCCACTGCATTTATCCAGTGTGCAGTTAGGTAGATTTAACGTCCCTGCCCTTGGTTACTGGTCCACGTATCGGTGGTTATGTGCACCTTGCCACAGATGGCATTGCGCAGTGCACACCTGATTTTGTCTGCCACTTGGTTGTGCAGGGCAGGGATGGCTCGCCTGGAAAAGTAGTGGCGGCTGGGAACCATGTACCGTAGGATAGCCACCGCCATAAGGTTTTTAAGAGTCTCTGTCTCCACCAGACCGAATGACAGCATTTCAAAGGCCATTAGAGTTGAGCGAACACCTGGATGTTCGGGTTTGAGAAGTTCGGCCGAACTTCCCGAAAATTGTTCGGGTTCGGGATCCGAACTCGACCCGAACTTCACCCCGAACCCCAACCCCATTGAAGTCAATGGGGACCCGAACTTTTGGGCACTAAAAAGGCTGTAAAATATCCCAGGAAGGCAGCAAAATGTAGGTAAATCGCCTGCAAACAAATGTGGATACGGAAATTACTTAAAATAAAATAAATTAAAATTAACCAATATCAATTGGCAACTTGGAGGAGGAGGAGGTGGAATAGGAGGTTGGGGTGGCATCAGGTGGGAATACTATGGGAGTTGATGTCCTCATCACAGCCAAAAAGGATTCATGTCTGCCTGCAGTGCCACAGGCCTCATTCACAGACTCAGGCCCCTGGCACCCAGACGGAGGAGAGGTTCATTCAACTTTGGGTTGCCCCACAAAATAATGGTAAAATTAAAAAAAGAGGATTCAATAAAGAAGTGCCCTGGAGTACAAGAATATATGGTTAAGGGGAGGTAGTTATAAATGTCTATTCTGCACAAGGCATGGACAGGTCCTGTGGGATCCATGTCTGGTTCATTTTTTGAACGTCAGCTTGTCCACGTTGGCTGTGGACAGGCAGCTGCGTTTGTCAGTAATGACGCAACCTGCCATGCTCAATACACGTTCAGACAAAACGCTGGCCGCCGGCAGGCCAGCATCTCCAAGGCATAAAAGGCTAGATCTGGCCACGTGGACAATTTGGACACCCAGAAGTTGAATGGGGCCGAACCATCAGTCAGTACATGGAGGCGTGTGCACATGTACTGTTCCTCCATGTTAGTGAAATGCTGCCTCCTGCTAACACGTTCCGTATCAGGTGGTGGTGCAGTTAGCTGTGGCGTGGTGACAAAACTTTTACACATCTCTGCCATGCTAACCCTGCCCTCAGATGAGCTGGCCATGACACAGCTGCGTTGGCGACCTCTTGCTCCTCCTCTGCCTTCACCTTGGGCTTCCACTTGTTCCTCTGTGACATTCGGGAATGCTCTCAGTAGCTCGTCTACCAACGTGCGCTTGTACTCGCACATTTTCCTATCACGCTCCAGTGCAGGCAAGTAAGGTGGGCACATTGTCTTTGTCTTGGAGATCCAGCAGGGTGGCAACCCAGTAGTCTGCACACAATAGAATGTGGGCAACTCTGCTGTCATTGCGCAGGCACTGCAGCATGTAGTCGCTCATGTGTGCCAGGCTGCTCAGAGGTAAGGACAAGCTGTCCTCTGTGGGAGGCGTATCATCATTGTCCTCCGTTTCCCCCCAGCCACGCACCAGTGATGGGCCCAAGCTGCGTTGGGTGCCACCCCACTGTCTTTCACACAGTCTTCCTCCCTGACCTCCTGTTCGGTCTGCACACTGCAAAAAGACACAGCAGTTGGCACCTGTGTTTCGTCATCATCAGAGACGGGACTCTGATGAGGTGGTATTCCCATGTCCTCATCATCAAGAAACATAAGTGGATATGCATGGGAGTGATGTGACAGACTGATGGGCTTGGTTTTCAGGCACCACCTGTGCGCTTTCTGCAGAAAACTGGGTCACCCAAATGACTAGCGCCTGTACTTGCTCAGGCCTTACCATCCTTAGAACGGCATTGAGCCCCACCAAATATCACTGTAAATTCTGGCGGGTACTGGAACCTGAGGTAGTTGGTTCACTAGGACGTGTGGCTGTGGCAGAACGGCCACGTCCTCTCCCAGCACCAGAGGGTCCACTAACAACACCACGATCATGTCCGCGTCCACGTCCCTTACCAGATGTTTTCCTCATTGTTACCTTTCACCACAATAAGAAAAAAAGTTTTTGGCCCAATGTATTGAATTCAAATTCTGGCCTTTTTTTTACAGGCACCTAACACTATCTGGCTATCTATTTATGTACCGTATTACACTATTCCAGGCACAGCAGTAACCACAGATTTAGGGGAATATCAATTGTAGGCCTAGTATTTAGGCCCTGGATGAAAGGTATCGTTTTACGGACAGATTTACACTTTGAGATGCACAGTAGTGTGTGAAAAAATATATAGTATTATGCTTTCAGCACTTTTATTTTAAAACTTACTATAATATACCCTTTAACGGAAAGAAATACACTTGTAGATGCACGCTGAGTGTAATATACCCTTTTACGGACAGATTTACACTTGGCCTGCAACAGCTGGAACACTAGATTTTGTGTATTGCTATTTTGGCAATTGAATTTCACCCCAGAAAATAATAAATCCTTTGACGGACACTATTAAACTTGGCCAGCCACTGCTGGGACACCAGATTTACGGTATTGCTATTTTGGCAATTTAATTTCACCCCAGAACAAAATATATCCTTTGCCGGACACTATGAAACTTGTCCAGTCACAGCTGGAACACCAGATTTACTGTATTTCTATTTTGATAACTGAAATTCACCCCAGAAAATAATAAATCCTTTGACGGACACTATTAAACTTGGCCAGCCACTGCTGGGACACCAGATTTACAATATTGCTATTTTGGCAATTGAATTTCACCCCAGAAAAAAAAATATATTTTGCTGGACACTATTAAACTTGGCCAGCCACAGCTGAAACCACTGATTTATTGTATTGCTATTTTGGCAATTGAATTTCACCCCCCAAAAAAAAAATATCCTTTGCCGGACACCATGAAACTTGTCCAGTCACAGCTGGAACACCAGATATACGGTATTTCTATTTTTGCAACTGAATTTCACCCCAGAAAAAAATATATCCTTTGACGGACACTATTAAACTTGGCCAGCCACTGCTGGGACACCAGATTTAAGGAATTGCTATTTTGGTAATTGAATTTCACCCCAGAAAATTATCTATCCTTAGCCATACATTATTAAACTTGGCCAGCCACAGCTGAAAGCACTGATTTATGGTATTTCCATTTTGGCAATTGAATTTCACCCCAGAAAATTATCTATCCTTTGCCTGAAACTATTAAACTTGGCCAGCCACAGCTGAAACCACTGATCTACGGTATTGCTATTTTGGCAATTAAATTTCACCCCAGAAAATTATCTATCCTTTGCCGGACACTATTAAACTTGGCCAGCCACTGCTGGGACACCAGATTTACGGTATTGCTAGTTTGGCAATTAAATTTCACCCGTGAACAAAATATATCCTTTGCCGGCCACTATTAAACTTGGCCAGCCACAGCTGAAACCACTGATTTATGGTATTGCTATTTTGGCAATTGAATTTCACCCCAGAAAAAAATCTATCCTTTGCCGGACACTATTAAACTTGGCTTGCCACTGCTGGGACACCAGATTTAGGGGATTTCTCTTTTGGCAATTGAATTTCACCACAGAAAAAAGTCTATCCTTTGCCAGATAGCAGACAGTATTACACTTGGCTAGCCACAGCTGAAACACCAGATTTAGGGGATTGCTATTTTGGCAATTGAATTTAACCCCTCAATAAAATATAGAAATTTCTATCCTGAGTTTATAGGGGTGACAATAAGCACAGCCAAGACCCTGATGTAGGATATAGCAAAAAAAAAAAAAACTAGTATTGATGCATTGATGGACTTGGTGGCAGCTTGTGCTGGTGCACCACAAGACACAAAATGGCCGCCGATCACCCCAGAAAATAAGTGACAAAAAAACGCTCTGTGCAGCCTAAAAACCAGTGAGCAATTAACTAGCAGAAGTTGCAGCTACAGATCAATCACTTTATTAGGTGTTTTTGCTGAGTTTTCCCTGCCTAATCTCGCCCTCACAGCAGCTGCGTCCTATCCATACACTAATCAGAGCAGAGTGACGTGCGTCGCGACGTGACTCCAGCTTAAATAGAGGCTGGGTCACATGCTTCACTTGGCCAATCACAGCCATGCTATTAGTAGGCATGGCTGTAATGCCTTCTTAGGGCAAGAAGTAAAACGCTAGCTGATTGGCTGCTGTGCAGTCCTTCAGAAAGCGGGAAGAAATCGCAAAACAACGAACCCGAACCCAAACTTTTTTGAAAATGTTCGGGTCCGGGTCCATGTCCCGAACACCCCAAAATTCTGTACGAACCAGAACTATACAGTTCGGGTTCGCTCATCCCTAAAGGCCATGAATTTTTAAATGCTGGTGGGTAGGGGGGGACTTCCTCTTTCTCTCCAGTGTTTGGGGGATGGACAGCTGAACGCTTCCATGGGACAGTGTGAACATGCCGGGTGAAGGTGGTTGAGGTGGTGGTGTTGCTGCCACATCCTCTGTTTTCGGGTGTGGCAGGCTCCAGAGGGGGAGGAAGAGGCCGAGACTGCATCAGAAGAGCAGGAGGAGCCTGATATCTTTTGTGGTTTTTGATGTGTTTACTCCACTGCAGCTCATGCTTTAGATGCCTGGTCATGCAGGTGGTGCTTAGGTTTAGTCATTTATGCCTCTCTTCAAGCACTGATTGCACAGCGTGAAAACCACTCACGTCTTGCCTTAAGCACATTGAAGAACTGCCATGCCAGGGAACTCCTTGGAGCTGGCTTTGGCATGCTCATTCCTTGGGTGCGGTGGGCAGGAGCATGCGTACTGGTTAGGGGACGGCCACTCTGCTTTTGTACCCTGATCCCTCTTTTGCTTTACGGCTGGCACTGTGTGACCAACACCTCTTCATCCGAACTGCACACGTTACTCGCATGATCTTGATTCCATGTGGAGTCTAGGACCTCATCATCCTCCACATCATCTTCCATCCACTCCTCACCCCTACCCTCCTTGCTGTTCTGCACACTGCAGAAAGCCACAGCAGTTGGCACCTGTGTTTTGTCATCATCTGAGACGTGCTGCAGTGGTCCTCCCATGTCCACATCCTGAAATATAAGTGGTTGCGCACCAGTGCACTCAATCTCTTCCTCTTCTGGGGCAGGGCTAGGTGGATGGATGACTGAAACTCTGCTAGCAGAGTCATTAAAAAGCATAAGAGACTGCTGAATAACTTGGGCTCAGACTGCTTGCCTGATTTTCAAGGGGGCGAGGTGAAAGACAGATGCCCATGGGCTGCAGGTGCCAACTCAGCAGGTGCCAACTGCTTCGAGCAGGGGACCGGGTGGGAGACAATGTGAAACAACTGGAGGCACTGTCAGCCACCCAATCTTCCACTGCTTCTACTTGTTCTGGCCTCACCATTCGTAAACCGGTATACCGGCCTACAAAATAACACTGAACGTTCTGTTGCCTATGTGCACCTGAGGAAGGTGTTTCATTTGGGTGTGTAGCTGGCACAGATCGACCACGTCCATATCCTCTCCCTACAACAGGAGCTCCACCAACACCAGCAGCACCACGACCAGGGTCACATCCCTTCTTTGATGCTCTCCTCATTCTTTGAGGTCACCCAACGAACTAGCAGATGGATTAACTGGATTTATTTTTGTGTCACGTATGCAGTGCAGTAGTACCTCACACAAGCAATTCGTATATGTCACCGACCGATATAACAGATGGATTAACTAGATGTATTTCCCTGTCATGTATGCAGTGCAGGCGTACCCCACACAAAGAATTGGTATATGTCACCCACCGATGTAACAGATGGATTAACTAGATTTATTTCCCTGTTATGTACTGTATGCAGTGCAGGCGTACCCCACACAAAGAATTGGTATATGTCACCCACCGATGTAACAGATGGATTAACTAGATTTATTTCCCTCTAATGTATGAACTGCAGGTGTACCCCACGCAAACAATTGGCATATGTCACCCACCGATGTAACAGATGGATTAACTAGATTTATTTCCCTGTTGCGTATGCAGTGCAGGTGTACCCCACACAAAAATTTGTATATGTCACCCACCGATGTAACAGATGGATTAACTAGATTTATTTCCCTGACACGTGTGGAGTGCAGGTGTACCCCACACAAACAATTGGTATATAACACCCACCGATGTAACAGATGTATTAACTATTATATTTTTGTGTCAGGGGTACAAAGCTAGTGCAAAAAAAAACGCTATAGGTCACCCACAGAATTATCAGCCAGATTAACTATTACATTTCTGTGTCAGGACTGCCAAGATGGTGTATTGCACCCACAAAAAAATCACTAATGGTCACCACAGTATAAATAGCCAGATGAGATTCCTAACAATTTCCCTCACTTCAGCTGCCTGCTTTCTGTCCCTGCAGCGCTGATGCGCGGTGTTACACGTGATCCAGCTTTTATTGAGGCTGGGTCACATGATACATGGGCCAATCACAGCCATGCCATTAGTAGGCATGGCTGTGATAGCTTCTAAGTGCCCACAGCTTAAAAGCCTATTGATTGGCTGCCCTGCAGCCTTTCAACAAGCTTTATTAAATGCCCGGACACCGAACTCGAACCCAAACTTTTCTGGCAAAGTTTGGGTTTGGGTCCAGGTACCCAAACTCGCAAAGTTCAGTACGGATCCAAACTTTACTGTTCGGGTTCGCTCAACACTATTTTTGAGGACTTTTTCAAATGTGCCAATGATAAATAAGGCCAAAATCAAAGTTACCCCATAAGAATGCAAACAAAATAGCTGGATTTCTGAAACTGACTTAACACACCCAAAAAAAACATTGACCTGTTGCAGACTAATTATAAATTTACCTTACGAGTAAAATGACAGTTTGATAAGTCAAGGCTATAGACTTTTTGAATATTTGTCTAACATCGTAACATAGTTTGTTGAAAAAGACATACATCCATCCAGTTCAACCTGTTATCCTACAAGTTGATCCAGAGGAAGACAAAAAAAAAACATGAGGTAGAAGCCAATTTTCTTCATTTTAGGGGAAAACAATTCCTTCAAGATTCCAACCAGGCAATCAGAATTAGTGATGAGCAGTAGGGGCAATATTCGAATTCGCGATACTTCGCGAATATTCGCGAATTTGCGAATTCCTGATCTTCAGGCATTATTTTCTTGATTGCAAAAATTTGCATTAAAAAACAATTCGCATAAAATTCTTATAAAAATTCGCATAGACTGGTGTTTAAAAAAAAATAATATTTGCAATTACAAATATATTTTGAGATATTCTAAATATTCGCTAATTCTCAAAGTGCCAATATTCGCGATTAAAATTCGCAATTCGAATATTCATGATCAACACTAATCAGAATAACTCACTGGATCAACAACATCTCCAGAAATCTAATAACTACAGTATAACCTGTAATATTAAGAAATACTGCTCTCACAGTAAATAATCCTCTTCTATGTCTAAGAGTCTAGCACTTTTTGATAGCGCTATCTAGCATAACTATGTCATATTGCACCGTTTTTTTCACATTTCTCATTGTTCCTCTTTTCCCTCCAGTGATATTCATACAGACATGCTGGCAACCTCTGTAATCCATTTCAAAGCAATAGCTTTATCTAAATACTTGAGGTGGGTAATACTTCATATGCATTATTATTCCAGGAATTTATAATGATTTTTTTTTTGGCAATTAAAAAGTATAGTAGGTACAGAAATTGAGAAATTACAGCATGCTACATCTGGCTTCAGAAACAAATCTAGATATTGCAGTAAGATATATTTTATGAATACATTTTTATTTGTGCTTCTTTTAATTTCCTGTATTTGCTAATATTACTAACATCAGTTGTCCGTGACATGTGCATAATTACATTTTGGATAGTCATAAATCAAAATGGGTGATTTTTTTATTTCTTTAATTTAAAGATAGATTGTTCCGTGTTCATACACGTTCACACAGTGTGCACTATGACATTCAGCATAAACCATTCCTGTCTTCCAAATAAGAGGACTGTTATTTGTAGTCTAACTTGTTTATTGGTAAAACAGGAGTATTTGATTGGCAGAACAGGATTTTTTGATTGTCAAAACAGGATTTTTTGTTAAAACTACAGAATACAAATAGCAAGTATAAGTATAAAGTATAGATAGCATGTACTATAACATTTGCATTAACACTGAAGCACATGGTAAAATGGCTGCCTGTACATAAGAATAAATGTCTAACATCTAACAGTTATAACTCACTATTATAACTAGCTGAACAGCTCTGCATAACATAATGTCCCTGAAACAAAGATATATCTGTCACCAAATTTGCTTTTACAAGGATGGTGGAGTTTAAGAAGGAGATATGCAGGAGGACAGCTCTGCTGATGTGCCCTGGTGACTGGAGGCTTCTCTTTCCAAGGATGCTTTGCACTCCCACAATGCTTTGCACCACTCACAATGCAGCAGTCTTTGCAACTGGAAAAACAAAGTATAACACAACTTAAAACTGCTAGATGGTGCTATAACCACAGTAATCACTACAGAAATACCAAAACTGAGGCAGACGTGATCTGTTATGATTCTCAAACTCGGCTGGGCAGAACATCTGGCGTCAACAGATGCCACCACTAGGTCTCTCAGGTGAAAACAATAAAACAAGCTCTGTTACTGGCCTGAAGAATAGCTTACACTCACCAAACTTCCAAATGTTGACCTCGGCCTTGTGTATGCTCCCATCCTTGCTTAGGAATATGTTGGTGATGAGGCCCAGTGGCCACTCATTCTAGTGCGACTGGCTGTCTTTCACGAGCACAACATCCCCAGGTCTGATATTCGGCTTGTTAGTTTTCCACTTCCTTCTTGTTTGTAAGGTAGAAATATACTGCTTCCTCCACCTGTCCCAGAAGACATTAGAAAGACTTTGCACCTGCCTTCATTGTTGTCTATAGAGGTCTTTGTCATTAAATTCTCCAAGAGGAGCATTCGTGGTGCTGGTCTTCTGTGTGAGTAACATGGAAGGAGTGAAGATAGTCAAATCTCTGGAAAGGGTAGTCAATAGTCTTGCATTCATGATGGCTGAGACTTCCACCAAGAATGTGGTCAAACTTTCATGCGTGAGTCTCGCACTCCCCACTTGCAAGAAGATTGAATCCAAGATTTTCCTTGCTATCCCTATCATCCTTTCCCGGACACCGCCCATGTGAGAAGAATGAGGTGGATTAAACGTCCAGGTGCACCCTTGCTCATTTCAGTATCTTTCCACGTTAGCAGGGTCCAAGTTAGAAGGTATTTGAAGTTCTTTCACTGCTCCAACAAAATTTGTGCCTCTTTCCGAACGAATATGCTTCACGGGCCCTTTAATGGCAATGAACCGTCTAAGTGCGTTTATGAAGCTTGAAGTGTCCATGGATTCGATCACTTCTATATGGACATCTCTGCTGGACATACAAGTAAACATGACCGCCCAGCGCCTTGCACTGGCATGAATACCTCTAGTGTGCCGTGTAGCTACTGACTAATGACCGAATTTATCCAGACTAACATCGGTGAAGGGAGGATCTGTACTGCGTCTCTTAGTTGGGAGACTGGAACATGCCACGAAGTTTGCGACAGGTAACGCAGTTGAAGATGAGCTTGCTCACATACCTCTTTGCTCCAACTATCCATAGTCCGGCAGCTCGGAGATTCCCTTCGGTAAACAATCGGCCCTGGTGTTTCACTTGAACGTGGTGATGTCGCACGATCAGGGTTGTGATGTGATGCGATGTTGGGAATTATTACAGGATTTTTCTCCACGAATTCCATTTTGGCTTTTTGAAGACTACCTCCTATTCTTTAACTCCTTTTATGAAAATGAACACGGCAGAACATAAATCAAGCAGCAGTACATAGTCATCCATTTATGATGCAGAGAACAAAGTCCCAGAAGAATCAAAGCAGTCCCAGTACAGTGGCGAGCGAGACATGGATATATATGTCAGTATACATGTACATCATTCCAATATTAAACAATAAACACTCGGGAAGACAACAACGTGTTTACTGTGTTATTTCACGTTACATAGGTGAGTCATCAGGCAAAGAAACATTATTTGACAGTGTCAGTGGTGAGTCGCACCATGGGCCCAATACCTTCAAGAATTTTTTAGGGCATTCTCTATGGATAAACATCACATTCTCCAAGGGGATCAATTAATTTACTAGTCTCCTCCAAAGACCTACTGTGGATAAATCATCTGCCATCCACTTGAGAGCTATAGTTTTCCTGGCCAGGAATAGTCTCCCTAAGTAATATTTTCTTATAACGGGTCCAACCATCCTGATCCAGGATGCCAAGGAGGCAAACCCTGGGACATAATGGAATGGGCCCAAGACCTAAATTGGACCATATATCAAGCACATCCTTCCAGAACGATCTAATATATGCACACTCCCAATATCATATGCCAAAAGTCGGCATTCATAAGAGCATCTGAGACATTCTCCTCATCTTATACAATCTAGAGGGAGTTAAGTAACTTCTGTGCAAGATAAATAATTGAATAAGCCTATTATTAATAGACGGTGAGACCAAAGAGCAAGTCTCTAGGGCCTCCGACCAGTCATCTGCAGTTAGTTGGGGAATGTTCCCTTTCCATCTACTTTCTGCTGACAATGGCTGTAATGTGATTTCCCAATAGATATGTATAAAGAGCAGAAATAATTCCTCGTGGTCCTTGTGACTTAATGATCCCTATCAAAGGATACGAGGATATAGCCCTTTCCTTATCTCTGAACTGTTCCTTGAGAGCATGCCTAATCTGCAGGTACCTAAAAAATTGAGATCTCATCAAACCTGACTGCTCCTGCAGCTGAGAAAAAGAACGGAGAACCCCACAATAGTATAAATCTCGCAATGTGGTGATACTGCATTCCTTCCAGCTGCTGAGCCCCTCAACACCCTGAAGGTGTGGGAATAAAGGATTATCCCAGAGTGGTATGGCATCTGCCCAGTCCTTGTATTGGCGAAGCTTAGCGTCCCTCCACACCTGGTGAGCCAATCTATGGATCAGCAACACTCGTCCTAGAAATAAGTCAATATTTTCCAGGACGGGCCACAGCATGGAGAGTCCTAGGTAATACTGATAGAAAGTATTCAGCATTCTGATGCGGCACCTCTGTAACCCATGTGGTCAGGTAACGCAGTTACCCCGCAAAAAAGTATAAGCGAAAGTTTGGAAGCGCCATCCCTCCATGTGACTTTGATCTTTGTAGTGTATCCAGAGATAGCTTACAGCTTGCGTCCCCCATACAAAACCCGTCATCAGTGAGTGGAGCTGATCAAAAAAGTGGTGGGGAATTGGGGTTCATGAGTGTTGCAGTAGATACAGCCCTTTGGGCAAAAACACCATTTTTATAAGGTTAATTCTCCCATTTATGGAGAGGGGTAGAGATTTCCAGATCCTAAATTTATCCATAAAGATGGCTTCTATATGGGCTATATTTTTAGTGAAAGAATCCGTCGGGTCTTTAGTTATAATAATGCCTAAATATTTGAAGCAGTCTACAACTTTATGGTGAACCGAGGGCCATGTGGTTTGCCAAAGTGGCATAAGGGCCGACTTTTTCCAATTGATATGCAACCCAGAAAAATGACCACATTTTTCTTTAAGATCTATCGGCCGTGGGAGAGTGGTGTCCACTTAACTAATGAACAAAATAAGGTCATCTGCATATAAACCCACTCTGTCCTCTCTCCCACCCAGCTCCACACCCCGAAATACAGGGTCAGTGCGGATCCTAAGGGCTAAGTGTTCAATTGCTATGGCGAACAGGAGGGGAGAGAGATGACTGCCCTGTCTGGTACCTCGTTCTAACGCAAATGAGGAGGAAGCGCACCAATTTATCAATATTTGAGCACTAGGGTTCCTATATATTATCCTGATCCATTTAAGGAACACAGGCCCAAATCCAAATTCCCTCAGAATCCCCAAAAGATATGGCCACTCTAGGGAATTGAAGGCCTTAGCTGTATCCAGCGAGGCCATAGCCCATTTCCTACTGTTCTTCACTCCTATTTGAGCTATTACCTGTGCTCTGCGGATTTTTTGACGTCGAGGGATGTGAAATGAATCCAGTTTGGTCTCCATGTATAATATTGGTTACTATTCTATTTAGTCTGTTGGCTATGACTTTGGTGAGAATTTTATAATCTAAGTTTAATAAAGATATGGGTCTGTATTATGCACAAGAGGGTTCTTATCCGGTTTCAACAGGACTACGATAGAAGCATCATACATGGAGTCCGACAGCTTATCCAGTTGCAAAGCTGCCCTATACATGTTAAGTAACTGCGGTCCTAAGATGTCAATTTACTTAGAGTAAACCTCCAAGGGGAGCCCATCCGGACCAGGAGATTTCCCATTCACCAGCCCCTTGACAGCCTATTGGACCTCTTCTAGGGATATATACATAGTAACATAGTACATAAGGCTGAAAAAAGACATCTGTCCATCCAGTTCGGCCTGTCATCCTGCTAGTTGATCCAGAGGAAAGAAGTACTCCCTGGATCAACGACCCATCTCTAGTAGCTATAACCTGTAATATTATTACACTTCAGAAATACATCCAGTCCCCTTTTGAATTCCTTTATTGTACTCACCATCACCACCTCCTCAGACACAGAGTTCCATAGTCTCACTGCTCTTACCGTAAAGAATCCTCTTCTATGTTTGTGTACAAACCTTCTTTCTTCCAGATGCAGAGGATGTCCCCTCATCACAGTGACAGTCCTGGGGATAAATAGATGATGGGAGAGATCTCTGTACTGACCTCTGATATATTTATACATAGTTATTAGATCTCCCCTCAGTCGTCTTTTTTCTAAAGTGAATAACCCTAATTTTGATAACCTTTCAGGGTACTGTAGTTGCCCCATTCCAGTTATTACTTTAGTTGCCCTCCTCTGAACCCTCTCCAGCTCTGCTATGTCCGCCTTGTTCACAGGAGCCCAGAACTGTACACAGTACTCCATGTGTGGTCTGACTAGCGATTTGTAAATTGGTAGGACTATGTTCTCATCACGGGCATCTATGCCCCTTTTGATGCAACCCATTATCTTATTGGCCTTGGCAGCAGCTGCCTGACACTGCTTTTTGCAGCTTAGTTAGCATTTTATTAAAATTCCTAGATCCTTTTCCATATCAGTGTTACCGAGTGTTTTACCATTTAGTATGTACGGGTGACTTGCATTATTCCTTCCCATGTGCATAACTTTACATTTGTCAGTGTTAAACCTCATCTGCCACTTATCTGCCCAAGCCTCCAATCTATCCAGATCCCTCTGTAACAGTATATTGTCCTCTTCAGTGTTAATTACTTTGCACAGTTTAGTGTCATCTGCAAAAATTGATATTTTACTATGCAAGCCTTCTAACATGCTTCTGTCCGTAGAAGTAAGTTGTAAGTAAGTTGTGGATGCCTAACCTCCCCAAGATAACCAGCAAGATCAGCATCTGAGTATGACACTCTGGATTGATACAGATCCCGATAGAAATCCCGGAAGCCTGTCACTATACCCTCTGTATTTTCCCTTATCACTCCATCAGAAGTCTGTATACGAACCACCGGGGGGGCAGCTACATTATTATTGACGATTTGGGCCAATAATTTCCCTGCTCTACCACCCATTTCAAACGTTTGCTGTTTAAAAAATAATTTGCAGCTGCTTTTTTCTTTAAGGTGCACCATATACATCCTTCCTATCTGTAATCATTGCTCCCTATTAGTGTCCGAAGGATTGGAAATAAATCTAGCTTCCGCCTCCTTGACCTAGCATTCAGGTCGTCCTCTTTGAGCTGTGTCTCTCTTTTGACGTACGAAATTGAAGATTTAAGACAACCTCTGAGATATGCCTTAAGGGTATCCCACAGTAACAGATTATTTTGTTCCCCAATGTGAGAGTCTAGGAACACCTTAAGCTGATCTGGCACTCTGTCGTTAATCGACAATAGAGAGAGCCAAAATGGGTGTATCCTCACTTTGAGTTGAGGGCGGGTAGTATTAGGTACCTGAAACTTGACTGTCATAGGTGCGTGGTCTGACAAACCCCGAGGGCCATAGACAATACCTATCATGTCTATGCAAATATTGGGAGTGCCCAGCATATAATCTATTTGGGAAAGAGCCCCACTGGAGGGAGAAAAACATGAATATTCTATAAGATCCGGGTGTCTCTCTATCCAAAGGTCAAGCCACCCCAGTTCCCTAGACCAGTTAAAGAGTGCCGTAAAGGAGGTTTGTACATCCTGCAGGGGTCCAGCGTGAAATCTATCCATCCAAGTACTCATGACCATATTAAGGTCCCCCATACATAGTAATCGGGCCTGCGGGCCACAAAGCTAGCCGCAGCTTGCAGGACAGAGAGGTTTGCAGGGGGTGGGGGGCAGTATATACCCAGGAGCACGAATGGTATACAGTTCACATGAGCAAAAACAAAAAGATATTTCCCTCTCGGGTCTACTTCCACAGCGGGAGGTTCCCAACCAATGCTGCAATGTACTAACAAGGAAACTCCCCTAAAGTGCGAACTACCGAACACACTACTCATCCATTGAACCCATGTTTTTTTAATTCTGCCCTCTGTTTCGGGAGTCAAGTGAGTCTCTTCGAGACTAATGATTTGAGGGTTGTATTTACGGATGTGCGAAAAGGTTGCCGATCTTTTCCCTGGATTCCCCAGCCCTCTCACGTTCCAGGACATGACACTTAAAGTAGCCATATCAGAGACATCCAACAGTTTCCTTGATGGGCACATATTAATAACACAGTAAAATTGTAACCTGAATTTCCAAATGTTACGGAAACTTTGACTATGTTCTCGCATCTGGTGACATCCTGCCCTGCCTCAACAAAATAATTAAACATAAAACAGAACAGATATATCCAAAACCACAAATTGAAGTTATGAAATTCCCAAATGTAAGTGGAGATAAAACTCCCCATGGCCTCACAATCAGAGACCTGCATAGTTCAGGGTGTTCAAGACGTATGCAGGTGTCTGACCGGCTCCACAAACAGGAGTTATGAACTAGCAGAGCAGTGGTAACCGTTACTCAGAGCAGTATTATACAATACCAAATGAAGCAGTGTGTACTCAATAAAAGTGAAAACAGCGGATTTCCCTCGGCATTGAGGGGTCCACAATGAGGTTAACTTGTCGCCCAGATCAATCTCATCAAAGCGAGTGGAGATCTTAAGATCATAACAGAACAGGATACCCAAGTCCAGTAGCCTCAGGTCAGCGACGCTCTGCGAGGTTTCCTGGACACCCATTCCTCAGCTTCTTTCGGATCCGTAAAGAAGTGCGTCTTCCCGCCTTTCACCAAGTCGAGATGGATATGCCATAGAATGAGCCAAGTTGAGATTGTGCAGATGTCTTTTGACTGAAACAAAGGTCGCCCTTTTCTTTTGAAGTTCAGCTGAAAAATCCGGGAACAGAGAGATGGGTGCATTCTCGTATATGATAGATTGTTTGGCCCTTGCCTAACTGAGGATTAGGTGTCTGTTTTTCCAATTCAACATGCGAGCCAATAGAGGTCTGGGTAGTACTCCGGGCAGCGGTGGGCGCGCAGGCACCCTATGTGCTCTTTATACCGCAAATGCCAGGGAAAAGGCCGCTTCCGGGAATGTAGCTTTGAACCAGTTCTCCATAAAAGTGGTGCCTATGATGCGCACCTTATTTCTCAGAACACGATTCTCTAAATCGTTGCTTTTCTGTTTCCACATCTCTACCGTCGCTTCCAAATCCTTGAGTTTTGCTGGGAATGGACGTGCAAGGTCCTCCAACTCTGATATTCTTTCTTCCACCCCACGTACTCTCTCTCTCAATTGCTGAACATTCTACCTGAGGAGGCCTAAGTTCACACATACCTCAGCGATTTTTGTGGTGAGGGAAGTCTGGCAAGACAGAATAGCTGACATAAGCTGCTCATCGGCCTCTTTTAAGGTGAGTGCAGGCACTTATGCCTCCTCCACTGCCCCCTGTAATGCTGCCTGGCTGCGTGTATGCTGGGTGCGCGGTGTTCCTGCTGAGGCACCGCCATTTTGAGAGTCTTGCCGTGCAAACTCTTTTAAGCGTTCCGCTGCCGCTTGGCCTTTACCAGGACCAATGGTTAGAGATGTCGCGAACATAAAGTTTTCCGTTCGCGATCGGCGAACGCGAACTTTCGCAAATGTTCGCGAAGGGGCGAACCGCCATAGACTTCAATTGGCAGGCGAATTTTAAAACCCATAGGGACTCTTTCTGGCCACAATAGTGATGGAAAAGTTGTTTTAAGGGGACTAACACCTGGACTGTGGCATGCCGGAGGGGGGTCCATGGCAAAACTCCCATGGAAAATTATGTAGTTGACGCAGAGTCGGGTTTTAATCCATAAAGGGCATAAATCTCCTAACATTCCTAAATTGTTTGGAATAACGTGCTTTAAAACATCTAGTGTGTGTATACGATCAGGTATGATGTTGTATCGATCAGGAAGTGTAAGGATTACGCCCGCTTCACAGTGACAGACCAAACTCTGACAGACCAAACTCCCCGTTTAACGCACCGCAAACAGTCCATTTGCACAACCGCAAACTCCCCATTTGCACAAGGTTGGATACCAAGCCAGCCATGTCCCGTTACTTGTCCTCACTGACGTCATTAAAGGTCTCTTCCTCCACCCAGCCACGTACAACACCAAGGTTCCCTGAAAGGTGACAATAAGCCCCCTGGGACGCCTGCTGTGGTTGGTCTTCCACCTCCTCAAAGCCACCTTCCTCCTCTGACTTCTCTTCTTCAGACTCCTCTCTCTGCGTCTTCGCAGGTCCAGCAATCGACGACAACAAGGCTGCTTCTGGTAGTGATGATGACCACAACTCTTCCTCTTCATGCTCATCTACGGCCTGATCCAGCACTCTTCGCAGGGCACGCTCCAGAAAATATATATGGGATGAGGTCAATGATGTTGCCTTGGGTTTGACTGATTAGGTTTTTCACCTCCGCAAAAGGACGCATGAGCCTACAGTCATTGTGCATGAGCGTTCAGTAACGCAGCCAAAAAATACCCAGCTCTGCAGAGGCTGTCTTTTTTTTAAATTAAAAAAATCTGTTCTTACCAGTTTAATCTCTGTTTTGTCCCCTATCAGGCGCCGGTGTATGGAATAGATTTTAGGAACCGGGAGATGGAAAAAGATGGTTGGTCGGTCCTCTTCCTTCCAATTTGGGGCACTGCGCGTGCACTGTGCAGTGTACTGTGCCACCCTATATGAGTGGTGTGTTAAGTAGTACTATTCCCATCAGTTTAATCTCTGTGTTGTCCCCTATCAGGGGCCAGTGTATGGAATAGATTTTAGGAACCGGGAGATGGAAAAAGATGATTGGTCGGTCCTCTTACTTCCAATTTGGGGCACTGTGCGTGAGCCGCGCAATGTACTGTGCCATCAATACAAATAGTGTGAACTACTATTCCTACCATTTTAATCTTTGTTAAGTCCCCTATCAGGGGACGTGTATTGAATTGAATCCTTGCATGGGGAGATAGAGTAAAAAGCTTGCTTTGTCCGCTTCCTTCTAATTTTGGGCACTTGCAATGGAATTTGCCACCAATGCAACTAGTGTTAACTAAGTACTATTCCTATCAGTTTAATCTCTGTTTTGTCCCTTATCAGGGCCAGGGCCAGTGTAGTGAATAGATTTTTGCAACCGGGAGATGGTAAAAGACCCACGCTCGGTCCGCTTCGTTTGAATTTTAGGTCACTGCCCGTGCGCCGTGCAATGTACTGTGACACCCTATATGAGTGGTGGGCAGTGGGCACAGTACAGTCTGTGGGCCTGACACACACTGGCAGGCAATTGCAATTATATTAAAACCGTATTAGAACCGTAGGACACCAGATTTGGCACATAGGTGCCAATATGTGTCTGGGAAGGTTTTCATAAAGGTCTCAGCTCTCTAGAATGTATCGTTCTTGAGATATTTCCAAAAAATGCAAATATGGCACCATCACATGACCCTTAATAGCCAACAGAAGCTTGCAGGTCCTTCAGTCTCCATCTCACTTACATACACACAGCTTTACACCAGGTTCTATAACAACTCAGCCATTTTTCTTCACTGTTATAGGTCACTGTTAAGGGGGGTGGGTGTTGTGGAGGTCACAGTAAAGGGGTTGGGTGCATTGGAATGTATTGTTTAAGGGGGTGCTGTAGAGGTCACAGTTAAAGGGGTGGAGTGCTGTGGAGGTCACTGTTTAGGGGGAGGTCACTGTTAAGGAAGTGGGGTGCTGTGGAGGTCACTGTTAAGGGGGTGGGGCACTGGAAGTCACTGTTAAGGGGGCAGGTACTATAAAGATCACTGTTAAGTGGCAGGGGTGCTGTGGAGGTCACAATTAAGGGGTGGGATGCTGTAGAGGTCACTGTAAAAGGGTGGGGTGCTTTGGATATCAATGTTAAGGGATGGGGAGCTGTGGATGTTACTATTAAGAGAGCAGGGCACTGTGGAGGTCACTGTTATGGGGGACAGTTAAAAATAAAATAAACAGTTTGTAGGGTATATTGGGCTAGTAGAGATATCCCGTAAAAAAAAAAAAAAGTTTCTAAATCCACTGTAAGGTAAGTACTGACTTAGAACACACAGATTTGAAACAAAAAAATTGTAAAAGTATTTTTTTACATATTTCATACTATTTCGCTAGTTCAGCATAAACTATGTTATGTTTATTCTATGGGTATAATTGTGTAATACCAAATAGGTATAGGTTTGTCTGCTTGACTTTTGCATAATAAAAACAATTTAGAAAAAAAATGTTGCTTGTATCCCTCATTCAGGGCGTTTAAACCTTCTTTTTTTTATTTGACAGAGCTGTGTAAGGCTCGTTTTTTGTGGGATGAGTGGATGTTTTCATTTGTACCATTTTGTGTTACATATGACTCTTTGATCCCTTTTTTTTTATGGGTGGTGAAACGAACAAAAAAAGCAATACTGGCATTGCATTATTTTTTTTTTTAACATTTACTGAGCAGGTTAAATAATAAGAAATTTGATTCATTATGAACTACTTGGTCATTAATCCCATTTCTCTGTAAGTAGCATATGCAATGACGGGGAAGGTCTAAAACATCTCACAACGAAGAATACACCGAAGCAAGCATACACAGAGAAATAACAGTGAGTAAGAAACTGGACAAGCAGGTAGAGAACCAGTGGCAAGAAATACCACTGGACCAAGTGCACTGGTTTTACTTGGAGCCAAACCCAGATGGCAGAAACTCAGCGAGCCCTGTTCTTCACAGAACCCCAGATGGTAGGGATGAACTTAGCCGAGGCTCACTGGTTGCACCTCCAGGATGGTTCCAGTGCACTGGGCCACTTGCTGTCCTCCCTTCGAGGAACCCAGGAGCCCTGGGTTCTGGGGAATGTCTAGACTCCATGCAGGATGATACAAGGCAGTAACAGACCAGACACGGAACAACCAACTAGACATGACACATACATGAAAATGTCTGGACTCCATGCAAGATGACTCATGGCAGTCAAAGATTAAACACACTGGACATAGAAACAGAAAGGCAGGAAGACCAGGTGACCTTGATGTCTTACTAGGTGGCCACAAAGACTAGGCAGAAGGAAACCGGGTAAGGTGCATAGCTCCAGCACCCAACAAGGCTGGAGAACAACTGAATCCCTGACTAACAGCAACAGAATTAAATAGCACTTAGAGACCGCACCCAGACCAAGACCTTAACCCCACAAGAACCAGACAGGGAAAGGAAAAAGCATACAAGGAGCAGAGCACACACAGGCTACCAAAACTACACATTGCTCCTGGCAACCAGCATACACGGCATTAACCTCAGCCAGTACGCCAAAGCACAAAAGGGAGCAACATGGAACCTGTTTCACAGTGAACCACACAGAGACCGTAACACCTGTCTCCTTAAAATGGCACCTCCCGAGCTGCACACTCCCTTAACTTTGACCTTCACAGCAGCCCACCCCCTTGACAATGACCTCCACAGGGGCCACTCCCTCTTAACAGTTACCTCTACAGCACCCCTTAACACTAACCATAGGTTACAGTCCCCCTAACAGAAACCTCCACAGCAACTGCCCCTTTAGCAGTGACTGCCACAGTACCCTGCTCCGTTAAAAGTGACATCCACTGTACCCCACTCCCTTAAGAGTGACCTCACAGTACCCCACTGCCTAAACAGTGACCACACAGTACCCCGCTGCCCCTTTAATAGTGGCCTCCACAGTCCCCTGCTCCCTTAACAGTAAAATCGACAGTGCCCACCCCTTTAACAGTGACCTCCACAGTGGCCTGCCCCCTTAACAGTAACATCCACAGTGCTCTCCCCTTTAACAGTGACCTCCACAGCGGCCACCCCTTTATTAGTGACCTCCACAGTACCCAGTCTCCTTAACAGTGATTTCCACAATAACCCGCCTCCTTAACAGTGACTTCCACAGCAGCTGCCCCTTTAATAGTGACCTCCACAGTCCCTCGCCCCTTAACAGTAACCTCCACAGCGCCCACCCCTTTAACAGTGACCTCCACAGTGGCCGCTCCTTTATTTGACCTCCACAGTACCCCGTCTTGTTAACTGTGACCTCCACAATACCCTTGCCCCTTAACAGTGACCTCTACAGCAGCTCACCCATTAACACTGACCTCCATAGCAGACTGTCCCCTTAACTGTGACCTTCACAGCACTCCTCTACCTTAACAGTGTCATCCACAGCACCCTGCCCCTTTAAAGCTGACCTACAGCAGTGAAGAATGGCTGGGTTGTTATGGAAACCTAGTGTAAAACTGTGTGTATGTGGAGACTAAGGGCATGCAAGCTTCTATTGGCTGATAAGGGTCATGTAACCGTGTGTATGGCAGTTTGGATATGAGGAGAAAGACCTGCAGGATTCTATTGACTAATGTTATGTAATGGTGCCATATTTGCATTTTTCTTTTTTATATACTGTATATCTCAGGAACGGAATGTGCTAGAGAGCTGAGACCCAGTCTAAAACTTTCCTGGACACCTGATGTACACCTGATGTACCTGTGTGCCAAATTTTGTGATTGTAAATGTGAAAATCCCTTTAGCAGACATACATACATACACTCAGCTTTATACATAAGATTTTTGCCTATCATATTCTCCCTAGCACCTGTCAGCACCTCCCCCACTTGCCCCCTCTGCTTTTTCATGTTGGCTGACATGAAAGATGGCTGAAGAGGGGGGTGCTACTTCAGCCTAGTCTACCTAAGGCTGTATAGCAGCTATATCGAAGCCAGCAAAGCAAAGATCTATGCTTTAAAACAAGACTATTGTGCTAACCTTCATACAGCCAGAAATAGCACCTTTAGAAACCAAGTCAGGAAGGAAAGATGCAGGTACTAGATTCCTAGCTATAAAACAAGACCTGGTTCAGATCTTTAGCTGCTATATAGCCTGAGATAGAGCCTTTAGTAACATGAAGGTACCACATACTTCCTTGGCTACTGAAGCAAACTTTTGATCAAGATTTTTTTATTAAAGTATAACTGTCAAATTATTTTTTTTTTTACTATTGGATTTTGGTGATCAATATTACCTTGTTGGCCCTGTTTTAATTTCTGATTGTTTAATAAATAACCCCTAAAAGCCACCTAAAAGTCCCCAGTATTGGCTATATTTACCTGAGATAAAATCAGGTTGCTATGCTGCTTCCGTCTACCAGATAGAGGACGGAGCACGCTGCGTGCACTGGGAACTGATAGTGAGTCAACATTGTAAGGGAATGTATAAAAAGCCAGGTTCTTCCTCACAGGAGATAACAGTGCTGGGCTGTGTGTGTGAACTTCTCCACATGCCTGTGCTTGGCAGACACTCCCTTAGCAGTCCTGGAGAATGTACATATGCCGGCTGCTCAGTGTATAAATGACAGCCTTATCTGATAAGAGGAGAGCTTGTAGAAGGACTACAGGCTTCAGCCAGACCTGGGAACTTCACTGCAAGACCTCCCTATACAGAGCTGGTCTTCACTAACTTCACTGCAGGTGTCCTATGGATTAGCCTCAGGGCTGAGGGTGGCCATCTTAACAGAATAGTGAAATTGCAGTTTTATGCAGACTGGTTGCTAAGGGCTGAATCTTATTAAATAAGGGGTAAGTAAGTCGAATAGTTATTGATTCAGGTATATTATCATATTAGTAACTACATATATGAAAACTGAAATTTGGGTCTAAATGTGACAGTTATCCTTTAAAACATGTGCCTTAGATTTGAAAAATTATGTATTTACTCTGGATATAAAGCTTTCTTAATTTATGTATTGCTAATGCTGTAATTCTAACTGAAAAAAAAATTAAGTATTAAAACTCGTGATGAACGAGCACCAAAGTATTCGGGTGTTCGGCCCGAACACATTGCTATATTCGTATGCTCAGCCGAGCACCCGAGTATAATGGAAGTCAATGGGAGACAACCAGGCATCCACTGCTCTGAAGAGGGGAGGGTGCCTGGTCCATTGGAAAAGGTCAGAAAGTGACAGAAACACCACTGAAATGGATGGGGAACAGCAAGGGACGATGTTTGGATGCATCTTTGACTCCCAGATCGCTGCTGGGAACCATGAGTTGTATACCACTTTTACAGACTGACAAAAATACGCACAATCCCTCCAAAAAAAAAAATCTATTTCACAGGAAAAATTGTTAGGAAACATTCTTTCCTCTATATTCAATTGTATATAAAGTGCAAGTGCTGCCAAAATTTTATATTTTTTTTAGAACTGGGGCCATGATTAAAATGGACGGCCGCACGTATCCGTATTGCGCTGCTATAGGTGAACTTATTTGGCTGGCGCCAGAAGAACCAAACTGAAAGCATTTTTCAAGAATATTTTCATTAATCTAGGATGAAATTTGTAGCCTGGTTTGAAAACAATCTGACACACGATCCGGCGGCGTTATTCCCATTATCCGTCGAACATTTTCCTGGAAACAAAAGTCTTTGGGTTCCGAGGGGAGTATGGTTGCAAAGCTGAAATTTAAACTAATTGATGGACCCATAACATATTTTACATCCTATTCATAAACTCAAAAAAAAAAAAATAACAATAAAAACTCAAACCAGGTAACATAATGGGGGAAGACACTAGAGGCAAAATGAGTAGGAGTGTGAACACTAGCAACCTCACCACCACCAGCATGATCTGCCACATGGCATCAAAGCACCCTAGTGTAGGAAAAACATTTTTTATATTTTATATAATCATGTATGCACATGCACTTTGATTCATATATTTGATCTAAAACCTTTTTTTACACCTGTTATCTATATATGGCCAGTTGGGGGCGTTTTCTACTCAGCCCATGAAGAAATGATATAATATATTCCTGATTCAAATCTTTTTGGGAGATTTCACTCCACCAGTTCCCTTCCAAGTGTCCCTCTGTTCATGTACTTTGTGGACTTCCTTGTTTTTAACATTCTATACATGTATTGTATATTTTTATGGTGATATTAAATAAAGATATATATTTTGTGCTATCTTCAGTCTAAGACTTATTTTCGGTGGGCAAGTGCCCATTGTGTGGATAGGGTTCATTAGTTTCTATGCGGCCCCTTTAGGTCCTTTTTCTAGGTTATTTATTCCGTTGGGACTCTGACACACATGGCTGACTTTATGTTATGCTGCCTTTCCTGTGACCCTCGCATTCTATACATTTTGTACAACAGCGATCACTGGTTGTTCAGTTTACCCTTCTAGACCCCCACTACAAAGAGAACTTCTCATCTCATTCCTGTGGTGGAGAGGATGAGAAAAATGGTGCAATACCAGAAGGTCCTTCTTGAAAAATTGCTCCATAAATTTCCATCTGACAACGCTGGCAGCAGAGTACGTAGTTCCTTGGGCAACCCAAGAGGGGAGATGAAGCAAACACACAGCAATTCCAACAGAGGCAGGACAACACTCTCCAAGGCCTGGGATAGTTTCATGACACCCTGCCAGCACCCTCACCTTGATGCGCTGCCTAGTGTCACAAGGATGGAAAAAATTTGGAAGATGGGGAAGGAGTACATAGCAGACCATGTCAGCGTCCTCAGTGATTCCTCTGTGTCTTACAACTACTGGGTGTCCAAGCTGGACACGTGGCGTGAACTGGCACTGTACAGCTATAGCTAAATGATAAGGAACATGGAAGATATATTATATTGGACTGTAGTATTCAGGGTAAATTACCATGTGGGCACTTTGCGATAAATAAATGGGTTTTGGGTTGCAGTTTCGGCACTCAGTCTCTAAAAGCTTCGCCATCACTGTTTTAGAGGGTCAGCACACCTGGAGGCCCTCAGCTATATTCTTTTACTCAGTTTCATTGCGACCAGGGCCACGGCCTCTGCGTGCACGATCAGCATAACGGCCTCTTGCACGTCCCTTACTGTCCATTTTCTTAATATTAAATGTTATATATGCTTAAAAGCTTGTCACACGTACAGTAGTGTAGGATTTGTAAGTAGTAATGAGCAACAGATTCAATATTCGAATTTGCGATATTTCGCAAATATTCGGGCGAATATTCGCTATATATATTAGAGAATTCGTGATCTCGTCATTAATTTCTCGATTGCGAAAATTCACATTACGAAAAAATAATCGCATTACAGAAATTTGCAATCATCACTACTCCTAAAATCAAAGATATTGCAGCCTTATCATTGGCCCACAAGCTAGAAGCAGGGAGGGATCATGTGTACTGTTAAAAAAAAATCTTGAATATTCGAATGTATATCACTATTCTAAATATTCGTAAATTCTCAAAGTGCAAATATTCGCAATACAAATTCGCAATTCGAACATTCATGATCAACACTATTTGTAAGTGTATGCACCAATAAGTTGAAACAGGTATTTGGGATGCGTACACTTTATACAGGAGATGTAGCCCTGATAATGTCACAGACTAGCATACACCGTCTGCGGATAAAGTACAGTATATGTCAGTGATATGTATGAAATGCACATGTAGTAGATGTTGCACAAATAATTTACATTTCCCCAAAATACACTGTTTTCACATGTGGTACAGTATTTGACACAGAAAGCCACGCGCTATGGACAGTAGATGTTTCACAAATAATTTACATTTCACCAAAATACACTGTTTTCACATGTGGTACAGTATTTGACACAGAGAGCCAAATGCTATGGGCACTAGATTAGGCCCAGATTATTTAGATTTGCGCATCAGACACTGTTTTCAGATGTGGTACAGTATTTGACACAGAAAGCCACATACTATGGAGACTAGATGTTGCACAAATTTGTTACATTTCCCCAAAAAACATAGTTTTTGGATGGAGTACAGTATATGTCACGAATGTGGATTAAACACACACACAGATGTGGAACAAATTTTTTTAATTTCCCCCCAAAACATAGTTTGTGGATGGAATACAGTATATGTCACGGATGTGGATTAAACGCACACACAGATGTGGCACAAATTATTAAAATTTCTCCAAAAAACAGTTAGCGAATGGACTACAGTATATGTCACGGATGTGGATTAAACGCACACAGATGTGGTACAGATTTGTTAAATTTGCCGAAAAAACATTGTTTGCGGATGGAGTACAGTATATGTCATGGATGTGGATTAGATGCACACAGGTGTGGCAAAAAAAAATTAAATTTCCCCAAAACCCAGATTTAGCTGTTGGAGTACAGTATATGTCACAGATGTGGATTAAACACACACACAGATGTGGCACAAATTAGTTAAATTTTCCCCCAAAAAATAGTTTGCGGATGGAATACAGTATATGTCACGGATTTGGATTAAACGCACACACAGATGTGGCACAAATTATTTCAATTTACCCAAAAAACTGAGTTTGCAGATGGAATACAGTATATGTCATGGATGTGGATTAAATGCACACACAGATGTGGCACAAATTAGTTAAATTTCCCCCAAAAAGAACAATTTTGCAGATGGAGGACTGTATATGTCACGGATGTGGATTAAACGCACACACTATTGACAATAAATGTGGAGTTGATTAGTTGAATTTACGCAAAAATACACAGTCTGCGGATGATGTACAGTATATGTCACTAATATGTATTAAAGAAAAATATATTTCTGCTATCAAACACACACACTAGCCCTTAAAAGAATTATTGGTTGCATGAAAAGCTTTAGGTAGTTGTTAAAACAGCGATTTTTCTCCCTGCACTGGATCTCTTCCTCACCACGGTTGTCCCTGAGACTAATGAATTGAGCGCAGGTACTAAAAATATAATACGGCTCTCAAACACACACACTTTAGTCCTTAAAATGACTTTTGCGTCTTGGCAAATCTTGTTTCTAATAAAATCTGTTAAATTTTGCTTCACACACTATCTTTCCCTGCCTACGCTCTGCTCTCCCTGACGCTGACTGAGCCAAACACGTGTCATTGGGTGCTATATAGCACCCAATGACGCATTCCGGACAGCCAATCAGTGTAATTCCAGTAGCTAACATGGCTACGGCATTACACTGAAGGGCATTACTTACCTGCATGTTAATTGGCTGCTTAGGAGGCGCCTAACGTGCGGGGAGGAGACTCGAGCATTTCGCTCGAGCACACGTGGTACTCGGCCGAGTCCCGCTATGGGCTGACCATAGAGATGCTCGAGCCGAAACGGTACTCGGCCTAGCATGCTCGCTTATTACTATTATTCAACCACATCTATACCACTTAATAAAATAGCCAAAAGTTAAATAATAGACATTAGCACATAATACATTATTATTTATGTACTCAGATACCCCCAGAACCTACAGTAGGGACAAATTGTACTACAACAGAGAATGATATTATGAAGCATGTATCAACACTGACAGGAAACAAATATACTGAAATAAACTGACTGATAGATGACTGGAAACTAATGATGATAATAAACAGATATACAGGAGGAGCACCCCTGTCGTAGAAGATGACAGTTGGCAATGAAGCAGACACAAGATATTGATGGTATTCAGGTTGAAAGTAGTTGAATGACAGAGAACAGAAACAAAGAAATTACAGAACTAATCCTGCTCTGCAATACTAATCCAGTAAAACAGAGAAAGACAAGTGATAAACCAAACTCAGCGAACAGGTAAAGGAAACAACTATCACAATAGACTTCAATGCTGGCAGCAATGAAAGGCAGGAGAACAACAGATTCCACTCTACACCGACACAACAAAATTACCTAGAACATAAAATTAGGAATACATGAGTTGGGGAGAAAGATGGCTAGAAGGTTGGAGGAGTTTTTAAACTAGGGACTGGGGCGGAGGGTAATTACATTATAGGAGGGGAAGATAGTGCAGATAGAGACCAGGGGCGAGGTAGTGTGACTGGGGGAGGAATGGAAGGGGGACTAGAACAGCTCAGAATGAAAGATGTAGGGTAAAAAATACACATAAACCTGTCAAATGTATGTATACTAATGCCAGAAGCCTGACTAACAAGACTGGCGAACTGGAATTAGTGATGTGTCAGGAGGACTATGACAAAGTGGGAATAACTGAGACATGGCTGGATGATAGCTATGACTGGGCAGTTAATATAAAAGGTTACAATCTGTTTAGAAAGGATCGTCAAAACCGGAGAGGTAGAGGGATCTGCCTCTATGTGAAGTCCTGTCTAAATCCCATAATTCGAGAATACATCTCTGAGGGACATGAACATGTGGAGTCACTGTGGGTAGAAATACATGGAGCAAAAAACAATAATAAATTACTAATAGTATTATAAATAATAAATAAATAAATAATAGTATTATAAACCACCTAATATACCAGAGTCCACAGAAAATCTATTACTAAACGAGATAGACGAGGCGGCAAATCATAATGAAGTCGTTATTATGGGGGACTTCAACTACCCAGATATAGACTGGGAAACTAAAAGCTGTACATCCCAAAAAGGAAACAGGTTCTTGGCAATAGACAAAGACAAATACCTTTCCCAACTGGTTCAGGATGCCACTAGAGGGACGGCCATACTGGACTTAGTATTAACCAATAGACCTGACAGAACAACAGATGTGCAGGTCGGGGGACACCTAGGAAATAGTGACCATAAAGTAATAACCTTCCAATTATCCTTCAAACGAGAGTTTCTAAAGGGAGGAAGAAAAATACCAAACTTCAAAAAAGCAAAATTTAGCCAACTAAGCGAGGCCATAGGCCTAACTAACTGGGACAAAGTCCTCAAAAAAAAAAATACACCCATAAAATGGGAGATTTTTAAAAGCATTGTAACATCTAATTGTGAGAGGTACATACCTGATAGGAATAAAAGGCTAAGGAACAATAAGAAACCAATGTGGATAAATGGAACCGTAAAGAAAGCAATAAATGACAGAAAGAAAGCATATAAATCACTAAAACAGGAGGGGAGCCAGGAAGCACTGATAAACTATAAGGAAAAAAATAGAATATGTAAAAAACTAATAAAATTTGCCAAACTAGAGACAGAGAGATTAATTGCCAAAGAGAGTAAAACTAACCCTAAAATGTTCTTCAATTATATAAATAGTAAAAAATATAAATCTGAAGGAGTCGGCACTCTACATAGCAATGAGGGGGATGTTGCAGAGAGCGACAAGGATAAAGCAAAACTATTAAATATTTTTTTCTCCACTATATTCACTGAGGAAAATAAACTGTCAGATGAAATGCAGAATGTAAAAGTAAATTCCCAATTAAAAGTGCCCTGTCTGACCCAGGAAGAAGTACAACAGCGACTTAAAAAGATTAAAATAGACAAATCGCCAGGACCGGATGGCATACACCCCCGTATTCTAAGGGAATTAAGTGATGTCATAGCCAGACCTTTATTTCTGATATTTACAGACTCTATACTGACAGGGAATGTTGACAGGATTGGCGCATAGAAAATGTGGTGCCAATATTCAAAAAGGGTCCAAAAACAGAGCCTGGAAATTATAGGCCGGTAAGTTTAACCTCTATTGTTGGTAAACTGTTTGAAGGGTTTCTGAGAGATGCTATTTTGGAGAATCTCAATGAAAATAAGCAAATAACGCCATATCAGCATGGCTTCATGAGGGATCGGTCATGCTAAACGAATTTAATCAGCTTCTATGGGGAGGTAAGTTCTAGACATGACAGCGGCGAATCAATGGATGTCATATATCTGGACTTCTCCAAAGCATTTGACACTGTACCTCATAAAAGGTTAGTATATAAAATGAGAATGCTCGGACTGGGAGAAAATGTCTGTATGTGGGCAAGTAACTGGCTGAGTGACAGAAAACAGAGGGTGGTTATTAACGGTAGATACTCAGATTGGGTCACTGTCACTAGTGGGGTACCTCAGGGGTCAGTATTGGGCCCCATTCTCTTCAATATATTTATTAATGATCTTGTAGAAGGCCTGCACAGTAAAATATCTATTTTTGCAGATGACACTAAACTGTGTAAAGTAATTAACACTGAAGAGGACAGTTATCTGCTACAGAGGGATCTGGATAGATTGGAGGCTTGGGCAGAGAAATGGCAGATGAGGTTTAACACTGACAAATGTAAAGTTATGCACATGGGAAGGAATAATGCAAGTCACCCGTACATATTAAATAGTAAAACACTCGGTAACACTGACATGGAAAAGGATCTAGGAATTTTAATAAACAGCAAATTAAGCTGCAAAAACCAGTGTCAGGCAGCTACTGCCAAGGCCAATATGATAATGGGTTGCATCAAAAGGGGCATAGATGCCCGTGATGAGAACATAGTCCTACCACTTTACAAATCACTAGTCAGACCACACATGGAGCACTGTGTACAGTTCTGGGCTCCTGTAAACAAGGCAGACATAGCAGAGCTGGAGAGGGTTCAGAGGAGGGCAACTAAAGTAATAACTGGAATGGGGCAACTACAGTACCCTGAAAGGTTATCAAAATTAGGGTTATTCACTTTAGAAAAAAGACGACTGAGGGGAGATCTAATAACTATGTATAAATATATCAGGGGTCAGTACAGAGATCTGCCCCATCATCTATTTATCCCCAGGACTGTGACTGTGACGAGGGGACATCCTCTGCGTCTGGAGGAAAGAAGGTTTGTACACAAACATAGAAGAGGATTCTTCGCTGTAAGAGCAGTGAAACTATTGAACTCTCTGCCTGAGGAGGTGGTGATGGTGAGTACAATAAAGGAATTCAAGAGGGGACTGGATGAGTCATTGATCCAGGGAGTTATTCTGATTGCCTGATTGGAGTCGGGAAGGATTTTTTTCCCCCTTAAGTGGGGAAAATTGGCTTCAGCCTCACAGGGGTTTTTGGCCTTCCTCTGGATCAACTTGTAGGAAACTGGCCGAACTGGATGGACAAATTTTTTTTTCGGTCTTCTATACTATGTTACTATGTTACATGGAACCTGGAAAAAAACGAACAAAGAATTATACCCTGTACTGAACAAACAGGGAAAGAAAAGGTATACACATTTAAAAGAAAACTAACCAATCAAAAAACCCATCCTAAATGAACTAGGCTAAGCATTCATTTAGTGCTTTTTCTTTATTTTCCGAGCTAATTGTGTTGCTGTGTTTGGGATTGGTCGACAGCTGTTCTGTGCTGTTGTATGCTACTGGTTGAATTGCTGGTTTGAATTATCAAGTCACCATGTCATTAGTTGCAGAATGGGATATTTTAGGCAGCAGATGAACAGACAGTTCTTAAAGCTAAATTGCTGTAAGCAGGTAAAACAGGTGAGTGTAATACCTGAGCAACTTTGACAAGGGCAAAATTTGAATGGCTAACAGCAGTGTCAGAGAATCTCTAAATCGCAGATCTTGTGGGGCGTTCATGTTAGATTGGTCACAGTGTTTATACTAACTTTTGTCAACTGCTAAAAGTACAATACCTACAATAGGCCTGTGAGTAGCAAAGATGGCCCATAGAGTAATGAAAGGAGGTGCCAGGGTATGAAGGCTCACATTTTATTTTATACCATGTGGATGTCTGGGTGTGTGTCCCTTACCTTTAAAATGATGTCACCTGGATACAGTATGAGAAGAAGTCAACCCAGTGGAGGCAGTGTGATGGTCTAGGCCAGGAATAGGCAAACTCGGCCCTCCAGCTGTTGTAAAACTACAATTCCCACCATGCCTTGCTGTAGGCTGATAGCTGTAAGCAGTCTTTGCATGATGGGAGTTGTAGTTTTGCAACAGCTGGAGGGCCGAGTTTGCCCATCCCTGGTCTACGCAATTTTCTGCTGCGAACCTAGCATTCCTGTGGATGTTATTTTGTCACATATCACTGTCCTTCACATTCATTTATTGCACAAATGAATGTTTACCTGTAGTTAACAAACTTTGTATATGTCAATGTGACACATCAAAGGTTTCGATTAGAGGTGAGCAAAGTTTTCAGAAATTTAATTCAGCCACTTTGCCAAATTTCTCCAAGAAATTTGCTTTGTTACAAATAAATTCATCACAAAGCCTGTTAAATCAGGTGTATCTCAGCCTGCAGTTAAACTTTAGGGAGTGTGTATCTTGTGCAACATTTATAGTTAGTCTTTTCTAGTAGCGAAACAGTTACTGTTCTTCAGTATAACAAGCAGGTCTCATATATGGACGTGCGCATCATCGTGCAGGCCACCAACAGTAACCAACAACTAACTAATCCCTAGCTAAACCAAAAGAAAAGCATACAGCAGCCTCCAGTAAAGAAAAAAAGAAAAAAAGAAAAAAAAGCACTGTGTGACCCTGCAGGTCTTGTGTCCCAATTACTGTTCAGTGGAACAAAATAAGGACATGGAGGCAGTGCCAATAAAGTAGTAGAGAAAAAAAAAAGGTTCTTTTAACCCATGTTGTAGCAGTGCAAACACATTCTTTTGAATCCCTTTTGTTAGCTGTAGAATTACTTTACATCTCTATTAGGCTTAGTTCACACTTCACTTATTTGGTCAGTTATTCTCATCAGTTATTGTCAACCCAAAGCAGGTGTGGGTAAAAAAACACAGAACAGGTACATATCTATTCATGATACCTAATCTGAGAGTAAGCTTGGGTTCTGAATATGGCTCACAATAAGTGACAGAAATAACTGACAACAAAAATGAAGTGTGAACTCAGTTTAGACTTAACCATGCAGTGGTCCAAGATTCAAGTAGTTGCCCCATGACAGTGGGGAGGGTGTCAGCAGTAAGACTGTGTTCATATCACTATTTATTTTTCCATTCTTCTAAACCATCAGAAGAACAGCCCAAAACCACCAGATCCTGAATTTTGAGCATCCGCCTTCAAACCGTCAGTATTTGGTCAGCATTTGATCAGTATTTGTAAGGCAAAAACAGAAGTGGGTCCAAAACAGAGATGAAATGTTAAGGAAATATTTGCATCTTTTCTGTGTTTTGGACCCACTTCTACTTTTGGCTTCTAAATCATGATCAAATCCGGATGTAAAATACTGATCGTGTGATAGAGGCATCATGTTTAATATGCATGAGTTTTGGCCATTTGTGTCTGAAATCAGTTTTATTTAGATGGAAAAGAAGTCCTGCATGCATGGCTTCTATCACACAGTTAGTATTTAGTCAGTTTTTTGCCTCAGTATTTGATCAGTATTGGCAATGTAAAAACAGGAGTGGGTCCAAAATGGAGATAAAATGTCATAGAAATATTTGCATATCCTCTGTGTTTTGGACCGACTACAGATTTTAGCTTCCAAATCATGATCAAAACCTGATGTAAAATACTGACTGTGTGATAGAGGTCTTATAGATGCTCAAACAACAGGAACAGTTTTTTTTTGTTATTTTTCTTTTCCTTTGACAGATCAGAAAAACGGAAAAATAAATGGTGATGTGAACATGGCCAAACAGAGACTCTAGTGGCCCTGTAACAGACTGGTGAGGGCTGCAAAATTATGAAGAGTCACAATAGTGGCCCTGGATCAGAGTGGTGAGGGTGGCAACAGCATGAAGAGTCACAATAGTTCCCCCGAAACAGAGTGTGTGTGGGGGGGGAGGGGCAACAGCAGTAGCAGTAACAAGATGGTGGCAGATCACAGTGGGAGCAGATCGCAGTAGAAGCATCAGGGCATGTGGCATCAGGCGGCTTTCAGCATCAGAATAGTGGCTGCAGCACATGGGTAGAAGAAACTGGCCATTTGTCACATTGTTCTGGTGTGGCAGCACAATACAGTCAGACATTACTGCCAGAATGATCTAGTCTGTTGCATCAGGCACTTGTGCATAGAAATCTTGGTTGATCTAAATGTGACTCATCTTTACAAAAGTTAGTCTCTAAACATTTTGTGTTGAAAGGCAAGTTCTCTTTGGGGTAACTATGCCACCCCCCACCCACACTAAACACCCGCTCTGATGCCACACGACTGGCCAGGCAGAAGTGTCAGGGTACAGTCTAGGTATGCCACCACCTGTTGATTCAGGTTCTCCTCCATGTCCTGCTGTTTCTAGGTAGTTTCTTCAGTAGGTGGCTGAAGAAAACTGCTCATCAGAGACTCAAGACAAGTTGCTGCTGATGGAGCTGGTGCAACTCCTACAGCCCCCCGCCCCTAAAATGGATGTAAAAATGTAATGGAAAGGGCTAGAGGGCTGCAAATGCCAGCAAAATGTTGTTAAGAGCATGGCAAGTGCTCTGAAAACAAATGTGGATAGGGAAATGACTTTAAATAACATAAAATAGGCAAAAAATAAAAAATAAATCTTGATCTAGGAGGACAAGGTCCATATGGAGTAGGAGGTCGAGGAGGCGGTGTAGGTGGAAGCGGCTTTGGAACAGGAGGAGGTAGCCTACACTGCTTTTTGGTTTTAAATTTTATTTTTAAAATTAGGGTACACCGAAAAACATTGGGAAATTTAACCTGTAATAACCACCTCCAGTCATGCTGAACACACGTTCAGACAATACACTGGCTGCAGGGCAGGCCAGCACATCCAAGGTGTAAAGGGCAAGCTCAGGCCATGTGCCCAATTTGGAGACCCAGAAGTTGCATGTTCCCAAGTAGTTAATGTATTTTTAATAGAGTGATTAATAAAGATAAAATTTTACTTATTACTAGTCAGAGAGGTTGAAAAAGTTACGCTAGGTCCAAGTGACCACCTAACCCCTCTTCCAGAAGTTGCAGGGGCTGACCCCTGTCAGTCAGTTCGTGTAGGCGTGTGCACACTTACTACCCCACCATGTCGCACGTCCCCGTGATGTTCACGATCCAATTTGATATCTGCATCAACTTTCAATGTTCTTTTATGCGCCTACCATGGTGATCACGGGTGGCGGGGAATCAGGGTTCCAGGCCAGAGAGAGAGCATGAGAAAAAGAGACCAAATTTAAGTGAGATAAATGTATAAAAAAAATTGGGATCAAGCATAAATGTGTGAAAAGCTATTGAGGCGCAAATGTGGGACAAATTACAGAAGCCCAAATGTGGTCCAAAATAGTGGGCCAAGCGGAATTGTGTGAAAAGCTATTGAGGCGTAAATATTGGCCAAAAGAGTATAGTGGAAATGTGGGACAAAGTATTGAAGCTTGAATGTGGTACAACTTATTTAAGTTTAAGCATTGAATCAAAGGAGGTGGCGCGCATCAATTAAAGAAGCATTTCCGAAATTTTATTCCCTGTCACCTATGCAGAGCATGGGTTTATTCGCATCTAAAATTGTATAATGTCAACCCAAAAAGGTAACAGAAAAATTACTTAAATTAATTAACCTGTCTATGACAGAAAACAATTGTTTATTGTCACACGAAAATGTAAAAGAAAAATTATTGAAATTTATTAAGCTGTCAACTAGGTAGAGGAGGGGTATATTACACCCAAAAATTGGTGAATTTGACCATAAAATGTAACTGACAAATGTTATTTTTTTTTACCGGTCTACTAGGTATAGCAGTGGTACTATACACCCAAACATTGGTTAATTTTACCTGAAAAACTGAAAGACAATTTATATATTTTTTTAAACCGGCTACTAGGTATAGCAGTGGTAGTATACACCAAAAAATTGGTTAATTTCACCAGAAAATGTAATAGATAATTGTTTTTAATTTATTTTACCGGTCTAATAGGTATAGCAGTGGTAATATACACACCAAAAGTTTGAAGTTCCATATGGAGTAGGAGTTTGAGGAGGCGCTGGACGCAGCGGAGTAGGTGGAAGCGGCAGTAGAGGAGGACGAGATAGCCAACACAGGTTTTTATTTGCTAACAGAATATGAATGCTGTATATATTAAACTTGAATTTAACACTTGCAGATCTGGAAAATACAGTTTTTTGAAGAAAAAAAAGTGTGTTTTTCAAACCCCAGAAAATGATGGGTGTATTTCTAACTGAAATTGCACACTGACTAATACAGGTGTTGTAGTTTGCCCCAAAAAAATGGTGATTTGCAATGTCCCAAAAGCTCAGATGCAGTGCTGGTGCACTGAGCATACATAAAATGGCCGCCGCCTCCCTACATTTGTAACAGCAGAGTGACGTACAGCACTCAAGATAATATAGAGCCTGGGTCACATGCTGCTCTGGCCAATCACAGCCATGCCATTAGTAGGCATGGCTGTGATGGCCCCTTGGGGCAAGTAGTATGACACTTGTTGATTGGCTGCTGTGCAGCCTTTCAAAAAGCGCCAAAAAAGCGCCGAACACCGAACCTGAACTTTTACGGAAATGTTCGGGTTCGGGTCTGTGTCCTAGACACCCCAAAATTCAATAAGAACAGGAACTACGCAAGCAACTCTGCATGCATCAGGCCATTTCCACAAGGGACTCAGATGGACTCCCTGTCTCCATCTCCACTGCATACTGCCACAGTCTGTCTGGGTCATCTGCGTCATCTTTGTTGACGCCCTCTAGATCCTCCTGCTGCTCCTGCTCCTCTCCTGTTACTTGGGGAGATAAACCACCAACTTCTGTATAGAATTCCTGGGCGTTTTTGGCCTCATCCTCTTCCTCCTGTGCCAGTTCAGCCTCCACAGGGCTCAGGTGGTCATGAGATGTAGGCACCACGTCTTCTGTTCACTTGCCAGTATGATTTACCAAGATTTCCTCCAGGACCTGAAGGAGTGGAGTGATATCATTCATTCCATAGTCCTGGTGACTAACAAACAAAGTGGCCTCCTCAAAGGAAACGGGAGGTGTCACTCATGAGCTGCCACTGTCAAAGTTACACTGGGGAGTAGTCATGTCCATCAGCATCATCAAGAAATTGGTCATGGGTTTCCTCTGCTCATACAGTCGGTCCAACATGTGGAGGGTGGAGTTCAACCGTGTGGAAACATTGAATATGAGGCGATGTACTGGAACACCCTTTTGCCTTTGCAGGTCAAGGAGGGCGTGTTTTGGTGAGGAGACAGCCAGGATTTGAATCCATGGTTGATGACGTGGAACAGTTCCTCCCTGGTGTGATTCTGTTGACCCAGGCTGACCAGATGCAAAACCATATGAAAATGCCCTGATTTACATAGGTAGTATGCTGGAGGACCACTCTGAACTGTGCCCACAATGGAAGCTGAGGACAAGGTGGAGAATGAGGAGGCAGGTGTGCCGTGCCAGAACCAGATTTACCCAGTGGGCTGTAAAGGACATATATTGTCCCTGACCATAGTTACAGATCCATACGTCAGTGCTGACATAAACTGTACAAGACGCCGACAAGCTCAAAGACTGGCCCACCTTCTGCTCAACATACGTGTGCAGGGCTAGTACAGCTTTTTTAGAGAAGTAATGAGGGCTTGGGACTCTCCACCTTGGTTGGACACAAGCCATCAGTTCTCTGATATGTTCAGAGTCCACAATATGGAAAGGGAGGGACTGTAGTACCACCAACCGTTGGATGACTGCACGTATACTGTTGTCTTTTTGCAAATACCCCAGTGATCGATTTCTGGCGAAACACATGATGAGGAGTAGAAGGAGGAGCATCAAGAGCAGTAGATGAAGGGAATGACTGACAGCTTCCTTCTGCTGAGGTTGAGGAGTCCTGACTGCTGGAGAAGGGTTGCAGTCTGCTGGGAGATGCAGTGTATGGCATTTTACCTTCACGACTCCATGCTGACTGCCTGCTGCTGCCTTTATGAACCCGTGAACCACTAATTGTTTCCGGATAGGTAGGCTTCTGAGTAGCAGATGGTCTACCACAGGCGCATTTGTCTCCAGATCTGCTACTGCTTCCACCCTGCTGGCTCATCGGCATGATGCTACCCTCACCCTCTGATGATGACCCCTCTTCATCTGGCAATCGGTTACATCATTATCCACTACTGTCTGGTTGTCATTTATTGTAAGGAAAGACCGGCACTCACTTGATCTTCGTATTCCTATGATGCTTTTATTAGTCACATGTAGGATTCTGTGACGCGTGCGTTTCGGCTCACAATCTGAGCCTTCCTCAAACAGGTATCCAATCAAATGTATATACAAAGTAACATACAAGGTTTAAATAGACCGCCAAAGCAGAAGTGACATCAGGTAACCTAGGTAACAGGCTAAACAAAATTGAACAAAAAGGAAGTAGAACTACGTGAAGGATCAACCCCATTACAGCAGCATCAACGAACACAGAAGTAAATAGCTTTTAGGAGGGTTCTTCTGCAGAGAGGCCAGATTCAAGATCAGTTGATGCCGTTGGGGGTCCGTCACGTCTTCTAAAGTAAAGAAAAGAAAAATAAATGAAATAATAATGACTCAAATATTAAAACAATGTGGAGCATGGGAATCACAGGAAGCCACTCAGGTCATACTCCCGGTTCAAACCCCTGGGTTCAAGTGTCTGTAATGTGTGAATCCAATAGGATTCACGTTTTTTTAGTATTTTAATCCTGTTCCCCCCTCTGCGTGGTTGCCGTACATGTTCGATGATCTGAAATTGCAACTGTGACACATTATGATTGCAACGATCAAAGTGGTAGGGGATCGGTAGGAGCAGGTTCTTTTTTCGTATGGTTGACTTGTGTTTTGAGAAGCGGTCTTTCATTCGCATGGAAGTCTCTCCTATGTATAGGAGACCACACGGACATTTTAGTAGATAGACAACATAGTTGCTGTTACATGTGATGAATCCCTTGACAGGGAATTGCTTTCCTGTGTGGGGGTGTGAGAAATATTCTCCTCTAATCACGCTGGAGCATTGTATGCACCCCAAACAGGGGAATGTACCCTTTCTTGGTGTGGATAAAGTGTGTTGTCTTTTCTCAATCTGACCGCTACCAATGTCAGCCCTTACCACTAGGTCGCGTATATTTTTATTTCGCTTATAACAGATCAGAGTGGGACTTTAAAACTCCTCCACAGAGAGGTATGCCCTGGGCAAAATGTTCCAGTGTCTGTTGAAAATGGCTCTACACTTGTTAATCCAGGGGTGATATTTGAGCCATTATTATTTCATTTATTTTTCTTTTCTTTACTTTAAAAGACGTGACGGACCCCCAACGGCATCAACTGATCTTGAACCTGGCCTCTCTGCAGGAGAACCCTCCTAAAAGCTATTTACTTCTGTGTTTGTTGATGCTGCTGTAATTGGGTTGATCCTTCACGTAGTTCTACTTCCTTTTTGTTCAATTTTGTTTAGCCTGTTACCTAGGTTACCTGATGTCATTTCCGCTTTGGCGGTCTATTTAAACCTTGTATGTTACTTTGTATATACATTTGATTGGATACCTGTTTGAGGAAGGCTCAGATTGTGAGCTGAAACGCACACGCACACGTCAAAGAATCCTACATGTGACTAATAAAAGCATCATAAGAATACGAAGATCAAGTGAGTGCCGGTCTTTCCTTACACTATATGCTGAGATTGCTATCTCTGACACGTGCACCACGCCTTGGAACGGAGTGCCGGCTGATCACTGTTTGATTTGTTGTCATTTATGTCACTGTATTGAAAGGATGTAAGTATTGATTTGCCTTATTTCTTAAACACCATAGGGTGTCGGTAATGTGATCTAATGTAGAAGACAGCTATGTGTTATAGCATGAACGACGGAGTCTCACCCCATATTGCATGTTGCATATTTAGGCTAGTGATGTATATACTTTTTATTATTCAGTATCGCTTATTTAAGTCCCTTGGGGGACTAGAACCTGGGATCTTTTAATCCCTTGTCCTATTCACCCTAATAGGGATCTATTAGGATGAATAGCATTTTGACAGGCTACCTGCTTAACTGTGCCTCATACACAGAACAGCATGAAGGTTACCATGGCAGCTATGAGAAGCTTCAAAAGTGTCCAGGCTGCCATGGTAACTTATCGGAGACCCGCTGTTTTAATGTGGGGGCTCCGATTGGAAGTCAGAGGGAGATGCTTCTCACCTCACAGATGCCGCGATCGGTTGTAAGATACACAATGGCGCCCACTCACACGTGTTTAAAGATGCGGCTTCCACCATACATATACTGCGGCGGTTACAAAGGGGTTGATGTTGAAGTGTAAGGCTCCCCTTTTTGGGGCAAACTACATGCTATTTATACCCTGAAAGGATTTGGATGTAATTGTTAACAATAAAGTAAATCATAGCATATAATGTCAGTTTGCTGCATTTAAAGCCAACATGATATTGTCATGTATTAGGAAAGGAATGGCCTCTAGAAAAGAAAGTCTTATTTGACCCCTTCACAAAGCATTAGTGAGACCACATCTTAAGTATGAAGTCTAGTTTTAGGCGCAATCCATAAAAAAAGATATAGAGAGCTAGAGAGGTCACAAAGAAAATCAAACAAATTAATAGAAGATATGGAACATCTCGGTTATGAAGAAAAGTTATGAAAATTAAATTTATTTAAATTATTTTTTCACAAACCCACCTGGGAACATGGGGTCACTGCTTATGGTTGAATGAAGTGCAATTATGTCACAAAATTTTGAAGTATGACTGAAGTGTAAATAGATTTCAGAAGGTTCTATATATGTTCTTTGTAAAACACAATATACAGGATTGGTAATGTTTATATAGAATGTTAATCCCGGCATCTGTATGATTGCCACAACTTAAGGAATGATTTCCATTTTTTGGCAAATTGGGTCCCAAGTGTTTAAGCATTACTATAGATGGTTGAACATGATGGACAATTATCTTTTCAATTAACTTTGTATGAAAAGAGAGAAAGAGACAGGAGGCCGCGCTTTTGCTAGTATTTTCCCACCTGGCAAGCGGGGTCCTGTACTGCTGCCAAGGTTCTTTTTCTCTGCCCCAGATGTGGCAAGAGAGATAAATAAAGGATAAAGGATAAAAAGTAGCGATTTTTCGAACCTTTTTTGGTGGCGCTGAAAACAGGAGGCAATATTCTACGTAGTATTGTTTAAAAAAGAGATAAACTTTTATTCTTTTGTCAACGCATTTCGAGGGAGCACAGCCTTCTTCATCAGGACAACAATGGCATGTACCAATTAACTATGTAACCACTTGCCTAAATATAGTTGCAGTCAAGTACACCCTTTTATATGTATGGTATTCTCTAACAGCAGCAAGCACACATTTTTTAAGGTGTTGACTTGACCTACAAATGCCTTAAGTCTCAACTGAGCATCTATAGGAGAAATATACTGGAAAACAAGTCTGATCCATCAAAGTCACCTCATTTTGCAACTTATAGGACTGAAGTCAATTTCTTGGTGCCAGATAACACACACCATCAGAGGTTTTATGGAGTCCATGCCTCATTGGATCACAGTGGTTTTGGTGACTCAAAGTGAACCTACACAATAGTAGGCAGGCTATTTGGGGAAAGTGTTTCAGCTTCTGTTCTCCAATCTAAAAGTCATGCTTTTATATTTCTATAGTTACCAACCAGTGACTTTCTGCACAACTTTTACATTCTGACACATACAGAAGATAGTGATATAAAGTTTAACTTGCAAAAATGAAAACCCTTAGAGTAGGGATTAAATTGATAGCTCTCAAAATATAAATGTATACAGTCATGCAGGAAGCATTGCCTTTGAATAGTAGTCCTTATGAACTTATCCAGTCACACAAGATCTGTTATTTTGGAAGAAACATGCATGAGAGGGGAGAGAGGGAAGAAAAAAGGGGATGAAGAGAAGCATCTGTGTACCTGTGCACTGGGGCATAGGATTTCTTGTGGGCCAAACTATATAACCACATAGCAGTCCGTTACCACCTCCTGCAAACAAAATTTCCGCATATACATTTTTATTTATAGAGCCTCTGCCAGCATGATCAACCATATTAAACCAGGCATATTGCCTCTGGTAGGGTTGATCATGCTGAAGAAAATTCTATCTTTCCTTTCTGTGTAGCTTGCAGAGTTGTGGAGATAGATACTTTTATCTTTATGCAAATTAGACAGTCCGGGGACTGAGGGACCAGTGTAGCCCCTGGAGCACTGCTATGCCCATTGGTGCTCAGTACACTTCCGCTTTCATTGACAGGGCTAGATTAGAGATGAGCAAATTTCTTTTAACAAATATTCTCCAGTTGCCCTAAAAGTTGTATAACAGTCTCTGGTCTCCAACAACTTTTTTTTTCTAGAAAGACTCTGGGACCAGATAGAGAGTGCCTAGTATGCTACTCTGGGTTTCTGGGCAATATATATGCATTACCTGGTGGTACTCTTTCTCATTACAGAAAGCGCCTAGGATACGCAGTATGTTTGTGGAGTATTGTAGGCCAGTAATGCTCCTCAGGGTTTCTGGGAAATGTTCAAATTAGCTTTCCTAATCTTTTCTTATGTTGGCAGATGTAAGATATGCTAATGTTTATATATTTTCCTAGAAACCCAGAGAAGCATTGACTGGCTTAAAATACCCATTTTTCATACCTACAAAAGTAAAAATTGTCTCTGCTCAGCTCTGTTAAAGGGTAGTTACCCAGAAAGAGCTAGGTTCTTGGTATAAAATACACTTGCTTTCCTCTCCTTTTGGAAAAGAGACTTACTTGCATGTCTCTTTTCCAGAGAAGCATTATGTGGAAACACAAGCACAGGAATAGATAAAAAATCTTATTAAAAAGCATTGATTTTGATCATCTGGTTTAAAAACATTCCAAAACCAATCACCTGTGGTACAGAGAAACAACTCTCAGTGAGTAGAAAGACATGGAAGAGCAATTTTGTTCCGTATACCTAAAGTTATATATTTGCATATCAATTTTATTGTTTAATAAATATGACATAAATCATGTCTGAAATGAGGTCTAGAGGGATGTCTTGTTTGTAATTACATAATCCAAAAAGCCTCTCTATTTAACCCCTTCAGGACATAGCCATTTTACACATTACTCACAGAGCCTTTTTTTTGCAAATCTGACATTTGACACTTTATGTGGTAAAAACTTTACTTATCCAAGCGATTCTGAGACTGTTTTCTTGTGACAAACCGTACTTTTTGTTTAAGTTAAATATGGTCTATATGGTTTACCTTCATTTATTTAAAAAAAAATCCCAAATTTACCCAAAAAAATTAAAAATTCACGATTTTCTAAGTTGAAATTTCCAAAATACACTTTTTTAACAAACAATTGAGTTTTGAAGTCACTTTGTGGGTCTTACAAATGTGGTTGATTAGCCCTTTATATGTTTCACAAGAATGAAAGGAAAATTAAAAATACATTTATTTATTTACTTTTTTGCAGGATTTTCATTTTGATCAATTTTTTTCTGTACGGCAGAAAGGGTTAAAAGCCAAACAAACCTCAATATTTATTACCCTGATTCTGCAGTTTACAGAAACACCCCATGTGTGATCGTTAGCTTCTGTTTGGGCTCTTAGCAGGGCTCAGAAGGAAATGAACACCATATGGTTTTTGGAGGGCAGATTTTACTGGAATGGTTTTTGAAGGAACATTATGGTACCCCCACAGTAGAATCCCCCAAAAAGTTTCCCCATTTTGGAAACTACACCCCTTAAAGTAATTTATTGAGGGGTGTACTGACCACTAGAAACACTTGGGTGTGAAAATAAAAAATTTCATTTATTTTGAAAAAATGTTGCATAAGCTCCCCTTTTTTATTATTACTAGTGGTAACAGGAGATAAAGCACCACGCATTTTGTTAATCATTTTCTCCTGAATGCGGAAGCCCATATGTAGTCATAAATTGTTGTTTGGACACACGGCAGAGATCAGAAGAGAAGGAGTGCCATATGGTTTTTGGAAGGCAGATTTTGGTGGTTTACGGGCGCCATGTTGCTATCAGTTTCTAGACACTAGTACAGCCATTTTCTCACAAAAATACATTTTATTTTTCACTCAATGGAGCTTTATTATTGGTTCTATTTTGGGGTACATACAACTTTTTGATCACTCTGCCACTCCTTTTTGGGATTTGTTATTGGGATGAAGACCGTTCAGGAAAAATGACATATTTTCTTTATTCTGCTGGTCAGTACGTTATTTTTTTTTTAGTTACTAATATTTTATATAGATACTGACCAATTTTATATGTATTTTTTTTAAGTTTTACCACTTTTGCACAAAGCATTTAAAAAAAAAAGAATCAGTTCTTGTGTCACCACTTTCTGAGAGACATATTTTAAATTTTTCTGTCAATTATATCATTTTTTTGCAGGATGAATTTAAATTAGTACCATTTTGAGCAACTTTTTGACACTAGCTATTATGCTTTTTGTAAGGCAAGACAATAAGTGACATTGTTTTTTATTCTTATTTTTTTACAGCATTCACCTGAAGGGGTAGACTATTGGATATTTTTATATAACAGATCATAACAGATGCAGCGATACTTAATATGTCTATTTTCTAAATTTTTATTTGCAATCTTTCACAATAAAGGCATTTTCAGGAAAAAAAAATCTGTTTTTGTGTTGCCATTTCTGAGAGCCATATTTTTTTATTTCATTTTCAATCATCTTGCATAGGGGCTAATTTTTTGCAGGGTGAGGTGGCGTATTCAGTGGTACCATTGTGGGGTACATTGTACTTTTTGATCGCTGGCTACTACACTTTTTGTAAGGCAAAGTAAGCAAAAATTGCTATTTTGGGGCAGTTTTTAATATTTTTTTACAGCGTTTATCTGACAGAGTAGATCATTTTTATAGAGCCTGTCATTATGGATGCGACGATACCTACTATGTTTTTCTTTTTTTTTCTTCTCTATTTCTTACCATATTATATGTGTTTATTATGGGAAATGGGCTTTTTTAACTTAAAACTTTAATTTTTTTATTATGAAAAACACTTTTTTTTTTTTTACTTTTGTCCCACTGTGGGACTTTTGGGGGTCTGATTCCCTCTACAATGAATTACAATACATGTATATTGTAATGCTTTGACTTTCAGTGTATTACCATTGTAATACACTGACAGCCTGCCTGTGAAACCCAGCCAACATGTTTTGGCCAATCGCTTCCTCTATTGACTCTTTTCACACCATGGAACCTAAAAAAAATCCAAAGCTCCTGTATGTTCCTTGACAAAGTGTTTAGCCATTCCTGATGCTTTGTACTTATTTTTACCAATGTCAGATATGTGTTCTGCTATTTTAGCTTTAAGTTTTCTAATAGTACAGTCTATGTAGGAATTTTGACATGCAGCACAAAAAACCCTATAGATGGTATGATCTGTATCACAATTCAGAAAAACCTTTTATAGTATGTGTTTCACCAACATTAATCGTGGAAAAAGCCTTCATTTTATTACGGGCATATTTGCATACAGTACATCTACAAAACTAAAATGTCTCCAAGTGTTCGGCCTTGTTTTGCCACAACCTTTACATTAGAAGATATAATGTTGCTGAGAATCTCATCTTTATGCTAAATAGGAAAATATTTATAAAAATGGTTTTTAAGTCTTTAAAATTTCTACTGTAGGGTGTTGAAAAAACACTAGGGGCAGTTTCTGTTTGAATGGTGTTACGATCCCTGAGCAACGCAGAATGAGTTTTTAAATTCAACTTTTTTCTTAGCTGCATCTAAAACCCATTTTTTTGTATCCTCTTTTTTAAAACGTTTATCTATCTGTACATGGTATAAGTATCAGCAGTATTGCAAATCCTTTTTGCCCTCATGTATTATCCAACTGGCATTGATTTAATTGTATGTCATGGATCACAGCTGCATTTTTCAAGGATCGTATTACCAGACAAAGGTTTGTGGTACAGTGACGTGGGTATTCGTTGAATGTGTAAATCTCCTGTGAATTTTATATTTAATGTATTATTATTGAGTTGGCACACCAACCTGTCACACAATCAGTATGTTGACGATGTACCATCCATACCATAACTAAAAGTGAAGTGTACCATAACTACCTTTTTTAAAAAGTGCTGTATATATAAAATTCTCCTCCCACCAGGCCATATATCAATTAGCTAAGGTGGGGGAGAACATTGGACCCCATCAGGTTTAGTTGTCTACAAGTAGTATTTCTTATCAAAACTTAAAAAAAATTATGACTCAACAAATATTCGACACAAGATATGCTGGGTTTTGGATGTAGCTAAGAAAAAAGCTGAATATAAAACACATTCTGTATCGCTGTAAGATCGTAACACCATTCAAACAGAAACCGCCCCTATTGTTTTACCACAACTTGTAGCAGAAATTTTAAAGACGTTAAAAACATTTTCTATAAATATCTTGCTATTTTGCATAAAGGTTGTGGCAAAATGAGGTCAAACACATGGAGAAATTTTGTCACCTAGGGGGTCATTTATTAAGCTGAAATACGCATATATTAGGCGTATTTCAAATGTAGATTGTGGCACAACGGTTAGTTCTCCTCACTCATGCCAAGTCTAAAAAAGTAGGTGTGGTGTGGGAAGGGAAGGAAGAGGACGGGCTGTAAGGCCCATATCATTTACCATTTTCTATGTCTGTTTCAGCCATAGAATAAGGTGTTAATATAAGACAGCTCAAAAGTAGTGTTGATCGAGCACCAAAGTGCTCGGGTGTTCGGGTGCTCGTGTCGAACACCTCAGGATGCTCTGGTGCTCTACCGAGCACCCTAGCACAATGTAAGTCAATGGGAGAACCTGAGCATTAAACCAGGCACCCCCTGCTCTGAAGAGTGGAGGGTGTCTGGTTCATAGGAAAAGGTTAGAAATTGATGGAAACACTACCAAAATGGTTCGGGAACAGCAGGGGAGGATGTCTGGATGCATCTTGGACTCCCAGGTCACTGCTGGAAATGATGTTGTCCGAGTAGATGCCACTTTTACAGACTGACAATAATACGCACAAAACCGAAGATAAAATCGATTTTAGGAAACATTCTTTCCTGTATATTTACTTGTATATAAAGTGCAAGTGCTGCCAAAAATTACAAGGAAGAGGCACTCCGATAAAACCTTTATATCACATAATGGAGGGCCTCATTCACATTGTGGTACAATAGTTCAGGTAGTGGGACTCCTACACTCATAAAGCTAAAGGACTTCCAAAAATTACAAGGAACCAACACTCCAATGCACCCTTTATTACACATAAAGGAGGGTATCATACACCCTTAAAAAATTATGATTGATGGCCTGCTGATGACCCTCAAAAACATTAGGAGCAAGGGCCTTCTGGTGACCCTTTAAAACATTACAAGCGAGGACCTGCTGCTGAGCTGACCATCTTAAACATTAGGGGTGAAGGTCTGCTGCTGATCTGAGCATTGAAACAATTATGGGCGAGTACCTACTGCTGAGCTGACCATTGAAAAATTACGGGCGAGTGCCTGCTGCTTAGCTAACCATTGAAAAAATTATAGCGAGGGCCTGCTGGTGAGCTGACCCTGTAAAACATTATGGTCGAGGGCCTGCTGGTGAGCTGACCCTCTAAAACATTATATGCAAAGGCCTGCAGATGAGCAGATACTCTAAAAAATTGTATGTGAGGGCCTGCTGGTGAGCTGACCCTCTAAAACATTACATGCGAAGGCTTGCAGGTGAGCTGACCCTCTAAAAAATTGTATGTGAGGGCCTGCTGGTGAGCTGACCCTCTAAAACATTATATGCGAGGGCCTGCAGGTCAGCTGACCCTCTAACAGATTGTAGATGAGGGCCTGCTGGTGAGCTGACCCTCTAAAACATTATATGTGAGGGCCTGCAGGTGAGCTGACCCTATAAAAGATTGTGGTTGGGGGCCTGCTGGTGAGCTGACCCTCTAAAACATTACATGCGAGGGCCTGCAGGTCAGCTGACCCTCTAAAAGATTGTAGGTGAGGGTCAGCTGGTGACCTGACCCTCTAAAACATTATATGTGAGGGCCTGCAGGTGAGCTGACCCATTACAACGTTAGGAGCGAGGGCAGACTAATAAGCATGTTTATATGATGGAAGAGAAGGAGGTGGAGGACGAGAAAAGGAAGATTGAACCATATACCCTTTTTTGTGGTGGAAGGGATGCATGCGAATATGATGCATGTAAATACAAATGCATTTTAAAGTGCCTTTATGTTCAGCCGCTTTCCTGTGGTGGAGTTGAGACGTCAGGGGCAATCCAGGTCTTGATCATTTTTATAAGAGTCAACCTGTCAGCATTTTCAGTTGATGGGTGGATGCGCTTATCAGTTATTATGCCCCCAGCAGCACTAAATAACCACTCTGACAAAACGCCGGCGGCAGGGCAGGCCAGCACCTCCAAGGCATACAGCGCAAGTTAATGCCACGTGTCCAGCTTGGACACCCAATAGTTGTAAGGCACAGAGGGATCATTGAGGATGCTGACACGGTCTGCTACCTACTCCTTCACCATCTTCCGAAATTTTTCGCTCCTTGTGGCACTAGGCTGCGCATTAGGGTGAGGGTGCTGGCGGGGTATCATGAAACTGTCCCAGGCTTTGGAGAGTGTTGCCCTGCCTCTGTTGAAACTGCTGCGTGTTCCTCTTGTCTCCCCTCCTCGGTTGCCCAAGGAACTAAGTACTCTGCCGCCAGCGTTGTTAGCTGGATATTTTTGAAGCAATTTTTCCACAAGGACCTTCTGGTATTGCACCATTTTGCTCGTCCTTTCCACCACAGTAATGAGAGACAAGAAGTTCTCTTTGTAGCGGGGGTCGAAAAGGGTGAACAACCAGTAATCGATGTTGTCCAAAATGCGTAAAACGCGTGGATCACAGGAAAGGCAGCCTAACATAAAGTCAGCCATGTGTGCAAGAGACCCAACAGACAAGACTTCACTGTTGTCATCAGGAGGATGACTCCCAATCTCCTCATCCTCTTCCTCCTCTTCTGCCCATCCACGCTGAACAGATGGAATTAAACTTTCATGGGCACTACCCTCTGAAGTGGAGGCAACCGTCTCCTGATCCTGCTCCTCCTTCTCATCATCCAATTCACGCTGAGAAGGCAAACTGAGGGTGGTCTGGCTATCACCCTGTGTAATGTCTTCCCCCATTTCCAACTCTTCCACATGCAAAGCGTCGGCCTTAATTGTGAGCAGCGAGCTTTTGAGCAGACAAAGAAGTGGGATGGTGACGCTGATAATAGCGTTATTGCAGCTCACCATCTGTGTTGATTCCTCAAAGTTTCTTAAAACCTCACAGAGGTCAGACATCTATGCCCACTCCTCGCTTGTGAAGAGAAAAAGGTGACTGGAAAGGCCACAACCATGTTGCAGCTGTTATTCCACTTCTGCCTTCTGCTGCTCACAAAGCCTAGCCAACATGTGGAACGTCGATTTCCAGTGCATGCTCATGATACACAACAGTCAGAGAGCTGGCAATTGTAAGCGCTGCTGCAGCGTTGACAGACCAGCGGAAGCTGTCGATGACTTGCGGAAATGGGCACACACGCCGCGCACCTTCACCAGTTGCACAGGAAAATTGGGGTAGATTTTGAGAAACCGCTGAACCACTAAGTTGAAGATGTGGGCTAGGCATGGGATGTGTGTGAGCTTGCCGAGCTACAAAGCCGCCACCAAGTTACGGCCATTATCAGACACAACCATGCCTGGTTGTTGGTTGAGTGGCGAGAGCCACAGCTCAGTCTGGTCTCTTATCCCCTGCCTCAGCTCTGCGGCGGTGTCCTGTATGTCACCTAAGCAGATCAGTTTAAGCATGGCCTGTTGATGCTTCTCCCCTGCAGTGCTACACTGCTTCCAGCTTCCGACTGATGGCTGACTGGTGCTGAAAGAGGATAATTCTGAGGTAGAAGTGGAGGATGAGGCGGAGGAGGAGAAGTGGGGGTTGGAGCCACTAACGTAAGGTGGTGGCGGAAACCCTGATGGAAGTCGGTAGCACCTGTGCTATCCCAGGGAACAACTCGCTCTCAGCCTCCACAACGTTCACCCAGTGTGCCGTCAGGGAAATGTAGCATCCATTGCGGAAAGCACTTGTCCATGTGTCCGTGGTTAAGGACCTTCCCAGTAACTGCGTTGGTCAGGGAACTGGTGATGTTACGGGACAGGTGCTGGTGTAAGGCCGGCCTGGCAAACCTTGAAAAATAGTGGCGGCTGGGGAGTGCGTAACAAGGGTTGACCGTCGACATAAGGCTGCGAAAGGCCTCAGTGTCCACAAGCCTAAATGGCAACATTTCCAGTGCCAGTAATTTGGAAAGTTGCGCATTTAGTGCTATGGCCTGTGGGTGGGTGGCTGGGTATTTGCGCTTGCGTTCAAATGCCTGGGTAAGGACATTTGTACGCTGCGCTGGGACACGGAAATGAGTTTGGTCACTGATGGTGCTTGCAAAGGTCCAGGTGCAGGGCGGGAGGCATCAGGGCCAGCGCCTTCGACATTGGAATTGGCCAGCACGTTACACAGGGGAAGAGGAGGCAGTGTTGTGACCCGCAGACACAGACTGGCGACCCAGGCGTTCGGCTGACCTATTACTGTGCTTTGATGCCATGTGGCAGAATATGCTGGTGGTGATGTGGTTGCTAGTGTTCACGCCCCTGCTCATTTTTGTATGTCACAGGTTGCAAATTACAATTCTTTTGTCATCTGCACTTTCCTCACAAAAGCACCAGACTGCGGAACACCTACCCCTTGGCATAGGAGATTTCCGCAAGGGGGTGCTCCGGGGAACAGTTGCGGGCCTGTTTGGTGTGGCTCGCCTTCTCCCTTTTGCGACCTCACTGCCTCTTCAAGCCTGTTGCGGTGCTGTGGATCCCTTCCCCTCTGTACTGCTGTCCTCGCTCGGCTTGCCACCTTCCCAGGTTCGGTCAGTGACTTCATCGTCCATCAACTCCTCTTCCGCTTCCTTACTCTGGTCATCCTCTTGACTTGTTGACCTAACAACAACCTCAGTTATTGACAATTGTGTCTCAATCTTATCATCAACCTCTTGAGACACTAATTGTGGTTGACTTTTTGGCAACTGTGTCTCATCATCATCATCCACCTCATGAAACACTAATTGCCGTTCCCCACCGTCATCTTCTTGTGACTGTGGATGCTCAAGAGTTTGGAAATCAGGGCACAAGATCTCATGTCCCTCTTCAAGAGGGCTTGTCGAGAGGCCCAAATAAAGGAATGGCGATGAAAAGAACTCCTCGGAATATCCAAGTGTGGGATCACTTGTTTGGCAAGACTGTCCATGGTGGGAGGAAGAAGGATTAGGGTGGGATTGTGTTGACCAGACTCTTGGCTACTGAGACTGGACTTGGTGGAAGACAGGGTGGTGCTTAACCGACTGGAAGCATTATCTGCTGCAATCCAACTGACCACCTTGTTGCACTGGTCTGAATTCGAGAGCGTTTTCCTGCACCGCCCTGCAAACTGGGACATGAAGCTAGGTATCGTGGATGATTGTTTTTCTTGCGCTCTGGCAGCAGGCACAGTTTCAATGTGCCCAGGGCCACGGCCTTTGCGTGCACCATCAGCATCACGGCCACTTTCCTGTCCCTTACTGCTCACCTTCTTCATATTACATGTTATATATGCTTGAAATATGTCACACTTACAGTAGCATAGGATTTGTAAGTGTATGCGCAAAAAAATAAAAAAAGGTATTTGGGATGTGGAAACATCATACAGGAGATATACTGCAGATAATGTCGCTGATGTCAGCAGCAGCTAATAAAAAATTTCAGGGAATGTCACAAGTATTTGGGATGTGGAATCGTCACACAGGAGATATACCGCAGATAATGTCAATGCTGTCAGCAGCGGCTAACAAAAACTTACAGGCAATGTTACAGGTATTTGGGATGTAGAAACCTTACACAGGAGAAATTCTGAAGATAATGTCGCTGATGTCCCCAGCTGCTAATATAAAATTACAGGGAATGTCATAGGTATTTGGGATGTGAAAACGTTACACATGAGTAGTGTTGAGCGAACCAGAACTGTAAAGTGGCGGACATGTCTTAAGCCCGAGCACCATGCCAAGGTTTCTCAAGTAGCTTGGGACCTAACACTGTGCCGTGTGGGCAATACCAGGGGCCAGTGGGCAAAATTACAGGTAATTGTATAGACTGACTCACAGCAGACTCCCCAGTTACCTCCAGCATGTAGCCATGCCTGCAATGGGAGAAGGGAGAAGGTTGTGAGCCCCACCCAAGACTGGCTGATATGGCCCAGGCCTCACAGGTGCACCTAAATGTAGCCTGTGGATGGAAAACAGGCTACATTCACATAGGAGTTTATACACCTCCAAAATATTCTATATACTAAACAACTGAAAGGTGGCATGAAGCAGGATGTGCTCAACCCAAAAATGCAGTTGTGCATATATATAGGGGGATAGCATGGCAACCGATCAACAAGCTTTTAAGCTCTGGGCACTTAGAAGCCATTACAGCCATGCCTATTAATAATTGGCCGGTGCATTATGGGACCCAGCCTCTATAAAAGCTGGATCACATGTAAGACCACCCACATCAGCTCTGAGCAGTACAGGGACAGGAAGATGGCTGCTGAAGTGAGGGAGAGAGTTCGGAAGGAATCTCATCTGGCAAATTTTTGTGGGTGCAATCCGCCATCTCTGCACCCCTGACACAGAAATATAAGTAATAATCTGGCTGTTAATTCTGTGGTTTGACCTATAGCTAATTTTTTTGGGTGCAATCCGCCATCTCTGTACCCCTGACACAGAAATATAAGTAATAATCTGGCTGTTAATTCTGTGGGTGACCAATAGCGAATTTTTGTGGGTGTAATCCGCCACCTCTGTATACCTGACACAGAAATATAAGTAATAATCTGGCTGTTAATTCTGTGGGTGACCAATAGCGAATTTTTGTGGGTGCAATCCACTATCTTTGTACCCCTGAAACAGAAATATAAGTAATAATATAGCTGTTAATTCTGTGGGTGACCTATAGCGATTTTTGTGGGTGCAATCCACTATCTTTGTACCCCTGAAACAGAAATATAAGTAATAATATAGCTGTTAATTCTGTGGGTGACCTATAGCGATTTTTTGTGGGTGCAATCCGCCATCTTTGCACCCCTGACACAGAAATATAATATAAGTAATATCTGGCTGTTAATTCTGTGGGTGACCTATAGCGAATTTTTGTGGGTGCAATCCGCCAACTCTGTACCCCTGACACAGAAATATAAGTAATAATCTGGCTGTTAATTCTGTGGTTGAATAATAGCGAATTTTTGTGGGTGCAATCCGCTATCTCTGTACACCTGACACAGAAATATAAGTAATTATCTGGCTGTTAATTCTGTGGGTGACCTATAGCGAATTTTTGTGGGTGCAATCCGCTATCTCTGTACACCTGACACAGAAATATAAGTAATAATCTGGCTGTTAATTCTGTGGGTGACCTATAGCGAATTTTTTGTATGAGGTACACCTGCACTGAATACGTGACAGTGAAATTAGGATAAGGGGCTTATTTTTTGCGGGACAATCTGTTTTTTAACACTTTTATATAGATCCCATCGGAAATCAGTCATCTGATTGCTTCTATTATAAACTCCAATACACTTGTATTGGAGTCTGTGATGATTTTACTAGTTTCCTATAGAGCTCTATTACTAACAAGGTCTCCATAGGAAATACTATGCAACAGCATGGTTTCATTCACAGAAACCATGGCTGTTGCTGACAGGCTCGGGTTTCCCTGATCGCCACAAGGGGAGCCGAAGAGCTACTTTCGGTTTTAATCGCACGCAGATGCCGTGCTCAGGATTGACCACGGCATCTAAGGGGTTAAATGTTCGCGATCGGCAGCACTTCCGATCCCGAACATTAGCTGCGAGGTCTGCTGGAATAAGCAGGTGGCCACCCGCAGCGATGGCACCCGCATGAAGCAGGAGCGGGCGCCATCTTTAGGGACAGGACACAGGACGTACGGGTACGTCCTGTGTCTTTAAGAGGTTGAGTACACCTGCTCTGCATACCTAACAGGGAAATAAAGTTAGTCAATCCATCTGTTACATTGTTGGGTGACATATACCCATTTTTTATTTTAAGTACACCTGCACTGCATACCTAACAGGGAAATAAATTTAGTACATCCGTCTGTTACATTGTAGGGTGACATATACCCATTTTGTATTTTAAGTACACCTGCACTGCATACCTAACAGGGAAATAAATTTAGTAAGTCCGTCTGTTAGTTCGGTGGTTGACCGCAAAGAATGAGGAGAGCGTCAAATCAGGGACGTGGCCCTAGTTGTGGTGCTGCTGGTGTTGGTGAAGCTCCTGTTGCAGGGAGAGGATGTGGTCAATCTGTGCCAGCTACACGCCCAAATGAAAAACCTTCCTCAGGTGAGCGTAGGCAACAGAACATTCAGAGCTATTTTCTAGGCTCAAATACCGCTTTATGAATGGTAAGGACAGAACAAGTACAGGTGGTAGTAGATTGGGTGGCTGACAGTGCCTCCAGTTCCTTCACCTTGTCTCCCACCCGGCCCCCTGCTGAAAGCTCAGAGTTGGTACCTGCAGCCCATGGGCATCTGTTTTTCACCTCACCCCCTTGCAAATCAGCCAAGCAGTCTGAGCCTCAAGTCATGCAGCAGTCTCTTATGCTTTTTGATGAGTCTGCTGGCAGGGTTTCCGTGGGCCATCTACATAGCCCTGCCCCAGAAGTGGAAGAGATTGAATGCACCGATGCCCAACCCCTTATGTTTCCAGATGTGGACATGGGAAGACCACCACAGCACATCTCTGATAATGACGAAACACAGGTGCCAACTGCTACGGCTTTCTGCAGTGTGCAGACCGACAAGGAGGGCAGGGGTGAAAAGTGGGTGGAAGATGATGTGGAGGATGATGAAATCAAGGAATCTTGGAATCAAGGTCATGCGAGTGACGTGTGCAGTTCGGAGGAAGAGGTGGTGGTCACACAGAGCCACCAGCACAGCAAAAGAGGGAGCAGGGTGCTAAAGCAGAGCGGCCATCCCTTAGACAGTACGCCTGCTACTGCCCACCGCACCCAGACACTGAGCACATCAAAGCGATCACCAAGGAGTTCCCTGGCATTGCAGTTCTTTAGACAACGTGCTGACGACAAGACACAAGTGGTTTGCACGCTGTGCAATCGGAGCCTGAAGCGAGGCATACCTCCGCACAACCTGCATGACCAGGCATCTAAATGAAAAGCACGAGTTGCAGTGGAGTAAACACCTCAAAAACCAAGAAAGGTCTAAGGCTCCTCCTGCTCCCTCTTCTGCTTCAGTCTCGACCTGTTCCCCTACCTCTGGCGTGACGCAAACAGAGGATGTGGCAGCAACGCTACCACGTCAGTCACCATCACCAAGTATCTCCACAATGTCCCATGGAAGCATTCAGCTGTCCATTTCCCAAACACTGGAGAGAAAGAGGAAGTACCCCCCTACCCACCCAAGATCCCTGGCAACATCAGATGTACTCTACGCAACGCCAATTGTGGCAAGGTCCACATAACCACCAAAACGTGGACCAGTAAGCATGGGCAGGGACGTTACATCTCCCTAACAGCACACTGGGAAAATGCAGTGAGGCTGGGCCTGAGGCGGATAGCAGTTTGCTGCATATCCTTTCGCCACCAAGGATTGCAGGGTACTTCTCTTTGCCTCCCGTTGCCTCCTCCTCCCACTCCGCTACCTCCTCTAACACCTCCTCATCCGGTCAGTGTAACACCTGAACCACCAACTTCAGCACAGCCAGGGGGAAACAACAGCAGGCTATTTTGAAACTCATCTGTTTGGGGGAAAAACCCCACACTGCGCAGGATCTGTGGACGGGCATGGAACAACAGACCGATGAGTTGATGGTTGGTGCCACTGAGCCTCAAGCCGGCCTGGTGGTGTGCGATAATGGGCGAAATCTCGTAGAAGCTCTGGGCCTAGCTGATTTGAGGCACATCCCTTGCCTAGTGCATGTGCTGAATTTGATGGTGCAGAAATTCCTGAAAAACTACCCCGATATGTCAGAGCTGCTGCAGAAAGTGCGGGCCGTCTGTGCGCACTTTCGGCATTCTCACCCTGCTGCTTGCCTGTCTGCGTTGCAGCGTAACTTCGGCCTTCCCACTCACCGTCTTATATGCAACGTACCAACAAGTTGGAGCTCCACCTTGCACATGTTGGAGAGACTGTTCGTGCTGCACCGTTTCAAGTACTCCACCAACATGGTGGCTCGGAGGGTGGGTTTCTGCACCAACATAGGCCAGGTATACAATTGTCCAGCCAGTGCACAGTTCTGGAGGATGAGGAGGAGGAACCTTGTTCACAGCAGGGTGGCACCCAAAGCAGCTCAGGGGCATCACTGGAGTGTGGCTGGGGGGATACAGATTACTGATTACTGGGTGGCCACCCTGCTGAATCCTTGCTACAAGGACAACGTGCAGTCCTTAATTCCGTCACTGGAGCGTGATCGGAAGATGTGTTGCTGATGGCATTCCCACCTGACAGCTGGGGCTCAGTGGAAGCACAAGGCGAAGGCAGAGGAAGAAGAGGAAGTCGCCAACGCAGCTGGTGCGCCACCAGCACCTCAGAAGGCAGGGTTAGCATGGCCGAAATGTGAAAAAGCTTTGTCAGAACGCCACAACAACCAGCACCACCAGCTGGAACGTCTTAGCAGGAGGAAGCATTTCAGCAACATGGTGGAACAGTATGTGTGCACACGCCTACACATACTGACTGATGGGTCCGCCCCATTTAACTTCTGGGTCTCCAAATTAAGCACATGGCCTGAGCTTGCCCTTTACGCCTTGGAGGTACTGGCCTGCCCTGCAGCCAGTGCATTGTTTGAACGTATGTTTATCACGGCAGGGGGCGTTATCTCCTAACAAGCGCAGCCGCCTGTCCACAGCCAATGTGGACAAGCTCACAATCATTAACATGAACCAGGCATGGATCCCACAGGACTTGTCCGTACCTTGTGCAGAATAGACATGTATACCGGCCTCACCCAGCCATTGTTACACTCCAGCGCACTTTCTCTTTGTTTTCTTTTTTATATTTCCCAATGTTTTGGGGTGTACCCCATGTGGGGATGTGGAAACGTTACACAGGAGATGTACTCCAGGTAATGTCACTGTCTGCAGCGGACGTCTACGGAAAAAGTACACTGGATGTCACAGATATTTTTGGGATGCGCACACATTGTAGTGCGAATAATGTCGCTGCTGCAGCGGCCTAACTATTGAAATGTAGCGCAGATAATGTCGCTCGCTGTCTGCAGAGGCCTAACTATTGCATGCTATTTAGCGCAATATGCTCTAAAAATAGATATTGCTGCCACACACAATAATCCTTAAAAGGACTTTTGGGTCTGTAAAGTTTTAGCAATTTAGCGCAGGTTGCACTAAAAATACAGTATATATTGCTGCTGCCACACACAACAATAGTCCTTAAAAGGACTTTTGAGTCTCTGACAAGTTTTTCAACTTAAAAAAACTAATTTCACGCCCTACACTATCTGTCCCTTCTTCAGAACAGCTCTCCCTGAATGACTAACACTGAACCGAACACGTGCACCCTATATAGCACCCGATGACACGTTCCGGCCAGCCAATGACTGTAATGCCAGTAACCAACATGGCTACCGCATTACAGTTAAGGGCAGTACTTACCTGCATGTTTATTGCCTGCGTAGTTAAGTTCCTAACCCAAATATTCTGCAGTTCATTTCAGGTAAATCAAGAGAGAGATCCACAAATGGAAAATATGCAATTCATCCTTCTTTCAGCTTGGGTAATATTTACATTATGGAGCCCACTTAGTATTGGTAATTACTATTGTACGCCAGGTTTCTTGGAAAAAAGCTAATGAAAGCTAATTTGCATATCTTTGGTTTTTTTGGGAAAGATATTCAAACTAACTTTCTGAAAAAAAGGGTAAAGGCAAGCTCTCATCTACATTTGGGGGCTCTGGTTCAAGGCCTCTGTTGCAGATTCTGTTAAGACCAGACAAAACAGTCCTGCATGCATTCTGTGGGTTAATACAATTTTGGTGATACCAAATTTATACAGCTTTTTTTTCATATTTTACTACTTTCACTCACTAAACTATTTATAGTTTTTTGCATTGGCATATGGTAACGCCCACAGCATTTTTTTCTATTTTTTCCTCCACTGTAGCTGCCTGAGGGCTTGCCTTTTGCAGAACAGACTGTAGTTTTTATTGGTACTATTTTGGAGAACACATGACTCTTTGATCACTTTATATGTCATTTTTTTGTAGGTGAGCAAAAATTGCAATTGAGTATTTTATTTTAAATTTTTATAGGGTTCTCCATGCGGTATTTACAATAAGATAACTCTGATGGATTGCAGGGTGGTCTTTAACCATGGAAACGAGCAGTGTATAATGTGATGGAAAAATGAATCCAGCCAGCAAAGGATGCAATATGGACAATCACAATACATTAGTAAGTGGCATGTATTAACTTTCTCTACAAGATAAATGCCACTTGCTGAAGTGAGACAACCCCTTTAACCGCCTGCCAACCGCCTAACGCAGAGCTGCGTCCAGGCGCCGGCAGGCTTGTCCCTCCTTGACGCGGCGGCGCGTCATCTCACGAGAGGCGAGATTTGCTGTGAACGCGGGCGCGGCTCGGCAGTTATACTGCAGCCTGCCAGCGATGATCAATCGTGGTAGGCTGTAGATGCAAAATAAAAAGCATCAAAGAAGTATATCAGACGCTGTTTTGTTAACACTATCTGATATACCTGCTACCTGGTCCTCTGGTGGTCCCATTTGCTGGGATCGACCACCAGAGGACCAGGTAGCTATGTAAAGTAGCACCAAGCACCACACTACCCCCCCCCTGTCACTTATTAACCCCTTGTTAACCCCTGCTCACCCCATATAGACTCCCTGATCACCCCCTTGTCACTGATCACCCCCCCTGTAAGGCTCCATTCACATGTCCATATGTTTTTTGCGGATCCGCAAAACACGGACATCGGCAATTTGCTTTCCGCATTTTACAGATCCGCACATTGCCAGAACTATATAGAAAATGCCTTTTCTTGTCCGCAATTGCGGACAAGAATAGGACATGTTCTATATTTTTGCGGAACGGAAGTGCAGACCTGGAAGTGCGGATCCGCAATTCCGGATCCGAGCGGGACAAAGTCTGTCCCCATAGAAATGAATGGGTCCGCAATTCCGTTCCGCAAACAGAATTACGGACGTGTGAATGGGGCATAAGGGTCCCTTATCACCGCCAGTTAGTTAGCTACTTGTTAGGTAGCTAGCGCCCAGCCCACCGCACCGCAGTCATTGATTTTGGACATTGATTGATGCGAATGAAAAAATCTGTGTCGTTCGTTTATTTATTTTTTTTCAGCCCAGAGGCTGAACGGAAAAAAAAATCTCATTACCCGTATGCTCAATATAAGGAGAATAGCAGAAACTCCTAATGCTGGCCATACGTGTAATGATTGCGGAGACCCTCAAATGCCAGGGCAGTACAAACACCTCACATGTGACCCCATTTTAGAAAGAAGACACCCCAAGGTATTCCGTGAGGGGTATGGTAAGTTCATGTAAAATTTTATTTTTTGTCACAAGTCAGTGGAATATGAGACTTTGTAAAAAAAAATAATAATAAAAATTTCAATTTCCGCTAACTTGTGACAAATTTTTTTTTCTGTGAACTCGTCATGCCCCTCACGGAATACCTTGGTGTGTCTTCTTTCCAAAATGGGGTCACATGTGGGGTATTTATACTGCCCTGGCATTTTAGGGGTCCTAAAGCGTGAGAATCCAAATGCGTAAAAATGCCCTGTGAAATCCTAAAGGTACTCATGGGATTTAGGCCCCTTTTGCAACTTGGCTGCAAAAAGTGTCACACATGTGGTATCGCCGTACTCAGGAGAAGTAGGGCAATGTGTTTTGGGGTGTATTTTTACATATACCCATGCTGGGTGTGAGAAATATCTCTGTAAATGACAACTTTTTACATTTTTTTATACAAAGTTGTCATGGGTATATGTAAAAATACACCCCAAAACACATTGCCCTACTTCTCCTGAGTACGGCGATACCACACGAGTGACACTTTTTTGCAGCCTGGGTGCGCAAAGGGGCCCAAATTCCAACGAGTACCTTTAGGTTTTACAGGGATGCTCACAATTTAGCCCCGCCCAAAATGCCAGAACAGTAAACACACCCCACAAATGACCCCATTTCAGAAAGTAGACACCCCAAGGTATTCACTGAGGGGCATAGTGAGTCCGTGGGAGATTTAATTTTTTTTTGCCAGAAGTTAGCAGAAATGGAAACTTTATTATTATTATTTTTCCTCAGAAAGTGTCATTTTCCGCTAACTTGTGAAAAAAAATGAAATGATACATGAACTCACCATGCCCCTCCGCGAATACTTTGGGGTGTCTTCTTTCTAAAATGGTTTCATTTGGGGGGTATTTATACTATCCTGGCATTCTAGCACCTGAAGAAACATGACAGTTGCTCAGAAAGTCAGAGCTGCTTCAAAATGCGGAAATTCACTTTTTTGCACCATAGTTTGTAAACGCTATAACTTTTACTCAAACCAATAAATATACACTTATTGGATTTTTTTTAATAAAGACATGTAGAACAATAAATTTTTTAGAAAAATTTATATAGAAATGTAGTTTTTTAAAAAAAAATTTACAACAGAAAGTGAAAAATTTCATTTTCAAAAATGTCAGCAGCAATGAAATACCACCAAATGAAAGCTCTATTAGTGAGAAGCAAAGGAGGTAAAATTCATTTGGGTGGTAAGTTGCATGGCGGAGCAATAAACGGTGAAAGTAGTGTGGTGCAGAATTGTAAAAAGTGGCCTGGTCATTAAGGGTGTTTAAGCTAGGGGGGCTGAAGTGGTTAAAAGGTCCAGAGGCCTTTAGATGCCATGGAAACCATTGGGGCCCTGTGATTGCATTGTGGGGGCCTGATTAGGAAGAGAGGGAGCTCTCTCCCTCTGTAAACACCTTAGATACTTTGGTTGCTACTGACTGCAGCACCTGCAGGTTGCTACTGACTGCAGGGGTTAAATGGCTGAGATCGCTTCCAGCAATGCACTTAGCCATCGAAGCAGGGTGTCAGCTGTATGGTGAGTTTACACATTGCTTATTTGTTCTGGAATTTCAGTTGTGGAATCTGCCATGAAATTCCATGTACAACAACAAAGTACTGTACAATATTATTAAATGGAGTTTCACAGACCACATTCATTAACTCACAGCATAACAAAACCACAATGAATTCAAGGCACGCTGCAGATTTTCAATACCTGACAGTTTGCTGACCCCACCTACTTGTGTTGGACCCACCTTCTGCCACTTTTGACCCCCCTACAGCATGGGGTCACTTTTTGATTTTTTCTGAGGGACACTTAAAAGGCTATGTACACCTTCGGGGCAATTTTTTTTAATAGCATTTTACTCATTTTGGGCTAAAAAAAATAATATTATTTTTTCAAATGGCCATGGGTTAACTGTAGCTGTGTGCATATAATAAGCCTTACATTAAAATTACTCAGATATCATAAACACTTATTTATGCCACATTCTTATTAGTAACATAAGGCTTAAGCTATAATGAGTGTTTAGAATATCAGAGATAAGAGATAAGGAGCCCATCAGTTGAGCTGGCTGACGAAGCAGAGAGAAAATTCAAATCCTTCTCCTAGAGCATCTCAGCCCTGTGCAGGGAAAAGGGATCAACAATTGAAAAAAAAAAGATTTTTAGCTCAAAATTAGTACAATGCAATAATTTAAAAATTTCCCCCAAAGGTGTACATAGCTTTTAAATTCCCAGTCTGCCCCTGTAAGCATGTGGCAGCACAAGTTTTTCATTGCTTGCTCTACCAGGTGAAGTATGATGCCAAATACACGAGTATTAATGAGCAAATGTTAAGTTTTATCGTACATCTAGAAAGGAACTTGACATGTTATCATCTCACAAACACACACACATCACGCCAGCTTACATTGAGATGCATCATTTCTCTAAGTAATATAGTTTGCATAACTCCTTCAAGTATAAGAATATTTGCTGCCAGAAATTTCCTCTTCCCCAACTAAGTTAACTGAGTGCACTTCTACATGTCATAAACGTGGATTGCACCATTCATCTTCTCAATGTATTCAGTTTGAAAAATAATAGAGTTTTGTATTTATTGTTGTTTCTTATTCAAGCAATAATCCATGTCAGAAAGAAAACAGAGAGGAATATCAATCAGCTTGTATATGAATTGAGTTTAAAGGAATGAAAAGAGAAAAACAATAATCATGCAAAGGGAAAGATGTATCATTGTCGTTCAATTCATTGAACTTACAACTTATTTATAATATGGGAGTTGTAAGATCAAAATAAAGAGCACTTCTTCCTCGATGTTATCTCTGTTATTTAGTTATATTATGCAACGAACATTGCATAGTTCTGGACTTGTATAAAAATGCATTGCTAATGTTAGGAATCAGAGTGGAGGTACCCCATGAGTAGACAGGTTATGAGCCAAAGATGGGCTTAAAGGGGTCATCCTGCCATTTATATTGATGATCTATCATCAGGATATGTCATCAATATCTGATCGATGGGGCTCCATGCTAGCATTGCTTCCTGTTCATTACACTACAAGTTGTCTCGGCAGTTATGGCTGTACAGTGTAATGACAAGTACTCACTCCTTTAATTTGAATGGAGTGAGTACTTGCAATTACACTATGCCACCACTCCAGCGCCGATGACTGGTAGTGTAGTGAAGAGGAAGCGGCACTCCCATGGAGCGTCGCCTCCTCTTCAAACAGCTGATCGCAGGGAGTGCCAGGTGTCGGACTCCCACCGATCAGATATTAATGACCTATCCTGACAATAGGTCATCAATAACGTTGAGCGAGACAAAGCATTCAAAGTGGATTTTGGTCTAAAGTTTATGAAAACTTTGATTTGCAATAAAGCCGAATTTCCTCGCGCTTTGTAGTAACAAATACGTTTTTCCTAAAATGGCAGCAAAATCCCACTAGGTTCATAGTAGGGAGGAATCCACATGGGATTATGGTCATCCCTGTTGTGGATCCCTTAATTGTATTGCTTTGAGGAAGGTTTTCCCACCTCAATGCTGTGTGCTATCTCTGTTACCATCACACAAGAGGACAAGGGCTGCTGCATACACGCTCTGTCTCCTCTGATCCTTGTCGAGGGGTGCCAGAGCATACCCGGATGACCACAGCATCAGAAGGGTTAAAAGTCCACAACAGCCTTACCACCAGTCGCAGTCTCGCAGACATTAGTGCCGGGTGTCTGCTTTTTAAAACAGCAGAAGTCATTTTTAAATGCACGGCTGACAACATAAATTTACTGTCGGTGGTCAGGAAAGGATTAACAAGCCTTTACACTGAGATTGGGCCAGCAAGTAGGGAGAATATGATTAGGCAGAGTGGCCTGGGTATACCTGATATATAGCGATTTGTGACAAATTAATTTAGAGTGAATTGAATTTCTTGTCTAACTTCTCGAAGCTGCTAAATCAAATTTTCAAAACTTTGCCCATCTCTAGTCATCAATATAAATGGCCACCAAAATAAGTACCAAGTCAGCAAGATTGACATGCATAACATGGAAAGGTCCAAAGGACACAGGATTGTGTATAACTACTTCACAAAGAATTTGGACAAAGACCTTAGCAATTAAAATTTTAAAATTACTTTATTAAATATATTAATATTCACATACATGTATAAGAGAAACAGCACAAGCAAGGAGAACATTGATAAAGACAAGTGCCTAAGAGGGGGCTGGGGGATTGGCATGCATGGGGCATAAGGAAATAAGCAAGGAACCACACCAAGCTTAAGGAAACAAAGTAACAACACAAGGGCAGGAAATAACAAGCAAAGTGTGGAAATAGTCAGTAAATATACCCACAAGTAGCACGCAGATCCCTCAGCCGTCTCCTCCCAACGCCGTTTCGCCAGATAACTGGCTTCTTCCGGGGACCAGAAGAAATATAAATGGCAGTACAAACACTTTAACAAAAAGGAACAATCGGGTAAAAAAGAGAGCCACCAAGTAGAGTTGCACTAGATATTGAAACAAAACCACAATGAATTCAAGGCACTCTGCAGATTTTTAATACCTGACAGGTTGCTGACACCACCTACTTGTGTTGGACCCACCTTCTGCCAATTTTGACCCACCTACAGCATGGGGCCACTTTTTTATTTTTTTTGTGAGGGACACATAAAAGGCTATGTACACCTTCGGGGGCATTTTTTTTAAATTGCATTTTACTCATTTTGGGCTAAATAAATATCTTTCATTTCAAATGGCCATTATTAAGTATATCGAGCCGTTCTGTCACAAAGGGTTAACTGTAGCTTTGTGCATCTAATAAACTTTACATATAAATTACTATGATATCATAAACACTTATTTAAGCCAACATAAGTCTCGAGCTATAATGAGTGTTTAGAATATCTGCCGCTGCCACCAATGGGGAGATAGCATGGAGGAGGAGGGGAGGGATTATGGCCACTGCGCCACCATGGAATGTAATTAGCACATTAATTCAAGTGTTGGCATCGGGTGGCAGCGGCGGTATCACATACCCAGCAATTACATTCATTGGTGGCGCAGTTCCACCCCCAGTATTATAAATTATAACCCCCCAACTCCCCCAATATTAGAATCATTGGTGGTGCAGTGACCACGGGCACCCCCCCTTATTGTTATATTCATTGGTGGCAATGGCAGTTCCGATTAGAGCCCCAGCAGTGAAGTTGCGGGGCTCCGATCGGTTACCATGGCAGCCAGGATGCTACTGAAGCCTTCCATGGCTGCCATTGTAAGCTCCCTGCTGCTGTGTGAACAAAGCACACGGCAGCAGGGAGAGTGTAAGATCCTATTCACCCTAATAGAGCTCTATTAGGGGGAATAATACAAGGGTTCTAGCCAGTACGGGAGCTAATAGTAAAAATAAAATAAAAACTATTTTACATATAAAATATATAAACAATAAAAAATAAACATATTACATATCGCCACGCCCGAAAAAGTGCGAACTATTAAAATAGAAATAAATATTTCCTACCCAGTGAATGCCGTAGAAAAAAAATCAAAACCGTGCAAATTCGTTATTCTTAGTCAACTTGCCCCACCCCCCCAAAAAAAAAAGATAGGACTGTTCTATTATGGGCCGGACGTTCCATAAAATGCGGAATGCACGCGGCTTTATTGGTGTTTTATTTTTTCCGCATGGTATCGAATGGTATTGAGTATCGCAATACTTCTTTATGGTATCGAAATTGAATAAAAGTTTGGGTATCGTGACAACCCTACCACCAAAATGACAAGTTCAATACAGGAAACTTCCCTTTAGCCCATCAGCAAACAGACTGAATTAAAACTGCCTGGGCCTACTCCACCCCAGGCACAATATAGACGGCCTAATGGAGCAACATTGGGGACACCAGGCTATTGCATGTCTCCAATTTTAGTTGTCCTTGTGTAAAAAACATAACTAGGAAAACTTATGTGCATGCTCTTCTATAATGTATAAACACTGGGCTTAAAAACAATCACGGAAAAAAGATACAAAACAAACTGCACAATATGATAGTAAATATGCGGATGTGCATGGCTACATTTATAAAGTCACGGGCATACGGCCATACAGCATAGGTAGGTTTAGAGTAGGACCTGCCTGACTAAGAACACTGTGGCGTGGGTAGGTGGGGACAGTTGTGTTTTGATCAAAATATATTGGCTAAGAGTCTTAGATTTTATTATTAGAGTGAGGGCTTAGTCCATATATTATGTTTGCATATATTGTTTTAGTGCATTATTTTCCATGACATTAAAAGCATTGGGTGACATAACCCTTTTCATGTGTCCTATTTGACCATATAGACATCATAGAGGGATTTTCTCTCAATTTGTAACCCCCTTAAGAGCCAGAGGGAAGAGTTGTTCATAAAGAAATGCTCTAGGTCTCACAGATTCGTTCATGTATTACATATGAATGCTTGAAAGACCAACCAAGAGACAACTGCATTTATCATCACGGAATATGCTCAATTTTAGAGATTAGAAAATCTATTCTAAACAAATCAAATGAAATTCAAATTTCATAAAAATCTATATTCCAGACAAATCTTTTGCGATTCGAATCAGACAAATATTTCAAAATGTTTTTATTCGAAGTAGGTGGCTCTGCCAGTATAAAAGAGAGACCTAATTGGTGCTCTATATCCGTTGATACCAGCTTCTATGTATCGGAAATAATATAAAATTACTTAACAGAAAAAAGGGGATATGGCACTCAAACTCTGAAGTATCAAAATCACAAACTAGTTTAATACCGATAAAGATAAAACCTTATACAATAACTTAAAAATAGCAATATAAAACCAAATAACCACATTCAGAAAGCAATCTTCTAATTCTTCCCAACTTCTATCTATAACTTCGTTGCAGAATATATCGCATTCGATTTTCTGTATGCGATTTTATCATGTGCGATTTTTCGCATGTGATATTTTCGCATGCGATTTTTCCGTATGCGATTTTTCATATGCGATTTTTGTATGCGATTTTTTTGTATGCGATTTTTTCGCATGCGATTTTTGCATACAGTTTTTCGCATGCAAAAAATTTTTTCGCAACTGCTGCCCTCGTTTTTATTATATTCAGCTGGTATCACTGGAAGTATTCTTTGGATATTTCAAACACATGCGTTTTTGAAAAAGCTCAAAGAGGAATTTCCAACATATCCAAAAAATGTAAACTGAATCACAAAATGGCCCATCCAAGTCTAAAAGGCTTTATATATTCACGGTGTTGTCTAATTATTTATGTCCAATTTATAATCTATTCATTTGTATTTGGTTTGTATTTGGTTTACCAGAAGCAATGTTCAAAACAGCAGTTATCAGAAGCAATGTTCAAAACAGCAATTAACGGTAGTACGGGTATCCTTTTCAGACCTGTATGTCCTTATAAATTCACAGTGATATGCAATCACTCGTACTCGATTTCCCAGCTACGGTATTTGACGTAATCATATGCAGAGATACAGGTAGGGAATTGAATAAACAATTGGTACCTCTTAGTGCGCACTAAAGAGGTAAATTCTGGCAGATACTCGATCCAAACAGAAAGAGAAGCTGGTTACCTGAGGAGACACCTGGCTGCAAAGGAAACTACACGAGGAGACTCCAGAAGGTAGTAGACCCAGCTGAAAAATCTGAGTACTCAAGCCACGAAAATCTGAACCAGTTGCAGTCAGCCCGGCAAGGTCGGTAAGCGATCACACATAAGGAATCGCAAGAGAAGGTAGGAGGAAGAACTTTTCCTATTTTGTGGTGGGACGCCACCAATTGTTTATTCAATTCCCTACCTGTATCTCTGCATATGATTACGTCAAATACCGTAGCTGGGAAATCGAGTACGAGTGATTGCATATCACTGTGAATTTATAAGGACATACAGGTCTGAAAAGGATACCCGTACTACCGTTAATTGCTGTTTTGAACATTGCTTCTGATAACTGCTGTTTTGAACATTGCTTCTGGTAAACCAAATACAAACCAAATACAAATGAATAGATTATAAATTGGACATAAATAATTAGACAACACCGTGAATATATAAAGCCTTTTAGACTTGGACGGGCCATTTTGTGATTCAGTTTACATTTTTTGGATATGTTGAAATTCCTCTCTGAGCTTTTTTCAAAAACGCATGTGTTTGAAATATCCAAAGAATACTTCCAGTGATACCAGCTGAATATAATAAAAACGAGGGCAGCAGTTACGAAAAAATTTTTTGCATGCGAAAAACTGTATGCAAAAATCGCATGCGAAAAAAATCGCATACAAAAAAAATCGCATACAAAAAAATCGCATACGAAAAAAATCGCATACGGAAAAATCGCATGCGAAAATATCACATGCAAAAAATCGCACATGATAAAATCGCATACAGAAAATCGAATGCGATATATTCTGCAACGAAGTTATAGATAGAAGTTGGGAAGAATTAGAATATTTCAAAATGGTTGCCACCATTTAAAAGCCAGAAGACAGAGAACAAGGTATCTTTTAGGGATAATTTGTGAACTGTGTTTTAATTTTAAAATAAATTTCAATAGTGCAGTGTATTTTTAAACCTGCTGTTTACCACCACCTACCATGAGTTTACCCATATCAATGTCACTTTGAGATTACTAATACTGTCTTCACATTAAAGAGCTTGAAAGTGGTTGGATACAGTCCTAGAAATAAAAATAAATTTATAATCTAAAATAAACATAAAATGAAACAAAAAATAAAAACGCCCAATTGCCCATGCCAACCAAAACCATTGCTAAAGTCTCGTTATTCACATAAAACTATATATATTATATATATATTATATATCAAAACGATATCACAAAATAGGGAACTCATTTTAACAATTTATTTTGGTGCTAGTTTGCTTATTTAAAGAATAAGAAGCTTTAGTTTAGTTTTAGAAAATAATGACTTTTTTTGAAGCATTTTCTCAGATTTCCCCAATTGAAACAAAAAAAAAATGCAAAAATAAATTTAAAGTCCAATGTGCAACATAGCAAATAAAAGGTTACAACTGCTAAACCACCATGTACGCTAAATCACAAAGTGGTTTTCAGGCCTGGTATTAAAGGGTTAACTAATGAGTGCTTTCCCCACTAGTAAGGGAAAGTGCTTACTGATTACTGCAGGACACCTGTCACTCAGATATAACCTATAACTGTGGGACAGGAGGCGATAATAAACAGCTAAATCCTCTGAGGTGAAGGAAGGTGCTCATTTATGAATAGGAGGCAGAATGGCAGGGCAGGGAAGGAAAGGTCGCCACAGGAGCGCTCATTCCTAATAACTGTCCCATATAATTGTGATGCCACTTACTTGTTTGTCAGCTGATTAGCATTTTTCATCCGAATTAATGATGTATAATTATTGTCTGCATATCTTCATGTATGATCAGGTATGTGCAGATGATAATCAATATAACTGAATGAAGTAGGAATGACTGTGGTAGTAATCATTTCTCCCCATTTACTTTACATCAGTCTGTGTAATAGGCCAATCAACATTGTTTTACATTGACATTGAAAGATGTGACAATGTGGCCCTCAGACCAAAAAAGTTTGTTCACCAGTGGACTAGAGGAAGTGAGGCCAATTCCACTTTGGTAAACATGCATCCAGACTCTCCATAGCGTTTTAGTGCAATCCTACATACCTTTGTCCATAGCTTGTGTCAAGTGTTACAGCTCATCTCCATTTAATTGCAGATACTTTATCTCCTTATTAGAAGCCAGAGCAGAAGGTGGGTCCGGAAAGCATTTCAAGCAGAGAACCAGGGCACCGAACATGAAGGGACCAGCTTTTTGGCACTTGTGCTTGTGGCACTGGGCAAATAAAGTTTCAGTTTCTCTGTCATGCAACCTGTATAACATGGCATGAGTCCCCATCACCTAAACAGAGCTGTTAGCAGTTTTCATGGAACAAAACTGCTGAGAGACCACCTTTAAATATCAATCTAAAGCATCAGTATAGTTTATGGGGAAAATGCTACTGCAATGGTACAGCACATGAGGAAAAGTCAGCAATAAGCAGCAGTTTAGCGCGCTAGGGAAAGTCAGCACAAGCCCTAGTATAACAGGTCAGCTAAAAAAAATCTACAACTGGTAGCTATAGACCTCTTTCACACGGGCGTCCCGGATTTGCTCCGGATGCGTCCCGGGTGCATTGCGGGAAACCCGCACGAGTGCGCACGCAATTTCAGTCAGTTTTGACTGCGATTGTGTTGCGTTGTTCAGTTTTTTCCGCGTGAGTGCAATGCGTTTTGAACGCACATGAGAAAAAACTGAATGTGATACCCAGACACAAACCCGGACTTCTTCACTGAAGTTCGGGTATGGGTTCGGTGTTGTGCAGATTTTATTTTCCCTTATAACATGGTTATAAAGGAAGATAATAGGATGCTTAATACAGAATGCTTATTAAAATCTGGATTGAGGGGTTAAAAAATAAAACAATTAACTCACCTCATCCACTTGATCGCGCAGCCGGCATCGTCTTCTTTCTTCTTCTTTGAGGACCTGCCAAAGGACCTTTGATGACATCATCTCGCTCACCAGGTGGTGAGCACGGTGACGTCAGCGCAGGTCCTCCTGAATGAAGATAAAAGGATCTTCTATCTTCATTCAGCAGGACCTGCGCTGACGTCACCACGCTCACCACGTGGTGAGCAAGATTACATCATCAAAGGTCCTTTGGCAGGTCCTCAAAGAAGAAGAAAGAAGATGATGCCGGCTGCGCGATAAAGTGGATGAGGTGAGTTAATTTTTTTTTATTTTTTAACCCCTCAATCCACATTTTAGTAAGCATTCTTTATTAAGAATGCTATTATTTTCCTTTATAACCATGTTATAAGGGAAAATAATACAGTAAATTGACTTTAATCAATGTACTAACATTATCTCCTTGGCAACCATGCGTGAAAATCGCATTGCATCCGCACTTGCTTACGGATGCTATGCAGATTTCACGAGGCCCAATTCATTTCTATGGGGCCTGCGTTGCGTGAAAAACGCAGAATATAGAACGTGCTGCGATTTTCATGCAACGCACAAGTGATGCGTGAAAATCACCGCTCATCTGCACAGCCCCATTAAAGTGAATGGGTCCGGATTCAGTGCGGGTGCAATGCATTCACCTGACGCATTGCAGCCACGTGGAATTCTCGCCCGTGTGAAAGGGGCCTTAGTAAAAAATCTAAAATATTAAATTGTTTATGTGATGATTTGGAGATGTACCTCCATTAAGAGTGGTGGAGATACGTAAAATCAAAATAATCTATTCCAATACAATTCTCATACATTATTGTCACACATTCTTGGAAAGACTAAAACTTTGAGAGACTAATTCAATTTTTCATTGAAAATGTGCCTTTATTTTTAAGTTATTTTTATATAACATAGGTTGTAGGATTGTTAATATAGTGAGCACTTATTCTCAAGAAGTGTTTAAAGCACCTTTTATTGAGGACTGGTAGAGTTTTAAAGACTAATATCAATTAAAAATATAGAACCTGAAGATAATTGACATACATTTTTGATAAACTATTATATGCACAAGTAACTGAACTTTAGTTTGTGTGAGACTGTTATGTTCTGAATGTCCACGGATCCGCAAAACACGGACATCGGCGATGTGCGTTCCGCAATTTGCGGACCGCACATCGCCGGCACTACATGGAAAATGCCTTTTCTCTGAATGTTCACGGATCCACAAATCACGGACATTGGCGATGTGCGTTCCGCAATTTGCGGACCGCACATCGCCGGCACTACATGGAAAATGCCTTTTCTTGCCCGCAATTGCGGACAAGAATAGGACATGTTCTATTTTTTCCGGGAACGCGATTGCGGACCCGGAAGTGCAAAATGCGGAACAGAATGGCGGACGTGTGAATGGACCCTTACGCATATGTCTCCAATCTACCTTATCCTTCATCCCGTTTTCTAAACAATTTGGCAAAAGTATTAAAGGTAACCCTGTTATAATAGCTTTTCACTTGTACCATTGTATCAGCTGCACCAGCCACAGTTGCTTGTGGGTTTGGATTTGTGCCACTGTGCTCAATGGCGATTCATGTTGCCACTGCTCTGTGTATCCTGGTTTCTTGTGGTGTGAACTATGCCAATGTTCTTGTACGCCTCTGTAATTATGTATAGTGATGGTTAATTGTTCCCTTGCTCTGTGTGTGTCTGCATCTGTTCAATTAATTCATTCGTTAAAGGTTATGTACACTTTTGGTGACATTTATTTATTATTGCATGGTACTCATTTTGAACTGAAAATCATTTTTTCAATTTTCTTTTATTAAAAGATTTTGAGCCCCTTTCTGTGTACAGCCTTGAGATTCTCTAATAGTGTGCCTTTTGTTTTTAATATGTTCCATCAAGCAGCTTAGCTGACAGCCCCGTATCTCTGATTTCTGACCTTATAAACACTTAATATAGCTCAATTCCTAGGTTACTGATAAGAATGTTGCTTTAATAAGTGTTCTTGAGCTATTAGTAATTTAGAGATAAAGCTTTTTAGATGATTGGCACAAAATTAAAGTGAAAGTACGATTCTGACAGATAGGCAGAAGTTAATCCTTTATGGCAAAACTGCGAAATAGTTTTAATAAAGACCAATTGAAAAAAATAAATGTAAGCTCAAAATGAGTAAAATGCAATCATTGCTCTGCTAGAGTCTGTATGGAGTTTTCTGTCTGTCAGTGTCTGTATTCCTGTAGTGCTGTGTCATAGTTTTGCTCATGTATTTGCTAAATCTGAACAATGCCAAATTTCCTGTTGTCCATTCCTGTAGTCCATATGTCCAAGGTCCTGAAGTCCACTCCTGAAGTTCGTTTAGCCAGGTTTCGCTGTGTCTGAACTGTGTCCGAGTTTCTGATGTCCATTCCTGAAGTACTGTACCTGTATCCAAGTGCATGAAAGTCTGCCTGGATTCCTCATCTGTTTGTCTGCCAGCGATCTGTGTCTGTCTTTTTCTTGCGGTCATGTTTCCCTTGGATTCCACTGTATTCTGGCTGGTTCTGTATTGTGCCATGCCTGTGTCTCTGATGCTTTCCCCAAGTGTTTCTGGCCCCAGTAGATCAACTGCAAAGTACTCCAGGACCATCCCAGGTGGTAGCAGTATGGTCGCTAACCTGCAGCAAAGTCCACATCTCTGAACAGGAGTTAAAGAGTGAATACCAGCGAGGCACCAGAAGAACGGCCATAGGGTTAGCATAGTGGTTCTACAACAATTGTCCGTATGACTTGTCAGTAACACCCTGTCTGAGACCCTGATTGAAACACTGGGTTGCTTACTTGAATTGACCAGCTCCAGTAAGATCAAAGCACTGGAGTCTGCTTAATATACTACACTGGCTTGTGTCCTTATATTCATGATCTCTCAGCTCTCTCCACTCCTCATGATGCAACTGATTGATAGCTTTCTATGCAAAGTACAAAAAGAATAGCTGTACTATATCAAGTATCAGTGGCAAAATGGGACAACCACAGCTCATAAATATTTGACGTTTGGAACCAACGTGATTGGTTCATACTGTAGGCTCTAACCAGGGATTTTAAGACAATGACTATGTTACAACCCAGAAATAAAAAATAAAATATTAAATAAAAATAACAGCTGTAACATTCTCATATTTAGAAATATCCACATGTTCGCATCTAAACCAATAGTAAATGACACATCCTTGAACCTTCTTTCTTCATTCATAAATCACTAAACATGTCCTAGCCCACATGATTCATTCCAGCCAATGGTGAGGTACACATCATAGGCCCGCCTTACTTCATTCATAAATGACCAAACCCGTCATAGCCCACAGGATCTATTCCCACCAATGGCGAAGTACACACCATAGGACCACCTCCCTTCATTCATAAATGAACAGACGCACCAGAACGCACGTGATCCACTCCAGCCACACACAGTTCACTCAGCATTACTACAACAAGTCCTCAAAGGCAAGTTCTCTCAGGTAAGACAGGGTTTCAAGTTAAACTCCACATTCAACCCTTTTGGTTGTAGTGAATCCATCTTGTAGATCCACTCGACTTCCCTCCTGATTGATACGCTCAATGGAATTCTCTCCCTGCCAGTGCGGTTTTACCAGCTCAACTTCACAAAATAACAGGCCACTAGGGTCTTTCTGATGCTTGATTTTAAAATGCATTGAGACACCATGCATCTCAAGACCCTTTTTGATGTTCCGGACATGTTCTTGAACCCTCAATTTCAATTTCCTCATGGTTCAGCCCACATATTGGAGGCCACAAGCGCACTGCAGTAAGTAAACCACCTCTACACTCTCACAAGTAATAAGCCCTTTTATTTTATGATCCTGATCTTTCTGATTGGAATGTACAGTATGGGTATCCCTCTTTCTCTTTTCTTTCTTCCTATTACGGCACGGCAGACAAAATCCACACCAGGTAAATTTGTTCCCCTTCCTTACCCCCTCAGAACATGAAAAGCTATGCACCAATTCCTTAAGCTCCTTAAGCTTGGTGATTTTCTAAAAATCACATTTGGTTGATCTGGGATATTCTTCCCTAATATTGGATCGTTCTTTAGGGTTGACCAATTCTTTCTTATTACATTTTTAATTATCCCGGCATGGACATTAAACTGTGTAAGGAAGGAGAAGAAAAATCTATTTTTATTTTTAGTGCATCTCCCTCTCTTTCACTTTCTTTTTCTATTTCTTTCCTACATTTCACTAAATCCTCTCTGCAGTATACCTTTTCCAAGATTTTTTATTTCTGCACGCTTTGTGGGTCAGCCTGGTGTATGCTGCAAGATGGACATTTTCGATTTTAGAGCTAATTTAAGATTTGATGTTGAATCTGTTTTTTCTGGCAATGAGGTGGTTGAAACCTCCAATACTTTGGAAGTACTTTTCTCTGAATTAGAGCGTGATTTAATCAGGGAAATCAGAACCTCCTGGGATATTGCTTCGCTTGAGAAATATCTCTGTGAGGCAAAGATTCCAGAGGGCCTGAGGTGGCAACTACCGCTGAACTCCTATATCCCTGATGATTTAGGGGAATGGGAGAAATTAATGAACGACTGTGGTCTTAGGGCCATGAGTTTTATTATATGTATGTGGAAAGGTAAATTGCAGAAAATTAAAAGCAATATAGACTCGTTTCAGCAACAATTAAAGCCATATAAAGAGCAGTAAAGAATATGTAGCATATGTGAAAAAAAATTCTGTTTTTTACTGGTAACTTATTTTAACCCCTTAAGGACACGGCCCTATTTCACCTTAAGGACCAGGCAATTTTTTGGAAATCTGACCAGTGTCACTTTATGTGGTGATAACTTTAAAACGCTTTTACTTATCCAAGCCATTCTGAGATTTTTTTTTCGTCACATATTGTATTTCATGACAGTGGTAAAATAAAGTCGAAAAATTTCATTTTTATTTATAAAAAAATACCAAATTTACCAAAAATTTTGAAAAATTTGCAATTTTCCAAGTTTCAATTTCTCTACTTCTAGAATACATAGTAATACTGCCAAAAAAAGTTATTGATTTACATTCCCCATATGTCTACTCCATGTATCGATTATTTTGGGAATGCCATTTCATTTTTTGGGGACATTACAAGGCTTAGAAGTTTAGAAGCAAATCTTGACATTTTTCAGAAATTTTCAAAAACCCAGTTTTTAGGGACCAGTTCAGGTCTGAAGTCACTTTACGAGGCTTACATATTAGAAACCACCCAAAAATGACCCCATTCTAGAAACTACACCCCTGAAGGTACTCAAAACTGATTTTACAAACGTCATTAACCCTTTAGGTTTTCCACAAGAGTTAATGGCAAATAAAGATAAAATTTCTGAATTTCGATTTTTGGAAAATTTTCCATTTTAATCCATTTTTCCAGTAACAAAGCAAGGGTTAACAGCCAAACAAAACTCAATATTTATTGCCCTGATTCTGTAGTTTTCAGAAACACCCATATGTGGTCCTAAAATACTGTATGGCCAAACGGCAGGCGCAGAAGGAAAGGAACGCCATATGGGTTTTGGAAGGCGGATTTTGCTGGACTGGATTTTTGACACCATGTCCCATTTGAAGCCCCCTGATGCACCCCTAGAATAGAAACTCCATAAAAGTGACTCTATCTAAGAAACTACACCCCTCAAGGTATTCAAAACTAGTTTTACAAAGGTGTTCCACAAGAGTTATTGGCAAATGGAGATGAAATTTCAGAATTTCAATTTTTTGTTACCTTGCCTCAAAAAAAGTGTAATATAGAGCAACCAAAAATCATATTTACCCTAAAATAGTACCAACAAAACTGACACCTTATCCTGTAGTTTCCAAAATGGGGTCACTTTTTGGGAGTTTGTACTCTAGGGGTGCATCGGGGGGGCTTCAAATGGGACATAGTCTCAAGAAAAACAGTCCAGCAAAATCCGCCTTCCAAAAACCATATGGCGTTCCCTTCCTTCTGTGCCCTGCCGTTTGGCCATACAGCAGTTTACAACCACATATAGGGTGTTTCTGCAAACTACAGAATCAGGGCAATAAATATTGAGTTTTGTTTGCCTGTTAACCCTGAAAAAAGGATTAAAATTTATAATTTGCAAAAAAATAGCTGTTTTGGGACAGTTTTGTATTTTTTGTTATTTACATCGTTGAACTGACAGGTTAGATTGTGTGCTATTTCTATAGAGCAGGTTGTTACTGACGTGACAATACCAAATATGACTACTTTTTGGGGTTTATTGTTTCAGTTTTACATAATAAAGCATTTTTGAAAAAAATGATTTTTTATTGTCTCCACATTCTAAAAGCCATAGTTTTTTTTTTTTTTTGCGATTGTCCTATGTAGGGGCTCATTTTTTACGGGATGAGATGGCGGTTTGAATGGTACTATCTTGGGGTGCATATGACTTTTTGATCACTTGCTATTACACTTTTGTGATGTAAGGTGACAAAAATTACTTTTTACAACGTTTTTATTTTTATGTTTACAGCGTTCACCTGAGGGGTTAGGTCATGTTATATTTTTATAGAGCAGGTCGTTACGAACGCGACGATACCCAATATGTATACTTTTTTTTATTTATTTTGGTGTTACACAATAATATCCTTTTTGAAACAAAAAAAACATGTTTTAGTGTCTCCATAGTCTGAGAGCCATATTTTTTCAGTTTTTAGGCGATCGTCTCAGGTTGGGTATAATTTTTGTGGGATGAGGTGGTGGTTAGATTGGCACTATTTGGGGGTCATATGACTTTTTGATCGCTTGCTATTACACTTTTTGTGATGTAAGGTGACAAAAATGGCTTTTTGACAAAGTTTTTTTTTTTTTACAGGTGTTTACTTGAGGGGTTAGGTCATGTGATATTTTTATAGAGCTGTTTCTTACGGACGTGGAGATACCCAATATGTCTACTTTTTAAATTTTTTTACATTTAACACTAAAAAGCATTTTTGAAACAAAAAAATCATGTTTTAGTCTGAGAGGCATAGTTTTTTTATTTTTTGGGCAATTGTTTTATGAAGGGTCTCATTTTTTGCGGGATGAGATGGCGGTAAGATTGGTACTATTTTGGGAGGCATATGCCTTTTGATCGCTTTGTATTACACTTTAGTGATGTAAGGTGCCCAAAAATGGCTTATTTACACCATTTTTTTTTATGGCGTTCACCTGAGGGGTTCAGTCATGTGATATTTTTATAGAGCTGTTTTTACAGACGCGCGATACCTAATATGTGTAGTGTATTTTTTTTTTTACTTTTTATTCAGTGATTTGTGTTTTTTTATTTTTACTTTTTTACATTTTTTGGACCCAGACCCACTTGGTTCTTGTAGATCCAGTGGATCTGGTGTCATATATACAGTACAGTACACTATATAGTGTACTGCACTGTATTTTTTACTTTTCACAGTCTGGTCAGACTTCTGCCTTTAGCAGAAGTCTGACCAGAGTTACTATACCATGGCAAGCAGGACGCTTCTGAAAGCGCCCTGCTGCCATAGTAACCATCACCCACTGCCATTAGAGAGCAGTGGGTGATGGATGAGGAGGAGGGAGCTCCCTCCTCTGCGATCCCATCCTGGGGGCTGCATAGGCACAGCAGCCCCCGATGGGAGAGGGAGGGAGCTCCTCCTGTTAACACCTTCCATACCGCGGTCCGTCCGGACCGCGGTAAGGAAGGGGTTAAATGGCTGGCATCTGCAGCACAGATGTGCTGGCACTCTGATAGAACCACTAGACACCGCCGCCGCAACCACTCCTCTGCACCCCCGCCGCCATAACAAGATTGGGGGCTGCAGGGGGTTAAAATTCTTAACTTTGGGGCATTGATCTCTGATCCCCGCGGTCACAGACCGCGGGATCAGAGATCGCAAATCGCTGCAAACCGCAGGTCTGAATTGACCTGCGGTTTGCAGCGATCGCCGATACGGGGGGGGTCACATGACCCCCCTCGGCATTAGAACATGGTTCCTGCTGATCTACATCAGCAGGAACCATGTTGCTACCGCGCCCACATCGGGTGCAGTAGCAGTTTAAACACAGGGCGTACATGTAAGCCCTGTGTCCTTAAGGACTCGGACATTAGGGCGTACCTGTACGCCCTGTGTCCTTAAGAGGTTAAAAACATGTGGTGACTATCAAGAGAATAGAGTATATAAATAGAAAAATAAGGAGGAGCAGAAAACCACTAAGACAGATCCGACAAACAGGGCATGGGTTTACCAATGCAGGAATATAGCGCAGGAAGTCAAAGGAAGATGCAGACTAATGAATGAAAATAGAGACAACAATAGCAATCACAGGGAGAAAGCAGATGTTTTTAATTATGACCAGAGGAGAAATTATGGTACACAGAGATTTAAACCTTAGTTTACAACACACCAGAATCAAGAGCAATTTGGACAATATAGACTGTATAATTATAGGAAAAACTATCATATTAGTAACTACCATCCTGTACAACAAGGGGGTTATTATCCCCCAAGGCAGAATAATTACTATCCCCCTAGGCAGAATAATTACTATGAAGGAAGACACGTCCCATATACATCTAACTATAAGAATTTTAAGAGAGGGAACTTCGGGAGACCCATCCCAAAAAGGGAACAGGTAGAAAATAAGGAGGAGAGAGAACCTTCTGAGGTACAGAAGAGTGTGACTACAGATATCCAAAATTTTCCTCACCAGGGAATAAAAGGGGTACAGAGGGTAGAGATAGAAAGACAGACAACTCCACTAAAAAGGAATCATGTAGAGGAAAACAAGGGGGGGAGCACCAGCCCAAACCCCCAAAAAAGCAGGGGGACCTAATGGGAATTTTCAATCTGAGCTCATACTGTATGTTTTGTCAGATCCTGAAAGAGAAGTCTTGGGGAAAGGCCTCAAGTTTGCACCCACCCTGAGGATCAACAAATTTGAGGCCTTTATGGATGTACACAAGTTCATACGAAAGCTGAATATTGCAAAATACTGCTTATCTAATCAGGCCCCAGTGAGAAATAGTGAGGAGGATAGTGGCATTGTGCATACACATTTAAAAGAAAAATCCACCTTTTCCCCAAAAATAAAGATAATGAATGTGCTGAAGTCTTTAGGAGAGGAGTCTTGAAGGAAATTGAAGAAATAAGCATGAAACCAAGAAGACAGAACTTGACCCAGGAGTAGGAAATGCACTTAAGAGTTTTAATGACAATCACAAGATTATCATAAAGCCAGCAGATAAGGGAAGGGGGGTTGTCATGGATGTAGAGAAATATGAGGCAGAAATGTTGAGGTTGCTATGAGATGGGGAGACCTGCCAGGTTTTATAAAAGAACCCAACAATTAAGTTTAAAGAGAAGCTTGATATACTCTTGAACAGAGGTTTCATGGATAAAATTATTAACAAAAAAGATATTAAGTATTTGAATAACAAGTTCCCGGTCACGGCGATAATATACTTCCTGCCTAAAATACACAAGAGTCTGACTAACCCCCTGGCAGACCCATTCTGTCTGGAATTAACTCCCTTACGAGCAGGCTAGGAGAATATGCAGACTATTTCCTTCAAAAATATGTCACACTGATACCCTCCTACCTGAAGGACTCAGGGAGCGTTTTGAATCTAATTAAGGGGCTTGGTGTTTGCCCTGGTGACATGTGGTTAGCCACAGTCGATGTAACATCATTATATACGGTGATCCTTAAAGATTTAGGTAATAGGGCGGTAGCAGAGGAGATAAGACAGGACCCTTTGATGACAGATGAACAGGGGAGGTTTATCCTTGATTGTGTGGATTTCTGCCTCTGTCATAATTATTTTTGGTACAAAGCGAGCTACTATCTCCAGCATACTGGGACGGCGATGGGGGTGAAATTCGCCCCCAGTTTCGCTAATATTTTTATGGGGGCTTGGGAAAAAGAAAACATCAGAACCGTTTTGAATAAAGTGACAGCTTTTGGTGAGCTTATTGTTTGGAAGAGGTTTATTGATGACTGCTTAATTGTGTGGAGGGGAGAGAAAAAGGGCCTTTTAGACTTTATAAGTAATTTGAATGTCAATCAATGGAAACTTGCCTTCACCAGTACAGTTAGTAAGAGTAGTATTAATTTCCTCGATTTAACATTTTTTTGGAGAATGATTATTTGAAGACTAAAACATTCTTCAAAGAGGCTGATGTTAATGGTTATATAGACACCTCTAGCTGCCACTACACCCCTTGGCTTAAAAATATACCCAAGGAGCAATTAAAAAGGGTTCACCGCAACTGTACAAAGAAGGAAGATTTTATAACGCAGAGTGAGGTTATCAGCGAGCGGTTCTTGGAAAAGGGATACTGCAGAGAGGATTTAGTAAAATGTAGGAAAGAAATAGAAAAAGAAAGTGAAAGAGAGGGAGATGCACTAAAAATAAAAATAGATTTTTCTTCTCCTTCCTTACACAGTTTAATGTCCATGCCGGGATAATTTAAAATGTAATAAGAAAGAATTGGTCAACCCTAAAGAACGATCCAATATTAGGGAAGAATATCCCAGATCAACCAAATGTGATTTTTAGAAAATCACCAAGCTTAAGGAGCCTAAGGAATTGGTGCATAGCTCTTCATGTTCTGAGGGGCTAAGGAAGGGGAACAAATTTACCTGGTGTGGATTTTGTCTGCCGTGCCATAATAGGAAGAAAGAAAAGAGAAAGAGGGATACCCATACTGTACATTCCAATCAGAAAGATCAGGATCATAAAATAAAAGGGCTTATTACTTGTGAGAGTGTAGAGGTGGTTTACTTACTGGAGTGCCTTTGTGGCCTCCAATATGTGGGCCGAACCATGAGGAAATTGAAAGTGAGGGTTCAAGAACATGTCCGGAACATCAAAAAGGGTCTTGAGACGCATTGGTGTCTCAATGCATTTTAAAATCAAGCATCAGAAAGACCCTAGTGGCCTGTTATTTTGTGAAGTTGAGCTGGTAAAACCGCACTGGCGGGGAGAGAATTCCATTGAGCATATCAATAGGAGGGAAGTCGAGTGTATCTACAAGATGGATTCACTACAACCAAAAGGGTTGAATGTGGAGTTTGACTTGAAACCCCGTCTTACCTGAGAGAACGTGCCTTTGAGGACTTGTAGTAATGATGAGGGAATAGTATGTGGCTGGAGTGGATCATGTGTGTTCTGGCGCATCCGTTCATTTATGATTGAAGGAAGGTGGTCCTATGATGTTTACCTCACCATTGGCTGGAATGAATCATGTGGGCTAGGACATGTTTAGTGATTTATGAATGAAGAAAGAAGGTTCAAGGATGTGTCATTTACTATTGGTTTAGATGCGAACATGTGGATATTTCTAAATATGAGAATGTTATGCGATTAGTTTAGAGGTAGTTTCTATGTGAATTATTTAATATGGTGGTCCAATGCAGGTCTTTTATATGATGTGTATTTTACGATTGTATTTTATGTACCCCACAAGGGCTTTTAATTTTTGTATTAAGCCGTAAGGCGATGATGATTTTATGGAGGTGTAGTAGATACCCACCTGTTGTCTTATAAAGACCACCCCTAAGTGGGCAGAGAAGATACCCCTGATGAAGCTTTTCAAAGCGAAACCCGGATCGGGTGATTGACTTATATACACTGCCTGTTACCTTCTTTTATTCTGTAAGTATAATAAAACTTTGCAGTTCAACCCTTGTGATCGTACTTTACTATTTGTGGCAACCTTGATCTCTCATAAAGGTTCACAACGGAAACGTGAATCCAGATGATCTAATCGCTTTCCCATATCCAAGGAAGTTTGTGGGGATTTGAAAGGGAGGAACTTTCTGTTTGCTCTGGAGCAGCACAGTCCATTTGTGTTAAAACCCAGCATTTATATCTGAGTTCCATATAAAAAAAAGCGGACAACCACTTCTTTTGGAACCATGGGTATGACAACATAATAAATGTTGTATGTGTTCCATAAATAGAAATCATATGGCAATACATAAGGATCCTTTTTAACCTTCATGTAGGAAAAGTTAGCTGACCATAGCTTTCATATTTTAAGTTTCATATCTTGGTATATTTTAAAATGGTCAAATCAACAATATTCATCTTAAATCACATATGAACATGCAATGACCTCAAAAGTATTATACAAAATCTATTTATACATAACCACATGTTGATTCTAACTAAATTCTAAGCTTTGACGCAGATTAGGGTATTTTATACAAAGACTGACGTGGAAATCTGAAAACAGAAAATAACACAACAATCTAGCTTGCCCACTGACATACTAAAGTATATAGACTTATGTTACCACTTGTATTTTGTTAATCGCTCTGCTTTTTAAACTTCAAACTATAATACAGCTGCTGCTTCAGAAACTTATTTTTTTCCCCATTTGAATAGAAATACACATTTTGTTTCCCCAAACCTAAGTTCAAGCGTTGGTGTTAGGGAAATAAGCTCAATACAACTGCAAAAAGTATGCCATACAATCCAGATGGTAGAGTTTTAAATCTTAGATGAAAACACCAGAAATAATAGTGTTAAATCTGGGACAGGGCATCTTCAGACAGTTCAAGTCTGATTTTTTTTTTTTTAACAGCAAAAAAAAAAGTTGAGCTTTGCCGAAGTTTGACAAGAAATTCGATTTGTTATGAATTAATTTGCCACAAATCGCTGTGTTAAAATCCCATTCAGCCTATCAATCAATTGGACCATTTTTAATGGCCACTTAGACAGAAGTGCACCCGTGTAACGGCCATTAAAAACGGGAATACGTTAGTGCAATATGGCTTTTTGGGTTTAAAAAAAATCATCGGAAGCGGACTGCCTCTGTTCAAGCTAGTGAATGGTGGAAGTTGAGTTTGTTTGTTTTTTTCACTCATTCTAATACAACCCCAGCTGCTATTTTATTTTTAAATGATTTGTTAACATAAATTGCGAGGAAACTTGACTTTGTTTACAATCGATTTTTTCCTAAAATTCGAACCGAATTCCACTGTAGATGTTTTGCTTTGCTCAACACTAAATACAGTATAAGGCCTCTTTCACACAAATGTGTGAGCCCTGTGCCTGTGGTGCGGACCACAAATTGCGGCCCGCAATGCACGGGCTCCGACCGTGGGGCAGCCGCAGCGTGTCGTGGACCCATTCACTTGAAGGACATGTTCTATCTTTTTTCAGGACAAAAGTATGGAACAGAACCCCATGGAAGCACTCCGTAGTGCTTCCGTAGTGTTCCGTTCCGTGACTCCGTTCCGAACCGTCCCACATCTCCGGATTTGTGGACCCATTGAAATATGATTTTTGGTTGCTCTATATTACACTTTTTGTGAGGCAAGGTAACAAAAAATAGCTGTTTTAGCACTGTTTTTATTTTTTTGTTTTTTACAATGTTCATCTGACAGGTTAGATCATGTGCTATTTTTGTAGAGTAGGTTGTTACAGATGCAACAATACCAAATATGACTTTTTTTGTTGTTTGTTTCAGTTTTACATAATAAAGCATTTTTGAAAAAAAATGTGTTTTTGTGTCTCCATATTCTGAAAGCCATAGTTTTTTAGTTTTTTTGTTTTTTTTTTGTCTTATGTAGGGGCTAATTTCTTTCGGTATGAGATGATGGTTTGATTGATACTTATGACTTTTTGATCGCTTGGTATTGCACTTTTCGTGATGTAAGGTGACAAAAAATGGCTTTTTGACACCGTTTTTATTTTATTTATTTTTTTACGGTGTTCACCTGAGGGGTTAGGTCATGAGATATTTTTATACGGCAGGTTTTTACAGACCTGGCGATACATAATATGCATACTTTTTTATTTTAATTAAGATTTACACTATAACAGCATTTTTAAAACAAAAAAAAATCATGTTTCAGTGTCTCCATAATCTGAGAGCCATAGTTTGTTTTTATTTTTTGGGCGATTGTCTTAGGTAGGGTCTCATTTTTTGCGGGATGAGATGACAGTTTGGTTGGTATTATTTTGGGGTGTGTATGACTTTTTGATCACTTGGTATTACATTTTTTGTGACGTAAGGTGACAAAAAATGGCTTTTTTACACCATTTTTTATGGTGTTCAACTGAGGGGTTAGTTTATGTTATATTTTTATACAGGAGGTTCTTACGGACGTGGCGATACCTAATATGTGTATTTTTTATTTAAGTTTTACACAATAACAGCATTTTTGAAACAAAAAAAATCATGTTTTAGTGTTTCCATATTCTGAGAGCCATAATTGTTTTATTTTTTGCCTGATTGTTTTATGTAGGGGTTCATTTTTTGCAGAAAAAGGTGACGGTTTGATTGGTCCTATTTTGGGGGGCACACACCTTTTTGATCACTTGGTGTTGCACTTTTTGTGATGGAAGGTGACAAATAATGATTGTTTTATCACAGTTTTTATTTTATTTTTTCTATGGCATTCAGGTGAGGGGAGTGGATCATGTGATATTTTTGTAGAGCCGGTTGTTGCAGACGCGGCGATACCCAATATGTCTGTTTTTCTTTTTGTTTTCTTTTTTTTGACAATTTTATGTTTTATGTGTTTTATTTGGGGAATTTTTTTATTTTTTTTACTTGAAACTTTCTTTTTTTTATTATGAAAAAAACTTTTTTTTTACTTTTTATCCAGCCTAAGGGCTGGATCTCACAGGCTTCTGTAGAAGGAAAGCTCTGATGTCTATGGAAGGTACCTGTACCCTCTGCGAACCCTCTGCATGACGCGGTCAGCTTCGACCGTGGCATACAAGGGATTAACAGGCCGGTGTTTTCACCGATGCTGGCGTATGCAACAGGGGCCCGGCTGTCAGTGACTGCCGGGTCCATGCTGCTGATTGGGCAGGCACAGCTCCTGCCCCAGCCTGATCAGCCTGCCGATATGTACGGTGCTGGTTCTTAAGTCACGTCCACCAGCGCCGTACATGTACGCCGCAGGTCCTTAACAGGTTAAATCTCTGAATGAAAACACTGTAGCCCGAACTATTTTACAGGGCATTTCCAGACAGTTCAAGTACTCTTTTTGTTTTACCAAAATAGCAATAAAAGTGTGCAATGTGTGTTTCATGATCCAGAGGGTATAGTTTTGAATCTCAGTGAAAACACCTGAACTAGTGGCCCAAAATCTGGGACAAAGTATCTCCAGAAAGTTCAAGTGTTGGTGTAGTTTGCTTCAATAGTTTGCTCCAATGTTAGAGCAGGCTGCCCAGCTGATTTAGTTCCCCTGGCAAACAGATGCTACTGCCGTACAGAGGCATCAGCAGACGTGGGTACCACAACAGCGTATTTTCAAGAAGATATAATTTGAAATCTCTCCGTGAAAACATCTGAAATGGTAGGCTGAAATCTGTGACAATGGCATCTCCAGACAGTTCAAGTGTATAATGCGTGTTATACAATTCTGAGAGTACCAAGTCAAACAACTTGAAATGCTAGGGCATCTCCAGACAGTTCAGGTGTTGGTGTGTGTGTGCGAGTGTGTGTGTGTGTGTGGGGGGGGGGGGGGTGTAGGTTGATAACTTGTGTTTTGCACCAGAGAATTTTTTTTTCTGAACCTTGTGGCAATGTGAACACTGATGTGTGCAGTGAAGCCCCAGGAAAACCGTCAGACAGGGCTGTTTGCACCTAGAGCGTGTCACCAAGGTGCCTGGCCTTGGTGGAGTGAAAGCCCAAGTATTAGTATTAATATAGCTGGCTCAGCAAGTTCCAGGGCGGGCTTTTACTGGGAACAGGTAATGTGCTGGGTGGGTGCCTGTTCCCCATGCTCCAGTCCAGGATTTTGGACAATGCCCATGTCCAGGGATTCTATTTAATCCTCTTGTTGGACATGGGTGGGGTCTCACTCTGGGAGAGAGTGGTTTGTGTAGCAGAGTCCTGGTGAGGCTCTGGGAACGTGATCTCAGCTGAGGAGGGCTGAGGGGCCACGGGGCTAGGTGCTAGCCACAATTTATGGACGTTCGGCTGGGGAAGCCGCATGAGTTCCCGTGTGTGTGAATGGGGTCTTAGGTGAGTCAGCGATCTTATGTATTAGGTAGTGCCTAGACGGGCAGGTGTTGATTTATTTTGTTTTGTTTGAGAAGACTGCCAAATAAATGCACTGTTTGGACATGAAATCCGTTGTCCGGAAGGAAGTTTGTGTGAATGATCCCTGAGACCAGAGCTAACCCCCCACATTTGGTGTCGGATGCGGGCAGTCGTCCCTGCTGGAGAAGGAAAAGCGTTGCTGGGAGCAACAAACAAGCAGAAAAAGCAGGTGCTGCTGAATGCTATATTTTTTTTTGACGGTGAGAAAGTTTAAAGAGACTGTTATGTCTGCGGTGCAGTGCTGAGATTGTCTCTACAGGGAGACACCTGGAGACTGGTCTCAGATTAAAGTGGACGTGTTAAGAAAAAAAAAAAAGATTTTTTTTTTCCTCTGGTGTCTGGACTGTCTGTTGCTATGGGGTGGATGGAGGATCTCACCGAGCAGCTGAGGCAGGCCAATTTGGAGGGGGAGGTTTTGAGGGCGCAATTGCAGTTGGCCCTGGAGAGAAAGCCTTCAAATCCGAATGGACAGTTTGTAAAAGTCCAAAGTGTCGGTGATGCGGCTGGAAAACCAGACGAACAGGTGTTGTGTGCCGTTGCCAAGGGCAACCGTCGGGAAGAAAAGAAGAGGGAGAGCGGTGCGGCTCTCAAGAGTTCAAGTGTTTGCGGCATACAGAGTCCTAGAGAGGATATGCGGAGAAGCAGTAATGCGGTTGCTAGGTGCAACCAACCACTACAGAGTGCAGCGGGATGGCAAAAGAGAGAGTGCTGCTGGAGATGCCGTCAAGTCACAAAGTGTGCACCTTATTGTCCTATGGCCAGGAGTCAGGTAACCAGGAATCAAAGGCTGGAGGTTCCTAATGTCCAGGAGCAGGACGGTGACCTTGGGGAAGATGTTCCTGGAACTCCCTCATCGCCTGGGGCTGCCGAACCCATGACATCTGAGGGTAAGACTGTTCCGATTATTACTCCGTGTGTTGCAGAGGGTCAGGTGATCCTGGTTCAGACCAGCCTGGTGGCTGAGAACTGTGTGCGGGACATTCATGGGGATAACATGAACTGTCCGGTGGCTCTCACGGCGTGTGAGACTCCAGTGCAAACAGGGACTCGAGAAAGTCGTGATGCAGTTTCACGTATATCTGATATGTTGTTTGGTCAGGATATTGAATCGTTGCTGTGGGGTAAGGCAGACCCTTCTGCAGGAAGTGACGAGGCTCCTGCAGAATCGGTAGCGACCCCTTTAAGTGATGTGACCATTAAAAACAGTGGCGCTGATAAGGTGCAAAGCGATTGTGCCAAGTTTGCGGAAATGTCAAATTAAAGTATGATGCCATGTGATGTTGATATGCATTTTCCACTGCAGGGTGTGACCAGGGGAGAAGTGCTCCCTGTAGGTAAAAGTGGGAAAAATGCCGATAAATGTTGAGAGCACAGAGTTGGGGGAACCCACTGTAGGGAATGTGCAGGAAACAGTGGCTAGAGAAGTGTCCAAGGTGGGGATTAGCTCAGCAGTGCCCCTTGAGGGCAGGATTGAGAATGACATGAGCGGTATATATGACGCATGTGCTGTGACCGATAGCAACTCAGAGAGAGAGGCTGCCATGTTAAGGTCTGGCCAAACTGGTATGGTTACTGGTAGCAACCAGACGATAGTTATACCTGACGTGACAAGAGGCGAGTGGGGAGATGGCGGCCTAGTGTCTGAGACTCATACCCAGGCAGGGCTAGATGACAGGACATGTCAGTACAGCTGCAATCATGAAGACGGTTTCTCTCTCCCTACATGGTCCCTAGGTACAATAGCGAAGGGTCTACTGCCTGATGCCCAGAAGAAAATGAAAGTCTCCAGAAAGTTACACAAGCCTGTAGTAGACATTGACAAAAGTCTTGGCGAGGTCCTAGGAGATACTCCTACGCCTGGTACTGCTGCAGAACAGAGTAAAGAGCCGCTGGATCCAGAGGCCAAAAAAGGGAGTGCATCCAACAAGCTGATGCGAAAAACTCAAATAGAAGTGGAAATTCTCCAACTTCAAGAGGAACTTGCAGTTTCTGAGCGATCCAGACTTCATGCAGAGCAGGAAAGAAATGAACTGGCTGATGAGGTCTTAAACAGTGCCTCAGAAAAATCTGCCCTCTTGGAGGAGCAAAGACATTTGGAAGCCAGTATGGCGCAACTTCACCAAGAGTTGTGTGATCGAATAGTGGACCTGGACAACCAGAGACAAACTGTGTCTAGATTGGAGAAGAAACAGAAGAAGTTTGACCAGCTCCTGGCTGAAGAGAAATATGTTGCGCCCGATATGCCGAAGAACGTGACCGAGCGGAGGCTGATGCTCTGGAGAAAAAGTCCAAGGCCATCTCCTTGGCTAGAGCCCTTGAAAAAGCGCTTAAGGAGCGAGGTGAATTGGAGAGGCTGAACAAGCAACTCAGAGCAGAGTTGGAAGTTCTCAGGAGCTCAAAAGATAAAGTCTATGAGTTGGAGAGGCCTAAGCGTGCTCCTGCGCAGCAGGTGGAAGAGAATGAGATACCTGAAGAGGAAGATTCTCTAAAAGATGCCAAGAAGGCAGAGCCTGTTAAGAATGGGTCTGGAGATGGTGGCGCTGTGGTCCCAGCCGAGGCAGAGAAGAAAATGGATGATGTATCTGCTGAACCAGATGAAGGTGCTGAGGTAGATGCAAAAGCCCAGGGACTCGTGGCGGTGTGTGGCCAGGACCTGGTCATGAGAGACATTCCTCTGCTGTCAATGCCTTCCAGAAAGCCAGCAGTCTGCTGGGGAAGAAATATGGGGGACCGACGACCAGGATGAGGGTCCTGTCTACTCCGATGGGCTGGCTCTCCTGAATCCTATCCGAAGGGAGAACCATATCCGGGTGAATCTCTGCAGGGATTGCCAGAAGACGACGAGTCTGGTGAAGACCCTGATGTACCCCGTACCTCCAACCATGATGAGAAAGAGGAGGAGTTAAGAAATCAAGTATATGATGCCGTGTCCAAGAAGGATGAGAAGGCTAATCAACTGAATGAAGACTCCAAAAGAGACTCAAAGGCTAAAGAAGCTAAGGCCGATGAGTTGGAGTGGGAGAAATCCTGGTATGCTCCAGAGACCAAAGAGAAGGATGAAAAAGAATCTGCTGAAGTGGGGCATGCCACTGAAGAAGCAGAAGACTCTGAAAGTGGAGCCAAACTTGACGTAACCCCTGTGGGGAGTAAAGGAAAAAGAAAGACGCTATTTGTTGATAAAATAAAGAGACAAAAAGAGGCAAGTCTTAAGAAGCGTGCTCGGTTGAAGCAGCTGTGTAAGAAAAAGGGAGAGAGAGATAAAAAAATAGAAAGAGAGGGTCTGCCTGTCCCATGGAATTGGGAACCTCTTAGACACTATTTCTTGGGCAACAGGTCAATGTGGGTGACAAACCAAGCCGTGCTGGCTTGGGTATGGCAAAATAAAGGGAAAATGATGACGCTGACCACATCTTCCAGAGGGAATGTTGAGACAGAGGCTAGAAAGGGCGGATGCCCTGTCAGGAGCATCCGGTTGGTGTATGTGTTCACCCTCACAGGTGTGAACAGAGGGGGATATGTGGCAATGTGAACACTGATGTGTGCAGTGAAGCCCCAGGAAAACCGTCAGACAGGGCTGTTTGCACCAAGAGCGTGTCACCAAGGTGCCTGGCCTTGGTGGAGTGAAAGCCCAAGTATTAGTATTAGTATAGCTGGCTCAGCCAGTTCCAGGGCGGGCTTTTACTGGGAACAGGTAATGTGCTGGGTGGGTGCCTGTTCCCCATGCTCCAGTCCAGGATTTTGGACAATGCCCATGTCCAGGGATTCTATTTAATCCTCTTGTTGGACATGGGTGGGGTCTCACTCTGGGAGAGAGTGGTTTGTGTAGCAGAGTCCTGGTGAGGCTCTGGGAACGTGATCTCAGCTGAGGAGGGCTGAGGGGCCACGGGGCTAGGTGCTAGCCACAATTTATGGACGTTCGGCTGGGGAAGCCGCATGAGTTCCCGTGTGTGTGAATGGGGTCTTAGGTGAGTCAGCGATCTTATGTATTAGGTAGTGCCTAGACGGGCAGGTGTTGATTTATTTTGTTTTGTTTGAGAAGACTGCCAAATAAATGCACTGTTTGGACATGAAATCCGTTGTCCGGAAGGAAGTTTGTGTGAATGATCCCTGAGACCAGAGCTAACCCCCCACAACCTGCATATTTGAATGCACATAAGACATAAGGCCTACATCTGTTAGTGGCGCTGATACAGCATCATTCCCAAAGTAAAATGTCAATAGCATTGTCTTCAGTGAGTTTGTTAAAAGTGAAGGATATTTTATTGTGGCTCTTTGTCTTTAAGTTCCAAAAAACAGACTGCAAACTGTTCAATACTTGTGTGATTGTGTACATCAGACCAAATTTCAGAAATACGGAAAGGTTCCAAATAAAAGACCCAGGACCAGGCCTTATCATCCCAGAGTCAGAATGGGGGTAGTAGCAGCACCAGCTATCCTGCTAGAAGCAGTAGTAGTAGGCCACAGTGCTCCATGGCTTTGAAAAGGTGCAACATTATTCTTGAGGAGAAAGATTGTGGATTGGATGGCTCACTTTTTCTCTCAGTCACAGCAGAATGATATGGAGGTGACACTGTGCCTTGGAGAAAGGGTTCACAGCATTCCTCCTGCTCCTCCATCTTACAGCCCTAGTGCTTTTCTCTCTGTTTTCCATGCCCCTTCCTAGTGGGACACCTTCTTTTTTCCTAAAAAGATGCAACAAAACCCCACCACCCCTATGGAAGACAGTCAAGAGAGTCTCCCTATTGACGACTTGTGTGAGAGCAGTCAGCATTTAGACTGCCCTGAGGAGGAAGTTCAGAAGGAGGAAGGGGACCCCATGCATAGCTGTGTTGGTGGTGGTAATAGTGGAACCCACAGCAATGGTATAGGTGGTGGGGGCAGCGATAGTAGCAGTCAGGGAAAAATACAGAGCAGGGAATTGAGAAGTGGGCCAAGGAGCCCACCATGATATATCACAGTCTGATAAACGTGGCAGGGAGGGTAAGGATTCAGATGATGATTGTGTGTTAGACTGGACCTGGTAGCCGGATCAGGATGCAGAAGAGGAGGAGGAGAAATCTGAAGAGAAGGGTCGTGGCAATAAAGAGTGGAGGCAATGTACGGCCAAAAATCTCCAATGAACTAGTAGGGTCAAATCTGCTTATATTGTCGTCAACTCGGGGACTGATGAAGCTGCTCATACTGCAGGCACAGGTGCAAAATGTGGCAGACTTATGCCAAGTTTGGCTTCTGGTAGCTGTGTGCAAGCAACTACCATATGGTGTTTTTTCTCCACAAGGCCAGTACACAAAACCACAGCTGTGTGCAAGATCTGTAGGATTAAAAGAGGCCGTAGGTGTTCAAACACAAACATAGGTACCAGAGACCTATTGCAGCACATGAGGCGGCATCACTATATTCTTTGGGAAAATAGAACTGGCGAGCATTTCCCAATCAGAACAAACCTGTCCTCCTTCCCCTGCTTTTTTCCTGTGGCAGCCAGCCCGCATCCCCAAGCAATACAGTGTCATCACCATCATCAGCTTCTTCTTCTCCTGCTGAGACTCCTTCTCCTCCTTGCCCTCTTCTCCATTGTGAGACATCCATAACGGAAATGTGTCCCCATGAGAAAACTATTATAGATTAGCAATTAGCATGTCTAAAAGCTGAACCCCCATCCTGTCAAGTTGCTGGTGGTGTAGTTGGTGCTGTTCCATTTAGTAGAACCTGCTGCCTTTAGGGAGCTGATGTCATGCAGTCAGCTTCACTGGAAGACACCTTGCCAGGATTATTTCTACCAAACATCCACCTCTGCCTTGTACTCTCAACTTGCAGAGAAATTGGACTGCCATGGTAGCCATGGGAGAAAGGTGCACACCATGGTGGACACCTGGAGCAGCTGTTACAGGCAGGGACAGTACATGTGTTTCATGGGCCCCAAGGTCAATGTTTTTTTTTTTTTTAGCAGCCAGCAGCAGCGAGATCATGTCCTTTTGACAGCCCCACAATTGTGTCAGTCTGGCTCCCACACCAGGCACTTATCCACCTCCTCCTCCATGGACACCTTCCTGTCCTCAACAGCAGCAGGGCATCGCTCCCACTCCTCCCACATGTGTCAAGTCAAGCGTTGCCATGCAGTGTTGGAGTTGAGCGGCCTTGGTGAAAGTAGCCACACTGGCAAGCAGTTGTTAAGCAAACACTCCGCTGGGTCATGCTGCCAACTCCAACTGGGCAATGTTGTGTGCTGGTCATGCAAGTAGGAAGTAGAAAGTGGTGGTGTTAAGCAAAACATGAAAGGGGGCTAACTTTTACCTTTTCTATGAAGCCTTCTGTTCTCCATGTACACTACTGCACATACTAAATACAGTGAGGTAATAAGCATCATGCTATAAACATATCATGGAGCATCCAGAAGCAGCGCATGCCGAAATTAAATTAAAATAATAGCAACAATACCTACAACCATTTTCTTTCTCCTAGTAACTTTATTTCTCAAAGATTTGTTACATGTTGTTTTTCCAGATGACAACTTTTACTTTGTATAATTATTTTTACAGACTTATAATCAAAAGATTTATAAGCATCTTTATCATAATCTAACTATCAGACTTATAAAAGCAACATCTTACTCCTATGGGCGAGATCGCATGAATATCTGACAGATGGCACTGAATAAAAACAACACCATGCATAAACTACTTGAAAATTGTCTTAATGCTCTGTTGCGTTTTATACTTATTATTACCCACAGAGCTACAGCTACACCCTGGGGTTAATAATAAGCCATTTGAAATGACAACAACTTAATTAAAGCGATTGGTGGTTTAGTCGTCTTTCAGAAATGTGATCTTAAATGTGCAGAGTTTATTGACTCCAATCACATGAAACCAGTATTTCATAGTTTATCCTAAAACAAGATAACTTAGTAAGGAGCTGAAAATTAATGAATGCATAGGGGTGATTTATGAAGTCCTGTATTTCAGAATTCTGTCTTTAAAAAGGCACAAAACAGGGCTTTTGCAACTTTTTTGTCTAAATTGTGCAAAAATTTGTAACGTTTTACATTTTTACAACACTCACTCCAGTTTTGAAAAGTGGGTGAGAAGGTGGGCATGGGTTAGCTATGTCAATTAGTTTCACTTCAGATTTATTACACTGCAACTTGTATTTAAAAGAAAGTCAAGGTAAAAACACACTCCAGGAGGTGGTGGAGCATGATTTCTTGACAAAAGTGTAAAGATGCTTCAAATTTAGTATGCCAATGCTGACTCAAGCAAGACTAACTTCAAATATTAACCTCATGATAAATCTCCCCATAAAATGTAAAATGTTGGCAAAAAGAAATTGGCTTTTGTCTAGAATGAGGCTTTAATGTTCCAGGTTGTAATTAGAGATGAGCGAATCGAAGCTGACGAAGTGGAATTCGATCAGAATTTCAGGAAAAATTTGATTCACACTGAATGCGCATTTCCTCGTGCTTCGTGTTAATGAATCACATTTTTTCCTAATATGGCTGCTACACGTGTGAGGACACTGGCCAAGGAACTCTTGGATTCAGTCGGGGAGGTGACAGCCTGGGTAATAGGAACAATCCTATTACACAAAAATATAACAATAATGATTGAAAAGACAGGTGCACTTTGTGGTCTTACTAAACCCTCATACTGATGTTAAAATTGAGAGATTAGCCAACATATCCTGCTGTGGAGGACATATCTCAGCCCGAGCACCGCGCCAACGTTCTCAAGTTGCTCGGGACCTAACACTCATCTACCTGTGCCATATGGGCAATATCAGTGGCCAGTGGGCAAATTACAGGAGCATAATTTTTTTATATTGTTTCACATCTACACAATTGCCATCTTGTGTAGGATGTCTATTGTGGTACTTGTGGTCCGCTGCGGACATCCTCCACTGTATGCATTTTTGCTGGGGATCGCCATTAGCAACGGCTAGAAGTGCAGGATCTGCTCCCCTGTATATAGATGCACAACTGCATTTGGGTTTGAGCACTTCCTGCCTCAAAACCAAAGAGCAAGCATGGTTAAATGCTGGAGGTAACTGGTGAGTATGCTGTGAGTCGGCCTTTTACACTCCTGTAATTCGCCCACTGGCCCCTGGTATTGCCAATATGGCACAGGTAGGTGAGTGTTAGGTCCAGAACCATTTGAGAAGCCTTGGCGCGTTGCTCTGGCTCAGACATCTCCTCCACAGCAGGATATGTTGGCTAATCTCTCAATTTTAACATCAGTATGAGGGTTTAGTAAGACAGCAGAGTGCACCTGTCTTTCCAATTATTATTGTTATATTGTTACACATCCACACAATTGCCATCTTGTGTAGGATGTCTATTGTGGTACTTGTGGTCCGCTGCGGGCATCCTCCACTGTATGCATTTTTGCTGGGGATTGCCTTTACCACAGGGCTACAAGTGCAGGATCTGCTTCCCTGTATATAGATGCACAACTGCATTTGGATTTGAGCACTTCCTGCCTGTTTAACACCACACCATTTTTTCAGTTGTTTTGTGTATTAGTGGAAAAAGGAAAAATATATTTGCCGCTCTGTGGTGTAGTTATCTGTTTTAAAGCCTTTTTTTCCGTGTATTAGTGGAAAAAGAAAAAATATATTTGGCGCTCAGCAGTGCAGTGATATATTGTGAAGCCGAGTTTGCCGTCTATTAGTGGCGAAATAAAAATATATTCGCCGTCCAGCGTTGCATATATCTGCCTGTTGTGTAAAACTAGCAAAAAATTTGGGCCTAATTGATATTCTGCGGTGCAGTAATATATTCTGAAGCCCTGTTTTCAATGTATTAATGGCGAAATAAAAATATATTCGCCACCCAGAGTCGCATATAGCTGTTGAAAAGCCTGTTGTGTAAAAGTAGAAAAAAATGTGGGCCTAATTGATGTTCTGCGGTGCAGTGATATATTGTGAACAACTGTTTTAAGTGTCTTACTGGCGAAAAAAAAAAATATTCGCCGTCCAGCGTTGTACTTCTCTGTTGAAAAGCCTGTTGTATAAAATTAGAACAAAATTTGGGCCTATTCGCCATTCATCGTTGCATTTATCTGTTGATAAGCCTTGTGTAGTGTAAAATTTGAAAAAAAGAAAGGCCTATTTGCCGTTCAGTGGTGCAGTAAAATTTTTCTGTGAAGCAGAAGCTTTTTTGGGAAATTTCATGGGTGCCTGTACACCTCCTTTTGCTGTATGGACCGAAATTATGTAGTGGTGAAATTTGTTATATGAAACTGGCTTTTTGTCGTCAAATTTATGGGTACTTGGACACCTCCTTTTGCGGTATGGACCAAATTACTTAGTGGTGAAATTCTTTATGTGACACAGGCTTTTTTGGGAAAATTTAGCGGTGATTGTACACGTCCTTTTGCGGTACAGGCTGAACCTCAAAAAGCCTTCACTTGACCCATCTTCTTTGTCCAGTTATCACCCCATATCCCTTCTTCCATATGCCTCAAAGCTTCTTGAGCAACATGTCTATTCTGAACTTTCCTCTCACCTCTCCTCCTGCTCCCTCTTTGACCAGCTACAATCTGGCTTCCGACCCCACCACTCAACTCAGACTGCCCTCACCAAAGTCACCAATGACCTACTACTTGCCAAAACCAAAAAACATTACTCTGTCCTCCTTCTCCTTGACTTGTCCTCTGCCTTTGACACTGTCAACCACTCCCTTCTGTTGCAAACTCTCTCATCTCTTGGCATCACTGACCTGGCCCTCTCTTGGATCACATCATACCTCACAGACCGGACATTTAGCATCTCCCACTCTCACACCACCTCCTCGCCTCATTCCCTCTCTGTTGGTGTCCCGCAAGGCTCCGTCCTAGGACCCCTGCTCTTTTCTATCTACACCTTCGGCCTGGGACAGCTTATAGAGTCCCATGGCTTTAAGTATCACTTTTATGCTGATGACACACAAATCTACCTCTCTGGTCCAGACATCACCACCTTACTATCCAGAATCCCACAATGCCTGTCTCGCATATCCTCCTTCTTCTCCTCTCGCTTTCTAAAACTTAACATGGATAAAACAGAATTCATCATCTTTCCCCCATCTTGCTCACCCCCCCAACAGACCTATCTATCACAATCAATGACTGCACACTCTCCCCGGTCAACCAAGTCCGCTGCCTTGGAGTGACCTTGGATTCTGCCCTCTCCTTCCAACCACACATCCAAGCCCTTTCCACCACCTGCGGCTTCCAACTCAAAAACATCTCCCGCATCCACCCTTTCCTCAACTTTGAATCAGCAAAAATGCTTGTACATTCCCTCATCATCTCCCGCCTAGACTACTGCAACATTCTCCTCTGTGGCCTTCCATCTAGCTCTCTCGCACCCCTCCAATCTATCCTCAACTCTGCTGCCCGACTAATCCACCTCTCACCCTGATACTCCTCTGCCTCTCCCCTCTGCCAGTCCCTGCACTGGCTCCCCATTGCCCAGCTAATTCGGTTTAAAATACTAACCAACACATACAAGGCCGTCCACAACCTGTCCCCTCCCTACATCTCTGAGCTACTTTCCCGATACATCCCCACACGCAATCTTCGATCCTCACAGGACCTCCTTCTCTCCTCTCCTCTTATCACACTCGCCTCCAAGATTTCTCCCGGGCATCTCCTATACTCTGGAACTCGCTACCCCAACATATCAGACTTTCACCTACAGTGGAATCCTTCAAAAGAAACCTGAAAACCCACCTCTTCAGACAAGCCTACAACCAGTGACACTGCTGCCTCTATACCGCCATGACCAGCTTCACCCTCGCCTACTGTCTCCTTCCCCCATACCATGTAGATTGTAAGTCCTCACAGGCAGGGCCCTCTATCCATCTGTACCAGTCTGTAACTTGTCTCGTTCATGCTTAATGCAATTGCCTGTATTATGTATGTGCACCGCTTATGATATGTACAGCGCTATGGAATGAATGGCGCTCTAAAAATAAATAATAATAATAATAATAATTACGTAGTGGTGAAATTTGTAAAATGAAACTGGCTTTTTTCTGAAAATTTATGGGTGACTGTGCACCTCCTTTTGCGGTATGGACTAAAGTTCTTGAAGGTGAAATTCTTTATGTGAGACAGGCTTTTTTTAGCAAAATTTTGGGGTGATTGTACACCTTATTTTGCAGTATGGGACGAATTACGTAGTAGTAAAATTTGTAATATGAAAAGGGCTTCTTTTCGGAAAATGTATGAGTGAATGTACACCTTTTGCGGTATGGAAAGACTTACTTAGTAGTGAAATTCTATGACACTGGCGTTTTTTTGGGAAAATGTATGGGTGAATATAGATTTTCTTCTGTATAAACCAAATTCCATTATCCTTTCATTGGTAAAATTTTTTATTTCAACCATGTTTTCTTTGAGAAAATTGCTGGATGTTTGTAGACCTTCTTTTGCGGTATGGACCGAATTACATCATCATGGGTAGTAAACATAATGAAGACGCAGATGACAACACACCAGCAGACTTTGCCTTCACCATCTATGCACAAGTAAATCAAGCAGCTTCAGTAAGTTGAAAACATTCATGTGTTTTTATATGCTCCATCTGCATTCGATTTCCAAAGCACACAAGACACAACAGGAGAGCCTCTGCTTTGGAGTCCGAGTCCAGTTTCTTAAGATCAGGAGTTCCATCAGAATTGTGTGTCACATTCTTGTTCCCTGTGCAAATCCATGGCTGAGGTCGTTCTCGGAACCGGAGCACACTGTCTACCGACTATTGCAGACAGCACACTTTGCTTATTGCAGCTGGGTCATCCGGCCATACCTCCGATGCTGAGAATGGGACCAGAGGTTTCTCGAGGCAGATTAATGCTACAGCAAATGGACCCTGAAGGGACTTCATAGGGGTTTATTCTACAGTGTCCCCCTTATATAGGCTGTGGCGGTCCTGAGGAAGGTAACGGCGCTTCTCAGAGTGCCTGTTAATATACAGCTCCTGACCGATCTGGTCATCTTGGATGAAGCCAGACCCCCTCTCAACTGAGAACCACACCACGATCCCGGTCCTCCTCCCAAAAATCGGGTCCCTGAGCTGGGGTTGATCCCATACCCTGACTGCCCAGTACTCAATAGCTTTCCAATATTGCCACATATTTCCCCCATGTGCCGTAATCTCTCTGGGGACCATGGGATTTAGTTCTTCAAAAGAGCCATGCTTCCTGGGCGGCGGAGTGGTGACTGCGGCTGCCTCTACAGCGTCAGCCATCACAGGGAATGCCACCTCTTTACCTTTCAGGGGCCACTGCACTTGTGACGTGTATCTCTTCGGGTGCTGCCTGCATCTCGGGCACTTCATCACCCCAACACATGCCGCCCCAGTTTGGCTGACGAGGACGCGCCATCTTGTTTCCTTTCTGGCTAGCACACATTGGTGATGAAGGAGGGGCTTCAAGGGAGGAGCTTCCACTTCCTCTCCTTGCACCGTAATATAACTCCCTTATATATCGCAATTGTAACTTGAGGAGTTTTCCTTCTTTCTATATCTTTCTAGACTTTGTCCACGCTCTAGCACTCAGGCACTGGATATAATAAATTTTTACTTGTAATTAGCAATCCACAGGGCGGTCTCCCTAACGGCAGGCAAAATCCTCTGCTACATTATTTGTAAGGATGCCTTAATTTACTCTGATCCACAATGTCCATAGAGACATGTGGTAAAGGATAATTTTGCACATTAATCATCCGGCTGTGTCCAGGTACTTTTAGGTTCCTACTGGTCACTGGTGCTTGTGAAGTCCATTGACTAATTTAGCTCTAACCTCCATTAGACTTTCTCTATATCCAGATGTAGACTCACTGGTCTTTGCTGTGCTGCTGTAATAGTTGTTGTAATGTTCTCTATACTCCCTTAGCCTGACCAGAGCCAAGGGACTAAAATAGCAGCTACATTTTGGACTGCTCTGATTCACCTCCTCCAATAACTTCCTCCTGTCTTCATTCTAATCCTCAACACACACACTGATTTGACCCCCCCCCCCAGTTAAATATAAGTGGTGCCAGCACCACCAAGGGGCGAATAAAGGTCAATGACACTGTCAGCCTGTTAAAGGGAATAACAGCATGATACCACAATACATTTGATTAGTGATGAGCGGGAGGTGCCATATTTGATTTTGCGATATTTCGCGAATATATTCATCATTATTCTATTTATTGCTTTCCTATTGGTTGGCTATCTAGAATTAACGAATATAACGAATATAGCGCTATATTCTCTATATGTTTTTTTTTTTAGCAATAGAATAATAGTAAAGTAAGTTGCATATACCCCACTCTAAGTTAAATGCGCAATGCGATTAATATTACTTAATATTCTTGCATTGTGCATCCAACTTAGAGCTGTGTATAGGCAAGTTTGCTTGGCTTGCTAGAATTAACAAAGATAACGAATACGAATATAGCGCTATATTTTCTATATTCGTTATTCTAGCAAGACAACCAATAGGAAAGTTATACCCCGTTCAAAGTTTCATTCGCAGTATGCGAATATTACATAATGTAATATTCGCTTACTGCAAATGAAACTTTGAACGGGCTATAACTTTCCTATTGGTTGGCTTGCGAGAATTAACGAAGATAGAGAACATAGTGCTATATTCTCTATCTTCATTAATGGTATCTTTGGTTCAGATTGAAAAAAAAAAAACGAATATTCATTTTTTACAAATATATAGCACTATATTCTAAATATTCGTGAATTAGCGAAGTGCCGATATTCGTAAAAAAATCGCTATTCGAATATTCACGCTCAATGCTATCATTTGATATGACATTTAGCAAGAGTTTAAAGTGCCCACATATAGCACATAATGGGACACTACATAAAGATGAATCAGGCGTGGATCAGCCAGGATTTCCACACATCAATGCCTGATGCATCAGACTAGATTATCCATGCCACACTAACACTGACAAAAGAGACCGGTTTCTTCTAGCTACCTGCCTCAGCTACTATTTGAAAGCTATCACCCACCTTATGCCACACATCTGATGCCAAGTGCTCCTTCTTTTACCCACCATCTTCAGTGGGTACTGGTATTGCCACCCACCTCCACAGTATGTCACCTTGCCACTCTGTGGCCTCCTTATGCTGCTGTCACCTCCAGACTCTGTCATGCTGCAGCTCTGTGGTCTCGTCATGCTGCTTCCACCTTCACATTCTGTCATTGTGCCACTCTGCAGCCTCCTGATGCTGCCACCACCTCCAGACTCTGTCATTGGGCCACTTTGTGGTCTGCTCATGCTGCGCCACCTCCAGACTCTGTCATTATGCCATTCGGTGGTCTCCTCATGCTGCTGCCACCATCACACTAAGTCACCTTGCCACTCTGTGGCCATCTGATGCTGCCGCCACCTGCACACTCTTTCATTGTGTCACTCTGCGGCCTCCTCATGCTGCTGCCACCTTCAGACTCTGTCATTGTGCCACTCTGTGCCCTCTTGATGCTGCTGCCAGCTCCAGACTTAGTCATTACGCCACTCTGTGGTCTGCTCATGCGGCCGCCACCTCCAGACTCTGTGATTGTGCCATTCTGTGGTCTCCTCATGCTGCTGCCACCTTCACACTATGTCACCTTGCCACTCTGTGGCCTCCTGATGCTGCCGCCACCTCCAGACTCAGTCATTGGGCCACTCTCTGGTCGGCTTATGCTGCTGCCACCTCCAGACTCTTTCATTGTGCCCTTCTGTAGTCTCCTCATGCTGCTGCCACCTTCACACTATGTCACCTTGCCACTCTGTGGCCTCCTGATGCTGCTGCCACCTCCGCACTCTTTCATTGGGCCACTCATTGTGCCACACTCTTTCATTTTCGCTGATAAAGATATTAAACAATATGGGTCCCAGAACATATCCCTGAGGTTCCCCACTGGTAACAATACCATGGTCTGAATATACTCCATTGACTACAACCCTCTGTTTTCTGTCCTTAATTGTTGACTATTGGCAGTTAAATGCAGCAGTCTTTTTGCTTTTTGATGACTCTGCTGGCAGGGTTTCCCAGGGCCATAACCATAGCCCTGCCCCAGAAGTTGAAGAGATTGAGTGAAGGTTGTAGAGTAGATGGAGTGGCACTGCATATAATGTGAGTCCCTTTTGTAGTGGAGATACGTCACTGGAGTACTCGACGGAGATTGTATTGCATTAACTGCTGATAGTGGTGCTCAGCCCAATGTGTAAGTTAGATTGTTACTGTTGCATTATATTTGTGAAAAGAAAGACAAGGGCGGCACTCACCGGTACTTGCAGAAGTTTTTTCTTTATTCCAATTCAAGGTAGGGAGCAGACAACATATACAGGTGCACCAGCAGGACTAGGCGACTGCCGTTTCCCACCTCAATGCTTCGTCTGGCCTGTCTGCTGGTGCCAGTGGCGTACATACAGGGGTCGCAGGGGTCGCAGTTGCGACCGGGCCCGGCACTCCAGGGGGCCCGGCCGCCTGTGGACCCACCCCCCAGGCCAGCAAGCTACCCTAAATCATGTTGTACTCATGTAATGGAGCGCTCTGATGGGGCCCAGCACAAAGTACAGAGCGCTCCATTACATGTACAATGTGGAGGGAGGGAGGTAAGGGGTGGGGGGTGTGCGCACTCACACACCCGGCTGGTCGGCATTTCTTTTCAGTAGTGAAGCAGGGAAACCTCTTTCATCCCTGCTTCACTGCTCTTCACAGCTCAGGAGCTCCCCCTGCTGGCCCCAGATCGCGCTGCTGGCTGTGGGAGGAGATCTGAAGACCCGGGAATCTGCCTTCAGCACAGCCAGCACTGAGATGAGTGAGGGAGCCTGTCATCAGGGAAGAAGGTAAGTATGTTTTTGTTTTTTCTCTAAGGCTGCAGACTGGGGGCAAGGGGCAAAGGGCAAGAGGGGGGGGCATAACTAATTTGAGGGGGCACCTAATCCGGCATTACTGTGAAGGGGGGGGGGGCACATATGAAGGCATAACTATGAGGATTAAGGGGGCACATATGAAAGCATAACTACTTTGAGGGGGCACATATGTGGGCATATCTAATTTGAGGGACACATAATGTGGCATAACTACTGTGAGGGGGGAACATATCTGGGCATAAATATTTTGAAGGGGCACATAATCTGGCATAACCACTCTGAGGGGGCACATATCTGGGCATATCTACTTTGAGGGGGCACATAACTGGGCATAAATACTGTGAAGGGGCACATATTCTGGTCATTACTACTGTGAGGGGGCACATATTTGGCATTACTACTGTGAGGGGGCACATATCTGGGCATATTACTGTGAGGGGACACATAATCTGGCATTACTACTGTGAGGGGGCACATATTTGGCATTACTACTGTGAGGGGCACATATTCTGGGCATTACTACTGTGAGGGGGCACATATCTGGGCATATTACTGTGAGGAGACACATATTCTGGGCATTACTACTGTGAGGGGGCACATATCTGGGCATATTACTGTGAGGAGACACATAATCTGGCATTACTACAGTGAGAGGGGAACATATTTGGCATTACTACTGTGAGGGGGCACATATCTGGGCATATTACTGTGAGGGGACACATATTCTGGTCATTACTACTGTGAGGGGGCACATATTTGGCATTACTACTGTGAGGGGACACATAACTGGGCATAACTACTGTGAGGGGGCACATATCTGAGTATACCTACTGTTACAGGAACAAAGGTGGGCATTAGTACTGTGAGGGGCCTCAAGGTGGGCATTAGTACTGTGTGGTAGCACTAGATTACCCTGCTATATATTGGCATGGCTCAGTCTTAAAGGCCAGCACAGCGCCCCCTGCTGGTGATTTCACAGGGTCAGTCGCCATCCCTTCCTTATGTAATTATTCTTTTTTTCTCACCACAGGGACCTTGTTCTGGATCCAGCGGACATCACGCCGACACCAGCGACACTCTGGATGAGGTAGGACCATATTTTATTAGTTAGGACTGGGTGAGTGTAGCCGTGCATTGGACTTAGGGCTCTTTAACATCCTGTACGGGTAATCTGCTGTGTGAATAAGTGCCAAACCCCGCTCCAAACAGCAGAGACACGGAGCACTAACAGGATTGATAATGCTCCGTGCCTTTTTACTACAAAATCACAGTGAGATAAAGTTGTCACCGTGATTTTGTAGTTAAAAGATCACAGGGAGGCACACAGCATTATCAATCCTGTTAGTGCTCTGTTCTCTGCTGTCTGGAGCGTGGCTTGGCACTCTTTCACGCAGCGGATTAGCCGCACGGAAATGGCAAGTGATAAAGTATATTACAAAAATGTAACCTACTTTATTTAGCCAAAACGTTTAATTTTAGTAGTAAACTGGGGCTGAAATGGCAATTAGCAGCGCTCTCAGAAATGGGGGGGGGGGGGCCCATGGATCAGTTTCGCACCGGGGCCCCATGGATTGTGTGTACGCCACTGGCTGGTGCACCTGTATATGTTGTCTGCTCCCTACCTTGAATTGGAATAAAGAAAACACTTCTGCAAGTACTGGTGCCGCCCTTGTCTTTCTTTTCACATGAAGAGATTGAGTGCTTGGATGCCCAACTACTTAGGTTTGAGGATCATGACAGGGGAAGACCACCGCAGCACAGCTCTGATGATGACGTAACACAGGTGCAAACTGCTGTGGCTTTCTGCGGGGTGCAGACCGACAAAGAGGGCAGGGGTGAAGACTGGGCGGAAGATGATGTTGAGAACAATGAGGTCCTACACCCCAAAATATACCACTTAAATCCATGTTTTTCATGGCTGGTGAAAAAATCATATTTTTTTAGGCCAGGAATTACTTTTGCGGCCTGCGCTGCATATGTGCCAGGGACAATAATATAGTTAATCCGTCTGGGAGTTCAGGGGTTGACATATTCCAATTTTTTGCTCTCAAGTAACACTGCACTGCATAGGTGACAGGGACTGAAAATGTGAATAATCCTCTTTTAAATTGTTGGGTGCAATATTACCATTTTTGCCTGGTACAAACCTCTGCTCTGCATAGGTGACTGGGACCGAAAATGTGAATAATCCTCTTTTAAATTGCTGGGTGCAATATTACCATTTTTGCTGGGTACAAACCCCTGCTCTCTCTCTTTGAGGGAGGTGTATTGTCTGTGTCCTCTGTATCCCCCAGCCACGCTGCAGTGATGCCCGTGAGCTGGCTTGGGTGCCACCCTGCTGAGAACACGGTTCCTCCTACTCCTCCTCCTCATCCTCCAGAACTGTGCCCTGGCTGGGAAATTGTGTTCCAGGCCAGGGCCTATGTTGGTGCAGGAACCCACCCTCCGAGCCACTTGTATTTGGCTGGCCTTAAGTTAAGGATAAGGCATGTATATAGTTTTGTTTGTTTATATAGTTAGTTTAGCCGCATTATAGTTATTTTTACATGTTTTTAAGTAAATTTGTAAATAGTGTGTTAATGGTTTAAGTGAAGGGGGGGGGTATTGTGTGTGTAGGGTGTGAGGCTGTTCAGGTTAAATTTCTCTTGTTGAAATGTTCCTCGTATAGTTTTTGTTCCAATATATAATAAAAAGTTAACCAACAATCTGTCACATCTGAAGCTCAGGCTGCAGGGGTCCTTGAACAACAATAAAAGTAAATTTGTGCAACCAGAATATAAGTGTTGGATTAACTGAATTCATTTTCACTGTCTGGTGTTCAGGAATTTCTGCACCACCAAATTCAGCACATGTGGCAGGCAGGGGATGTGCGTCAAACCGGCTAGGCCCAGACCTGCTATTATATTTTGCCCATTAGCGCACAACACCAGGCCGGGCTTGAAGCTCAGTGGCACCAACCAATCATCGGTCTGTTGTTCCATGCCTGTCCACAGCTCCCGTGCGGTATGGGATTTGTCCCACAAACACACGTTTTAAAACAGCCTGCTGTTGTTTCCCCCTGGCTGTGCTTCTGTTGGTGGTGAAGGTGTTACGCTGAGCGGATGAGGAGGTGGTAGAGGAGGAGAAGGCCGAGGAGGAGGAGGAGGCAACAGGAGGAAAAGAGAAATGCCCTGCAATCCTCGCGGGCGGAAGGGCATTCGCATAAATGCTATCCGCCTCTGGGCCAGCCGCCACTACATTTACCCAGTGTGTTGTTAGGGAGATATTACTTTCCTGCCCATGTTTACCGGTCCACGTATTGGTGGTTATGTGGACGTTGCCACAGATAGAGTTGCGCAGTGCACACTTGATTTTGTCCGCCACTTGGTTGTGCAGGGAACCACGTACTGTGGGACAGCCACCACCATAATGTTTTAAAACTCTCCACCAGACAGAATGACAGCATCTCAAAGGATCAGGAATTTTGAAAGCTAGGCATTCAGAGTCAGGAATCGTGGCTTCCTCTTTCTCTCCAGTGTTTGGGAGAAGGACAGCTGAATGCTTCCATGGGATTCTGTGGAAATGCTTGGTGACTTTGAAAGATGTGATGGCGTTGCTGCCACATCCTCTGTTTGCTGGGTGGCAGGTGCCACTGTCAATCACTTGGGCTCAGGTTTAGAACATTTATTCATTATTTTTCTGTATTTTATGTTATTTTAAGTCACTTGACCCCTGACTCAAAAATAAACTATAAACAGGTGAAAATGTTAGTTACATACCCATAAGTAAAATAATCACCTCAGAAGTACCGCACACCACACCACACCGCGATATGCCCCCCATGTCCAAGATAGGACAACCCCTTTAAAGAGCTTTGCCTGTTGCAGATTTAAGATTTTGGCCAGGTCTTTAAAAATGGTGCCCACTCCTGAGTGGAGCGGGTGCCATAGCTGCGGGGTGCCTGCTGTTTAATACAGCAGAAACCCGTGAATCATGTCCTCAACTGGTGGTAATTAGAGTTCAGCGGACACCTGGATGTTCGGGTTCGAGAAGTTCGGCTGAACTTCACGGAAATGTTTGGGTTCGTGATCCGACCTTGACCCGAACTTGACCCCAAACCCCATTGAAGTCAATGGTGACCCGAACTTTTGGGCAATAAATGGCTGTAAAATAGCCCTGGAATGGGCTAGAGGGCTGCAAAAGGCAACAAAATGTGGGTAAGTGCCCTGCAAACAAATGTGGATAGGGAAATAAAATAAAATAGCTAAGAATTAAACAATAGTAGTTGACAACTCTGAGGAGAAGGTGGAATAGGAGGTTTGGGAGGCGTCAGGTGGAAATGCCATCAGCAGCGCATCTACCAGCGTGCATTTTGTAGTCAGTAGTCACGCATGTTTTGATCGGTAATATACGTTTTTACAAAATTTGGTTTCCTGCCAGCAATGCACTGCTGTGGCTTGTGAATTATCTGAAATGTAGGCCTGTGGCACCCAGACAGAGGAGAGCGCATTGCACGGCAAAAGAGGCTTCATGTCACCCAGCAATGGAACAGGCCATTTTCAGTAATTTAGGCCCCTGGCACCCAGACAGAGGAGAGAGGTCACGTAACAGCAACACAGGCATCATGTCACCCAGCAATGCAGCAGTCGATTATCGTAAATGTAGGCCCCTGGCACCCAGACAGAGGAGAGGTCATTGGACAGAAAAAAGAGGTTAATGTCACCCACCAAGGCAACAGGTGATTATCATAAATGTAGGCCACAGCCACCCAGAGGGGGGAGAGAGGTCAATGCACGGCAAAAAAGGCTTCATGTCACCCAGCAATGGAACACGCCACTTCCAGTATTTTAGACCCTTGCACCCTGATAGAGGAGAGAGGTCCCGTAACAGCAAAACAGGCTTTATGCCACCCAGCAATGGAACAGGTGATTATCATTAATGTAGGCCACAGGCACCCAGACAGAGGAGAGAGGTCCCGTAACAGCAAAACAGGCTTCATGTCACCCAGCAATGGAACAGGCCATTTTTAGTAACTTAGGCCCCTGGCACCAAGACAGAGGAGAGAGGTCACGTAAAAGCAAAACAGGCATCGTGTCACCCAGAAATGCAGCAGTCGATTATCATAAATGTAGGCCTCTGGCACCCAGACAGAGAAAAGGTCAATGCACAGCAAAAAGAGGTTAATGTCCCCCAGCAAAGCAGCAGTGGATTATCATAAATGTAGGCCGCAGCCACCCAGACAGAGGAGAGAGGTCAATGCATGGCAAAACAAGCTTCATGTCACCCACCAAAGCAACAGGCCATTTTCAGTAATTTAGACTGCAGGCACCCAGACAGAGGAGAGGTTCATTCCAATTGGGGTAGCCACCGAGATAATGGTACAAATAAAAAAAAGGATTCAATGAATAAGTGCACTGGAGTACAAGAATGTATGGTTGAGACGGTTATAAATGTCTATTCTGCACAATGTAGGACAATTCCTGTGGGATCCATGCCTGGTTCATTTTAATGAATGTGAGCTTGTCCACGTTGGCTGTGGAAAGGCTGCTCCGTTTGTCTGTAATGACGCCCCCTTCCGTGCTAAATACACGTTAAGACAATACACTGGCTGCAGGGCAGGCCAGCACCTACAAGGCATAAAAGACAGGCTCAGGCCATGTGGACAATTTGGAGACCCAGAAGGTGAATGGGGCAGAACCATCAGTCAGTACATGGAGGCGTGTGCACACGTACTGTTCCACCATGTTGTTCAAATTCTGCCTCCTGCTAAGACGTTCCGTATCAGCTGGTGGTGCAGTTAGCTGTGGCGCAGTGACAAAACTTTTCTACATGTCAGCCATGCTAACCCTGCCTTCTGAGGAGCTGGCCGTGACACAGCTGCATTGGCTACCTCTTGCTCCTCCTCTGCCTTCGCCTTGGGCTTCCACTTGTCCCCCCGTGTCAGTTGGGAATGCCCTCAGGAGCGCGTCTACCAGCGTGCGCTTGTACTCGCGCATCTTCCTATCATGCTCCAGTGCGGGAATTAAGGTGGGTGCGTTGTCTTTGTACCGGGGATCCAGCAGGGTGGCAACCCAGTAGTCAGCACAAGTTACAATGTGGGCAACTCTGCTGCCGTTGCGCAGGCACTGCAGCATGTAGTCGCTCATGTGTGCCAGGCTGCCCAGAGGTCAGGATAAGATTTCCTCTGTAGGTGGTGTATCGTCTGTGTCCTCCGTATCCCCCAGCCACGCTCCAGTGATGGCCCTGAGCTGTGTTGGGTGCCACCCTGCAACGAACCCGGTTCCTCCTCTACCTCACCCTCCACCTCCTCGTCTACCAGAACTGTGCCCTTGCTGGCCACATGTGTATCTGGCCTCTGCTGGTGCAGGAACCCACCCTTTAAGCCACTTCGGAATGACCGTCCTGAAAGCCTGTGAAATGCCCCCTCTTCCTCCTCCTCCTCCTCCTCCTATGCCACATCCTCTTCCATCATCTACATAATTGATTTTCAAGGAGACATAGAAGTGGTATTGTAATGCTAACAATGCGATCATCAGCACTGGCCATGTTGGTTGAGTACTCAAAAGACCGCAACAAGGTACACAGGTCTCGCATGCAGGCCCAGTCACTGGTGGTGAAGTGCTGCTGATCCGCAGAGCGACTGACCCGTTCGTGCTGCAGCTGAAACTCCACTATCGCCTGCTGCTGCTCGCACAGTCTCTCCAGCATATGCAAGGTGGAGTTCCACCAGGTGGGTAAGTCGCATATGAGGCAGTGATCTGGAAGGCCGAAGTTACGCTGCAGCGCAGACAGGCGAGCAGCAGGGTGAGAATGCCGAAAGCGAGCACAGTCGGACCGCACTTTCAGAAGCAGCTATGACATGTCTGGGTAGTTTTTTAAGAAACTTCCGCACCACCAGATTCAGCACATCCGCCAGGCAAGGGATGTGCGTCAAACCGGGTAGTCCCAGAGCTGCAACGAGATTTTGCCCATTATCGCACACCACCAGGCCGGGCTAGAGGCTCAGTAGCAGCAACCACTCATCGGTCTGTTGTTCTATGCCCCTCCAAAGCTCCTGTGTGGTGTGGGGTTTGTCACCCAAACACATGAGTTTTAAAGGTGGGTATTTTCTCTTTCTCTTCAGTGTTTGGGAGATGGACAGCTGAACGCTTGCCTGTGACATGGTGGAGATGTTTGGTGATGGTGACAGAGGTGGTGGTGGTGTTGGTGGGACATCCTCTGTTTGCTGGTTGCCAGGTGCCACGTTGACGCCAGAGGTGGAGGAAGAGGCCGAGACAGCAGCAGAAGAGGGAGCAGGAGGAGCCTGAGACCTTTCATGGTTTTTAAGGTGTTTACTTCACTGCAGTTCGTGCTTTGCACGTAGATGCCTGGTCATGCAGGTTGTGCTCAGGTTAAGAAAATGTTTGCCTCACTTCAGGCTCTGATGCACAAAGTGCAAACCACTCGTGTCTTGTCTTCAGGACATTGTGTGAAGAACTGCCATGCCAATGAACTCCTTAGAGCAGACCCTGGTGTGCTCGGTGCCTGGGTGCGGTGGGCAGTAGCAGGCATACTGTCTTTGGAAGGACCGCTCCGCTTTTGCACCCTGCTCCCTCTTTTGCTGTGCTGGTGGCTCTGTGCGACCACTGCTTCTTCCTTAGAACTGCACACGTCACTAGCACCACCTTCAGTCCAGTCTGGGTCTAGGACCTCATCATCCTCGACATCATCTTCCACCCATTCATGACCTCTGCCCTCCTTGTCGGTCTGCACATTGCAGAAAGCCACAGCAGTTGGCACCTGTGTTTCGTCATCATCAGAGACGTGCTTCTGGGGCAGGACTAGGTGGATGGGCCGGAGAAACCCTGCTAAGGGAGTCATCAAAAAGCATAAGAGTTTTCTGCATGACTTATTACTGATGACTGATAGGCATGGGCTGCAGGTGCCCACTCTGAGCTTTCTGCAGTGGACTGGGTGGGAGACAATGTAAAGGAATTGGAGGCACTGTCAGCCACTCAATCTACTATTGCCTGCTATTGCCTGTACATGTTCTGGCCTCACCATGTGTAGAGAGGCATTCAGGCCTACCAAATAACACTGCAGATTCTGTCGCCTACTCGCACCAGAGGAAGGTGTTTCACTTGGACCAGTAGTCGGTGCTGAACCCAACGTCCTCTCCCAACAACAGGAGCTCCAGCAACACCACCACGACCATGCCCACGTCCCTTATTTGAGGTTCTCCTCATTATTTGCGTTCACCCACCAAGCTGAACGATGGTTTCTCTCCGGTGTCAATTTACCTGCCAATTGTCAACAATTAAGTTCACTAAGGCAGTGCCCGTGTCATAAAAATGCTCTGTGGACCAAGAATAAAGTTTTTTGGCCTAAAACACATTGATTCTCAATTTCACTGCAGAAATGTAAAATATGTATTTGTACGCTGTATGCACAACTGTTTGGTGAACCCAGAACACTTTTTTTTTTTTCAGTAAAACACAGTAAAGTACTATTTTCATGCTGCAATTTAAAATTGGTATTTGTACGCTGTATGCACAAGTGGTTTGTGGACCAAAAACAAGAATTTTTGTAATAAAACACAGAAAAGCAGTATTTCACTGCTATTAATAAAATGTAGCTATTTCTACGGTTTATGCAAAAGTGGTTTGTGGACCCAGAACACGGATTTTTTTCAATAAAACACCGAAAAGCAGTATTTCACTGCTATTTACTTCTTACAGACCGCCTAACGCAGGATTGCGTCCTGCAGGCGGTCGGTCTGTTCCTCTCTGACGTGCGGGCGCGTCATCTCGCGAGAGGCGAGATTTCCTGTGAACGCGCGCACGCGCGTCGCGCGTTCACAGGATCACGTCGGGGAGAAGGTAAACTACAGCATGCCAGCGCTGATCGTGCGCTGGCAGGCTGTAGAATTTAAAAAAAATGGCATATCAGACGCTGTTTTGTTAACAGCGTCTGATATGCTTGCTGATCGTTCCTTTGGTGGTCCCTTTTGCTTGGGACCACCAAAGGAAACTTTTATAAGTGCACCAATCACCACACAGACCCCCATCCATCCCCCCACCCCGTCACTGATTAACCCCTGATTAACCCCGATCACCCCATGTCACCCCCTGACACTAATTACCCCCTGTAAGGCTCATTCAGACGTCCGTATGTGTTTTGCGGATCCATGGATCCGCGGATCCGCAAAACACGGACACCGGCAATGTGCTTTCCGCATTTTGCGGATCCGCACATTGCCAGAACTATATAGAAAATGCCTTTTCTTGTCCGCAATTGCGGACAAGAATAGGACATGCTCTATCTTTTGCGGAGCTGCGGCCGGATGTTTGGTGGCCGAAACCCGGAAGTTTGTGGCCGCAGCTCCGCAAATGCTGATGCGGCGAGCGCATAGTGTGCTCTCCGCATCACCGCCAGCCCCATTCACACTGAATGGGTCCGCATCTATTCCGCAGAATTGCGGAATAGATGCGGACATTTTTGACGGACGTGTAAATGGGGCCTTACTACTTTTTTTTTGCACATTTTTGGCAGAGATTTATTCATCCACATTGATCGATGCGAATGAGGAAATCTGTGCCGTTTTTTTTTTTGCACATTTTTGGGCAGAGATTTTTTCATCCACATTGATCGATGCGAATGAGGAAACTGTGCCGTTCATTTTTTTTTTTTTCAGCCCAGAGGCTGAACGGAAAAAATCTCATTACCCGTATGCTCAATATAAGGAGAATCGCAGAAACTCCTAATGCTGGCCATACGTGTAATGATTGCGGAGACCCTCAAATGCCAGAGCAGTACAAAAACCTCACATGTGACCCCATTTTAGAAAGAAGACACCCCAAGGTGTTCCGTGAGGGGTATGGTGAGTTCATGCAAAATTTTATTTTTTGTCACAAATTAGTGGAATATGAGACTGTAAAAAAAAAAAAATTTCCGCTAACTTGTGCCAAATTTTTTTTTTTCTGTGAACTCGCCATACCCCTCACAGAATACCTTGAGGTGTCTTCTTTCCACAATGGGGTCACTTGTGGGGTTTTTATACTGTCCTGGCATTTTAGGGGCCCTAAAGCGTGAGAATCCAAATGTGTATAAATGGCCTGTGAAATCCTAAAGGTACTCATTGGTTTTAGGGCCCCTTTGCGCATCTTGGCTGCAAAAAAGTGTCACTGATGTGGTATCGCCGTACTTAGGAGAAGTAGGGCAATGTGTTTTGGGGTGTATTTTTACATATACCCTGCTGAGTGTGAGAAATATCGCTGTAAACGACAACTTTTTAAATGTTTTTTATTCAAAGTTGTCAATTTACAGAGATATTTCTCTCACCCAGCATGGGTATATGTAAAAATACACCCCAAAACACATTGCCCTACTTCTCCTGAGTACGGCGATACCACATGAGTGACACTTTTTGCAGCCTGAGTCGCAAAGGGCCCAAATTCCAACGAGTACCTTTAGCTTTTACATGGCTGCTCACAATTTAGCCCCACCCAAAATGCCAGAACAGTACAAACACCCCACAAATGACCCCATTTTGGAAGAAGACACCCCAAGGTATTCGCTGAGGGGCATAGTGAGTCCATGAAAATTTAACTTTTTGTCAAAAGTTAGCAGAAAGGGAGACTTTATGAGAAAAACAATAAAAATCAATTTCCGCTAACTTGTGCCAAAAAAATCTTCTATGAACTCGCCATGCCCCTCACAGAATACCTTGGGAGTCTTCTTTCCAAAATGGGGTCACATGTGGGGTATTTATACTGCCCTGGCAATTTAGGGGCCCTAAAGCGTGAGAAGAAAATGCGTAAAATGCCCTCCTAAAAGGTACTCATTGGTTTTAGGGCCCCTTTGCATCTTGGCTGCAAAAGTGTCACTCATGTGGTATCGCCGTACTCAGAGAAGTAGGGCAATGTGTTTAGGGTGTATTTTTACATATACCCATGCTGGGTGAGAGAAATATCTCTGTAAATTGACAACTTTGAATAAAAAATGTAAAAAGTTGTCGTTTACAGCGATATTTCTCACACGCAGCATGGGTATATGTAAAAATACATCCCAAAACACATTGCCCTACTTCTCTGAGTAAGGTGATACCACATGAGTGACACTTTTTGCAGCCTGGGTGCGCAAGGGGCCCTAAAACCAATGAGTACCTTTAGGATTTCACAGGCCATTTTTGCGCATTTGGATTCTCACGCTTTAGAGGCCCCTAAAATGCCAGGTCAGTATAAATACCCCACATGTGACCCCATTTTGGAAAGAAGACACCCCAAGGTATTCCGTGAGGGCATGGCGAGTTCACAGAATTTTTATTTTTGGCACAAGTTAGCGGAAATTGATATATTTTTTTTTTTTTGTTTTTTACAAAGTCTCATATTCCACTAACTTGTGACAAAAATAAAATTTTACATGAACTCACCATACCCCTCACGGAATACCTTGGGGTGTCTTCTTTCCAAAATGGGGTCACATGTGGGGTATTTATACTGTCCTGGCATTTTAGGGGCCCCTAAAGCATGAGAAGAAGTCTGGAATCCAAATGCGTAAAAATGTCCTGTGAAATCCTAAAGGTACTCATTGGTTTTAGGGCCCCTTTGCGCACCCAGGCTGCAAAAAAGTGGCACACATGTGGTATTGCCGTACTCAGGAGAAGTAGGGCAATGTGATTTGGGGTGTATTTTTATATATACCCATACTTTGTGTGAAAAATATCTCTGTAAACGATAACTTTTAAATTTTTTTATACAAAGTTGACAATTTATAGAGATATTTCTCTCACCCAACATGGGTATATGTAAAAATACACCCCAAAACACATTGTCCTACTTCTCCTGAGTACGGCGATACCACATAAGTGACACTTTTTTGCAGCCTGGGTGCGCAAAAGGGCCAAAATTCCAACGAGTACTTTTAGGTTTTACATGGCGGCTCACAATTTAGCCCCGCCCAAAATGCCAGAACAGTAAACACACCCCACAAATGACCCCATTTCGGAAAGTAGACACCCCGAGGTATTCACTGAGGGGCATAGTGAGTCCGTCTGAGATTTTTTTTTTTTTTTGCCAGAAGTTAGCAGAAATTGAAACTTTTTTTTTTTCTCAGAAAGTGTCATTTTCCGCTAACTTGTGAAAAAAATGAAATGATACATGAACTCACCATGCCCCTCCACGAATACTTTGGGGTGTCTTCTTTCTAAAATGGTGTCATTTGGGGGTATTTATACTTTCCTGGCATTCTAGCACCTGAAGAAACATGACAGGTGCTCAGAAAGTCAGAGCTGCTTCAAAATGCCGAAATTCACTTTTTGCACCATAGTTTGTAAACGCTATAACTTTTACCCAAACCAATAAATCTACACTTATTGGACTTTTTTTATCAAAGACATGTAGAACAATAAATTTAGAGAAAAATTTATATAGAAATGTAGTTTTTTAAAAAAATTTACAACAGAAAGTGAAAATGTCATTTTTTTGCAAAATTTCGGTCATTTTTGATTAATAGCAAAAAAGTAAAAATGTCAGCAGCAATGAAATACCACCAAATGAAAGCTCTATTAGTGCGAAGAAAAGGAGGTAAAATTCATTTGGGTGGTAAGTTGTATGACGGAGCAATAAACGGTGAAAGTAGTGTAGTGCGGAATTGTAAAAAGTGGCCTGGTCATTAAGGGTGTTTAAGCTAGGGGGCTGAAGTGGTTAATAAAACATGGCTATTTCTATGGTTTACGCAAAAGTGGTTTGTGGACCTAGAACACGGATTTTTTCAATAAAACACAGAAAATCAGTATTTCACTTCTATTAATAAAACATTGGTATTTCTACGCTGTATGCACAAGTGGTTTGTGGACCCAGAACAAGGATTTTTTAATAAAAACAGAAAAATGTTGGTATTTCTATGCTGTATGCACAACTGCTTTGTGAAGCAAGGATATTGCTTTTTTCCCACAAAAAAATAATATAAAATTGATTCACTATTTTACTGCAGAAATGTCAAATGTGTATTTGGGTGGTGTATTTGGAACTTCTTTGTGGACCAGGAATACTTCTATTTTTCCCAAAAATACACTGAGGCTCTATTTCACGGCAGAAATGTCAAATGTGTATTTGCACGCGGTATTTTAAACTGATTTGTGGACCAGGAAACGCTTTGTGGATTTGTGGACCAATAACGTTTTTGTCCAGGAAACACACTGATGCACTATTTCCCTGCAGAAATATTAAATATGTATTTGTACGCTGTCTGCACAACTGTTTTGAACACCAGGAATACGTTTTTCCCCAAAAATACACTGAGGCTTTATTTCACAGCAGAAATTTCAAATGTCTATTTGGGCGGTGTATTTCAAACTGTTTTGTGGACCAAGAATAACGTTCTTTTTCCCTGAAACACACTGATGCACTATTTCCCTGCAGAAATATTAAATATGTATTTGTACGCTGTATGCACAACTGCTTTGTGAAGCAAGAATATTGCTTTTTTCCCACAAAAAAAAATGATTCACTATTTCACTGCAGAAATGTCAAATGTGTATTTGGGCGGTGCATTTCAAACTGCTTTGGGGACCAGGATCACCGCTTTTTAATCACAAAAATACTGCAGAAATTGAATATACGGTTTAGTGCACTGTATACACAAGTGCTCTGCGGCACCACAGGTCCCAGACTAGACAAATGGACTATGTCACCCCTTAATTATACAAAAGGTACTCATTGGTTTTAGGGCCCCTTTGCGCATTCCAGGCTGCAAAAAGTGGCACACATGTGGTATCGCCGTATTCAGGAGAGTAGGGCAATGTGATTTGGGGTGTATTTTTATATATACCCATACTTTGTGTGAAAAATATCTCTGTAAACGATAACTTTTAAAATTTTTTATACAAAGTTGACAATTTACAGAGATATTTCTCTCACCCAACATGGGTATATGTAAAAATACACCCCAAAACACATTGCCCTACTTCTCCTGAGTACGGCGATACCACATAAGTGACACTTTTTGCAGCCTGTGCAAAGGGCCCAAATTCCAACGAGTACTTTTAGGTTTTACATGGCGGCTCACAATTTAGCCTCGCCCAAAATGCCAGAACAGTAAACACACCCCACAAATGACCCCATTTCGGAAAGTAGACACCCCGAGGTATTCACTGAGGGGCATAGTGAGTCCGTCTGAGATTTTTTTTTTTTTTGCCAGAAGTTAGCAGAAATTGAAACTTTTTTTTTTTTTCTCAGAAAGTGTCATTTTCCGCTAACTTGTGAAAAAAATGAAATGATACATGAACTCACCATGCCCCTCCAGCGAATACTTTGGGGTGTCTTCTTTCTAAAATGGTGTCATTTGGGGGTATTTATACTTTCCTGGCATTCTAGCACCTGAAGAAACATGACAGGTGCTCAGAAAGTCAGAGCTGCTTCAAATGCCGAAATTCACTTTTTGCACCATAGTTTGTAAACGCTATAACTTTTACCCAAACCAATAAATCTACACTTATTGGACTTTTTTTATCAAAGACATGTAGAACAATAAATTTAGAGAAAAATTTATATAGAAATGTAGTTTTTTAAAAAAATTTACAACAGAAAGTGAAAAATGTAATTTTTTGCAAAATTTCGGTAATTTTTGATTAATAGCAAAAAAGTAAAAATGTCAGCAGCAATGAAATACCACCAAATGAAAGCTCTATTAGTGCGAAGAAAAGGAGGTAAAATTCATTTGGGTGGTAAGTTGTATGACGGAGCAATAAACGGTGAAAGTAGTGTAGTGCGGAATTGTAAAAAGTGGCCTGGTCATTAAGGGTGTTTAAGCTAGGGGGGCTGAAGTGGTTAATAAAACATGGCTATTTCTATGGTTTACGCAAAAGTGGTTTGTGGACCTAGAACACGGATTTTTTCAATAAAACACAGAACATCAGTATTTCACTTCTATTAATAAAACATTGGTATTTCTACGCTGTATGCACAAGTGGTTTGTGGACCCAGAACAAGGATTTTTTTAATAAAAAACAGAAAAACGTTGGTATTTCTATGCTGTATGCACAACTGCTTTATGAAGCAAGGATATTGCTTTTTTCCCACAAAAAAATAAAATAAAATTGATTCACTATTTTACTGCAGAAATGTCAAATGTGTATTTGGGTGGTGTATTTGGAACTTCTTTGTGGACCAGGAATACTTCTATTTTTCCCAAAAATACACTGAGGCTCTATTTCACGGCAGAAATGTCAAATGTGTATTTGCACGCGGTATTTTAAACTGATTTGTGGACCAGGAAACGCTTTGTGGATTTGTGGACCAATAACGTTTTTGTCCAGGAAACACACTGATGCACTATTTCCCTGCAGAAATATTAAATATGTATTTGTACGCTGTCTGCACAACTGTTTTGAACACCAGGAATACGTTTTTTCCCCAAAAAATACACTGAGGCTTTATTTCACAGCAGAAATTTCAAATGTGTATTTGGGCGGTGTATTTCAAGCTGTTTTGTGGACCAAGAATAACGTTCTTTTTTCCCTGAAACACACTGATGCACTATTTCCCTGCAGAAATATTAAATATGTATTTGTACGCTGTATGCACAACTGCTTTGTGAAGCAAGAATATTGCTTTTTTCCCACAAAAAAAAATGATTCACTATTTCACTGCAGAAATGTCAAATGTGTATTTGGGCGGTGCATTTCAAACTGCTTTGGGGACCAGGATCACCGCTTTTTAATCACAAAAATACTGCAGAAATTGAATATACGGTTTAGTGCACTGTATACACAAGTGCTCTGCGGCACCACAGGTCCCAGACTAGACAAATGGACTATGTCACCCCTTAATTATACAAAAGGTAATGCAGGGTACTTGAGCAGCCAGAAATAAAGCATTTTCTCCTTCAGTGAGCTACCAAAAAGGATTAAGCTGATGTCCCTGCCAGGCTGGCAGACATGCAGTACACTGCAGTGGCTAAAATGGCTGCCGACCCCCACTTCTGTAACAGATGAATTTAAAAAACAATTTCCTTGGCTGTGGCTGGTTACAAAACGTAGGATTGCTGAAGCTCCCTCCTCTCTATTTGTTGTATCTTCTTGATTAAAGTACGATAGGTTCTACAGACTTCTGGCCTATCTTGTCCCTAATAGCACCGACGGCAACCTTTCCCTAGGCTAACATCAGCAGACTGACATGCGGTACTACGTGACTCCAGCTTATAAAGAGGCTGGGTCACATGCTCAGCCAATCACAGCAATGCCATTAGTAGGCATGGCTGTGATGGCTTCTTTTGGCAAAGAAGTAAAACACTTGCTGATTGGCTGCTGTGCAACCCTTCAGAAAGCGGGAAGAATCACCAAACAACGGACCCGAACTAGAACTTTTATGAAAATGTTCGGGTTAGGGTCCCCAAAATTCGGTACAAACCCGAACTGTACGCTCAACCCTAGTGGTAATGCCTGTTGCAGACATTTAATACTTCAGATGTCGTGGTCAATCCTGACCATGGCATCTGAGCAGTCTTCCGGTAATGCTCTGGCACCCCTGTGCGACAATCAGAGGAGCCAGAGCTTGTGTGTAGCAGCCCCTGTCATAAAGAATGACAGAAGGCTGCTGCTCAGTATTTCCTATGGAGCCCTTGATTGTAGCAGGGCTCCATGGGAAACTAGTACATTTCTCATGGACTCCAATACTACTGCATTGGTGTCTATGAGAATAGCAATTTAATGATTGATTGGCAGCTCAGGCCACTGTTTAAATTTGGCTGTCCAGAAGTCTATGGTGTAAGGGAACACGGAATGAGTCAGAGTCCAGATAGAACTGAACCTGAGTATTCAGTCTGTATGTCTCCATTTGCATCAGCCTGAAGTGGCACATGGACACATTTCATCATGTTGATGATACTGAATTGGCTGATGCTGTAGCTTCTGCTGATTGTGATAATGGAGATTGCAGGAGGTGGATGACTCTGCAGGGACAGAGAGGGACATCCTGGTCAAACACGTGGGCGGAAGGTGTCTGCTCACCAAAAACTGTGGCAAGCTATGTACACAATGCATCCTGGTAATAAAGCCATTGGCCTCCCTTTGAACAACAGGAAAACATTACCCCATTTACTTTCAGTGAACATTACCCCAATGCTTTGATAAAAGCATGGCTATCCAGTAATCAACAGATTGCTTCATGTGACTGATACACCTGTCAGTACCTAAGCAAGCAAGCATACAGCTTGCCATTCTTGCCAGCATGCCTGAGGACCCAGTTATTTTTGGCTTCTCACCCCACTGAGATGATTGTTCATCATGACCAGTATTGTCATAATCATCTTCAGTCTTGTCCTCCTGCAGAAGTGACTCCTCCTCCTGTTCCTTCTCCTCCTCCAGTGACAGCTCATCACCCTCATCCTGCACTTCTTCCTCCATGGGACTTTCTCTGTTTGGGTCCACAAAAGCTACAGGACGGCCAGCAAGATGCGTAGCGGTTCTTCTTCCGCTGACCCTTGTTGCATCAGCGTGATTGTCTGCTCTAAAATAAATATCAGCATAGGCGTGCGCAGCCTATTGCATTAGGGTGTGCACCCTAAAGCACAAACACACGCACATGTATGTATGTATATATATTTTATACACATACACATATGTGTACACAAATACACTAAGGGTTATCAGGGTACATTATTATTATTGTTAAGCGCGAATATTCAAATAGTGAATTTTTATCGCGAATATCGCAACTTCGATAATTTGCGAATATTGAGAATATAGCGCTAAATATTCGCAATTTTGAATATTCTTTTTTTTTTTTTAGTTGTTAATCTTTGTTGCTCTCTGGTTGTCTTCCCACTTCCCAAAAGCTGTTCTTACCTGTCTGGAGGATTCCTGGCTCCCTGCCCGCACCAGTTAATGCCTGTTGCTGCTTCTGCCGACTTCCTGTGTGCATGGAGCGTCCCCATCCCAATGTGAACGCCTCCATGCTAAAATGTACTGTCGGATATGAGAATCACAATCTCACAAATTTGACTAAATTGTAATCGCAATGCGATTAATATAATCTGAATTATTCGCATTACGATATTCGTTATATTCTAGCAATACAACCATTAGGAACCCAGCTTTAAGTTGAATTCGCAATGCGAACATATACTCACATTGCGAAATCAACTTAGAGCTGAGTTCCTAATGGCTGTATTGCTAGAATATAACGAAGATTGAGAATATAGTGCTATATTCGTGAATTTGTGATATTCGTCATCTTTGTTATATTCTAGCAATACAACCATTAGGAACTTAGCTCTAAGATCAATTTGCAATGCGAGTATATGTTCGCGTTACGAATAAAACTTAGAGCTGAGTTGCTAATGGTTGTTGTTAGAATATAATGAAGATTGAGAATATAGTGCAATATTCGTGAATTCGTGATATTCGTCATCTTCATTATATTCTAGCAATACAACCATTAGGAACTTAGCTCTAAGATCAATTCACAATGCGAGTATATGTTCGCTTTGCGAATGAAAGTTAGGGCTGGGTTCCTAATGGTTGTTGCTAAAATATATAACGAAGATTGAGAATATAGTGCTATATTTGTAAATTCGTGATATTCGTCATCTTCGTTATATTCTAGAAATACAACCATTAAGAACTCAGATCTAAGTTGTAATTGCAATGCGATGAATATAACATGTATTAATCGCATTGCGATTACAACTTAGATCTGAGTTCCCATTGGTTGTATTGCTAGAATATAACGAAGATTGAGAATATAGCGCTATATTCTCAATCTTCGTTATATTCTCGCAATACAACCATTAGGAAGTTGGATTCGCAATGCGATTAATGCAGGTTATATTAATCGCATTGCGAATTCAACTTAGATCTGAGTTCCTAATGGTTGTATTGCTAGAATATAACGAAGATTGAGAATATAGTGCTATATTCGTGATATTCGTTATCTTCGTCAATTCTAGCAATACAAGTTACAACCAATAGGAACTCAGCTCTAAGTTTAATTCGCGATGCAAATATAAATTCGCATTGCATTCGCAATATATAGAATAATGACGAATATTCGATTTTGACGAATATATGACGAATATTCAAGCGCATATTCGCGAAATATCGCAAAATCGAATATGGCACCTCCCGCTCATCACTAATTATTATACAGGGGTAATATAACTAAGGGGTATTAGGGTAAATTATACAGGAGCAATATAACTGAGGAGGGCTATCAGGGACATGATACAGGGGTAATATAACTTATATTATATAAGTTATATTACCCCTTTATCATGTCCCCTGAGATAGCCCTCCTCAGTTAAATTACCACTGTATAATAATGTACCCTGATACACCTTAGTTTTACCTCCTGTATAATTTACCCTGATCCCTCAGTTATATTACCCCCTGTAAAATGTCCCCGATAGCACTCCTCATTTATATTACCCCCTGTAATTTACCCTGATACCCCTCAGTTATACGGTATCATATAACTGAGGGGTATCTGGGTAGATTATACAGGGGTATAAATGAGAAGAGGTAGCAAGAAGCAGGAAACATACTCTATGCGTTAACTTAATGTTATATAACTAACTTATATAGGGGGTTACTCTTAGCCACTGCAGAGTTCAAGTGGCATAGCATGGGTTGCCAGCACCCGGGGCAGGCCAAGTATTGCGCCCCCCCCAACCTGTGGACACACCCCTTTTTACAAATAATGCAGTACATGTCACCTACAGTCCTATGTAACACCACTGATAACACAGTGATAACTCTCTGAGTACAGATAATGTAGCAGATGTCACCTGCAGTCCTATGTAACGCCACAGATACCACAGTGATAACGCTCTGAGTACAGATAATGTAGTAGATGTCACCTGCAGTCCTATGTAATACCACTGATAACACAGTGATAACGCTCTGAGTAGCGATAATGTAGTAGATGTCACCTACAGTCCTATGTAACACCACAGATAACAAAGTGATAATTCTCTGAGGACAGATAATGTAGTAGATGTCACGTGCAGTCCTATGTAACACCTCAGATAACACAGTTATAACTCTCTGAGTACAGATAATGTAGTAGATGTCACCTGCTGTCCTATGTAACACCTCAGATAACACAGTGATAACTCTCTGAGGACAGATTATGTAGTAGATGTTACCTGCAGTCCTATGTAATACCACTGATAACACAGTGATAACTCTCTGAGTACAGATAATGTAGTAGATGTCACCTGCTGTCCTATGTAACACCTCAGATAAAACAGTGATAACTATGAGTACAGATAATGTAGTAGATGTCACCTGCAGTCCTATATGACCCCACTGATAACACAGTGATAACTCTCTGAGTACAGATAATGTAGTAGATGTCACCTGATGTCCTATATAACAACACAGATAACACAGTGATACCTCTCTGAGGACAGATAATGTAGTAGATGTCACCTGCTGTCCTATGTAACACCACAGATAACACAGTGATAACTCTGACGACAGATTATGTAGTAGATGTCACCTGATGTCCTATATAACAACACAGATAACACAGTGATAACTCTCTGAGTACAGATAATGTAGTAGATGTCACCTGCAGTCCTATGTAACACCTCAGATAACACAGAGATAACTCTCTGAGTACAGATAATGTAGTAGATGTCACCTGCGTCCTATGTAATACCTCAGATAACACAGTGATAACTCTCTGAGGACAGATTATGTAGTAGATGTCACCTGCAGTCCTATGTAACACCACAGATAACACAGTGATAACTCTCTGAGTACAGATAATGTAGTAGATGTCACCTGCAGTCCTATGTAACACCACAGATAACACAGTGATAACTCTCTGAGTACAGATAATGTAGTAGATGTCACCTGCAGTCCTATGTAACACCACAGATAACACAGTGATAACTCTCTGAGTACAGATAATGTAGTAGATGTCACCTGCAGTCCTATGTAACACCACAGATAACACAGTGATAACTCTCTGAGTACAGATAATGTAGTAGATGTCACCTGCAGTCCTATGTAACACCTCAGATAACACAGTGATAACTCCTGAGTACAGATAATGTAGTAGATGTCACCTGCAGTCCTATGTAACACCACTGATAACACAGTGATAACTCTCTGAGTACAGATAATGTAGTAGATGTCACCTGCAGTCCTATGTAACACCACAGATAACACAGTGATAACTCTCTGAGTACAGATAATGTAGTAGATGTCACCTGCAGTCCTATGTAACACCACAGATAACACAGTGATAACTCTCTGAGTACAGATAATGTAGTAGATGTCACCTGCAGTCCTATGTAACACCACAGATAACACAGTGATAACTCTCTGAGTACAGATAATGTAGTAGATGTCACCTGCAGTCCTATGTAACACCACAGATAACACAGTGATAACTCTCTGAGTACAGATAATGTAGTAGATGTCACCTGCAGTCCTATGTAACACCACAGATAACACAGTGATAACTCTCTGAGTACAGATAATGTAGTAGATGTCACCTGCAGTCCTATGTAACACCACAGATAACACAGTGATAACTCTCTGAGTACAGATAATGTAGTAGATGTCACCTGCAGTCCTATGTAACACCACAGATAACACAGTGATAACTCTCTGAGTACAGATAATGTAGTAGATGTCGCCTGCAGTCCTATGTAACACCACAGATAACACAGTGATAACTCTCTGAGTACAGATAATGTAGTAGATGTCACCTGCAGTCCTATGTAACACCACAGATAACACAGTGATAACTCTCGAGTACAGATAATGTAGTAGATGTCACCTGCAGTCCTATGTAACACCACAGATAACACAGTGATAACTCTCTGAGTACAGATAATGTAGTAGATGTCACCTGCAGTCCTATGTAACACCACAGATAACACAGTGATAACTCTCTGAGTACAGATAATGTAGTAGATGTCACCTGCAGTCCTATGTAACACCACAGATAACACAGTGATAACTCTCTGAGTACAGATAATGTAGTAGATGTCACCTGCAGTCCTATGTAACACCACAGATAACACAGTGATAACTCTCTGAGTACAGATAATGTAGTAGATGTCACCTGCAGTCCTATGTAACACCACAGATAACACAGTGATAACTCTCTGAGTACAGATAATGTAGTAGATGTCACCTGCAGTCCTATGTAACACCACAGATAACACAGTGATAACTCTCTGAGTACAGATAATGTAGTAGATGTCACCTGCAGTCCTATGTAACACCACAGATAACACAGTGATAACTCTCTGAGTACAGATAATGTAGTAGATGTCACCTGGCAGTCCTATGTAACACCACAGATAACACAGTGATAACTCTCTGAGGACAGATAATGTAGTAGATGTCTGCCTGCAGTCCTATGTAACACCACAGATAACACAGTGATAACTCTCTGAGTACAGATAATGTGGTGAGATGTCACCTGCAGTCCTATGTAACGCCACAGATAACACAGTGATAACTCTCTGAGTACAGATAATGTAGTAGATGTCACCTGCAGTCCTATGTAACACCACAGATAACACAGTGATAACTCTCTGAGTACAGATAATGTAGTAGATGTCACCTGCAGTCCTATGTAACACCCACAGATAACACAGTGATAACTCTCTGAGTACAGATAATGTAGTAGATGTCACCTGCAGTCCTATGTAACACCACAGATAACACAGTGATAACTCTCTGAGTACAGATAATGTAGTAGATGTCACCTGCAGTCCTATGTAACACCACAGATAACACAGTGATAACTCTCTGAGGACAGATAATGTAGTAGATGTCACCTGCAGTCCTATGTAACACCACAGATAACACAGTGATAACTCTCTGAGTACAGATAATGTAGTAGATGTCACCTGCAGTCCTATGTAACACCACAGATAACACAGTGATAACTCTCTGAGTACAGATAATGTAGTAGATGTCACCTGCAGTCCTATGTAACACCACAGATAACACAGTGATAACTCTCTGAGGACAGATAATGTAGTAGATGTCACCTGCAGTCCTATGTAACACCACAGATAACACAGTGATAACTCTCTGAGTACAGATAATGTAGTAGATGTCACCTGCAGTCCTATGTAACACCACAGATAACACAGTGATAACTCTCTGAGGACAGATAATGTAGTAGATGTCACCTGCAGTCCTATGTAACACCACAGATAACACAGTGATAACTCTCTGAGTACAGATAATGTAGTAGATGTCACCTGCAGTCCTATGTAACACCACAGATAACACAGTGATAACTCTCTGAGTACAGATAATGTAGTAGATGTCACCTGCAGTCCTATGTAACACCACAGATAACACAGTGATAACTCTCTGAGTACAGATAATGTAGTAGATGTCACCTGCAGTCCTATGTAACACCACAGATAACACAGTGATAACTCTCTGAGGACAGATAATGTAGTAGATGTCACCTGCAGTCCTATGTAACACCACAGATAACACAGTGATAACTCTCTGAGTACAGATAATGTAGTAGATGTCACCTGCAGTCCTATGTAACACCACAGATAACACAGTGATAACTCTCTGAGTACAGATAATGTAGTAGATGTCACCTGCAGTCCTATGTAACACCACAGATAACACAGTGATAACTCTCTGAGTACAGATAATGTAGTAGATGTCACCTGCAGTCCTATGTAACACCACAGATAACACAGTGATAACTCTCTGAGTACAGATAATGTAGTAGATGTCACCTGCAGTCCTATGTAACACCACAGATAACACAGTGATAACTCCTGAGTACAGATAATGTAGTAGATGTCACCTGCAGTCCTATGTAACACCTACAGATAACACAGTGATAACTCTCTGAGTACAGATAATGTAGTAGATGTCACCTGCAGTCCTATGTAACACCACAGATAACACAGTGATAACTCTGACTACAGATAATGTAGTAGATGTCACCTGCAGTCCTATGTAACGCCACTGATAACACAGAGATAACTCTCTGAGTACAGATAATGTAGTAGATGTCACCTGCAGTCCTATGTAATACCTCAGATAACACAGTGATAACTCTCTGAGGACAGATAATGTAGTAGGTGTCACATGCAGTCCTATGTAACCCCTCAGATAACACAGTTATAACTCTCTGAGTACAGATAATGTAGTAGATGTCACCTGCAGTCCTATGTAACACCTCAGATAACACAGTGATAACCCTGAGTACAGATAATGTAGTAGATGTCACCTGCAGTCCTATATAACCCCACTGATAACACAGTGATAACTCTCTGAGTACAGATAATGTAGTAGATGTCACCTGCAGTCCTATGTAACACCTCAGATAACACAGTGATAACTCTGAGTACAGATAATGTAGTAGATGTCACCTGCTGTCCTATCTAACCCCACTGATAACACAGTGATAACTCTCTGAGTACAGATAATGTAGTAGATGTCACCTGCAGTCCTATATGACCCCACTGATAACACAGTGATAACTCTCTGAGTACAGATAATGTAGTAGATGTCACCTGCAGTCCTATGTAAAACCTCTGATAACACAGTGATAACTCTCTGAGGACAGATAATGTAGTAGGTGTCACGTGTAGTGTTGAGCGAACAGTTCGAGCATAGTTCGGGTTCGTATCGAATTATGGGGTGTCCGGGACACGGACCCGCACCCGGACATTTTCAAAAAAGTTCGGGTTCGTTGTTCGGCGATTATTTCCCGCTTTCTGAAGGGCTGCACAGCAGCCAATCAGCTAGCATTTTACTTCTTGACCTAAGAGCCAATCACAGCCATGCCTGCTAATGGCATGGCTGTGATTGGCCAAGTGCAGCATGTGACCCAGCCTCTATTTAAGCTGGTCACACTGCTCTGATTAGTGTATGGAGAGGACGCAGCTTCTGTGAGGGCGAGATTAGGCAGGGAAAAGTCAGCAACAGCACCTAATGAACGGATCGACCTACAGCTGTGAAAGATTGAACTTCTGCTAGTTACTTGCTCATTGGTTTTTAGGCTGCACAGAGCGTTTTTCTGTCACTTATTTTCTGGGGTGATCGGCGGCCATTTTGTGACTTGTGGTGCACCAGAACAAGCTGCCACCAAGTCCATCAATCCATCAATACTAGTTTTTTTTTTCTATATCCCACATCAGGGGCTTGGCTGTGCTAATTGTCACCCCTAGAAACTCAGGATAGCCATTTCTATATTTTATTAAGGGGTTAAATACAATTGCCCAAATACCAATCCCCTAAATCTGGTGTTCCAGCTTTGGATAGCCAAGTATAATAATTTTGTGGTGAAATTCAATTGCCAAAATAGCAATACCATAAACCAGTGGTTTCAGCTGTGGCTGGCAAAATATAATAGTGTCCGCCAAAACATATTTTTTGTTCTGGGGTGAAATTCAATTGCCAAAATAGCAATACCCTGAATCAGTGGTCCCAGCTGTTGCTGGCCAAGATTCATAGTGTCCGTAAAACATATATTTTGTTCTGGGGTGAAATTCAATTGCCAAAATAGCAATACCATAAATCAGGTGGTTTCAGCTGTGGCTGGCAAAGATATAATAGTGTCCGCCAAAACATATACTTTGTTCTGGGGTGAAATTCAATTGCCAAAATAGCAATACCCTGAATCTGTGTCCCAGCTGCTGCAGGCCAAGATTCATAGTGTCCACTAAAAACATATATTTTGTTCTGGGGTGAAATTCAATTGCCAAATAGCAATACCCTGAATCTTGTGTCCCAGCTGTTGCAGGCCAAGATTCATAGTGTCACGTCAAAACATAGATTTTGTTCTGGGGTGAAATTCAATTACCAAAAATAGCAATACCCTGAATCTGTGGTCCCAGCTGTTGCTGGCCAAGATATCATAGTGTCCGCCAAAACATATATTTTGTTCAGGGGTGAAATTCAATTGCCAAAATAGCAATACCCTGAATCTGGTGTCCCAGCTGTTGCAGGCCAAGATTCATAGTGTCCATAAAACATATATTTTGTTCTGGGGTGAAATTCAGTTGCCAAAATAGCAATACCATAAATCATGTGGTTTCAGCTGTTGCTGGCCAAGATATAATAGTGTCCGCCAAACATATACTTTGTTCTGGGGTGAAATTCAATTGCCAAAATAGCAATACCCTAAATCTAGTGGTTCCAGCTGTGGCTGGCAAGATATAATAGTGTCCGCCAAAACATATATTTTGTTCTGGGGTGAAATTCAATTGCCAAAATAGCAATACCCTGAATCTTGAGTCCCAGCTGTTGCAGGCCAAGATTCATAGTGTCCATCAAAACATATATTTTGTTCTGGGGTGAAATTCAATTGCCAAAATAGCAATACCCTGAATCTTGTGTCCCAGCTGTTGCAGGCCAAGATTCATAGTGTCCGCCAAAACATATATTTTGTTCTGGGGTGAAATTCAATTGCCAAAATAGCAATACCCTGAATCTGGTGTCCCAGCTGTTGTAGGCCAAGATTCATAGTGTCCGGCAAAACATATATTATTGTTCTGGGGTGAAATTCAATTGCCAAAATAGCAATACCATAAATCAGTGGTTTCAGCTGTGGCTGGCAAAATATAATAGTGTCCGCCAAAACATATATTTTGTTCTGGGGTGAAATTCAATTGCCAAAATAGCAATACCCTGAATCTGTGAGTCCCAGCTGTTGCAGGCCAAGATTCATAGTGTCCGCCAAAACATATATTTTGTTCTGGGGTGAAATTCAATTGCCAAAATAGCAATACCCTGAATCTGGTGTCCCAGCTGTTGCAGGCCAAGATTCATAGTGTCCGCCAAAACATATATTTTGTTCTGGGGTGAAATTCAATTGCCAAAATAGCAATACCCTAAATCTGGTGGTCCCAGCTGCTGGCTGGCAAGATTCATAGTGTCCGCCAAAACATATATTTTGTTCTGGGGTGAAATTCAATTGCCAAAATAGCAATACCCTGAATCTGGTGTCCCAGCTGTTGCAGGCCAAGATTCATAGTGTCCGCCAAAACATATATTTTGTTCTGGGGTGAAATTCAATTGCCAAAATAGCAATACCCTGAATCTGTGTGTTCCAGCTGTTGCAGGCCAAGATTCATAGTGTCCGCCAAAACATATATTTTGTTCTGGGGTGAAATTCAATTACCAAAATAGCAATACCCTGAATCTTGTGTCCCAGCTGTTGCAGGCCAAGATTCATAGTGTCCGCTAAAACATATATTTTGTTCTGGGGTGAAATTCAGTTGCCAAAATAGCAATACCCTGAATCTTGTGTCCCAGCTGTTGCAGGCCAAGATTCATAGTGTCCATCAAAACATATATTTTGTTCTGGGGTGAAATTCAATTGCCAAAATAGCAATACCATAAATCAGTGGTTTCAGCTGTGGCTGGCAAAATATAATAGTGTCCGCCAAAACATATATTTTGTTCTGGGGTGAAATTCAATTGCCAAAATAGCAATACCCTGAATCTTGAGTCCCAGCTGTTGCAGGCCAAGATTCATAGTGTCCGCAAAAACATATATTTTGTTCTGGGGTGAAATTCAATTGCCAAAATAGCAATACCCTGAATCTGGTGTCCCAGCTGTTGCAGGCCAAGATTCATAGTGTCCGCCAAAACATATATTTTGTTCTGGGGTGAAATTCAATTGCCAAAATAGCAATACCCTGAATCAGTGGTGTCCCAGCTGTGGCTAGGCCAAGATATCATAGTGTCCGCCAAAACATATATTTTGTTCTGGGGTGAAATTCAATTGCCAAAATAGCAATACCCTGAATCTGTGTGTCCCAGCTGTTGCAGGCCAAGATTCATAGTGTCCGCAAAACATATATTTTGTTCTGGGGTGAAATTCAATTGCCAAAATAGCAATACCCTGAATCTTGATGTCCCAGCTGTTGCAGGCCAAGATTCATAGTGTCCACAAAACATATATTTTGTTCTGGGGTGAAATTCAATTGCCAAAATAGCAATACCATGAATCTGTGTGTCCCAGCTGTTGCAGGCCAAGATATCATAGTGTCCGCTAAAACATATATTTTGTTCTGGGGTGAAATTCAATTGCCAAAATAGCAATACCCTGAATCTGGTGTCCCAGCTGTTGCAGGCCAAGATTCATAGTGTCCGCAAAAACATATATTTTGTTCTGGGGTGAAATTCAATTGCCAAAATAGCAATACCCTGAATCTGGTGTCCCAGCTGTTGCAGGCCAAGATTCATAGTGTCCGCAAAAACATATATTTTGTTCTGGGGTGAAATTCAATTGCCAAAATAGCAATACCCTGAATCTGGTGTTCGAGCTGTTGCAGGCCAATTGTAAATCTGTCCATAAAAGGATACCTTTCATCCAGGGCTTAAATACTAGCCCTAAAAGAGATATTCCCTTAAATCAGTGGTTACTGCTGTGCCTGGATTAGTGTAATACGCTACATAAATAAATAGGCAGATAGTGTTAGGTGCCTGTAAAAAAAGGCCTGAATTTGAAATCAATACATTGGGCCAAATTTTTTTTTTCTTATTGTGGTGCTTGGTGGAGGGTAACAATGAGGAAAACATCTAGTAAGGGACGCGGACGTGGTCGTGGTGGTGTTAGTGCAGGGGCGGACTGACCATTAGGGCACTCAGGCATGGACCGAGGGCCCGTGGTCAGTAGGGGGCCCGTCCCTAGGGCAGACGCGGCGGCAGGGAACATCAGGACGGAGATGAGTGCTTGCATTGCGCTCATCTCCGTGCGGAACAGCAGCAGAGAAGGGAGAGGCGTGTCCTCTCTCTCCCTGTTCCTCTGATAGGCTGCCAGCACTAGGCCGGCAGCCTATCAGAGGCCGGTGCAGGCGGCGCGATGACGTCATCGCGCCGCCGGAGCCGTACAGCTCGAGACACAGGCCGGAAGAGGCCTGCATCGCATTGCTGGAGGTAAGTATAAGTGTTCTTTTATTATTATTTTTTTTTCTTGGGGCTACTGGCACTAATGGGGGCTACTGGCACATAAAGGGGGCTACTGGCACATAAACGGGGCTACTGGCACTAAAGGGGGCTACTGGCACTAAAGGGGGCTACTGGCACTAAAGGGGCTACTGGCACATAAAGGGGCTACTGGCACTAAAGGGGCTACTGGCACTAAAGGGGCTACTGGCACATAAAGGGGCTACTGGCACTAAAGGGGCTACTGGCACATAAAGGGGGCTACTGGCACTAAAGGGGGCTACTGGCACATAAAGGGGCTACTGGCACATAAAGGGGACGGCTACTGGCACATAAAGGGACGGCTACTGGCACATAAAGGGACGGCTACTGGCACATGAAGGGGACTAATAGCACATAAGAGGAACGGCTACTGGCACATAAGGGACGGCTACTGGCACATAAGGGGGACTAATGGCACATGAGGGCCTAATGGCACATGAGGGCCTACTGGCACATGAGGGGGCCTAATGGCACATAAGGGAGACGGCTACTGGCACATAAGGGAGAAGGCTACTGGCACATATGGGGAGGGCTACTGGCACATAATAAGGGGGCTACTGGCACATAAAGGGACGGCTACTGGCACATAAAGGGACGGCTACTGGCACATAAAGGGACGGTTACTGGCACATAAAGGGACGGCTACTGGCACATAAAGGGACGGCTACTGGCACATAAAGGGACGGCTACTGGCACATAAAGGGACGGCTACTGGCACATGAGGGGGACTAATAACACATAAGGGGAACGGCTACTGGCACATAAGGGGGAACGGCTACTGGCACATAGGGAGGAACTAATGGCACATGAGGGGGGCCTAATGGCACATAAGGGGAGACGGATACTGGCACATATGGGGGGGCTACTGGCACATATGGGGGGGCTACTGGCACATAATAAGGGGGCTACTAGCACATGGGGGAAGCACAAGAGAGGCACTTATTACTAGCACATGTGGTGGCATGGAGAGGCACGTGTTACTGGCACATTATTATGGGGCACTATGGGGGCTTCTACTGAGGCCACAAAGAATGGGTATTTTATATGGGGGGCTCTGTGTGGTATTAGTATTACCAGGGGTATTATCTGTTTCTGCAGTGTAGTATTGGGGAGCACAGCGGCACAGTATTGGGGGTAGTAGGATGATTTGTCCAGAAGATGGGAGGATGATGGAAAAGTAGTAAACTAAGATTTTTTTTTGTTAAACTGCAGAGATGGAAAATGGCGACAACATGGCGGTCTGGTCTGAAGGTCTGAAAGGAGAAGACGAGGACAGAAAACATCTACATCAAAGAAGACGTCACTGGACGTAATTGGTAAGTGCCCTGTATTTCTGTAGTGATGGGATCAGAAGCATAACGATGGCGGTGTGACCAGGTAGTGGAGGCGGGATATAGGTGTGGCTGGAGGTATAACATGGGCGTGGCTGGAGGTAGGGCATGGATGGGGCCTGGAAGGGGGCCCTTGATTTATTTTGCCCGGGGGCCCTGAGGGTTCTCAGTCCGCCCCTGTGTTAGTGTACCCTCTTGTGCTGGGAGAGGACGTGGCCATTCTGCCACAGCCACACGTCCTAGTGAACCAACTACCTCAGGTTCCAGTACTCGCCAGAATTTACAGCGATATTTGGTGGGGCCCAATGCCGTTCTAAGGATGGTAAAGCCTGAGCAGGTACAGGCGCTAGTCAATTGGGTGGCCGACAGTGGATCCAGCATGTTCACAACATTATCTCCCACCCAGTCTTCTGCAGAAAGCGCACAGGTGGCACCTGAAAACCAAGCCCATCAGTCTGTCACATCACCCCCATGCATATCAGGGAAACTGTCTGAGCCTCAAGTTATGCAGCAGTCTCTTATGCTGTTTGAAGACTCTGCTGGCAGGGTTTCCCAAGGGAATCCACCTAGCCCTTCCCCAGTGGTGGAAGACATAGAATGCACTGATGCACAACCACTGATGTTTCCTGATGATGAGGACATGGGAATACCACCTCATCGGAGTCCGCACGTCTCTGATGATGACAAAACACAGGTGCCAACTGCTGCGTCTTTCTGCAGTGTGCAGACCGAACAGGAGGTCAGGGAGGAAGACTGTGTGGAAGACGATGCAGGGGACGATGAGGTCCTAGACCCCACATGGAATGAAGGTCGTGCTACTGACTTTCATAGTTCAGAGGAAGAGGCAGTGGTGAGACCGAGCCAACAGCGTAGCAAAAGAGAGAGCAGGGGACAAAAGCAGAACAGCCATCTCCAAGAGAGTTCGCCTGCTACTGGCCACCGCCACCAGGGACCGAGCACCCCAAAGGCAGCTTCAAGGAGTTCCCTGGCATAGCACTTCTTTAAACAATGTGCTGACGACAAGACCCAAGTGGTTTGCACGCTGTGCCATCAGAGCCTGAAGTGAGGCATTAACGTTCTGAACCTTAGCACAACCTGCATGACCAGGCATCTACATGCAAAGCATGAACTGCAGTGGAGTAAACACCTTAAAAGCAAGGAACTCACTCTGGCTCCCCCTGCTCTCTCTTCTGCTGCTGCCTCGGCCTCTTCCTCTGCCTCGGGAGGAATGTTGGCACCTGCCGCCCACCAAACAGAGAATATGCCACCGACAACACGACCTGCGCACCAAGCATCTCCACCATGTCACACGGCAGCGTTCAGCTCTCCATCTCACAAACCTTGGAGAGAAAGCGCAAATTCCCACCTAGCCACCCTCGAGCCCTGGGCCTGAATGCCAGCATTTCTAAACTACTGGCCTTTGAAATGCTGTCATTCAGGCTGGTGGACACAGACAGCTTCAAACAGCTGATGTCCATGGCTGTCCCACAGTATGTTGTTCCCAGCCACCACTACTTCTCCAAGACAGCCGTGCCTTCCCTGCACAACCAAGTATCCGATAAAATCAAGTGTGCACTGCGCAACGCCATCTGTGGCAAGGTCCACCTAAACACAGATACGTGGACCAGTATGCACGGCCAGGGACGCTATATCTCCCTAACTGCACACTGGATAAATGTAGTGGCGGCTGGGCCGCAGGCGGAGAGTTCCTTGGCGCACGTCCTTCCGCCGTCAAGGATCGCAGGGCATCATTCTTTGCCTCCTGTAGCCTAATCCTCCTACTCGGCTTCCACCAGCTCATCCAGTCAGCCACACACCTTCACCACCAACTTCAGCACAGCCCGGGGTAAACGTCAGCAGGCCATTCTGAAACTCATATGTTTGGGGGACAGGCCCCACACCGCGCAGGAGTTGTGGCGGGGTATTGAACAACAGACCGATGAGTGGTTTCTGTCGGTGGGCCTCAATCCCGGCCTGGTGGTGTGCGATAATGGGCGAAATCTCGTCGCAGCTCTGGGACTAGCCGGTTTGACGCACATCCCTTGCCTGGCGCATGTGCTGAATTTGGTGGTGCAGAAGTTCATTCACAACTACCCCGACATGTCAGAGCTGCAGCATAAAGTGAGGGCCGTCTGTGCTCGCTTCCGGCGTTCACATCCTGCCGCTGCTCACCTGTCTGCGCTACAGCGGAACTTCGGCCTTCCCGCTCACCGCCTCATATGCGACGTGCCCACCAGGTGGAACTCCACCTTGCACATGCTGGAGAGACTGTGCGAGCAGCAGCAGGCCATAGTGGAGTTACAGCTGCAGCACGCACACCTCAGTCGCACTGCGGAACAGCACCACTTCACCACCAATGATTGGGCCTCCATGCGAGACCTGTGTGCCCTGTTGCGCTGTTTCGAGTACTCCACCAACATGGCCAGTGGCGATGACACCGTTATCAGCGTTACAATACCACTTCTATGTCTTCTTGAGAAAACGCTTAGGGCGATGATGGAAGAGGAGGTGGCCCAGGAGGAGGAGGAGGATGAGGGGTCATTTTTAGCACTTTCAGGCCAGTCTGTTAGAAGTGGCTCAGAGGGAGGTTTTTGCAACAGCAGAGGCCAGGTACAAATGTGGCCAGCCAGGGCCCACTACTGGAGGACGAGGAGGATGAGGAGGAGGTGGAGGAGGATGAGGATGAAGCAGGTTCACAGCGGGTGGCACCCGACACAGCTCACTGGTGCATGGCTGGGGGATACGGAGGACGATGACGATACGCCTCCCACAGAGGACAGCTTGTCCTTACCTCTGGGGAGTCTGGCACACATGAGCGACTACATGCTGCAGTGCCTGCGCAACGACAGCAGAGTTGCCCACATTTTAACGTGTGCGGACTACTGGGTTGCCACCCTGCTGGATCCCCGGTACAAAGACAATGTGCCCACCTTACTTCCTGCACTGGAGCGTGATAGGAAGATGCACGAGTACAAGCGCACGCTGGTAGACGCGCTCCTGAGAGCATTCCCAAATGTCTGATACGGAACGTGTTAGCAGGAGGCAGCATTTCACTAACATGGTTGAACAGTACGTCTGCACACCCCTCCACGTACTGACTGATGGTTCAGCCCCATTCAACTTCTGGGTCTCCAAATTGTCCACGTGGCCAGAATTAGCATTTTATGCCTTGGAGGTGGTGGCCTGCCCGGCGGCCAGCGTTTTGTCTGAACGTGTATTCAGCACGGCAGGGGGCGTCATTACTGACAAACGCAGCCGCCTGTCCACAGCCAACGTGGACAAGCTGACGTTCATAAAAATGAACCAGGCATGGATCCCACAGGACCTGTACCTCCCTTCTGCAGAATAGACATTTATAACTGCCTCCCCCTCAACCATGTATTCTTGTACTCTGGGGCACTTCTTTATTGAATCCTCATTTTTTTAACTTTACCATGATCTTGCGGTGCAACCCAAAGTTGAATGAACCTCTCCTCTGTTTGGGTGCTGGGGCCGAAATAAATGAAAGTGGCCTTCTCCAGTGGTGGGTGATATGACGCATGATTCCTTGCTGTGGGACCTCTCTCATCTGTCTGGGTGCTGGGCTAAAATAACTGAGAGTGGCCTTCTCCGGTGGTGGTTGATATGACGCATGATTCCTTGATGTGGGACCTGTATCCTCGGTCCTTCTCATGTGGGACCTGTATCCTTCTCCGGTGGTGGTTGATATGACGCATGATTCCTTGCTGTGGGACCTCTCTCCTCTGTCTGGGTGCTGGGCCGAAATAATAATGAGTGGCCTTCTCCAGTGGTGGGTGATATGACGCATGATTCCTTGCTGTGGGACCTCTCTCCTCTGTCTGGGTGCTGGGGCCGAAATAACTGAAAGTGGCCTTCTCCGGTGGTGGGTGATATGACGCATGATTCCTTGATGTGGGACCTCTATCCTCGGTCTGGGTGCTGGGCTGAAATAACTGAAAGTGGCCTTCTCCAGTGGTGGGTGATATGACGCATGATTCCTTGCTGTGGGACCTCTCTCCTCTGTCTGGGTGCTGGGGCCGAAATAACTGAGTGGCCTTCTCCAGTGGTGGGTGATATGACGCATGATTCCTTCCTGTGGGACATCTCTCCTCTGTCTGGGTGCTGGGGCCGAAATAACTGAGTGGCCTTCTCCAGTGGTGGGTGATATGACGCATGATTCCTTGATGTGGGACCTGTATCCTCGGTCTGGGTGCTGGGCTGAAATAACTGAAAGTGGCCTTCTCCAGTGGTGGGTGATATGACGCATGATTCCTTGCTGTGGAACCTCTCTCCTCTGTCTGGGTGCTGGGCCGAAATAACTGAGAGTGGCCTTCTCCGGTGGTGGTTGATATGACGCATGATTCCTTGCTGTGGGACCTCTCTCCTCTGTCTGGGTGCTGGGGCCAGAAATAACTGAGTGGCCTTCTCCAGTGGTGGGTGATATGACGCATGATTCCTTGATGTGGGACCTGTATCCTCGGTCTGGGTGCTGGGCTGAAATAACTGAAAGTGGCCTTCTCCAGTGGTGGGTGATATGACGCATGATTCCTTGCTGTGGGACCTCTCTCCTCTGTCTGGGTGCTGGGGCCAAAATAACTGAAAGTGGCCTTCTCCAGTGTTGGGTGATATGACGCATGATTCCTTGCAGTGGGACCTCTCTCCAATTGATATTGGTTAAATTTTATTTATTTTATTTTAATTCATTTCCCTATCCACATTTGTTTGCCGATATTTATCTACATTTTGCTGCCTTTGGCAGCCCTCTAGCCCATTCCTGGACTATTTTAAAGCCTTTTTAGTGCCTAAAAGTTCGGGTCCCCATTGACTTCAATGGGGTTCGGGTTCGGGATAAAGTTCGGGTCGAGTTCTGATCCCGAACCCGAACATTTTCGGGAAGTCCAGGTGTTCGCTCATCTCTAGTCACGTGCAGTCCTATGTAACACCTCAGATAACACAGTGATAACTCTGACTACAGATAATGTAGTAGATGTCACCTGCTGTCCTATGTAACCACACTGATAACACAGTGATAACTCTCTGAGTACAGATAATGTAGTAGATGTCACCTACAGTCCTATGTAACACCACCTCAGATAACACAGTGATAACTCTGAGTACAGATAATGGAGTAGATGTCACCTGCTGTCCTATGTAACCCCACTGATAACACAGTGATAACTCTCTGAGTACAGATAATGTAGTAGATGTCACCTACAGTCCTATGTAACACCACCTCAGATAACACAGTGATAACTTTGAGTACAGATAATGTAGTAGATGTCACCTGCTGTCCTATGTAACCACACTGATAACACAGTGATAACTCTCTGAGTACAGATGATGTAGTAGATGTCACCTACAGTCCTATGTAACACCACCTCAGATAACACAGTGATAACTCTGAGTACAGATAATGGAGTAGATGTCACCTGCTGTCCTATGTAACCCCACTGATAACACAGTGATAACTCTCTGAGTACAGATAATGTAGTAGATGTCACCTGCAGTCCTATGTAACACCTCAGATAACACAGTGATAACTCTGAGTACAGATAATGTAGTAGATGTCACCTGCAGTCCTATATAACCCCACTGATAACACAGTGATAACTCTCTGAGTACAGATAATGTAGTAGGTGTCACGTGCAGTCCTATGTAAAACCTCAGATAACACAGTGATAACTCTCTGAGGACAGATAATGTAGTAGATGGGTGTGAGGCCCCAAAATTCAGAACACGTACAGTGTGACCTGGAGTCTGGGGCCAGGCTTCGGCAGTGTGGGCCAAATCCTATAGCTATCCTGCCCCAAACAGATATTTGGATGGACATTACATAAAATGGTACACAATATACAGGAGAATACAGCAGCACATACAGTTGTGTTCAAAATTATTGAACCCCCGCTGAAATTGAGTGTTTTGGCCAGTTTGACATTGATTTTGATCATTTCAGTCATCTTGTTTACAATTAAATCAAAGAGGCACTTGTAAGTCAGACAAATATAACATAACATTTATAATGAAATAACCACAAATGTATTTTCTGTGCTCACATCATTATCAGTTTTATTCAACCCCCAAGTGACATTCAATCTTAGTACTTAGTACAACATCCTTTTCCAGTTATAACAGCTTTTAAACGTGAAGCATAGCTTGACACAAGTGTCTTGCAGCGATCTACGGGTATCTTGCGCGCTGCAACTGCTTTCTTTAAGTCCCACCAGAGGTTCTCAATCGGATTTAAGTCTGGTGACTGCGATGGCCACTTTAAAATGTTCCAGCCTTTAATCTGCAACCATGCTCTAGTGGACTTGGAGGTATGCTTGGGATCATTGTCCTGTTGAAAGGTCCAACGTCTCCCAAGCCTCAGGTTTGTGACGGACTGCATCACATTTTCATCCAATATCTCCTGGTACTGAAGAGAATTCATGGTACCTTACACACGCTGAAGCTTCCCTGTACCTGTAGAAGCCAAACAGCCCCAAAGCATGATTGACCCCCCGCCATGCTTCACAGTAGGCAAGGTGTTCTTTTCTTCATAGGCCTTGTTCTTCCTCCTCCAAACATAAAAAATGAGAAAGAACAAAAGCAACATGCAGCAGTATTTAGAAAAGTATCAAAAAGATTTTATTAATATATATTAAAAATTATACATCATAGAAGGAGGTAGCAAAAGAGCATAGACGCCACCCTGGACCCTATAACAAGATATACAAAAACATATATGTATCTAGCATCGTTAGAAAGTAATGTAACAGAAAGTCAAACGCTATACTGTTAACTAAGTATGGTATATCTAAGCCTTGCTGTAGCCTTCAAAAAGTCCGCAGAGAAGGAGCAATAAAAAGGACAAGTGTCTTTGTATATGGATAATGTTAATGGTACAAGGCGAACAGAAAAGGGCATAAACAGTGCTAGAGCAGAACCCGGAAGGGTACTTACCAGTAAGAAAATGGAAGTGAGGGACCAGGATGGCGTCAATCCTGGTCCCTCACTTCCATTTTCTTACTGGTAAGTACCCTTCTGGGTTCTGCTCTAGCACTGTTTATGCCATTTTCTGTTCGCCTTGTACCATTAACATTATCCATATACAAAGACACTTGTGCTTATTATTGCTCCTTCTCTGCGGACTTTTTGAAGGCTACAGCAAGGCTTAGATATACCATACTTAATTAACAGTATAGCGTTTGACTTTCTGTTACATTACTTTCTAACGATGCTAGATACATATATGTTTTTGTATATCTTGTTATAGGATCCAGGGTGGCGTCTATGCTCTTTTGCTACCTCCTTCTATGATGTATAATTTTTAATATATGATTAATAAAATCTTTTTGATACTTTTCTAAATACTGCTGCATGTTGCTTTTTGTTCTTTCTCTTTTTTTGTGTCTGTCACAGAGTATATGCAGACATATATATATCATAGGCATCTCAACAATAAAGGCCCCACCATTGAGTGCACAATTTGTAGTTAGGGCATGAGATACCTCCGGGGTTCTCTTTTTTTGTCTCCTCCAAACATAGCGTTGATCCATGGGCCCAAACAGTTCTAATTTTGTTTCATCAGTCCACAGAACACTATCCCAAAACTTTTGTGGTTTGTCCACATGACTTTTGGCATACTGCAGTCAACTCTTCTTATTCTTTGGAGACAGCAAGGGGGTGCGCCTGGGAGTTCTGGCATGGAGGCCTTCATTACGCAGTGTGCGCCTTATTGTCTGAGCTGAAACTTCAGTACCCGCATCTGACAAATCTTTTTTCAGTTCCTCAGCAGTCACACGGGGACTTTTCTCCACTTTGCACTTCAGGTAGCGCACAGCAGTCGAAGTCAGCATCTTCTTTCTTCCACAACCAGGTAGCATTTCAACAGTGCTCTTTGCCTTGAATTTGCGAATGATGCTTCATATGGTGTCTCTTGGTATGTTTAACATCTTTGCAATCTTCTTATAGCCATTGCCCTTCCTGTAAAGAGAAATCACCTCTTCTCTTGTCTTCCTGGACCATTCTCTTGACTTCACCATGTTTGTAAACACACCAGTAAATGTCTAGAAGGAGCTGAGTATAACAGTCATTTTACATCGGCTTAATCGGTGCTTATTATGCTTGATTGCTGCTCCTTGACATCCACGGGTGTTTTCAATACCTGATCGAAAGCACTTGAATGAACCTCTGTTCTTAAGAGTGGTAGTCTTTAAGGGGTTGAATAATTGTGTCAATGAAGAAATCACAAAAAAAACATTTAATACTGTATTACAAAAACAATTGATGTCATTTTAGTTGCATTTAGTTCTTTAAAAAGTACTTGTAAGATTTCATTCTGAACACAATTACAAATGTACACTAAATTCCCTAAAACCCTTTACAGCATTGGGGGTTGAATAATTTTGAACACAACCTTACCTGCTACATCCAGTTATGTCTCATATGATGTAGACTTTCCTCAACGTCTTCATTCGGAGATAAGACCGCCATGATACCTTCTTTCAGCCGTGTCTGTGCTATCATCCTCAGATAACAGACCTCCCTTCCCTTATAGTGCCCCTAATTATAATGCCCTCTGTATAATTATAATATATAATGGCCCCTCTTTGTTATTATTATTCTTAATATTATAATGGGCCCCTCTGTATTAGGCTCCATTCACGTCCGCAGAATGTTTCCGCATTCGTTCCGCAATTGTGCGGAACGGGTGCGGACCCATTCATTTTCTAGGGGGACGGAATGAATGCGGCAAGCACACAGTGTGCTCTTCGCATACGCATTTTGGGACCGGCCTGCCGAACTTCCGGTCCGCGGCTCCAGAAAAGCGGACAAGAATAGGCTGTTCTATGGGAGTGCCGGCCGGGTGTATTGCGGATCTGCAAATCACTATGGATATGTGAATGGACCCTAATAGTAATCATTATGGTGCCCTTCAGCCCCTCCAGCATTCAGTCCCATGTAAAATATATCACTCCCTGCCTTCAGCCCCTCCAACATACAGTCCCATGTAAAACACATCACTTCCTGCCTTCAGCCCCTCCAACATACAGTCCCATGTAAAATACAAAACTCCCCCTGCCTTCAGCCCCTCCAGCATACAGTCCCCATGTAAATAATATCATTTCACCCCCCCTCTCTTTAGACCCCTCTACCATACAGTTCCCAGTACAAGGATTATTCCTCCTTCCTTCAGCCCCTGTAAAAAGCCCCCCAAGTAAACATAACAGACAATCTCCTCCTCCACATACTGACCTGTAGTTCTGCTCCTCTATCCAACAACCTGCTCTGTTGAATCTCCTGCACGTCTTGAGGCCCCGCCCCCTGTATGATGAAACTCTGCCTCTTCCTCCGACATCATACCTCCCTGGAGCAACTCAATTCTAGCACTCTACTGTCTCATAGGCTTCAGACCACTAGCCTCAAGCCTATGTGAAGGTTCAGATCAGGAGTTGGCAGATGGCAGTGCAGCATGAAGGTGATGATTAGGGTGTGCCCAGGCACACCCGGCACACCCCGTGCACACGCCTATGAATATCTGGAGGATGTACATTGTTTATGTTTCCACCAGGACTCAAACTTACAACCTTTTTTTACATCAGAGGCAAGAGCCCTAACCACTTAACAATGGAGCTCATTGCTCCGTAGCAATGAGCTCCATAGTTCAGTGGTTAGGGCTCTTGCCTCTGATGTAAAAAAAGGTTGTGAGTTCGAGTCCTGGTGGAAACATTGTTTATGTTGCAGTTGTCTATACTTACAAATTTTGTGGCCACTTCGAGGGGCCTGTTTACACGAGAGGAGTCTCTGATGAGCTGCTGCTGCCTGATCTTGAAACAACAACAATGCTGAGTTGATCTGGTGCAGGCCAAAAACATTAACTGTGTCTGTGTGGCTACTCTCTCCCATGCTGATCAGCATGTTATAGCAATGCTTCACTGTACACATTTGATATGGGGGAGGATGAGTGGAAGTAACACTCTGGCCATGCCTCTGTTGGAGATAGGAGGATGTCCATGGAGGAGGACATGGAGGAGGTGGATAAGGCTCTAGTGTAGGAACCAGGCTTACACAAACCTGGAAGTGCCAATAGGACCTGGCCTTGATGCTGCGGTGCTGCCCCACTGCTGTTGCAATAAACACTGATCCAGTCAGCTGTGAAAGATATGTACTGTCCCTACCCATGACATATGTTCCAGGTGTCCACGGCGATGTGCACCTTGCTGGACAGCGAGAATTGTGGCCCACGTTCTCTGGCACGTCAAAGTACAAGTCAAGGATGGCTTTTCTGGAGAAAAAATATCAGCTAGTTATCTAGTGATACAGCAGCAACTTGTTACGGATGTTCCCGCGACAGGTGGCAGGAGATCGGTGAGACTGGCAGCACGCCGTTTGATCTGACATGTTTTCCGTTTGGATCAAATGATGACTGTGTTGTTGCTGCTGCTTGCCACACCTTCTTTCCCCAGGTGTGGCTATTATGGTCATTTAACCTTCTCTATTTAGTGTTGTTTCTACCACTATGCTATGGGGTTTATAGCTTCTGTTGGAGTTGTGGATAGCTGGTGTGTGGATCTTGGCTGACTTCCTGGTGCTGCCATAGCCATTTGAAGTTAACTGTTTTCTTTCCCTTTTGTATTTTGTTTGGGTTATTTTGTGTGTTGCATTTCCCTGTCATTTGTATTAAGGCCTGAGGGAGACTCCTGTTCGTCCTTCCTTTTGGAGGAACAGGTTTTCTCAGTCCTGACATTAGTACCAGGGTCCTATAGGGTGAGTTAGGACACTAGGTATTCCAGTGTAGGAACTCACCTACAGTACCTCTGCAGTCTGTTCATACTGGTAGTTAGTAGGGTTGAGCGAATTCGAACTGTAAAGTTCGGGTGCGTACCGAACTTTAGGGTTTTCGGTTCGGGTTCGGTGTTCGGTGATTTCTTGGCGCTTTTTGAAAGGCTGCAGGGCAGCCAATCAACAAGCATTTCACTAGTCTGCCCTTAGAAGCCATCACAGCCATGCCTACTAATGGCATGGCTGTGATTGGCCAAGTGCAGCTTGTGACCCAGCCTCTTTATAGGCTGGAGTCACATAGCACCGCACGTCACTCTGCTCTTCTCAGTGTAGGGATAGGATGCTGCTGCTGCTGTGAAGGAGAAATTAGGGAAGAATTCTGGTGTACTTGGTGTTGTTCAATCTTCAAACTATAGCGATTATTGAGGGTGCTATGCTACATTTTTGTACCCAGCCCTGAATCCAGTGACACTTAAAAATAACTTTTAATCCATCTGCTAGTTCTGTGGACATCGGCGGCCATTTTTGCAAGTGCAGTGCACTTGCAACTGCATGTGTGCCAGGGAAATTACTTTCATTCTGTTCTGGTAGCGCAGTGGAGGACAAATTTCTTTTTTTGGCCGGTCAAGTACCCCTGCGGCCTGCAGTGCATACCTGGCAGTGAAAATTATTCAATTACATTAGTAATTAGAATTTTGTATCTGTCTGCCATAGGCACTGCATATCTGACAGTCCAATAAAACCGTTAAATACTGCAGTTACTTTGTTTCTATAAAAAAAAAAACTTTTTTACTAGGTAGTAAATTTACGGGCTATGCTGCATTTGTGACAATCCAATTAAACCATTACATACTGCAGTTACATTGCTGCTATAAAAAAACACAGTGAATGTGGAAATCATTCTTAGATTCTCCTCCAGAGAGCGAAGGTTCCATCCTACCAAAGAAACCACGCCTCCTTGCTACATTATATATATGCTTCTCTGCTGTTACAAGATGGCCACCATAGCTGGATGTTTACATACCAGAGTTAGTAAAACAATGCACACTGCGCAGATGCCAAGTGTTATCTCTTTTCATATTTTCATATTCCAGCCAATGTAACAATGCCACATGCCTCAGAGGGAATGCCTCTCTGATGTCCATATAAACTGCTGTACTTCCTGTAATAAATTAGAAATTACTTTGACCCCAATGTGTGTCACTGTTATTTTCTCCGTGCACATTAAAGCCTTGGCCTATCACAAATTTGGAGCAGTAGAGCAAACATAATCAGCCCTGATTGAGGGCATCTTTAACAGTTGGCGCCCGAACGCGGGGCCACAGGAGAAGTAGCGTCAGTGGCCGAAGTTTGGGGGTTCCCAGAGCATGGTGTACAGCGCTTGAGGAGGAGGCCTGCAGACTCAAATCAGGTGAGAAAATCTGTTTATCTCATCTGCCTCTTGCTGCGCTACACTCTGCTGTGGTAATCTGTTCTGCTATTGGTGTTGCATTGCATTGTGGGTAGCAACTTCGGTTGACAGTAATCCTGTGTGGCCCTAGACCCTTTTAGAATAAAAATTTGAGTTTGCTCTACTGTGGCTTTGTGTTTTGTCTGTGTGTAGTTCATGTCAGGCACCTCCACAGTTAACGGGTAAGCAGAGCAAGAGATTTCCCCTGGCAGGGAGGGTGTAGCTCCGGGGTGCTCCGGGACAGGGCTTGATTTAGGGGTTACTGATTTATCTGTCCAAGTGACGGAGGGTGTAACCCATGGCAGCCCGGGGGTGGGGGGGGGGACTCAAATTAAGGGCCACTGATTTATCCCAGGAGGGAGGGTGTGGCCCTGGGGAGTCCCGGGAGGACTATAAATTATCTGCCGGGAGTGGCGGAGGGTTAGTCCTGGACTGGCTGACCAGATGTGGTAGCCAGGGAATTCACAGTTAATAACCTGCACAGGGGTGAGCCTGCTTGGGAGTGAGAAGAAGGTAGGAGTTGGGGTGTTAAAGTGCCTTTGAGCCAGACTCGAATCCTGGGGACGACTAGACAAAGGAGGTGCCTGCTTCTGGTTGTGTTCAAATGAGTAAATTAATGTCATTTCAAGTAGTAAGCATGTGAAGTATTGTGGAAAGTTGAGTGACGATGCAGTGCAGTGCTGAGGAAGTATTATATCTTTTCTATCCATGTATCTGAGTGCCCTGTGTGTCTATGTTGCCCGGTGAATATGGCTAAGTCAGTTCAGAGCAGAGGGAAAAACGGGGGGCTGTATCTGTGCAGGGGCGAGTGACATCATGACTTTTGAATGTGTGATAACGAGTAGCGAGGACGCTGTCTGCCAGCCGAAGTGTAATCAAAAGCCCAGGTATGTGAGGTACTGAGCGTGTGTGTGTGTTTTTGGTATGTGGTTTGTTAATAAGTTCAAAGACTTTTATGTGTAAAAGTATGAGAAAGTGTTCTATATGTCTGTTCGACACTGAATGTTACATCTGTGTGGAGCAGAAATCTGACAAATGTGTGTTGCCAACTAGAAAACTGACTAGTAGACGAAGGTCACGCAGCCAAGTTTACGGCGAGCGAAGTCAGTTCTACGAAGTAAGGGTTAAGTTACAGAGACACATCCCCCACCACATCAGCCCCCTCCAGTCCAGAGGGAATGAGCTGTTAAATAAGTCAGTACCAAAACCACGCCCTAGGCCCACACAAGATGGCACCCACTACGTCTTGATTTCCACTCTTGTGGCCATCTTAACTAATCCAGAGTCCAGTCTGGCAGCCATCTTAACTCCTGTAACTTCCAGTACGGTGGCCATTTTAACTGAGGGAATTTCCCTGCTAAGCGGCCATCTTAGTTACTGGTATTTTTCCTGATATGGCTACTGTGCACAAAACAATACGCATAAATACCAGTAGCCCAAGTAGCACCACAAGGAGTACTCACTCGAGTCAGTGAGTGAAGGGTACACATATACCTATGATTAGTTATGACCACTAGTATTGTTTAATTGTTTTATTCAGATGAGATTCCTTAACTTACATGTATTTTGTTTTTTAAGTAAAGTCAAGTGAACCCCTCCTGCCCAGTTGCTAGAATCGCAAAAGGAGGGGATTGTGATGGAGATGATTCCAACCGTGGTAAACTGTAGCTTTAAGCCCTGACAGATTCTGTTCTTTCTGTTTTTCATATGTTGCTGAAGAATGCTGACCTTGAGATGAGCTGCTGCAGAAGTAGTAAAGAATATAAACAGGCAATCCAGTATCTCCTGTATCTACTCTACATTTAAACATTTAGCAGATTCTAGTCCGGCCCCAATGATATCCCTCACTTTGGGTGATAAAGAAGTAGTCCAGTTTTTATTGATACTGGAGCAGTCAAGATGAATATGTCCTCCCTTGACTTAATCCTCAAAGACACCAGTCCTTGGATAGAAGTGAATGGGAAAGTAGTACACTCCCCTTTTAACAAAACCCATCCGTGTTAGATTTGCCCTTACCCAAGAAGTGCTTGCCCGGTTGCTGGGACACTTGTGGGCTAAGCAACCCATGGATTTTGGCAAGCTCCCAGCTCCTCCAGTGGAAGTGGAAATGAAAACTGGTGCACTTCCTTGGAAGTATCTCTTGAGTATGGCACAGTCAGATGCCATATCTGAAATGGTCTGAGACTTTTAGAAAAAAAAATAATGGAGATTGCATCCCCTTCTTTTGTACGCTGTGAGAAAGAAAAGTGAGAACAAACCCACCCAGTATCGGATGGTACATGACCTACGTGCTGTCAATGAAGCCACAAGTTTTAACACCCCAACCCACACACCTTGTTGGCTCAGGTTCCTGTTACCTCTACCCACTCCACTGTGATTGATTTGGCAAATGTTTTCTTTTCAGCACCACTACCTCCAGACAGTTGGTATTTGTTCGCCTCCACACATGAGGGTAAACAGTATACCTGGGTGGTGCTGCCGCAGGGAGCCTAGAACTCACCTAGTATCTATAATCTAGCCATGTCACTCCTGTCCTTTTCGCTGATCATGGCTGCAAGGGAGGGGTAAAGACATCCCTTTGCCCAGAAACATGAATGCACTGAGGACATTTTTAGGCCCTGTTTCTTATTGCAGACCTTGGATACGCACGTTTGATGATTGTTTGTTTTTAGTCCCTTCTACCTTACAGATGAGGTGGTAGATGCCTTTTATGCCCAAGCCTGACAATTTTGTGCTCCCCGCACTGGGCCTATTAGATTATCACATTTAGATTGTATTGTACAGAAGTGAATGGCCATGCCTCAGCTGTCCTCACCCAACTGCATGGCCAGCAACAACGCTCTGTGGCTTATTATTCAGCCAGATTTGACTCTGTGGCCAGAAGTGCCCCCTGTGCATCAGAGCTGTAGTAGTTGTACAAGCCATGCTTGATAGAAGCTCTGAGCTAGTCCTGAGCCACAAAGTGACTGATATTACATCTATCCTCATGAAAGTACAACTCAAGAACCTTTTTGTTGCCCGCAGAGTTAGATATGATAACTTATGAAGTGTGTGGTTTAACTCTGCTAAATCCTTATGTACCGGAAGAAGGGCACAGTCCAGTTAGAACTAAACCTCAGTATATCTCTGTTTACTAATTTGAATGTTCATATTTCTCCTGACAAGTCCAAATTTTTCAAAAAGACATGAGAGAGACAAAGACTGGTACACAAATGTGTGTTTCTCAGCAGTATATATGTGTTTTAATACACCAAAAAGTTACTAGATTAACAGTTAATAACTGATATAAGATTATCTTTATAGAATTGCTTTTCTATCGCAGAAGTCCAGCTATTGCAATTTTTTCCATCAATCTATTCATCAAAATATTGTGCCTATCAGGGATAATATTGTGTTGATGTATGATCATCCACTTTATTTTGATTAATGTAATGTGTTTTTATTGACAGAGAGTATTCATACGATTCCTGAAACGTCTACAGATGTAATATTTTGAATCCAGCCACCCTGTTGCCTCTGGAGCAAGGGGGAGGGAAGAGTTAGGGCACTTAAACTTTTCTTCCAGATCCAGAGTGTTTGCAGATGATGTCACAAGAGACAGCGGGATGTGGTAAATTAGACATTAGGTAATCCAGATCATGTGCTCTTTGTGGATGGATCGAGGTATGGCCAGGATGGCAGGTACTACACCGGTGGGTCAGTGGTGATTAAACATGACACTCTTAAATAAAGCATAGTCCACACCACCACCCATGTCTGCTCAAGAAGTGGAGCTAAAGACTCTGAAGATGGCTTACAGATATGCAGATGAGAAAACAGCCAACATTACACTGATTCCAGGTATGCCTTTGGGATAGCCCATGATTATGGGCCCAATTGGAAAACCAGAGACTTCCTGACTGCATCAGGTAAACCCATCACAAATGGGGAAGCAGTAAGATCTCTGATGGAAGCACTCATGTCGCTAACTTGAGTGGCGATGACAACATAAAGGTCACTGTAAAACAGACTCAGAGGCGGCAACATGGCTGCCAAATTGACTAGGCAGACCCCTGCCTTAGTGGCCACAGTTCAGGTCCATGAAATAACTCCTCCTGTCTCACTGGAAGTTCTTAAGACCTTACAGAACCAGGTGGGGGAAGGAGGAAGGGAATGGTGGATGAAAAAGTGGGGACTACAAATGAGGAAGGCCTAGTACAGTTCAAAGGGAAACTCTGACTTCAACAGGTCCCTCTACCCCACGATGACTCAGAGAGCCCATGGTACACGCAAGGTATACCCCAGTGTTCAGCACTGTAACAGTCAGATGTACTCAAGGATGTATGATTTGTGCTCAGAACAATGTGTGTAAGGTAGTTAAGGTACCACAGAAATACACGTCTTGCCCTTTCTATCTGTCTAAATGTTTGCAGACTACATTCAACTGCCCAAGGTGGGCATGTATGAGTATATATTGATGTGTGATGACTTGTTTGCAGGATGGCCAAAAGCATACCCAAAGAATCAAAGAAGATTATGGCCAAAGTTATATGCAGGTATTGGGTACCTGAGACCATTGAAAACAGCAGAGGTGTTCACTTCACAGGTGAAGTGATGCAGGAGATGATGAAGGTTTTGGGTGTAGAACAGGCTTTGCATGCTTCGTACCATCCACAAAGCAGCAGTAGGGTAGGGAAAAGGAACTGAACGGGACGCTAAAGTTAAAGATTCAAAAAGCCATGAACAGAGTGCGACAGGCCTTAGTCCCTATGAGGTCCTTAGTAGGTCAGTCCCCAGGACAGGATTGTATTTCCCACAGTGGCTCCAGATACAACATGGTTGTCTGACAGATTATATGATCAGTTTGCACAAGCATTTGACTAAAATATATTCTTCGTAAAAGGACAGATCAGATAAGTTCTCAAACCTTTTGATGGTCAATTCAAAGAGTTGTTGACCACAAGCACATCAGTGAAGGTTGAAGGAAAGCTTAATTCGAGTCATTTCAAGAATGTGATGAAGTCTGGAGACTTGAAAGGATGAAAGGATGATGTTTCTTGTTCCCCCTTGTGTTACTGCTGATCCTGACTCAAAGCATATAGATCCTAATCGAGATCGTAAAAATAGGTTTTGGGACCGTGGAAAAGTTGTGCAAAAGGAAAAACAAAGTTGTTACGGTCTGATAGTTCTAGCACAGTGATCCATTGACAGTATTGCCCGAAGATAGTTAGTATTAATAGTTCTTATGTCCACATTAATTAATGGCCAGGTCATGAATGCCCTAAAAGGGCCTACTTCTTATTCCTGAACTTATCATTAATTCTGCTATGTGCGTTAATTGTGCGTTGTGTCATCCCATGCATTAGGAGGTTATTGTTAAAAGTCATAGATAAGGATACCCCGGAGATGATCATGCAAGAGCTTGATGAGGATGGGAGACAAGGTCAACTTCGTTCTGTTTTTAGGCACATTAGGATCCTACGCTGCATTTCTGGTATTCCAATAAAACCGTAACATACTGCATTTACATAGTTGTTTGCAAAAAAAACAGTTTTTGCGTTAGATAGCACATTAGCGACCTACGCTACATTTCTGATATTCCAATAAAACCGTAACATACTACATTTACATAGTTGTTTGCAAAAAAAACACAGTTTTTGTGCTAGATAGTACATTAGCGGCCTACGCTGCATTTCTGACAGTCTAATAAAACCGTAACCAACTGCATTTACATAGTTGTTTGCAAAAAATTAAGTTTTGTGCAAAATAGCGCATAAGGATCCTACACTACATTTATGATATTCCAATAAAACCGTAACATACTGCATTTACATAGTTGTTTAAAAAAAACACAGTATTTGTGCTAGATAGCACATTAGCGGCCTACTCTGCATTTCTGACAGTCCAATAAAACCATAACATACTGCATTTACATAGTTGTTTGAAATAAACACAGTTTTTGAGCTAGATAGCACATTAGGATCCTACGCTGCATTTCTGATATTCCAATAAAACCGTATCATACTGCATTTACATAGTTGTTTGCAAAAACACAGCTTTTGTGCTAGATAGCACATTAGAGGCCTATGCTGCATTTCTGATATTCCAATAAAACCGTATCATACTGCATTTACATAGTTGTTTGCAAAAAGCACAGTTTTTGTGCTAGATAGCGCATAAGGATCCTACACTACATTTCTGATATTCCAATAAAACCGTAACATACTGCATTTACATAGTTGTTTGCAAAAAACACAGTTTTTGTGCTAGATATCATATTAGCGGCCTACGCTGCATTTCTGACAGTCTAATAAAACCGTAAAATACTGCATTTACATAGTTGTTTGCAAAAAATACAGTTTTGTGCTAGATAGCACATTAGTAACCTACGTTGCATTTCTTATATTCCAGTAAAACCATAAAATACTGAATTTACATAGTTGTTTGCAAAAAACACAGTATTTGTGCTAGATAGCACATTAGTGTCCTACGCTGCATTTCTGATATTCCAATAAAACCGTAACATACTGCATTTACATAGTTGTTTGCAAAAACACAGTTTTTGTGCTAGATAGCACATTAGTAACCTACGTTGCATTTCTTATATTCCAGTAAAACCATAAAATACTGAATTTACATAGTTGTTTGCAAAAAACACAGTATTTGTGCTAGATAGCACATTAGCGGCCTACGCTGCATTTCTGACAGTCCAATAAAACCATAACATACTGCATTTACATAGTTGTTTGAAATAAACACAGTTTTTGAGATAGATAGGACCTTAGGATCCTATGCTGCATTTCTGATATTCCAATAAAACCGTATCATACAGCATTTACATAGTTGTTTGCAATAAACACAGTTTTTCTGCTAGATAGCACATTAGCGACCTACGTTGCATTTCTGATATTCCAATAAAACCGTAACATACTGCATTTACATAGTTGTTTGCAAAAAACACAGTTTTTGTGCAAAATAGCGCATAAGGATCCTACACTACATTTCTGATATTCCAATAAAACCGTAACATACTGCATTTACATAGTTGTTTGCAAAAAACACAGTTTTTGTGCAAAATAGCGCATAAGGATCCTACACTACATTTTTGATATTCCAATAAAACCTTAACATACTGCATTTACATAGTTGTTTGCAAAAAAAACACAGTTTTTGTGCTAGATAGCACATTAGCGGCCTACGCTGCATTTCTGACAGTCTAATAAAACCGTAAAATACTGCATTTACATAGTTGTTTGCAAAAAATAGAGTTTTGTGCTAGATAGCACATTAGTGACCTACGTTGCATTTCTTATATTCCAATAAAACCATAAAATACTGAATTTACATAGTTGTTTGCAAAAAACACAGTTTTTGTGCTAGATAGCACATTAGCGACCTACGTTGCATTTCTGATATTCCAATAAAACCGTAACATACTGCATTTACATAGTTGTTTGCAAAAAACACAGTTTTTGTGCTAGATAGGGCATAAGGATCCTACACTACATTTCTGATATTCCAATAAAACCGTAACATACAGCATTTACATAGTTGTTTGCAAAAAAAACACAGTTTTTGTGCTAGATAGCACATTAGAGGCCTACGCTGCATTTCTGAGAAGTCCAATAAAATCGTAACATGCTGAATTTACATAGTTGTTTGCAAAAAACACAGTTTTTGAGATAGATAGCACCTTAGGATCCTACGCTGCATTTCTGATATTCCAATAAAACCGTATCATACTGCATTTACATAGTTGTTTGCAAAAACACAGCTTTTGTGCTAGATAGCACATTAGCGACCTACGTTGCATTTCTGATATTCCAATAAAACCATAAAATACTGCATTTACATAGTTGTTTGCAAAAAACACAGTTTTTGTGCTAGATAGCACATTAGCGACCTACTTTGCATTTCTGACATACCAATAAAACCGTAACATACTGCATTTACATAGTTGTTTGCAAAAACACAGTTTTTGTGCTAGATAGCACATTAGCGACCTACGTTGCATTTCTGATATTCCAATAAAACCGTAACATACTGCATTTACATAGTTGTTTGCAAAAAACACAGTTTTTGTGCTAGATAGCGCATAAGGATCCTACACTACATTTATGATATTCCAATAAAACCGGAACATACTGCATTTACATAGTTGTTTGAAAAAAAACCACAGTTTTTGTGCTAGATAGCACATTAGCGGCCTACGCTGCATTTCTGACAGTCCAATAAAACCGGAACATACTGCAATTACATAGTTGTTTGCAAAAACACAGTTTTTGAGCTAGATAGCACATTAGGATCCTACGCTGCATTTCTGATATTCCAATAAAACCGTATCATACTGCATTTACATAGTTGTTTGCAATAAACACAGTTTTTCTGCTAGATAGCACATTAGTGACCTACGTGGCATTTCTGATATTCCAATAAAACCATAAAATACTGCATTTACATAGTTGTTTGCAAAAAACACAGTTTTTGTGCTAGATAGCGCATAAGGATCCTACACTACATTTCTGCTATTCCAATAAAACCATAACATACTGCATTTACATAGTTGTTTGCAAAAAACACAGTTTTTGTGCTAGATAGCGCATAAGGATCCTACACTACATTTCTGACAGTCCAATAAAACCGTAAAATACTGCATTTACATAGTTGTTTGCATAGAACACAGTTTTTGAGATAGAAAGCACATTAGGATCCAACGCTGCATTTCTGATATTCCAGTAAAACCGTATCATACTGCATTTACATAGTTGTTTGCAAAAACACAGCTTTTGTGCTAGATAGCACATAATCGACCTACGTTGCATTTCTGATATTCCAATAAAACCATGAAATACTGCATTTATATAGTTGTTTGCAAAAACACAATTTTTGTGCTAGATAGGGCATAAGGATCCTACACTACATTTCTGATATTCCAGTAAAACCGTATCATACTGCATTTACATAGCTGTTTGCAAAAAACACAGCTTTTGTGCTAGATAGCACATTAGTGACCTACGTTGCATTTCTGATATTCCAATAAAACCGTAACATACTGCATTTACATAGTTGTTTGCAAAAAACACAGTTTTTGTGCAAAATAGCGCATAAGGATCCTAGACTACATTTTTGATATTCCAATAAAACCTTAACATACTGCATTTACATAGTTGTTTGCAAAAAAAACACAGTTTTTGTGCTAGATAGCACATTAGCGGCCTACGCTGCATTTCTGACAGTCTAATAAAACCGTAACATACTGCATTTACATAGTTGTTTGCGAAAAATACAGTTTTGTGCTAGATAGCACATTAGTAACCTATGTTGCATTTCTGATATTCCAATAAAACCATAAAATACTGAATTTACATAGTTGTTTGCAAAAAACACAGTTTTTGTGCTAGATAGCACATTAGCGACCTATGTTGCATTTCTGATATTCCAATAAAACCGTAACATACTGCATTTACATAGTTGTTTGCAAAAAACACAGTTTTTGTGCTAAATAGCACATAAGGATCCTACACTACATTTATGATATTCCAATAAAACCGTAACATACTGCATTTACATAGTTGTTTGAAAAAAAACACAGTTTTTGTGCTAGATAGCACATTAGCGGCCTACGCTGCATTTCTGACTGTCCAATAAAACCATAACATACTGCATTTACATAGTTGTTTGAAATAAACACAGTTTTTGAGCTAGATAGCACATTAGGATCCTACGCTGCATTTCTGATATTCCAATAAAACCGTATCATACTGCATTTACATAGTTGTTTGCAAAAACACAGCTTTTGTGCTAGATAGCACATAATCGACCTACGTTGCATTTCTGATATTCCAATAAAACCGTAACATACTGCATTTACATAGTTGTTTGCAAAAAAAACACAGTTTTTGTGCAAAATAGCGCATAAGGATCCTACTGTACATTTCTAATATTCCAATGAAACCGTAACATACTGTATTTACATAGTTGTTTGCAATAAAAACAGTTTTTGTGCTAGATAGCACATTAGCGACTTACGTTGCATTTCTGATATTCCAATAAAACCGTAACATACTGCATTTACATAGTTGTTTGCAAAAAACACAGTTTTTGTGCAAAATAGCGCATAAGGATCCTACACTACATTTATGATATTCCAATAAAACAGTAACATACTGCATTTACATAGTTGTTTGCAATAAACACAGTTTTTGTGCTAGATAGCACATTAGCGACCTACTTTGCATTTCTGACATACCAATAAAACCGTAACATACTGCATTTACATAGTTGTTTGCAAAAAACACAGTTTTTGTGCTAAATAGCGCATAAGGATCCTACACTACATTTATGATATTCCAATAAAACCGGAACATACTGCATTTACATAGTTGTTTGAAAAAAAAACACAGTTTTTGTGCTAGATAGCACATTAGCGGCCTACGCTGCATTTCTGACAGTCCAATAAAACCGGAACATACTGCAATTACATAGTTGTTTGCATAAAACACCGTTTTTGAACTAGAAAGCACATTAGGATCCAATGCTGCATTTCTGATATTCCAATAAAACCGTATCATACTGCATTTACATAGTTGTTTGCAAAAAACACAGATTTTGTGCTAGATAGCACATTAGTGACCTACGTGGCATTTCTGATATTCCAATAAAACCATAAAATACTGCATTTACATAGTTGTTTGCAAAAACACAGTTTTTGAGCTAGATAGCACATTAGGATCCTACACTACATTTCTGATATTTCAATAAAACTGTAACATACAGCATTTACATAGTTGTTTGCAAAAAAAAACAGTTTTTGTGCTAGATAGCACATTATCGGCCTACGCTGCATTTCTGACAGTCCAATAAAACCGTAAAATACTGCATTTACATAGTTGTTTGCATAAAACACAGTTTTTGAGCTAGATAGCACATTAGGATCCTACGCTGCATTTCTGATATTCCAATAAAACCGTATCATACTGCATTTACATAGTTGTTTGCAATAAACACAGTTTTTGTGCTAGATAGCACATTAGCAGCCTACGTTGCATTTCTGATATTCCAATAAAACCATAAAATACTGCATTTACATAGTTGTTTGCAAAAAAAACTGTTTTTGAGCTACATAGCACATTAGGATCCTACACTGCATTTCTGATATTCCAATAAAACCGTATCATACTGCATTTACATAGTTGTTTGCAAAAAACACAGCTTTTGTGCTAGATAGCACATTAGCGACCTACATTGCATTTCTGATATTCCAATAAAACCGTAACATACTGTATTTACATAGTTGTTTGCAAAAAACACAGTTTTTGAGCTAGATAGCACATTTGGATCCTACGCCGCATTTCTAACAGTCCAATTAAACCGTTAACTTCAGCTGTTACATTGTTGGCTGGATAATTCACATTTTTTGTGATAGTGAAGTAATTGTATTGAATTGCTGCGTTACATTGTTGTGTGACATAAATAAATGTATTCTATTAATGACACCGGCACTGCCTTACTGTTAGTGAACTTAATTGTTGACTATTGGCAGTTAAATTGTCACCTGAGATAAACCATCTGTTAGTTTGGTGGGTGAACACAAATAATGAGGAGAATGTCAAATAAGGGACGTGGCCCTGGTCGTGGTGGTGGTGGTGGTGGAGCTCCTGTTGCAGAGAGAGGACATGGTCATTCTGTGCCAGCTACATGCCCAAGTGAAACACCTTCCTCAGGTGCGAGTAAGCAACAGAACTTTCAGCGTTATTTAGTAGGCCCGAATGCCGCTCTATGAATGGTGAGGCCAGAACACGTACAGGTGCTAGTAGATTGGGTGGCTGACAGTGCCTCTAGTACCTTCACATTGTCTCCCACCCGGTCCACTGCTGAAAGCTCAGAGTTGGAACCTGCAAGCCATGGGCATCTATCTTGCACCTCACACCCTTGCAAATCAGCCAAGCAGTCTGAGTCCCAAGTCATGCAGCAGTCTCTTATGCTTTTTGATGACTCTGCTGGCAGGGTTTCCCCGGGCCATCCAACTAGTCCTGCCCCTGAAGTAGAAAAGATTGAGTGCACCGATGCCTAACAACTCATGTTTGAGGATGAGGACATGGGAAGACCACCGGAGCACGTCTCTGATGATGACAAAATACAGGTGCCAACTGCTGTGCCTTTCTGCAGTGTGCAGACCGACAAGGAGGGCAGGGGTGAAGACTGGGTGAAAGATGATGTGGAGGATGATTAGGTCCTAGATCCCACATGGAATCAAGGTAATGCAAGTGACCTTTGCAGTTTGGAGGAAGAGGCGGTAGTCGCACAGAGCCACCAGCACAGCAAAAGAGGGAGCAGGGTGCAGAAGCAGAGCAGCCGTACCCTAGACAGTACGCTTGCTCCTGCCCACCACACTCAGGGACCGAGCACACCAAAGCCAGCTCCAAGGAATTCACTGGCGTGGCAGTTCTTCAGACAATGTGCAGACGACAAGACACGAGTGGTTTGCACACTGTGAAATCAGAGCCTAAAGTGAGGCATAAACATACTAAACCTGAGCACAACCTGCATGTCCATGCATCTAAGTGCAAAGCACGAGATGCAGTGGAGTAAACACCTCAAAAACCAAGAAAGGTCTCAGGCTCCTATTTCTCCCTCTTCTGCTGCAGTCTCGGCCTTATCCTCCACCTCTGGAGTGACAGTGGCAATGGCCACCCCGCAAATGGAGGATGGGACAGAAACGCTCCCATCTCCGTCACCTTCAACAAGCAGCACCATAATGTCCAATGGAAGCGTTCAGCTGTCCATCTCCCAAACACTGGAGCGAAAGAGGAGGTAGCCCCCTACCCACCCGCGATCCCTGGCCCTGAATGCCAGCATTTCAAAATTGCTGGCCTTTGAAATGCTGTCATTCGGTCTGGTGGAGACGGAGAGTTTTAAAAGCCTTATGGCGGTGGCTGTCCCACAGTACGTCTTTCCCAGCCGCCACTACTTTTCCAGGTGAGCCATCCCTTACCTGCACAACCAAGTGGGGGACAAAATCAGGTGTGCACTGCGCAACACTAGGGACGTTATATCTCCCTAACACAACACTGGGTAAATGCAGTGGCGGCTGGGCCCGAAGTGGATAGCTGTTTGGCGCATGTTCTTTCGCCACCGAGGATTGCAGGGCATTTCTCTTCGCCTCCTGTTACCTTCTCCTCCTACTCCTCTTCTTCCTCTACCACCTCATTATCCGCTCAGCGTAACACCTTCACCACCAACTTCAGCACAGCCAGGGGGAAACAACAGCAGGCAGTGTGGAAACTCATCTGTTTGGGGGACAAACCCCACACCGCGCAGGAGCTTTGGATGGGCATGGAACAACAGACTGATGAGTGGTTGTCCATGGATTCAGCTTAAAAAAAGGGGAGGGATGTCTAAATCTGACTCTTGGAGGGGTGAGAGGAGAGAACGTGAATTTTTGTCTTTGACTGGTAGTGCACAATTTCTCCTAACTGCCGAGGTGGCGGTAGAGTCCAAGACTGTGGGCATCAAGGTGTTTATCAACAGTGGGGCAGGGGTGAACCTGATTGATGCTCAGTTCGTCCGTATGCACGGGTTGTCTCCAAGTGCATTAGAGAAACACATTTCCATTTTTAATATTGATTCTGCACCTCTAACTCAGAAGTGTTTATCTCAGATGGTGCATGCCATCTGATTTAGAGTGGGTGACTTCCATCAGGAATTTGTGTTTTGTTTTGGAGGGTCTCCCTGCTCTGTTGGTTCTGGGATTACTGTGGTTAAGCAAGCACAATTCAACTATTGATTGGCAAGCTAGACAGATTCTGGATTGGGGTGATTATTGCATTAACAATTGTCTGAATAAATCTTTTTCTGCTTTAACCACTAAAACATTACCCTCTTTTATATCTCATGTATTTTCTGAAAGTGGATGACAGGATTTACCTCCGCATCGGGAATATGATTGTCCTATCAACCTTATTCCCGGAGCTAAATTGCCACATCTAGGTTGTATAACCTTTCTGGACCTGAAAGAATGCCCATGAGGGAGTATATTACCTAGAGTTTGGCTAAAGGACACATAAGACCTTCCAAATCTCCAGTGGCAGCAGGGTTTTTCTTTGTATAAAAAAAGGACGGAACTCAGGCCATGTCTGGATTTCCATGAGCTCAATCAGATTACTGTCCATGATCCTTACCCCCTTCCTTTAAATCCTGATTTGTTTAACCAGATTGTTGATGCCAAGATGTTCTCCAAGTTAGACTTAATGGGGACATATAATCTGGTCAGGATCAAGAAGGGGATGAATGGGAGACGGCATTTAATAACCCAGAGAGTCACTTTAAGAACCTGGTCATGCCTTTTGGGTTGACCAATGCTCCTGCGGTTTTCCAGCATTTTGTGAATGACATGTTTCATAACCTGGTGGGAAGGTTTGTTGTCGTGTATTTGGATGACATACTAATTTATTCTCCAGATGTGAAGACTCATCAGGATAACGTTAGACAGGTGTTACAGATCCTAAGAGATAATAAATTGTACTAAAAATGTGTTTTTGCTGTACATGAGGTGAAATTTTTGTGCTACCTGCTATCATCTTTAGATTTTCGAATGGATCCAGAGAAAAGTCCGTGCTGTATTGTACTGGGGTTGACTCGAAAATCTGAAGGCTCTTATGCAGTTTTTGGGACTCACCAACTATTACCAAAAATTTATTCAGAACTAATCAACAGTGGTGAAACCCTTGGACATGACTAACAAAGGGATGGATGTTTCCGTGTGGTCGGATTCGGCGTTGCGAGGATATTGAAACTTTGGAGACAGTTCAGAGAAGAGCTACTAAACTAGTACATGGATTGCAGGACAAAACTTACCAGAAAAGATTAAAGGACCATAACATGTATAGCTTGGAAGTAAGAAGAGACAGAGAGGATATGATAGAAACTTTTAAATACATAAAGGGAATCAACACAGTAAAAGAGGAGAGAATATTTAAAAGAAGAAAAACTGCTACAAGAGGACATGGTTTTAAATTTGAGGGGCAAAGGTTTAAAAGTAATATCAGAAAGTATTACTTTACTGAGAAAGTAGTGGACGCATGGATTAGCCTTTCTGCAGAAGTGGTAGCTGCAAATACAGTGAAAGGAGTTTAAGCATGCATGGGATAGGCATAAGGCCATCCTTCATATAAGATAGGGCCAGGGGCTATTCATAGTACTCAGTATATTGGGCAGACTAGATGGGCCAAATGGTTCTTATCTGTCGACACATTCTATGTTTCTATGTTTCTATGTTTCCTGCAGTTAAAGAATGCTGCTCTTCTGTCCCTATATTGGTGCAGCTGGATGTATCACAACTAGAGATCAGTGAATCGAAGCTGATGAAGGGGAATTCGATCCGAATTTCAGGAATTATTAGATTCGCACCGAAGCTGGATTTCCTCATGCTTCGATGTAACGAATCGCATTTTTTCTTAAAATGGCTGCTGCACGTGTGAGGACATGGAGAAAGGAACTCTGGGAAGGAGAGATCACCCATAATGCCATGCATGCAGCCAATCTGCAGCCAGCCATATGATCTCACAGCCCTATAAATAGCGTCAGCCATCTTAGATTCTGCCATTTACCAGTGTAGTTAGTGCAGGGAGCTCTGCAAGCACTAGGGACAGTGATAGGAAAGATTTGATTGTGGTGAAAAAACGATTTATAAGTGCAGGGAAAGAATATGGAGGAATCGTTCCACAGCATTTATGTAGAACAGGGTTCAGTAGGGAAGGTTATAGACTGGGTAAAAGGAACAATCCTATTTCACCTTGGTGCACTGACTGGGGATCCAAATTGCCATTATACAGCTCTGTCATTCCAGAAAACTGTTCTTGTTACTGGGGGCAAGTGCTGTTTGATACAGCCATTGACAGGGTTTATTACAAGGAAATTTTTCTACATTTTGTCTTATTTGCCCTTCTGCTGTACACTTATATGTTTTAAAGCCCTTTTTTCCGTGTATTAGTGGCAAAAGACAAATATATTTGCCCTTGTGCGGTGCAGTGATATATTCTAAAGCCCTGTTTGCCGTGTATTAGTGGCGAAACAAAAACATATTCGCCCTTCATCGTCGTACTTATCTGTTGAAAAGGCTTTTGTGTTGTGTAAAAGTAGAAAAAAATTAGGACCTAATTGCCAGCAGTGCAGTGATATATTCTAAAGCCATGTTTGCCGTGTATTAGTGGCGAAAGAAAAAAGATTTGATCTAACATTTGATTATTTGATCTAACAGTATGTCAGACAGAAAAGTGCCAGGCCCTGCACAGGGGAGTTGCAGAGGCCTAAATGTTTCTGGCGCATGCAAAGGTCACAGCAGAGTAAGGGGCCGTGGCAGCAGGGGTCACTTCGATAGTCCTGAGCTCCCAGTGTCAGCTAGTGGTCATATCTTGACCTGCAACCCAGCGGGTTTTGAATGGTTGACTCAATCTTCGACTTCGTCGCAAGTGATTTCAGAAACCCCTACTCAAGAGTTGGTAGGTTCATCAGACACAACCCTTAGTTGACAGGGTAGTGAAGAAGGCCCTGTACCCTCACCTATCCTCAACCTGCCTCTGTCCTTTTCTGTTCCCTCAACAAGAGAATTATTGTATGCTGTGGGCTCAGCTGCACCATACAGTTAGGACGAGCTACTAGAAGACAGTCAGCAGCTACTGGCCAGCCAAGATGTGGAGGAGACATCCGCTGCATCCTCCACTAGGTGGGCAAGTAGTGATGAGGAGAGTGGTGTGTGAGCTGGTGTGGCGAGCGCTCCTTACCCAGAGACGGTTGAGGAGGATATTAGTGGGAGCCGGGTGACAAAGGAGCTTCATTTTTTATTTCTGATTTTTTTCTTTATATAATAATGTAATATTATAAAATCCGGTGTCTCCATGAAAAATCTGCAGCCTGGGGGCCCCGTGTGGCTTCTACACACTTTCAAAATAATCCTTCAGCAGGGCAAATAGATTTTGGATAACCAGGACGCTCCATGACCTTTCTAGGAGCTTCAGTCAGGAGCAGCGGTTCATTTCTGAGACGTCCGTATAGTGCGGAGGGAATCCGAAGACCCTCTCCATCTCAGTGCTCCACAGGATGTCCTCCTTCCCATCCATGATGACTGGGAACTCGTGATGTTTTCCCTGACAAAGAGACCAGGAGCTGGTAGTTATTGTTTGATGAACTTCGCGACTCTTCTGGGCTCCAAGCAATCTTGAAGCTTTGTCTTCTCATTGTCTGTAGCTACTAGAGGCCTGTTAATGCCAGGCAGGTTCCCACAGAAGTATCTGGCTCAATGAGCAGCCGATACCGCACTTGCATCAATCTTGACAGGATTTGTCTCCAGGTGGAGAGAAATTGTTTTTTGGAATGCTTTCTCCATCGCAACCACGTTCTCGAATAACATGAAGACTAGCCGATTCTCTCCTATCTTAGACAAAACTTTATTGAGTAAACGTGGAAAGTCAAAAAACTGTTGTTCACTGCCCCTATAAAGGCCTTCCTGGTGCTGGTTAACCAAAGATAAGTCATTACAAGGACTGCCGCCAATGATTAGATCGGATTGTCTCCATTCTTCAATCTGTTTCCTGGTTATATTCTGTATGTCGTCCACAGCAGACTCCTTATGCGTGTTACTGCAAGGCACAATGTTCTACACCATAATAAAGGCTCTAATCACAACCTTTAACTGTGGAAGTTGACGCATCTGAGGTGGGGGTAGGAGCAGTCTTATCGCAGGGCCCATCACCTTGTAAATGGCGCCCATGTGCATTTTTCTCAAAAAAAAAAACTCTCTTCTGCAGAGAGAAATTACGATGTGGGAAACAGAGTTGCTGGCCTTTAAGTTGGCTTTTGAGGAGTGGCGTCATTGGTTGGAAGGGGTGATTCATCCGATCATGGTGTTCACAGATCACAAAAATCTGGCTTTCCTAGACTGAACCCGAGGTAGGCCAAATGGTCTTTGTTTTTTACCAGATTCAATTTCATTGTCACTTATCATCCTGGGGTTAAGAACATCAAGGCAGATGCCTTGTCACGTAGTTTCCTGGAGGTGGTGATTTTGAAAATTAGAGTCCGATACTGTCGGAGGGGGTGGTGATATCCGCTCTATACCCTGACCTAGAGGTGAAGGTGTTAGAGGCTCAGGGAGGTGCACCGGAGTCTTGCCCCTCTGGGAAATTGTTTGTTCCATCTGTGTTTGAGGAACAGCACTGTACGGTTCTTGCGGGACACCCTGGGAGCAGATCCACTGCTCAACTCTCATAGATTCTGGTGGAAGGGGTTGTGTAAGTGTGTTGAGGACTTTGTGTCAGCCTGTAGTATCTGTTCACGCGCTAAGGTGACACATACTTGACCTTCTGGATCTCTACTTCTGTTGCTCATACTGTCTAGACAACGGACTCATTTGTCTATGGATTTTATTACTGATCTGCCTAATTCATCTGGAAAGCCAGTTATTTTGGTGGTAGTTGATTGCTTTAGTAAAATGGTGCACTTTATAGTGGCCTACCTAATGCTAAAACACTTGCGCAAGTATTTGTTGACAACATTGCGAAACTTCATGGCATTCCCTCTGACGTGGTCTCGGATCGTGGGACTCAGTTAGTGTCCAGATTCTGGAAGTTGTTCTGTACATGGCTGGGGGTACAACTGTATCTTTTGGACAAGTGGACAAAGGGAGTGCACTAATCAGAGTCTGGAGACTTACTTAAGATGTTTTGTCTCTGAGAACCAGGAGGAATGATCCTCGTTTTTGTCTTTGGCAGAGTTTGCCATAAACAATCGTAGAGAGGAATCCACTGGTAAGTCGCCATTTTTTGGGACATATGGGTTTTACCCACAATTTGGCACATTCTCTAGTTCGGATACTTCCGGTATCCCTGAGGAGGAATGTTGTCCGTCATCATTGTCTTCTATATGGTGGAATATTCAATATAACTTGATGAATATGGGAAACAAGTATAAACGTGTGGCTGACAGGAAACGTAAGAATGGTCCGGACCTAAGTGTGGGTGATTTGGTGTGTCTGTCCACAGGAAATATTAAGTTGAAGGTTCCTTCTTGGAAGTTGGGTCCAAGGTTTATTGGTCCATATAAGATTACTGCCATTATTAATCCCGTAGCTTTTCGTCTTGAACTTCCTCAGGCTCTGAAAATTCATAATGTGTTTCACAAATCTTTGTTGAAGAGATATGTTGAGCCTTTGGAATCATCCCCCTTGACAACAGCTCCTGCCATGGTGGACGGCAGTCTGGAATTCCAGATTGCCAAGATTATTGACTCTCGAGTTCTCCATAGATCTCTTCAGTATCTTGTTCACTGGAAGGGTTATGGACCAGAGGAGAGGATGTTGGTACTGGCATCTGACATGAATGCCAGTCGTTTGGTGAAAGCCTTTCACAGGTCTCATCCAGATAAGGTTGGTCCTGGGTGTCCGGAGGTCACCTGTAGAAGTGGGGGTACTGTCACGGACGTTCCCACGACAGGTGGCAGGAGATTGCGAGACTGGCAACATGTGGTTTGATCTGACATGTTTTCCGTTTGGATCAAATTATGTCTGTGTTGTTTCTGGTGCTTGCCACACATTCTTTTCCCAGGTGTGGCTATTATGGTCATTTAACCTTCTCTATTTAATGTTTTTTCTTCCACTATGCTATGTGGTTTATAGCTTCTGTTTGATTTATGGATTGCTGGTGTGTGGATCTCTGCTGAGTTCCTGGCGCTGCCATAGCCACTTGAAGTTAAGTGTTTTCTTTCCCTTTTGTATTTTGTTTGGGTTATTTTGTGTGTTGCATTTCCCTATCATTTGTATTAAGGCATGAGGGAGACTCCTGTTTGTCCTTCCTGTTGGAGGAACAGGTTGTGTCAGTCCTGACATAAGTACCAGGGTCCTATAGGGTGAGTTAGGAAGCTCGGTATTCCGGTGTATGAACTCACCTACTGTACCTCTGGGGTCTGTTCATACTGGTAGTTAGTCAGGACTTTGATTAGGGTTTTACTAGGAGGTGTCCATCTCCTTTCCCTAGTTTTCATATTTGGCTGAGCCTTTGCCATTTTGACTATTTTTCAATCCATTCGAACAATAGTTCCCCACTTCCTTCCTTTCAGATTTTTGTTTGCCATTTGAGATCATTTTATACTACAATGATATTCTGAATAAAAAGGAAACCTCAGTGGCAAGGCATGTTATCCAGGTACATAATGGTGATTCACTTGCCATTAAATTCATTGGGTACAATGTACAGTATACCCCAAAACCAAAGAGGTGGTGACTGGGATAAAATTATCCTCAGAGCAGAAACCAAATGGATCTTTAGATTGAAAAGTATTGTTCCTTACAGTTTAAATGAAAATATTTATCCTTTAATCCATTTCTTTGATCCTATCACTAACCTTGATCTTGGGGGAGGAGCCTGTTCTTCAATATCAGTATCAGGTCAAATTTTAATAACCTATGTGGCTCTGCCCTTTTATGGAACTTCTATACAGCAGCTTGTGTGATCTTGGACATACAGTGCAACACTGACGTCCTTTTACACGGACATCTGACGAGAAACCAGTTGTTGATGTGCATTCTGGTCTCCATGACAACTCTCCACCCCTCGTTAAGTCACATCCACTACATGTCTGCTAAGCAATGTAAGGAGGAAGCAGTGACTGACTATAGTCCACTCCCCCTGCTCCCGATTGGATGTACGGACAGAAGAGCCTCCACAGGAGGTGGAGCACCATGCTCACCACTGCCATTAGAATTTATTCCGCCCATTACGCTGCTCCCTGATGAGCCATGCAACATGGCAAAAAGGCGTGGGAGAGAAGCGTAGAGTCTAGGTGAAGTGAAGGGAGCTTAGGTCCCAGGTGCCAGCTGGCTGGGGGTTGCTCTTTTCAGAGAAGGTGCTTTGACTACAGCCACTTCACGGTTATTGCCCCCCTTCTCTGCAGTATCTAGCAGTAGGGCTAGTGGTGATAATTTATCTGGCTATAAGCTACAGGCGTTAAACAAATTACCTTCGCTTACTTTTGGTGGCATGCTGCACCCAGTGAACGCTGCTAAACTGCAGTGAGCACCCACCACTAGTTGTGTTACTGCAGAGAATCCCCATCATCTGTTAAAGACCTAAACCTAGGCGCTTACCTCCACACTTTAATGTATAAGCTCCTTCTGACTATTTTATTAGTAACCTATGATAAAAGTTATATTTCATAAGCACTTTAGAGCACTTTAAAATAAGGTCCTGGATAATTTATATAGATTATATCATCTGCGTGGAGTAATCAGGAGTTATCAACTACATCTTGACACTAAACCAAGTATGGTACATGTTGGCAGGCAACAGCATGATGGTGGCAGCAGCAGCCGTACAGAAGACAATGGTAGGCAGTTCGCAGCAGTACCATGATGGAGGAAGCAGCTGCAGCCGTATAGAACATGATGGTAGGTAGGTGGCAGCAGTCGCATGACGGTGGCAGCAGTCGCATGACGGTGGCAGCGGTATGATGGAGGTGGCAGCAAAAGAATGGCTTAAGTGTTTAGACATTTTCCTGGACTTTGCCAGCACCTTGCCAGTGTATTCAGTTACAAAGAGTGGCTAAGCACTAACTAAGCACTGGTGAGAACAATATATGGATTTGGGAGGCACTCAATATACCAACGGTTGTTAATATAAACCATTAAAGCCAATGTGCAAATAAATGTTTATAATTAATTCACTGATAACAGTATACAAAATGCAATAAAAAGTGTAGTTGAAATTGATCAAATAAAAATATAAAATATTGGTATTGATGAAAAAAATATTATTAATGAGAATAAAAATTAAAATGAAAATGAAAAATGCAAATAAAAATAAAATCATATAGTTAAAAATAAATGCTGTAGAGTGGAATTTAAAAAGTCAAAGGAAAATCACTGATAGTTAGTGCTTAAAATGTCATTGATATCCTATAGAGGAAGCAGTGGAGGCACAGTTCACTGTAGTCCAAGTCCGTATCCTATATAAATGAGTGTATGATTCTGTAAAAGTTAATGGAGTGTCATACAATGTCCCCCTGTATTAAAAACAGCTGGCCGTATTGAAGGAGGAAGATTTAACTTAAGAATTATTTGTTGTTATTTGTTGTTAAACCTCAAAACGCATATGGTATCTCTGCAGCATATCAGCTCGGCATATTCACAGGCGGCCCCTGAATAAAGTCCAGGACATCGCACACAAGCCCGGCTACTCTACCCAAACAATCAGCCGGTCAACTCGAAGGATTTACCGCCGCAGCTTCTGCCCACGTGGGACGCCATGCTACAGGGCAGGTTAAGCTCGGCCAGGTAACGCTACCATCCCCACAGACATCGGACACAGTAACACAAATCACGCTCTGTTATCTATTGTCTTTAAGCAGTACATGACGCACTCCTATTTCAGACTATACCCACAACTTGAGCAATATATAAAAAGGTACGGCCCATATGAATAGGTGCAGTGCAAGTTCTTGCATCACAACCCTAGCAACACATTGCGAGAATCAACACCTTTGAATTGCGGACTACCATTCGCTAAAGGACGGAAATATACTGGCGGTCTCTCCACACACTATATGGAGATACTATTATTACCGCAGAACAAATAATTCTTAAAGGATAACTGTCACATTTAGACCCTAATTTCAGTTTTCATATATGTAGTTACTAATATGATAATATTCCTGAATCAATAACTATTAGACTTACTTACCCCTTATTTAATAAGATTCAGCCCTTAGCAACCAGTCTGCATAAAACTACAACTTCACTATTCTGTTAAAATGGCCGCCCTCAGCCCTGAGGCTAATCCATAGGATGCCTGCAGTGAAGTTAGTGAAGACCAGCTCTGTATAGGAGGTTCTTGCAGTGAAGTTCCCAGGTCTGGCTGAAGCCTATAGTCCTCCTACAAGCTCTCCTCTTATCAGATAAGGCTTTCATTTATACACTGAGCAGCCGGCATATCTCCCTGGGCTCTACATCCTCCAGCACTGCTAAGGGAGTGTCTGCCAAGCACAGGCATGTGGAGAAGTTCACACACAGCCCAGCACTGTTATCCCCTGTCAGGAAGAACCTGGCTTTTTATACATTCCCTTACAATGTTGACTCACTATCAGTTCCCAGTGCACGCAGCTGTGCTCCGTCCTCATCTGGTAGACGGAAGGAGCATAGCAACCTGATTTTAATCTCAGGTAAAAATAGCCAATACTGGGGACTTTTAGGTGGCTTTTAGGGGTTATTTATTAAACAATCAGAAATTAAAACAGGGCCAACAAGGTGATATTAATCACCAAAATCCAATAGTAAAAAAAAATAAAAAAATACTATACTTTAAGTTAAATCTTCCTCCTTCAAAACGGCCAGCTGTTTTTAATATAGGGGGACACTGTTTGGCATTAACTTTTACAGAATCATCCACTCATTTATATAGGATACGGACTTGGACTACAGTGAACTGTGCCTCCACTGCTCCCCTATAGGATATCAATGACATTTTAAGAACTAACTATTAGTGATTTTCCTTTAACTTTTTAAATTCCACTCTACAGCATTTATTTTTACCTATATATTTTTATTTTTATTTGCATTTTTCATTTGCATTTTTATTCTCATTAATAATATTTTTTCATCAATACCAATATTTTTTATGTTTATTTGATCAATTTCAACTACACTTTTTATTGCATTTTGTATACTGTTATTATTAGTGAATAAATTATTAACATTTATATGCACATAGGCTTTAATGGTTTATATTTACAACCCTTGGTATTTTGAGTGCCTCCCAAATCCATATATTGCTATCATTCACTGTCTCCTTGCGACATTAGGGTGAGTCGCTGGGTAGTGCACCTAACCAGTAGTTCCTCATATTGGTGCAGCCACTGATCTAGCACACAAGTGAGAACAAGGCATTGCTATATTATTACTTTTAGGACCCATTAGAAGAGTAGTCCTCTTCAAAATTTGTAAAGACCCTAACAATATTCAAATAAACATCTCAAAAGATTTCAAATATGTGGGTCCATGAGCTCAAACCCCCAATGGTTGCAGGAAAAGTGGAGTGCTCTTCCAAACCTTAATGTTAATGTTCACAGCCATCACAGTTCTCAGATGTTCACGGATGCAATATCTTGACATGTAGTGTCCCATTAGGACACTAATCGGGGTAGAAGAAGGTCAGCCCCTGATCATTGAGTCTATGGCCCATGAGGCTGTCATAAATCAATTTTCTTAATACTTTCTAAATGTTGTTAAGAACTGCTTAGGCACAATTGCAGCTCTTTTAATAATGTTCAGGAAATAGAATAAATAAATCTGCAAAAAAAAATAAAAACAGATTAGAAAAAAGGATAGGTGTTCCTATACGGTTTTAACTGGTTGATAACATTTTGGCTGACACATTTACTTTAAGTGTGTATTGGTAAGGATAAAGGAAGCCTCAATGTGCATGTTTCTAGAAGGAGGGAGGAGGCTTCGCTCTGCTTGTCCGGTAGAGTGAAGTTGATTACAGGAGGTCTATCCATTCAGTTGATCAAAGACAGACCAGCTAGTCAGTTAGTGAGTGGAGTCCAGTGTTGCTGTGTGCAGCTGAATGGGGACGCTATGGTTAGGTTTGTTTTGAACTTTGTTTTAGCCTTGCCAGAACATTTTTGGGAACTGCTTTGCAAAAACTGTGTAACTCCATCTATTGTGTATGCGTTTTGCATCTTTCTGCTCAGTCAAGACTGTAAGCTATTTGTTCACCTAATTTCATCCAGGCAGCACCCCTGATGTTAGCATCGGAGCATCTTATGCTCTGATGTGCTCCCTTGCCTTGCGCTAGATCGCGCAGGCAAGGGCCCTTTTGTTTACAATAATACACTGCCTGGTGGAAGCTTCTGCCTGGCAGTATGTTTGGTGACATCACCGGCTCTGATGGGCATGCTTTAGTGCTGCCCTAGCTGTTTTACAGGCTAGGGCAGCGCTAAAGCCTGCTCATCAGTGCAGGTAACAGCTCTGAACCCGGACAATCCCTTTAACTCTGTCTCCTGCCTATCATTCACACACTAACACCAAGGGGACCTAAACTTCCACCAGTCAGGGTACTTTAAACAGGGTGTGCTTCGGGGGAACTACTGCACTGCTCCCATCATTCAAGTGTGGCAGTGCTATCCCCTCCCCCCACCTTCACTGCAGCAGGCCCTAGGGTTGAGGGAGGTTTGGTGGATGGATGATGTTTAATTTTCTCATAATTCTTTAAGGTCAAGATGGAAGTACTTTTCTGAATATATGCTGTTTCTACTCAGAAGAGGCATTCAATTGATTAGATAAATTTTTGGACTTTTAAAAATAATTATGGCTGGCTCTTAATAGTTTGCTTGCGTTTTATTGAATCATCACTCTATACAAAAACATCAATTATGTCTCGATTTTACCTAAGACGATATGGGTGAAGGAATTCATACATTTACTCTAGTTAATATTGTCCTAATCCTCCACAGTAATTCATACAATATCTAGACATATATTAAAATACATACAAATTTAAAAATACATTGATTAGATAATCCTGATCCCAAATACGGAGCTCAATAAAAAACAGAAAAACGGATAGGCAGATAGTTGAACAATACCTAATGATGATCTCATCGACACTAAATTATATGGACAACATTATACTGATGACGTGATCCATATATGTGCAGTTAGGCAGTAGTCCGTCACCCTAGGTCTGTGGGTCGGCCGAAGTTTAACCGCTGCTTAATATATTAAAGCTTGTATTTGGTTCCCATTATGTGTTTGAAGTGTCCATATGCTTGATACAATTATAGTACTGGCTGACTCTCTATAAAGCGCTCAGTTTATTCAGCTCCAAATATATTACAGTCATTTATTGATATATTCGCTGAATTTTAGATGTTAGTATCAATTCACATCAGGGAATTGCAGCCTTATATTACTTACGGCCGTGTTCAATCCTCTGAGATTTCAGGGTTTTTTTTTGTTTTGTTTTTTTGTTTTTGTTTTTATGCATGAGCTCCGCATTTGGGATCAGGATTATCTAATGAATGTATTTTTAGTTTTGTATGTATTTTAATATATGTCTAGATATTGTATGAATTACTGTGGGGGATTAGGACAATACTAACTAGAGCAAATGTATTAATTACTTCACCCATATCGTCTTAGGTAAACTAGAGACATAATTGATGTCTTTTCGTTTGTATAGAGTGATGATTCAATAAAACGCAAGCAAACTGTTAAGAGCCAGCCATATTTATTGCTATACGGGTTTTATTCAACTGAGGGGTGTTCAGTGGGCCGGGCTTCAGAATAGCTGGTGAGCTTCCTCGATAAAGTTATTTCTTTTTGAAAATAATTGTTTGCATCAGTTCCCATGAGTGCTGTGAGGATCATGATTTATGAACCTATATCCAAAATAGCCAAGATTAAATACAATCTTAAGATATAGCAATCTAACCTGATGGGTGATCTGCCAGAATTGGTAGAACTATTGAAGATGCTTAGCAATTATAAAACATCTGAAAGGCCAGCACAGTGTGGTGCTCAGTAAGACCAGTAACAATGGCTAATACATATTTAATTGTACATATAGATTAGTTTGATAGAATCAAACTGACTTACATGTGAGGAACATGTGATTCTCTAGTGGACACATGAGCTCATGACCTGAGGATGAACCATGAACATTCTCATCTGAAGCTGGGAACAGAGCAAGGGACTTGCTGTGAGCTTAAATTCTTTTTTAGGTGATCACAAGCTACCTTAGTCCAGCACTGTATCTATAGAATGAACTTTATGTCATGTTCAGGGGTTAGGAGAACAACAGAAAATATCTTAAGCCTTCACATACAAGACATGACACAGAATAGACAAATGAGCGCTTTTTCGAAAATGCAGTGCAGACCTAGTCTCATCCGTCCACTGTCAACTACCTGCTTGGACGATCTGTCCTAAACAACAGCCCCCAACTGGCCAACAGTCCCAATACTGGCTAAGTGCAGGGGCCTAATCCAAGTGCAACGGGTTGCCTCCCTCCAGGGCCCTCTCTATATCGCATCCCAGGTGTAGGAATGCCGAGCGGTATAGTGCGGCCTATCTGTCTCTTTAGATAAAGTTCAATGACAGCTTTACAGCTTTACTGGAATAAATGTTTCTCCAAACAGTTTCAGGCTTTGTCTTGGTTCCAGCAGGCTTTAGCATTAAACTGGCAGGTAAACTCAACTCTGCTATATATTTCTCTCACTCTGCTGTACTGACAAGCTAACTTGGTGTCTTTGTTTCCTCTTTATGCGGGCACTTCACTCTTGTAGTCAGACTTATGTTCAGCCAAAAAGTAGGTCAGAATCCTGGCAGCTCAAACATGGAGTCTCTACCAGAACAAACCAGAACTGCCCCACCTCTTCTGGCAGCAAGCAGAACTGGCCCACTTCTGCCCAAAGGGGGGAGAATGGAATGGTAAGTTCCCTTTTCTCTAAGGATAGTGCTGCCATTTACGCTGTCACCTGCTGGTGAACCAGGCACATTACATGTAATAAACAGTTACATAACAAAATTATGAATGCACATCGTGGAGGACCTGGAAAGACTATTAGAGATAGTAGCAGGGTGCAGTAGTGGTAACACCACTCTAGGGTGTTACACAAGCACCCGCAGTTAGAACTTCAGGGACCTGTTCACATAGCCGGAACCCATGCAGACCAAACAGACATTAATCAATCATAAGCAAACCATGGCCCCTCTCATCAGCCCAATGTCTCTCTGACATTGCTTATTTAGGGAAAGTTGGGGGTTCCCCATACACATTAGATTGCTGTTCTCTGTAGGTTACACGCCAATAAACTAATGTGTATGGTGGCCTTTAAACTTGTTTATAGCGGACCGTTACGCACACAACTCCGTTTAGGCGATATTCCCTTTTCAGACACACCGGCAGTTACTGCAAGCACCAATTTCCCAAACTGCAAGCACATGAATGCTGCATACTCCCGAACTGGAAACAGTATACAGCCGAACAGGTAAAACCCTAGGAACAGTTTACACTCCTGGCAGTCGCACTGTAACAGCATACACTCCAATTCCCCCCAAGAATGAGACGACACTTTGCTTGAAGGTTAAGCAGACCACATGTACTGGCCAATACAGCCTCTTTTATTAACATGTTCAGTCCAGAGGAATACCCCCTGGACTTCTACATTAACCAATCATAAAATAACAAAGGAATGACCCTCCCGCACAGGTACACAGAGTACACATTCCCTCCCCTCTGCCTGTGATATAATTACTAAACACAATGGACGAACTTATCACCGGCAGGAAAATATACAGTTTTATACAACATTCCTAACTTCAAAACTATGCATGGGATTTAAAAAAAAATTACATATTCATCCTCAATCCATTCAGGGGAACAACATATCCAAAAATGGTACGAGTTAGACCAGGGGTTCAGAAATGAGTAAAAAGTGTCTTTGTGGAACTGGTTTGGGCCGGAAAGCCATGCTGGCAGTAGGTCACAGAGTCCTCTATCCTGGAGACAACTGGGAAATAATCCAATTATCTCCCAGGACAGAGGCAAAACTCCATTGTGCGCATGTTAGGGAAAAGACACAAAAATACACAAATATACATAACTCCTATTATGCTGAACAGGACCCCCACATTCAGCCTATTCCCAGATGGCTTGGATCTGAGCGCTCAATATATCCGAACAGCGCTCAGATGCCAGAAACACAGTCACATCGCCATGGGGTTTAAGCTTAGCATGGGCTGATGAGAGGGGCCATAATCCTGGGGCAGCAGGTGGGCAACCAGACTTCTCCAGCACCCAGTGGCCAGGTTGGTTTCGCCACATTTCTCCCCTTTTCCAAAAGGACTAACAAGGTACCTAATCTTCTGTCGGTTAGTGCCTTGGTTAGTCCAGCAACCCACCCACAAAACACAATCAGCAGTGCAGCCCCCCCACAACACTTGGTTACTGAACCTGGGAAACTTTGTAGCCTGTTTCTGTCCAATGGCTCCACCATGGCTGTGTTGGGTACTGGTCTCCTGGATCTGTGGGTTGCTGAGTGGGCAGAGGCCAGCGATACTCTGCCCTGGTGCCCGCGCTTTAGCTGGAGTAGCCTGGTTGGAGCCTAGCTGGGAAGAGGGGATAGTAGACTCCTCTCCCTGGACTTGGTCCTGCTGCTGGAGGGGAAGACCGACTGTCTCCCCTTTGGATAAACCTCCCTGCTGCTGGGGGACAGGACCGACTGTCCCTACCCCCTGTAGCCCAGGTGCAGAGACCGCGGTCCCCCCCGCCCCATCTAGGAGAATAAGGTCTCCCCATTAGGAAATAAGCTGCTGCTGGGGAGAGGTGGTAAGAAGCGCCTCTCCCTGACATACTCCATGCTGTTGGAAAGGGGGACCGACTGTCTCCCCTTTCGATACATTGTCCCGCTGTTGGGGAGTGAGACCAACTGTCTCTGCTCCCTGCAGGACACACTGCCGCTGGGGAGGAAGGACGGCACCTTTCAGCTCCCTGTACCCCACTTAGCTGCTGGGAAGAGGGACAGACTGTCTCCTCTCCTAAGGGCACACACTGCCGCTGGGGAGGAAGGACGGCACCTTCAGCTCCCTGTACCCCACTTAGCTGCTGGGAAGAGGGACAGACTGTCTCCTCTCCTAAGGGCACACACTGCCGCTGGGGAGGAAGGACGGCACGTTCAGCTCCCTGTAACTCACTTGGCTGTTGGGGAGAGGAACCGACTGTCTCCTCTCCTAAGGGCACACACTGCTGCTGGGGAGGAAGGACGGCAACTTCAGCTCCCTGGGACTCGCTCGGCCACTGGGGTCTCTCCCCCCTAGCCCACCCTGCTTTAAACTGTAGGTACTCTCCCATTTTTCTCTACACGAGCTGCACTGCTCTCTCTGAGGGGTTGGGTCCATATGCAGCCAGCACCGCATTAACCTCTCTGTCCAACTGCTCCTGAGTGTAGCTGGGTGCCATGCTTGCTCTGCTGAATTTAGTTCTTTTGTAGATAGGGGAGCTGTACGGGTACTATCGCTGCCCTCAAGTTGTAATCCAGGAACTGGTGTAGCCTTGTAGCTGTCCTTCTGGGCCGTAGGAATGATCCCACTGCTGCCACCAATTGTAGCGGACCGTTACGCACACAACTCCGTTTAGGCGATATTCCCTTTTCAGACACACCGGCAGTTACTGCAAGCACCAATTTCCCAAACTGCAAGCACATGAATACTGCATACTCCCGAACCGGAAACAGTATACAGCTGAACAGGAAAAACCCTAGGAACAGTTTACACTCCTGGCAGTCGCACTGTAACAGCATACACTCCAATTCCCCCCAAGAACGAGACGACACTTCGCTTGAGGGTTAAGCATGACTTCACATGTTCTGGCCCATACAGCCTCTTTTATTACCATGTTCAGTCCAGAGGAATACCCCCTGGACTTCTACATTAACCAATCATAAAATAACAAAGGAATGACCCTCCCGCACAGAGTACACATTCCCTCCCCTCTGCCTGTGATATAATTACTAAACACAATGGACGAACTTATCACCGGCAGGAAAATATACAGTTTTATACAACATTCCTAACTTCAAAACTATGCATGGGATTTCAAAAAAAATTACATATTCATCCTCAATCCATTCAGGGGAACAACATATCCAAAAATGGTACGAGTTAGACCAGGGGTTCAGAAATGAGTAAAAAGTGTCTTTGTGGAACTGGTTTGGGCCGGAAAGCCATGCTGGCAGTAGGTCACAGAGTCCTCTATCCTGGAGACAACTGGGAAATAATCCAATTATCTCCCAGGACAGAGGCAAAACTCCATTGTGCGCATGTTAGGGAAAAGACACAAAAATACACAAATATACATAACTCCTATTATGCTGAACAGGACCCCCACATTCAGCCTATCCCCAGATGGCTTGGATCCGAGCGCTCAATATATCCGAACAGCGCTCAGATGCCACAAACACAGTCACATCGCCATGGGGTTTAAGCTTAGCATGGGCTGATGAGAGGGGCCATAATCCTGGGGCAGCAGGTGGGCAACCAGACTTCTCCAGCACCCAGTGGCCAGGTTGGTTTCGCCACATTGTTGATCTTGATTGTTTACCAGAATATGAAGCCATTTCAAAATTTGCCTAGAAACAACTAGAAAATGCAGAACTGTTAAGGAATACAATTGTACAACTTCTAATCTGTTCAAAATACATTATTTTGTTCTCTCTCTGAGTCAATTCCCATTGCTGTAACAGCACAAAATGCAGATCAAAGAAATGAAACTCAGTAGGTAGCAGGTATTGCAAAATATAAAAATAATTACCCCAAGTTGTGAGGTGACACAGATCACGCAAATAAGCATAATAACTCCATTGTATGGGATAAATATTGTGAGCAACATTCCACTTTTATGATTAATATAATTTTCAGTATAATATATTCCTAATGCAGATTCACAGAAGTAAGGTGTCTGGAGATGCACAAGTGGGAGGCTGACTCATAGATCTTAAGATTCATATAGGATATAAATTGAAAGACATGAACCATTATATATCCCTGAAATCATGACACAAGTGTCAGTTTGACTGACATTTTATGCACTGTAAATGGAGATGTTGTTAGTAGTATGTTGATATAACAGTAATATTAGAGTTAGGCCTCATGCACACGACCGTATGTATTTTGCGGTCAGCAAAAAATGGATCGGCAAAAAATACAGATGACCCTCGCGTGTATTCCGTATTTTGCGGAACGGAACAGCTGGCCCCTGATAGAACAGTACTATCCTTATCCGTAATAAGGACAATAATAGGACATGTTCTATTTTTTTGCAGAACGGAAATACGGACATACGGAAAGCACATGGAATAACTTCTGTTTTATTTTGAGAACCCATTTAAATGAATGGTTCCGTATACAGTCGGCAAAAAAAAAGGAACGGACACGGAAAGCCTTAGGCTACATGCACACGACAGTGAAAAACAGACATGTAATGTACATTTTTTTAACGGCCATAAAATGGACATTTTAAAACCAATGGTAGTCTATGGGGTTATTCACGTGTCAAAAAATAGAACATGCTCTATCTTGTCTGTTTTTCACTGACATGACAGACTGCCCCCATACAATTAAATGGGTCCATTTTTAACATCCGTTTCTCAGACAGGCATCAGTGAAAAAAACATCCGTTAAAAATATCAGTTTTTAACTGACTTTTTTTTTTACTGTCGTGTGCATGTAGCCTTAGGCTACTTTTACAACTGCGTTTTTGCTGGATCCGTCAGGATATCAGCAAAAAAATATCAGGTCAATAATTCAACCGCATCTGCTCCGAATGGATCCGGTTGTATTATCTCGCGGCTGAAAATACGGACCCGGCACCATTGACTTGTTTGATACTGGATCCGTCTTGATCAGTATCCCATGACGTACACAAAATAGCTGCTTGCAGTGTTTTTGTGTCCAGCATGGGAACACAACAAAGTGGAACGGAATGCATTCTGGTACACTGAGTTCCGGTTTATTAAGTTTTGTCCCCATTGACAATGAATAGGGACAAAACTGAAGCATTTTCCGCCGGTTTTGAGATCCTCTGACGGATCTCAAAACCGGAAAGGAAAACGCAGATGTGAAAATAGCCTTACCTTGTTACTGTCAAATATTTTCCAAAGGCAGTATTTTTACAAAAGATACATTGTAATTGTAAACCCTAGATGTAAAGTAATTGTGCATCACAATCCCCTTTAAATGGGTTGATCTAAAAAAATATCATTAAATGTGTTTTAAATAGTAAGATATACAATTTACTTACATTATTTTAATTAGCAAAGGTGCCCTGGTCTCCTGCTGCCAGCGCTGGTCCCAAGTCCTGCAGCCTACTTCCAGCTTGTGCATGGGATCTGTGCTGTGTGTGAAGGGGGCTGGCTGACTAGCTTCAATAGCTAAGCCAGTCTTCTTCAGTGTCTATGCAGTGGTCATGACCAGAAGGGGGCCATCTTTTACATTCAGCCAGCCCCCTTCACAAACAACAATGAAGTCATGCTGACTTAGAAAACTCCTGTATCCTGTGCTGAAGCTAGAAGCAGATTTATAGTACCCACAAGCCGAAGAATGGTGCACCTTTGTTAATTGAAGAGTATAATTAAGTTGTACTGTATCTCTTGCTTTTGGAAACACATTTAAAGATAATTGGGCTCAGGGCTGGGACAAGGTCCACCACCAACAGAGGCTGAGCTGCCCAAGTGCGCCCCCCCCCCCTCCAACTTGTGGATGACACTGCTATGGGGGATCTGTGATGAATGATACTGTTATTGGGGAATCTGTGGATGACACATTTGTGTCATCCACAGATCCCCCCTCCCCATAACAGGGTCCATGTAGGAATGACCCCCAATACAAGGGGTGAGGCTGTGGGGTTGTATCTGCTTTTTTGATGACAGCGCCAGCGGGGCCCGTGCAGTGACTGTATTCTACTACACACCCCTCCCCCCACACACACTGTATATAATCTTAATTATATAACTGTAGTGATTTGCTACAGTTATATAGTTAATAAGATTATATCCAGTGAGCGGGGGGGATGGGGGGGGGTAGTAGAATACAGTCACTGTACGGGCCCTGCTGTCATTATGAAATAGCATATGTGACCCCCACCTCTTTTATTGGTGGTCATTCAGTAAATTAACCCTGTTTTGCTGGGGAGGGGGGGTGTCTGTGGGACAAATATGTGTCATCCACAGATTCTCCCCATAACAGGGTTCATTTAGTGATTGACCACCCAAATTGTGGTGACCCAATACATGGGAGTTGCATCTGCAGAGCTTTTGTATAATGCCACCCCACACTGTAGTGTCCCCCACACAGTAATGTCCGCCACACTGCCCCCCGCACAGTAATGTCCGCCACACTGCCCCCGCACAGTAATGTCCGCCACACTGCCCCCCGCACAGTAATGTCCGCCACACTGCCCCCGCACAGTAATGTCCGCCACACTGCCCCCGCACAGTAATGTCTGCCACACTGCCCCCACACAGTAATGTCTGCCACACGCCCCACACAGTAATGTCCGCCACACTGCCCCCACACAGTAATGTCCGCCACACTGCCCCCACACAGTAATGTCCGCCACACGCCCCCACACAGTAATGTCCGCCACACTGCCCCCACACAGTAATGTCCGCCACACTGCCCCCCACACAGTAATGTCCGCCACACTGCCCCCCACACAGTAATGTCCGCCACACTGCCCCCACACAGTAATGTCAGCCACACTGCCCCCCACACAGTAATGTCCACCACACTGCCCCCCACACAGTAATTTCCCCACACCCCCTCAACCACACAGCAGTGCCCCCACATAGTAATTTGTCATGCCCCCTCTTGTCATTCTCCCCTCCTCTTGTCATGCTTTTTCTGCCCCGTCATTCTCCCCCATCTTTTCATGCTCTTTTACCCCCCATGTTGTCATGCTCTTTCTGCCCCCCATGTTGTCACAGACTTAATGAAAGGGGGCCCGGCATTTTCACTGTACTTAATGCCGGGCCCCATCAGAGCGCTCCTCTCACCTCCATTATGGTCACTTCTCCAGGCTTCCAGGATCAGGCCCCAGCGCTGCCTCACATTAAGCAGGTGGGCGGAGCCTAACGGAGGTCTGTTAGGCTCCGCCCACCTGCTTACTCTGTTTCTAGTTAGAGCCAGAGGCAGCGGGGCCTGATGCTGGGGGCCTGAAGCAGCATAATGGAGGTGAGAGGAGCGCTCTGACAGGGCCTGGCTCAGGGAATGACAGGAGGGAGCGCTGAGCGGTTCCCCCCTGTCAGTCCCTCTGCCTCTCGCCGGCCCCTGCCTGCGCCCTGAGGCTGGAGCGCCCTGAGGCTGGAGCCTCCCCAGCCTCTGTGTCGGCCCGGCCCTGATTGGGCTGAACCCCTTTAAGACAATTTTAAGTTGTATGGAGCTGTAATACAGCTGCCAGAGACTTCTATTTGGCCCTACTGTACTTCTGTATGACTCAAAGCACTCCATTTATGAGGTCAAATTCTGACAGAAAAAATGTGGCATGCTCCAATTGATACAGTATTACGGAGCTGTACAGTCCACCTTACATTGGCACACAAACTGTTGGAACTCCATGTGCCTCTATACAGCCTCTGTGTCCATTTTCCTTCAGCCAGTTCACTTTACATGACATTTGTAACATGAAAGGGGGATCAAACAAACAACTGGTCTAGAACCAGGAAAGTGTAAACACTTTTGAAGAAAAGATGTCTTTTTCTCTAAAAATAGCACCCGTATGGTGCCAAAGGAGGTCAAAGGACAGGGAGATCTTCAAGGGCAATGATTCACCTTTGCATATATGGCTACCTTTATTAAGAGGAGAAAACTAATATACTGATCAGTTGAAAGTAAAGGCCATTGTATGGTCTAAATGTCAGATTCAGATGTGCTCCAAGACCCAACCCCTGACAATGTAACTGAACCAAATTTAGGTCATTCTATACCGAATAATATTTCCAACAATGTGCCTCCTGACTCTCCAAAAAAATTGATTTATTTTCATTGTTGATGTGAATACACATTAGGACTGTCTTTGATTTATGTCTCGTACATTTAAATAATATTTAAATTGGAAGAAAGAAATCTAGAAATGTTTTTATCCACGTCTGCAGCAAGCATTAAATACATGCCACAAATTCCAATTGTGTTCCATTTAAAACATGCATTTACATTTAGAAACTGTCATTTTTTTACAGATTTATTTTTGCTTCAATTTTGCTTCATTTATTTTACACTAATTGTGAGTATCATGTCTTTTTCATTCGTATTCAGATGCCTTAAAACATCTGGTGTTATACACTGAAATTAGAGATGAGCGAATTTCAAGTTATCAAATTCGTTCACGCTTCATTTGGTGGTAAAAGCAGAATTGCGTTATGGATTCCATTACCAATGACTATAATGAAATTCTATGACGGAATGCAAAACGTTTTGCAGCCCATAGACTTCTGTTATGACGGACAGAATAACAGAATGCCTTTAAAGGCATTCCGTTATGCATTCCGTCATGGAATTGCATTATGGTCCGTGGTAACAGAAGCGTGAACGAATTTCAAAATGCGAAGTTTGATTATCTCTAATTGAAATGTGTATATTTCACAACTGGCATCTGAGCTCCCACAATGCACTGCACTCTGGAAACACAACAAAAATGACATTTTTAATTTAGGTTTGTATGCTGTCTAAGAAGAAATATACCTCAAAAACTATATAAATTAGGGTACTTTCACACTTGAATTGTGAGGATCCGGCAGGCAGTTCCATTTATAGACTGATCTGGATGTAGATCCATCTAAAAAATGCATTGAAACACCGGATTGGTCTCTCCAGTGTCATCCGGATACGGTATTTATTTATTTTTTGCATTTTTTAAGTTCTGCGCAGACCATAAAACCGGATTCGCTTTGCCTGAAAAAAACGGTGACAGATCAGGCATTCAGAATGCATTAGGATAAATCTGATTAGTATTTTTCCTGTATTGAGCCCCTAGGATGGAACTCAATACCGGAAAGCTTTAACGCAAGTGTGAAAGTACCCTAAGGCAAAGTAGGTACAAAATTATTCAACTGATATTAAAGGGGTTGTTCACCCCGTGGATAGTGTTGAGCAAACAGTTCGAGAATAGTTCGGTTCGTACCGAATTTTGGGGTGTTCGGGACACGAACCAGAACCCGAACATTTTCAAAAAAGTTCGGGTTCGGGTTCGATGTTCGGCGATTTCTTACCGCTTTCTGAAGGGCTGCACAGCAGCCAATCAGCTAGCGTTTTACTTCTTGCCCTAAGAGCCCATCACAGCCATCCCTACTAATGGCACGGCTGTGATTGGCCAAGTGCAGCATGTGACCCAGCCTCTATTTAAGCTGGAGTCACGTAGCGACGCACGTCACACTGCTCTGATTAGTGTAGGGAGAAGACGCAGCTGCTGTGAGGGCGAGATTAGGCAGGGAAAATTCAGAAAAAGCACCTAATGAAGTGATAGATCTACAGCTGTGAATGATTCAACTTCTGCTAGTTACTTGCTCACTGGTTTTTAGGCTGCACAGAGCGTTTTTCTGTCACTTTTTTTCTGGGGTGATCGGTGGCCATTTTGTGACTTGTGGTGCACCAGATCAAGCTGCCACCAAGTCCATCAATCCATCAATACTAGTTTTCTTTTTTGCTATATCCTACATCAGGAGCTTGGCTATGCTTATTGTCACCCCTAGAAACTCAGGATAGCAATTTCTATATTTTATTAAGGGGTTAAATACAATTGCCAAAATACCAATCCCCTAAATCTGGTGTTCCAGCTTTGGCTAGCCAAGTATAATACTGTCTGCTGTCTGGCAAAGGATAGATTATTTTCTGTGGTGAAATTCAATTGCCAAAATAGCAATCCCCTAAATATGGTGTCACAGCACTGGCTGGCAAACTATAATAGTGTCCGCCAAAACATATATTTTGTTCTGGGGTGAAATTCAATTGCCAAAATAGCAATACCATAAATCTGGTGTCACAGCTGTGGCTGGCAAACTATAGTAGTGTCCGCCGAAACATATATTTTGTTCTGGGGTGAAATTCACTTGCCAAAATAGCAATCCCCTAAATCTGGTGTCCCAGCACTGGCTGGCAAAGTATAATAGTGTCCGCAAAAACATATATTTTGTTCTGGGGTGAAATTCAATTGCCAAAATAGCAATACCATAAATCTGGTGTTCCAGCAGTTGCAGGCCAAGTGTTAATCTGTCCGTAAAAGGGTATATTTTGTTCTGGGGTGAAATTCACTTGCCAAAATTGCAACACCCTTAATCTGGTGTCCCAGCTGTTGCAGGCCAAGTGTTAATCTGTCCGTAAAAGGGTATATTTTGTTCTGGGGTGAAATTCACTGGCCAAAATAGCAAGACCATGAATCTGGTGTTCCAGCAGTTGCAGGCCAAGTGTTAATCTGTCCGCCAAAACATATATTTTGTTCTGGGGTCAAAATCACTTGCCAAAATAGCAATCCCCTAAATCTGGTGTCGCAGCACTGGCTGGCAAACTATAATAGTGTCCGCCAAAACATATATTTTGTTCTGGGGTGAAATTCAATTGCCAAAATAGCAATACCCTAAATCTGGTGTCCCAGCACTGGCTGGCAAACTATAATAGTGTCCACCAAAACATATATTTTGTTCTGGGGTGAAATTCAATTGCCAAAATAGCAATACCATAAATCTGGTGTCACAGCTGTGGCTGGCAAACTATAATAGTGTCCGCCAAAACATATATTTTGTTCTGGGGTGAAATTCATTTGCCAAAATAGCAATCCCCTAAATCTGGTGTCCCAGCACTGGCTGGCAAAGTATAATAGTGTCCGCAAAAACATATATTTTGTTCTGGGGTGAAATTCAATTGCCAAAATAGCAATACCATAAATCTGGTGTTCCAGCAGTTGCAGGCCAAGTGTTAATCTGTCCGTAAAAGGGTATATTTTGTTCTGGGGTGCAATTCACTTGCCAAAATTGCAATACCCTTAATCTGGTGTCCCAGCTGTTGCAGGCCAAGTGTTAATCTGTCCGTAAAAGGGTATATTTTGTTCTGGGGTGAAATTCACTGGACAAAATTCTGGCCCTCAGCAAGACCCTGAATCTGGTGTTCCAGCAGTTGCAGGCCAAGTGTTAATCTGTCCGTAAAAGGGTATATTTTGTTCTGGGGTGAAATTCACTGGCCAAAATAGCAAGACCATGAATCTGGTGTTCCAGCAGTTGCAGGCCAAGTGTTAATCTGTCCGTAAAAGAGTATATTACACTCAAGGTGTATATACAAGTGCTGAGAGGGTCATCCTCATTAACTTCAAACGCTACCGTGCATCCATTGTATTTCTGTCCGTTAAAGGGTATATTACACAAAGTGTTAAAATACAATTGCTGAAGGCATAATCCTACATATTTTTTCTCACGCTACTGTGCATCTCCAAGTGCAAATCTGTCCATAAAAGGATACCTTTCATCCAGGGCCTAAATACTAGCCCTAAAAGAGATATTCCCCTAAATCAGTGGTTACTGCTGTGCCTGGATTAGTGTAATACGCTACATAAATAAATAGGCAGATAGTGTTAGGTGCCTGTAAAAAAAGGCCTGAATTTGAAATCAATACATTGGGCCAAATATTTTTTTTCGCATTGTGGTGCTTGGTGAACGGTAACAATGAAGAAAACATCTAGTAAGGGATGCGGACGCGGTCGTGGTGGTGTTAGTGTACCCTCTGGTGCTGGGAGAGGACGTGGCCATTCTGCCACAGCCACACGTCCTAGTGAACCAACTACCTCAGGTTCCAGTACCCACCAGAAGTTACAGCGATATTTGGTGGGGCCCAATGCCGTTCTAAGGATGGAAAGGCCTGAGCAGGTACAGGCGCTGGTCAATTGGGTGGCCGGCCGACAGTGGATCCAGCACGTTCACAACATTATCTCCCACGCAGTCTTCGGCAGAAAGCGCACAGGTGGCGCCTGAAAACCAAGCCCATCAGTCTGTCACATCACCCCCATGCATATCAGGGAAACTGTCTGAGCCTCAAGTTATGCAGCAGTCTCTTATGCTGTTTGAAGACTCTGCTGGCAGGGTTTCCCAAGGGAATTCGACTAGCCCTTCCCCAGTGAGGGAAGACATAGAATGCACTGATGCACAACCACTGATGTTTCCTGATGATGAGGACATGGGAATACCACCTCATCGGAGTCCGCACATCTCTGATGATGACGAAACACAGGTGCCAACTGCTGTGCCTGTGTCATTTTGCAGTGTGCATACCGAACAGGAGGTCAGGGAGGAAGACTGTGTGGAAGACGATGCAGGGGACGATGAGGTCCTAGACCCCACATGGAATGAAGGTTGTGCCAATGACTTTCATAGTTCAGAGGAAGAGGCAGTGGTGAGACCGAGCCAACAGCGTAGCAAAAGAGGGAGCAGGGGGCAAAAGCAGAACAGCCGCCGCCAAGAGAGTTCGCCTGCTCCTGGCCACCGCCACCAGGGACCGAGCACCACAGAGGCAGCTTCAAGGAGTTCCCTGGCATGGCACTTCTTTAAACAATGTGCTGACGACAAGACCCAAGTGGTTTGCACGCTGTGCCATCAGAGCCTGAAGCGAGGCATTAACGTTCTGAACCTTAGCACAACCTGCATGACCAGGCATCTACATGCAAAGCATGAACTGCAGTGGCATAAACACCTTAAAAGCAAGGAACTCACTCTGGCTCCCCCTGCTCCCTCTTCTGCTGCTGCCTTGGCCTCTTCCTCCGCCTCGGGAGGAACGTTGGCACCTGCCTCCCACCAAACAGAGGATGTGCCACCGACACCACCACCTGTGTCACCACCTGCGTCACCAAGCATCTCCACCATGTCACACGGCAGCGTTCAGCTCTCCATCTCACAAACCTTGGAGAGAAAGCGTAAATTCCTACCTAGCCACCATCGAGCCCTGGGCCTGACTGCCAGCATTTCTAAACTACTGGCCTTTGAAATGCTCTCATTCAGGCTGGTGGACACAGACAGCTTCAAACAGCTGATGTCCATGGCTGTCCCACAGTATGTTGTTCCCAGCCGCCACTACTTCTCCAAGACAGCCGTGCCTTCCCTGCACAACCAAGTATCCGATAAAATCAAGTGTGCACTGCGCAACGCCATCTGTGGCAAGGTCCACCTAACCACAGATATGTGGACCAGTAAGCACGGCCAGGGACGCTATATCTCCCTAACTGCACACTGGGTAAATGTAGTGGCGGCTGGGCCCCAGGCAGAGAGTTCCTTGGCGCACGTCCTTCCGCCGCCAAGGATCGCAGGGCATCATTCTTTGCCTCCAGTAGCCTCCTCCCCCTACTCGACTTCCTCCTCCTCTGCTTCCACCAGCTCATCCAGTCAGCCACACACCTTTACCACCAACTTCAGCACAGCCCGGGGTAAACGTCAGCAGGCCATTCTGAAACTCATATGTTTGGGGGACAGGCCCCACACCACGCAGGAGTTGTGGCGGGGTATTGAACAACAGACCGACGAGTGGTTTCTGCCGGTGGGCCTCAAGCCCGGCCTGGTGGTGTGCGATAATGGGCGAAATCTTGTCGCAGCTCGGGGACTAGCCAGTTTGACGCACATCCCTTGCCTGGCGCATGTGCTGAATTTGGTGGTGCAGAAGTTCATTCACAACTACCCCGACATGTCAGAGCTGCTGCATAAAGTGCGGGCTGTCTGTGCGCGCTTCCGGCGTTCACATCCTGCCGCTGCTCGCCTGTCTGCGCTACAGCGGAACTTCGGCCTTCCCGCTCACCGCCTCATATGCGACGTGCCCACCAGGTGGAACTCCACCTTGCACATGCTGGAGAGACTGTGCGAGCAGCAGCAGGCCATAGTAGAGTTTCAGCTGCAGCACGCACGCGTCAGTCGCACTGGGGAACAGCACCACTTCACCAACAATGATTGGGCCTCCATGCGAGACCTGTGTGCCCTGTTGCGCTGTTTCGAGTACTCCACCAACATGGCCAGTGGCGATGACACCGTTATCAGCGTTACAATACCACTTCTATGTCTCCTTGAGAAAACGCTTAGGGCGATGATGGAAGAGGAGGTGGCCCAGGAGGAGGAGGAGGATGAGGGGTCATTTTTAGCACTTTCAAGTCAGTCTGTTAGAAGTGGCTCAGAGGGAGGTTTTTTGCAACAGCAGAGGCCAGGTACAAATGTGGCCAGCCAGGGCCCACTACTGGAGGACGAGGAGGATGAGGAGGAGGTGGAGGAGGATCAGGATGAAGCAGGTTCACAGCGGGGTGGCACCCGACACAGCTCAGGCCCATCACTGGTGCGTGGCTGGGGGGATACGGAGGACGATGACGATACGCCTCCCACAGAGGACAGCTTGTCCTTACCTCTGGGGAGCCTGGCACACATGAGCAACTACATGCTGCAGTGCCTGCGCATTGACAGCAGAGTTGCCCACATTTTAATGTGTGCGGACTACTGGGTTGCCACCCTGCTGGATCCCCGGTACAAAGATAATGTGCCCACCTTACTTCCTGCACTGGAGCGTGATAGGAAGATGTGCGAGTACAAGCGCACGCTGGTAGACGCGCTACTGAGAGCATTCCCAAATGTCACAGGGGAACAGGTGGAAGCCCAAGGCGAAGGCAGAGGAGGAGCAAGTGGTCGCCAACGCAGCTGTGTCACAGCCAGCTCCTCTTTGGGCAGGGTTAGCATGGCAGAAATGTGGAAAAGTTTTGTCTCCACGCCACAGCTAACTGCACCACCTCCTGATACGGAACGTGTTAGCAGGAGGCAGCATTTCACTAACATGGTTAAACAGTACGTCTGCACACCCCTCCACGTTCTGACTGATGGTTCGGCCCCATTCAACTTCTGGGTCTCCAAATTGTCCACGTGGCCAGAGTTAGCATTTTATGCCTTGGAGGTGCTGGCCTGCCGGCAGCCAGCGTTTTGTCTGAATGTGTATTCAGCACGGCAGGGGGCGTCATTACTGACAAACACAGCCGCCTGTCCACAGCCAACGTGGACAAGCTGACGTTCATAAAAATGAACCGGGCATGGATCCCACAGGACCTGTCCCTCCCTTGTGCAGAATAGACATTTATAACTGCCTCCCCTCAACCATGTATTCTTGTACTCTGGGGCACTTCTTTATTGAATCCTCATTATTTTTTTAACTTTACCATGATCTTGTGGTGCAACCCAAAGTTGAATGAACCTCTCCTCAATCTGGGCACCAGGGCCTAAAAAAATGAAAATGGCCTTCTCCAGTGGTGGGTGATATGATGCATGATTCCTTGCTGTGGGACCTCTCTCCTCTGTCTGGGTGCTGGGGCCGAAATAACTGAAAGTGGCCTTCTCCAGTGATGGGTGATATAATGTCTTATTCCTTGCTGTGGGACCTCTCTCCTCTGTCTGGGTGCTGGGGCCGAAATAACTGAAAGTGGCCTTCTCCAGTGGTGGGTGATATGACGCATGATTCCTTGCTGTGGGACCTCTCTCCTCTTTCTGGGTGCTGGGGCCGAAATAACTGAAAGTGGCCTTCTCCAGTGGTGGGTGATATGACGCATGATTCCTTGCCGTGGGACCTCTCTCCTCTGTCTGGGTGCTGGGGCCGAAATAACTGAAAGTGGCCTTCTCCAGTGGTGGGTGAAATGACGCATGATTCCTTGCTGTGGAACCTCTCTCCTCTGTCTGGGTGCTGGGCCAAAATAACTGAAAGTGGCCTTCTCCAGTGGTGGGTGATATGACGCCTTATTCCTTGCTGTGGGACCTCTCTCATCTGTCTGGGTGCTGGGGCCGAAATAACTGAAAGTGGCCTTCTCCAGTGGTGGGTGATATGACGCATGATTCCTTGCTGTGGGACCTCTCTCCTCTGTCTGGGTGCTGGGGCCGAAATAACTAAAAGTGGCCTTCTCCAGTGGTGGGTGATATGACGCATGATTCCTTGCTGTGGGACCTCTCTCCTCTGTCTGGGTGCTGGGCCGAAATAACTGAAACTGGCCTTCTCCAGTGGTGGGTGATATGACGCATGATTCCTTGCTGTGGGACCTCTCTCCTCTGTCTGGGTGCTCGGGCCAAAATAACTAAAAGTGGCCTTCTCCAGTGGTGGGTGATATGATGCATGATTCCTTGCTGTGGGACCTCTCTCCTCTGTCTGGCTGCTGGGCCGAAATAACTGAAAGTGGCCTTCTCCAGTGGTGGGTGATATGACGCATGATTCCTTGCTGTGGGACCTCTCTCCTCTGTCTGGGTGCTGGGGCCGAAATAACTGAAAGTGGCCTTCTCCAGTGGTGGGTGAAATGACGCATGATTCCTTGCTGTGGAACCTCTCCTCTGTCTGGGTGCTGGGCCGAATTAACTGAAAGTGGTCTACTCCAGTGGTGGGTGATATGACGCATGATTCCTTGCTGTGGGACCTCTCTCATCTGTCTGGGTGCTGGGGCCGAAATAACTGAAAGTGGCCTTCTCCAGTGGTGGGTGATATGACGCATGATTCCTTGCTGTGGGACCTCTCTTCTCTGTCTGGGTGCTGGGTCCCAAATAACTGAAAGTGGCCTTCTCCAGTGGTGGGTGATATGACGCATGATTCCTTGCTGTGGGACCTCTCTTCTCTGTCTGGGTGCTGGGTCCCAAATAACTGAAAGTGGCCTTCTCCAGTGGTGGGTGATATGACGCCTTATTCCTTGCTGTGAGACCACTTTCCTCAGTCTGGGTGCTGGGGCCAAAATAACTGAAAGTGGCCTTCTCCAGTGGTGGGTGATATGACGCATGATTCTCTGCTATGGGACCTCTCTCCAATTGATATTGGTTAATTTTTATTTATTTTATTTTATTTTGATTCATTTCCCTCTAGCCCTTTCCTGGACTATTTTACAGCCTTTTTAGTGCCTAAAAGTTCAGGTCCCCATTGACTTCAATGGGGTTCGGGTTCGGGATAAAGTTCGGGTCGAGTTCGGATCCCGAACCCAAACTTTTTGGGAAGTTCGGCCGAACTTACCGAACCCGAACTTCCAGGTGTTCACTCATCTCTACCTGTGGACCTTTTCAATAGACCACCCCCAGCTGGCTGGACCTGCGGTGGTAATCATACTAAGGCTACTTAAACATTAGCATTTTTTGAGGATCCGTCATGGGTACCATAATACAACTGAGTGCATCCGTCATAAACGGATGCGGTTGCATTATGTCTTCTATAGCCATTACGGATCCGTCATGGACACCATTGAAAGTCAAAGGGGGACGGATCCGTTTTCTATTGTGTCAGAGAAAACAGATCCGTCGCCATTGACTTACATTGTGTCTCGCGAGACTTCGCCTAATAACTTCAGAAATTGACTGTAAAAAACTATACTGTAAAAAACCACTTAGAACCGAACCCGAGTTCATGAAATGGTTTTTTACAGTATATATCAATTTCTGAAGTTATTATGGGAAGCTTCGCGAGACTTCGCAAAGTAATAATGTCGGCTCATCAAAGTCAATACATTCTAATACTGTACAGAGCGCTCGCTCCGTACAGTATTGAAACAAAAGTTTTATGCGAATCGACTTCGGATGTTGCATCCAAAGTTGATTCGCTCATCTCTAATTATATGCAACCGTAAATGGTGCGATACAGCTATGTGAATAGAAAAATAAAAAGGTTATGGCTCTGGAAAGGTTGGGAGTAAAAAAACAAAAATGAAAAAACAGAAAGTGGCCTGGTCCTGAAGAGGTTAAGCAACCTTTCACAACTTGGGGTTGTTTACCCCTAGACACCTTTTCTAGCCCCCTTACCCCCTAGCAGACCCACGGTGGCACAGTATTGAAATTAAGTTTTATGCGAATCGACTTCGGATGTTTCATCCAAAGTCGATTCGCTCGTCCGTACATATAATGTAGTGGGTGGAAAGAGGAAAAAATATGTTTTATGTTTTTTTATTTTTAAAGCCTTTCCTTTTATGTGTACAGAGCTGAGTGTGGGCTAATTTTTTGTAGGATGATCTGCAGTTTTTATTGATACCATTTTGTGCCACTTTTTAATAATTTTAGATTTTTTTTTTGGAGGTTAAGTGAGAAATAAATGGCTAATTGGCGATTTTGATGTTCTTTCCATTACGGCATTCGCCGTATGGGATAAATATTTTTATATTTTAATAGTATAGTTGTTTTCACATCCGGCGAAGCCTATGATGTTTATTTTTTAATTGTTTATGTATTTTTATTTGGGGGAAAAGGTGGTGATTTAAATTTTAGTATTTTGTAAACTTTTTTTCCCCTAGGGAACTTGAACAAGCAATCATTAAATTGCTTCTTTCAGAGACTCCATTTGTATTGGAGTCTAAGAGAATTTCACTATGGAGCCCTGGCCGTTTCTGCCATGAGGCAAGATGAGAATCTTGCCTCAGGCAGCTGTTTTCACTATTTTTGTGGGGGCGGCATCCACACAGCAGTTAAAGACTGCTAGATGCCGTTAATGTTCCCTTTAAGCTATACTATGAAGGGGGCACAATGGGCATTATTACTGTGAAGGGGCACAATGGGCATTTCTACTGTGAAAGGGGACAATGAGCATTACTACTGTGAAGGGGACAGAAGGCATTACTATTGTGAAGGGGGCACAGTGGTCTTTACTACTATGAAGGAGGCACAATGGGCCTTACTACTGTGAATGGGGCACAGAGTGCATTACTAATGTGAAGCGGGCCCAAAGAGGGCATAACTACTGTAAGGGGATTACTTCACTACTGGGAAGGGGGCACAATGGGCATTACTACTGTGAAGGGGCCACAGAGCGGACATAACTACTGTGAGGGGGGCACAAAGAGAGTATTACCACTGTGAAGGGGGCACAGATGTGTCTCTCCCTGTGTGTGTCTGTCCCTGTGTGTGTGTGTGTCCCTGTGTGTGTCTGCCCCTGTGTGTGTGTAACAATCACCATGCCCACAGTGTTCCTATGTCTTGATGAAGCTGCATCAGGATGTTCTGTGCAGGGCAAGAAGGAGAGGGAAGAGGAGGCAGCGTCACCAGCAGGGAGTCCCATGGAAGAGGCACAGGGAGGCACACTAAGGACGAAGGCAAAACTACCACATGATCTACATTAGTGTTATCTGTGGCTTTACATAGGACTGCAGGTAACACTACCACATGATCTGCACTAGTGTGGTTTTACAAAGGACTGCAGGTAACACAACTACATTTTCTGTACTCAGATAGCCATCACTGTTATCTGTGCTGTTATATAGGACTGCAGGTAACATATACTATAGTATCTGTACTCAGAGATGTATCACTGTGTTACCTGTGGTGTTACATAGGACTGCAGGTGATATCATGGGAGGGAAGGCACCATTTTAATTTTTGCCTCAGGCAGCAGAAAAACTAGAATTGGCCCTGGGCAGGGTTTTCATAGGAAGATAGCTCCCGCAGCCTCGGATCATTCAGGAAGACCAAGGCTGCCGCACACAACCAGCAACCCCCATTCCTTACTAAGGGGAACCGCTGCATCACAGTTTTTTAACCCCCAAATCCCGGGGTCACATTTGACCACAGCATCTGAGGGGTAAAATGTGTGAGATCTACGTTATTATCGATCGCATGCAATAAAATAGCCCCAGGTGACTTATGTTTAAAACAGCAGGCACTCAACGGCTATTGTGCCCATTGCGCTTACGAATGGGTGCCATCTAAAAATACCCAACTGCCAACATATATTTACGTTAGGGAAATGGTTAAAATGAAGGTTTGATTTTTAAAGTGGCAACATTTTTTGCTGAACTGTACTATAAGTTACAAATCCTCTTTGAATAATTATGTTCTGCAACATGAAGATTAACTTCATCTATGAGTAAAGAATGTACTTCTCCCAGAGCAGATAAAAAGGACGTGAATCAGATTGATTGAACCTCTGGATCTTTGCCCACATTGTATGCAAATTAGTCACCTTATATTGTATAGTTTAGATGCCATTTGTTATACTGCATATGTTATGGTCGAAGAGGTAGAAAATTCTTGAAGAAGAGTCAGGGTTGGCATACATGCTAAATAAAGTTGTCCCTACATGACAGATTATTCTAAGGGAGTTTCTGCATTTAAAATAATTTAAGTACACTCTAAAAATGGAGAACTAATGAAACCTATTTACTGAAGGTATCATAAGGTATCTTAAAATTCACAAAATTGTAATATGGTGGATTTGGTGATCTCTGTAATGGAGACACCCCTTTGCACCGGTTTTCCTTCCTTTGAGGGATATCTGGCTTTCATTGTGTTGAAGACCAAATACTGGGGCTCCACATTTATTTTGCATATTACTGTGTAGATCCAGAAGGGTTACAACAATAGCATGGTAGGAAAAATACAGGCCAAGCAAAATATAAGCAGGATAACAGTAAACAACAGGGTATTAAAAGGGTTGTCTTGTGAAAACACCCCATACACGTATGCCCTATTAAGACACATGGATGCCATTGAGGGGAGTTTTCTCTATAACCTAGATCATAAATGAGCTCAGAAAGAACAGGTCCTGCCCTAGTGTGTAGTCGTTCATCATCATCATGCAATGTTACATTTTTACTGCAGTGGACAGAGCAAGCAAGAGGAAGCTGGGATTTGAAAAGCGGGACCTGTAGTGATCAGCTGCCAGCATCCAACTAATAAGTGCTTGTCTTCCAGAGACAGTGCCTTTGAAGTGGTTGCGCCATAAACTACTTATTACTTTAAAGTGTATTTTCATCAATTACTCTAGCTCCCGTTCCTCCTTGGATTGTTTTTATTTTATTTTTATTTACCTCATTTGCAGTTTTCTTTTATCTCCCATGCTTGAATCCTACTTACTGGTATTCATGTGTCTCCTGTCCCATCATCTCTTAGGTCAGTGAAATGTGTCCTGAGTCTGACATCAGTAGGATATGTGACACTAACCACAACCTTTGTTCTTACCAATGACACTTCCTATGTCCAACATTACAAGGCTCCAAAGCAGGATGTAACCTATAAATCAACTGAAAATCATCTCTGGGACCTGCACCTATCCCCGAAAGTGAACAGCAGAGCACCGGAGTTGTGCAGTCACCCTCAATTTATTTCTATGGGAGTTCCAGCTATTTCCAACAGTCCTGTAGAAGTGAATGGAGCTCATGCTCTCTTATTTACATTGGGTGCTCTGTTCTAGAGATAGGTGCGGGTGCCAGAGGCGTGACATGCACGTATCTGATCCTAGCGATATGCCAAGAATGTGTGAGGTGACACAACTGCTTTAAGGGTTTAAATAAAACAAGCAATCATTTATTTGCTTGTTTAGTAATAATAATATCCAAATGAACAGAATAACTTCAAGAATAGGATCTGACCATACACTGTATAACGTGGGTTTGTGTGTACAAATCTGGTTAGATATTAGGGTAAGTCATTTTGTGTTATATCAGTATAAACATAAAAAAAAAAAAGCTGCAAGTTGAATTTACACTGCAGGATCAGTTTATAGAAAGAGGAACAAATCAGGCAATTACATGGAAGTGCTTACTGAGGCGTTAGCATTGATTCTTAGGTTAAATCATGCCTCACATAAACATTCAGTTTCAATTTACTACTACTCTGGGATCTAGATTTATCAGTGGATGCTAGAGGTTAGCAATCCTTATCTCCTCTGTGCACATTAGGGACAAAATACATTTTGGAGCAGTAGATTTGCTTCCAGTTTTAATAAGTTGCATTAAAGTTTAATTTAGCACTGAAAGGGGTAAAGTGTCACTGATTTATTTACTGTCGAGCGTTCAGAAACAAAGCTATCTGGACATTCATGAGTAAATGATTCCCTCAGCAGCGATTTTGCCAGGGGTGACTAACCCAACATCTATTCCTTCACTTTATTTTCAAATAGTTAGATGCTCTCTGAAGCCTGAGTAGTGATACAATGGCATCTTTAGATGTCCTCACTGAGGGTTATGAGTAAGAGCCGTTGCCGTTGTACGTTAACCTGCGGAGGTGGGTGGAGGTGTTCATCGGATGTAACCTTCTTTTTCTAAACCGAAATAAAGACGAAGCAACTTTGGAAATATCTGATGCTGGAATGCTTTTCTTTATGCTGATCCAGAGGACTGGTCCGGTCTTTTTCCGTGCATTGATTCCGTATGGTGAGCTGGAAATTATATATTTTTTGTATTGAAGGTCTTCACTGTGGTCTCTTCTTATGCCTGTTGCCTACTTTGTCTGTTGAGGAAATTACTACTAATAAAATAAATCCCTGTCAAATGTAAGGAAAGACACACAAGCCTTGTCAAGATTATTGTGTTTTTCACTGGCTTATTGATCACATTACTACCTCACTGATCAACTCTGTCATAACCAGCTGTAGGAGTGTATTAGGCACGCCAAATTAAGGGTAAGGCCACATGGTCCAATTTGCCAATGCAGTTTTGAAAGCCAAAATCAGAAGTGGATCATCAATGGAAAGTATAAAGGACAGATATGACTTCTCTTTTTGAATTTACTTCTGGTTTTGGCTTCCAAAACTGTATCAGGAACCCTGACCATGTACCCATACCCTAAGAGACTCCATGATATGGAGCCTCCAAAAGTGAGAAATGTAAAGATGGTAGATGTTGGTCATAGAAATTAATCTAAACCTGCGTCCATACAAATGTCATTTACACGATGATGAAGCCTTAAAAGTTTCAAAAAATGGCAATGATATTGGCATCTATGACATTATCACCCTATGATGTTATGACCCTCCTGATGACATCACGTGCACTATGTCCACCAACCCATGCCCCTGACAACCCCCAGATGATGTCATCAGTGATTATGTCAACAAGGCTATGGAATTAATCCCTTTTGATGTGACACTCAAAAAGTCATCACCCACTGCACATCAAAAATGCAGATCGGATGCACGTCGAACAGTGGCGGATCCAGAGCCTGGTCTCGGGAGGGGAACTTCCAACAATCGTTACACCCCTGATCCAAACACTACAGAAATACATCCCCAAATATGTCTTACATCCAGTCACGTCTCCTTTGATGTAGATGTTATTTTTCCTCATCTTATCCTTTAACCCCTTAAGGACCGGGCTCATTTTCACCTTAGGACCAGGCCATTTTTTGCAAATCTGACCAGTGTCACTTTATGTGGTGATAACTTTAAAACGCTTTTTCTTATCCAGGCCATTCTGAGATTGTTTTTTCACATATTGTACTTCATGACACTGGTAAAATTAAGTGAAAAATTTAATTTTTATTTATAAAAAATATCAAATTTACCAAAAATTTAGAAAAATTAGCAATTTTCCAAGTTTCAATTTCTCTACTTCTATAATACATAGTAATACCGCCCAAAAAAGTTATTGATTTACATTCCCCATATGTCTACTTCATGTATCGATCATTTTGGGAATGCCATTTTATTTTTTGGGGACGTTACAAGGCTTAGAAGTTTAGAAGCAAATCTTGAAATTTTTCAGAAATTTTCAAAAACCCACTTTTTAGGGACCAGTTCAGGTCTGAAGTCACTTTGTGAGGCTTACATAATAGAAACCATCCAAAAATGACCCCATTCTAGAAACTACACCCCTCAAGGTATTCAAAACTGATTTTACAAACGTCATTAACCCTTTAGGTTTTCCACAAGAGTTAATGGCAAATGGAGATAAAATTTTAGAATTTCGATTTTTTGGAAAATTTTCCGTTTGAATCCATTTTTTCCAGTAACAAAGCAAGGGTTAACAGCCAAACAAAACTCAATTTTTATTGCTCCGATTCTGTAGTTTTCAGAAACACCCCATATGTGGTTGTAAACTACTGTATGGCCACACGGCAGGGCGTAGAAGTAAGGGAACGCCATATGGTTTTTGGAAGGCGGATTTTGCTGGACTGGATTTTTGACACCATGTCCCATTTGAAGCCCCCCGATGCACCCCTAGAGTAGAATCTCCAAAAAAGTGACTCCATCTAAGAAACTACACCCCTCAAGGTATTCAAAACTGATTTTACAAACTTTGTTAACCTTTTAGGTGTTCCACAAGAGTTATTGGCAAATGGAGATGAAATTTCAGAATTTCTATTTTTTGTTACCTTGCCTCAAAAAAAGTGTAATATAGAGCAACCAAAAATCATATTTACCCTAAGATAATACAAAAAAAACTGCCAACTTATCCCGTACTTTCCAAAATGGGGTCACTTTTTTGGAGTTTCCACTGTAGGGGTGCATCAGGGGGGCTTCAAATGGGACATGGTTTCAAATAACCAGTCCAGCAAAATCTGCCTTCCAAAAACCATATGGCGTTCCCTTCCTTCTACGCTCTGCCGTTTGGCCATACAGCAGTTTTCGCCCACATATGGGGTGTTTCTGAAAACTAAAGAATCGGGGCAATAAAAATTGAGTTTTGTTTGGCTGTTAACCCTTGCTTTGTTACTGGAAAAATTGATTAAACTGGAAAATTTGCAAAAAAATAGCTATTTTCGGACCATTTTTATTTTTTGTTATTTACATCGTTGAACTGACAGGTTAGATTGTGTGCTATTTCTATAGAGCAGGTTGCTACGGACGCGGCAATACCAAATATGGCTACTTTTTGGGGGGTTTTGTTTCAGTTTTACATAATACAGCATTTTTGAAAAAATGGTTTTTTAGTGTCTTCACATTCTGAAAGCCATATATTTTTTTTATTTTTTGGGCGACTGTCTTATGTAGGGGCTCATTTTTTGCGGGATGAGATGGCGGTTTGATTGGAACTATCTTGGGGTGCATATGACATTTTGGTCGCCTGCTATTACACTTTTTGTAATGTAAGATGACAAAAATGGCTCTTGACACCGTATTTATATATTTTTTTTCTGTGTTCACCTGAGGGGTTCGGTGATATGTTATTTTTATAGAGCAGGTTGCGACGGACGTGCCGATACCAAATATGTATACTTTTTATTTATTTATTTAAGTTTTACACAATATTATCATTTTTAAAACAAAACAAATCATGTTTTAGTGTCTCCATAGTCTGAGAGCCCTATTTTTTTTTTTGGGGGGGGGTGATTGTCCTATGTGGGGTATCATTTTTTGCGGGATGAGATGACGGTTTGATTGGCACTATTTTTGGGTGCATATAACTTTTTGATCGCTTGCTATTACAGTTTTTGAGATGTGAGGTGACAAAAATGTTTTTTTTTTACATTGTTTTTATTTTATGTTTTTAACAGTATTTACCTGAGGGGTTAAATAATGTGATATTTTTATAGAGCAGGTTTTTACGGACGCGGCGATACATAATATGTATACTTTTTATTTATTTATTTTACTTTAACACAATAATAGCATTTTAGAAAAAAAAATATGTTTTAGTGTCTCCATAGTCTGAGAGCCATATTTTTTTATTTTTTTGGGCGATTGTCCTGTATAAGGACTCATTTTTTGCGGGATGAGATGGCGGTTTTATTGGTACTATTTTGGGAGGCATACGCCTTTTTGATCACTTGGTATTACACTTTTTGTGATGCAAGGTGACAAAAAATGGCTTTTTTACACCATTTTTTTGTGTTTTTTTTCACGGTCTTTGCGCAAGGGGTTAGGTCACATGATATTTTTATAGAGGAGATTTTCACGGACACGGCGATACCTAATATGTGTAGTTTATTTGTTTTTTTTTATTATTTTTATTCAGTGATATGTATTTTTCTTATTTTTACTTTTTTTTTTCACTTTTTTGACATTTTTTTGACCCAGACCCACTTGGTTCTTGTAGATCCAGTGGATCTGGTGTCTATATAATACAGAACAGTACACTATATAGTGTACTGCACTGTATTTTTTTACTTTTCACAGTCTGGTCAGACTTCTGCCTTTAGCAGAAGTCTGACCAGAGTTACTATACCATGGCAAGCAGGACGCTTCTAAAAGTGTCCTGCTGCCATGGTAACCATCACCCGCTGCCATTACAGAGCAGCGGGTGATGGGAAGAGAGGTGAGCTCCCTCCATCTACTTTCCTCTCCTGTCGGGGGCTGCAAAGGTACGGCAGCCCCCCGATGGGAGAGGGAGGGAGCTCTCTCCATGTTAACACCTTCTATACCGCGGTCCTTACGGACCGCGGTATAGAAGGGGTTAAACTGCTGACATCTGCAGCACAGATGTCAGCAGTTTATAGCAGGGGGTCGGCAATGTGCTGACCCCCTGCTATTACCCACTAGACACCAGGGAAATGGATTGAAAGGAGGCGGGCGGGGCATATTTTAGTCTCTGATCCCCGCGGTCACAGACCGCGGGGATCAGAGATCGCACATAGCGCAGCAAACCGCAGGTCTGAATTGACCTGTGGTTTGCTGCGATCGCTGACATGGGGGGGTCACAGGACCCCCCTGGGCATTCTGCCAAGATGCCTGCTGATTGATTTCAGCAGGCATCTTGTTCCGATCACCGCCACGTGCGCAGCGGTGATCGGAACTTCTCAGGGCGTACATGTACGCCCTTGGTCCTTAAGTACCAGGACGCAAGGGCGTACATGTACGCCCTTCGTCCTTAAGGGGTTAAGACCTTCAGACCAGACCACCATTTTTCCAGCGTGAGAAAATTCCAGAAATTCAAGCAAGATGGCAGCGGCCGGCCCGTTGAGAGCAAATGGAGGAGGTAAGTTTGATTACCCAACTCCATAGGTTAGAGGCACTTGCTACTGGCTCTCCACCCCCCACATCATGTGCCAGTAACAAGTGCCTCTCTCCTCCCCCCCCATCATGTGCCAGTAATAAGTGCCTCTCCCCCCCATCATGTGCCAGTAATAAGTGCCTCTCCCCCCCCATCATGTGCCAGTAACAAGTGCCTCTCTCTCTCCATCATGTGCCAGTAACAAGTGCCTCTCTCCTCTCTCCCCTCTCCCCCATCATGTGCCAGTAAAATTGTCCCATATAAAAATAAAAAAGACACATATACTTACCTCAATAGCAGCGATGCGATGCAGGCCTCTTCCCGCCTGTGTCCATCGCTGTATGGCTCAGGCGGTGCGATGACATCTGCCTGCACCAACCGCCACCTGCACCAAACTCTGATAGGCTGCGGGCCTTCTGCTGGCAGAAGGCCCGCAGAAGGCCTCTCCCTCCCCTGCCCCACCACAGAACAGCCATCTGTATCTGTCCTGAGGATGGCGATACAGATGACTCTATGTCTTAATTACAGAATTCTGCTTCTTTTTTGCACCTTGTAATTGTTGCTTGGCACTTGTTGTCCCACTCTGATCCCTGATCTGTCTTTAGACTACCTCTTCATCTCAGCCTGTGGCTTGGGGAATCCTGACGATTTTGGCACAACCTGATGTCTCTCTACCTTTTATTGTTGAGGTGGATGAGTCTGAGGTGGGGGTGGGCGCGGTCTTATCTCAGGGTCCCTCTCCTGCACTCAGCCGCAGAGAGAAATTACGATGTGGGAAATAGGGAGTTGTTGGCCATCAAATTGGCTTATGAGGAATGGCGTCATTGGTTGGAGGGAGCCAGACACCCAATTACCATGTTTACCGACCATAAGAATCTGGTCTATTTAGAATCAGCCAAGCGTCTGAACCCGAGACAGGCCAGATGGTCCTTGTTCTTTTCTAGGTTTAATTTTGTTGTTACGTTCCGCCCTGGGGTTAAAAATGTGAAGGCGGGTGCCCTGTCACGTTGTTTTCCGGGAGGGGGGAACTTTGAGGACCCAGGTCCAATTTTGGCTGATGGGGTGGTCGTCTCTGCTCTTTATCCTGATTTGGAGGCAGAGGTTCAGGCAGCCCAGGCAGAGGCACCTGATCTTTTTCCTCCTGGGAGGTTATTTGTGCCGCTCGCTTAGCGGCACAAAGTATTTAAGGAGCACCATGACAGTGTTCTTGCTGGGCACCCGGGGAGTAGAGCCACAGTGGATCTCATTGCTCGCAGATTCTGGTGGCCAGTTCTTCATAAGACGGTTGAGAGGTTTGTGGCAGCCTGCGAGACCTGCGCTCGTGCCAAGGTCCCTCATTCACGGCCATCGGGATCTCTTCTCCCGTTACCCATACCTTCCCGTCCTTGGACGCATCTGTCCATGTACTTCATTACGGACTTGCCTCGCACCTCGGGGAAGACTGTGAATGGGGTGGTAGTGGACCGTTTTAGCAAAATGGCGCATTTTATTCCTTTTCCTGGGTTACCCAATGCTAAGACGCTGGCGCAAGCGTTTGTTGATCATATTGTTAAATTACATGGCATTCCTTCTGACATCGTTTCTGATAGGGGCACGCAATTTGTTTCCAGATTCTGGAAGGCCTTCTGTTCTCGCTTGGGGGTTCGGTTGTCATTTTCTTCTGCTTTTTATCCGCAGTCGAATGGTCAGACCAAACGCGTCAATCAGAATCTGGAGACATATCTGCGCTGTTTTGTTGCGGAGAATCAGGAGAATTGGTGTTCTTTTTTGTCCCTTGCGAAGTTTGCTTTAAATAACCGTCGTCAGAACTCCTCTGATAAGTCACCATTTTTTGGTGCATATGGGTTTCATCCGCAGTTTGGGACATTCTCTGGAGAGTGCTCTTCCGGTTACCTGATGAGGAGAGATTTTCCTCGTCCTTGTCTCTTATTTTGTAAAAGATTCAGGGTAATCTAAAAAAGGTGAGTGAGAGATATAAGCGTATGGCGGTTAAGAGACGTGTGCCTGGTCCGGACCTGAATGTGGGTGATCTGGTGTGGTTGTCTACAAAGAATATAAAACTGAAGGTTCCCTCCTGGAAGTTGGGTCCTAGGTTTATTGGGCCTTACAAGATCTTATCCGTCATCAATCCCGTTGCTTTCCATCTTGATCTTCCTCAGACTTGGAAGATCCATAATGTTTTTCACAAGTCCCTACTGAAACCGTATGTCCAACCTACTGTTCCTTCCTCTTTGCCTCCTCCCCCGATTTTAGTTGATGGTAATCTTGAATTTCAGGTCTCCGGGATTGTGGATTCTCGCATTATCCGCGGTTCTCTTCAGTACCTCATTCATTGGGAAGGTTATGGTCCTGAGGAGAGGATGTGGGTCCCACTGGGGGACATTAAGGCCACTCGTCTCATCAGGGCTTTCCATCGGTCTCATCCTGAGAAGGTCGGTCCTGAGTGTCCGGAGTCCACCCGTAGAAGGGGGGGTACTGTCACCGCCGGTTCTGGGAGACGGTCGGTCAGAGGTTCCTCCCTGTCTTGTGTATGACGTTCTTTGTTTTGGTTTCACTTTGCTCAGTTCCATTCTCTCCCTCAGCTGTCTCTTATTTTGATTAAATGGTTTGCTTTATATTCTCTCCCTTACTGCTCCTCCTTGCGGTTTATATTACTTCCTGGATGAAGTGTGTGCTGCTGGAGGCTGCAGTTGTTTTGCGCTAAGATAAGTGCATTCCGTTTACTTTGTGTTTTGTTTGCTGGCTTGATTCTAGGTGACCCTTACTCCCTCCGTGTTCAGTGCAGGGAGCCGGTGGCCGTTCCGCTCACTACTATAGGGAATTCAGGTGTCACTCAGTTATAGGTACGAGGGCATGTATCTGTCTACCACCGGGACTTGTACATGTGCACAGTAGTTTGGGAGAGTTCTTAGGGATTTATAGGGCCCTCCTATGTTTTCCTTAGTTTGGGATCAAGCCAGTCTGTCGTTATTTATCAGTTCCTGCTAACTGTCCTCCATCCTTGACCCCTGTGCCGATACTCATGTTGGGAGACTTTAATAAATACTTAGACCCTTCCCTAGATAAATTCCATCAGGGCCCCACTCCAGCAGGTACCCCGGAAACCTCATTAGCAAGGCTATTGCGCGTTGGATCTTCATGATCTTTGGAGACTCTAAAATCCTGACATACGTGAATATTCTTGTCTTTCAACATCTTATAACTCTCTTTCCAGAACAGACTTGCCTATTTGGTCCCTGGAGGCCTTGTCATATATTTTGTTTAGTAAATACAGTTGTGTTCAAAATTATTCAACCCCCAATGCTGTAAAGGGTTTTAGGGAATTTAGTGTACATTTGTAATTGTGTTCAGAATGAAATCTTACAAGGACTTTTTAAAGAACCAAATGCAACTAAAATGACATCAATTGTTTTTGTAATACAGTATTAAATGTTTTTTTTGTGATTTCTTCATTGACACAATTATTCAACACCTTAAAGACGACCACTCTTAAGAACAGAGGTTCATTCAAGTGTTTTCGATCAGGTATTGAAAACACCTGTGGATGTCAAGGAGCAGCAATCAAGCATAATAAGCACCAATTAGGCAGATTTTAAATGACTGTGATACTCAGCTCCTTCTAGACATTTACTGGTGTGTTTACAAACATGGTGAAGTCAAGAGAATGGTCCAGGAAGACAAGAAAAGAGGTGATTTCTCTTCACAGGAAGGGCAATGGCTAAAAGAAGATTGCAAAGATGTTAAACATACCAAGAGACACCATAGGAAGCATCATTCACAAATTCAAGGCAAAGGGCACTGTTGAAACGCTACCTGGTCGTGGCAGAAAGAAGATGCTGACTTCGACTGCTGTGCGCTACCTGAAGCGCAAAGTGGAAAAAAGTCCCCGTGTGTCTGCTGAGGAACTGAAAAAAGATTTGTCAGATGCTGGTACTGAAGTTTCAGCTCAGACAATAAGGCGCACACTGCGTAATGAAGGCCTCCATGCCAGAACTCCCAGGCGCACCCCCTTGCTGTCTCCAAAGAATAAGAAGAGTTGACTGCAGTATGCCAAAAGTCATGTGGACAAACCACAAAAGTTTTGGGATAGTGTTCTGTGGACTGATGAAACAAAATTAGAAATTTTGGGTCCATGGATCAACGCTATGTTTGGAGGAGGAAGAACAAGGCCTATGAGGAAAAGAACACCTTGCCTACTGTGAAGCATGGCGGGGGGTCAATCATGCTTTGGGGCTGTTTTGCTTCTACAGGTACAGGGAAGCTTCAGCGTGTGCAAGGTACCATGAATTCTCTTCAGTACCAGGAGATATTGGATGAAAATGTGATGCAGTCCGTCACAAACCTGAGGCTTGGGAGACGTTGGACCTTTCCACAGGACAATGATCCCAAGCATACCTCCAATTCCACTAGAGCATGGTTGCAGATTAAAGGCTGGAACATTTTGAAGTGGCCATCGCAGTCACCAGACTTAAATCCGATTGAGAACCTCTGGTGGGACTTAAAGAAAGCAGTTGCAGCGCACAAGCCTAAGAATGTGACTGAACTGGAGGCTTTTGCCCATGAAGAATGGGCGAAGATACCCGTAGATCGCTGCAAGACACTTGTGTCAAGCTATGCTTCACGTTTAAAAGCTGTTATAACTGGAAAAGGATGTTGTACTAAGTACTAAGATTGAATGTCATTTGGGGGTTGAATAAAACTGATAATGATGTGAGCACAGAAAAGACATTTGTGGTTATTTCATTATAAATGTTATGTTATATTTGTCTGACTTACAAGTGCCTCTTTGATTTAATTGTAAACAAGATCACTGAAATGATCAAAATCAATGTCAAACTGGCCAAAACACTCAATTTCAGTGGGGGTTGAATAATTTTGAACACAACTGTACCTACACGTAGTCTGTCAGACCACTCCCCCATCCGTTTAGAGATGCAACTTGTGAGAGGTAGGGAGCACAGTGGACCATTTCTTTGGAAACTTAACCCATTTTGGATCCAGCTACTGGATGAGGGAGATCCCCTTACAGAACAGATTAATGACTTCTTTCTCTCTAATTTAGGCTCAGCGGCCATAGGGACAGTCTGGGATACTGTAAAAGCTTATGTCCGGAACTTATACAGTACATACAAAAAATTAAACGGTGCAAAACTAAGACTAGGGGACTTTCGGACTTCCTTGCAGCAGGAGGTGATAGCCTCTGAGGCTGCTTATATACGGGACCCGTCCACACAGACTGAGTTGATGTGGAGGGAGGCACAGGATAAACTTAATGACCATCTGACCCAGACTGACCCAGACTGCAGACAACAAACGTTTCTTCCTGAGACAGAAATATTTTGAAGCAGGTGAAAGTGCAGGCAATTTGTTGGCCAGATTGGTCCGCTCACAGGAGGGCCCATCCAGAATAATGAACAGAATCAGAACTAAAGAGTGGGCTCATTCTACAGACGCTTTAGTCTGCCTCAATGAATTTTATAGATACTATAAAGTAGAATATGTAGTAGAATATGTAGTAGAATATGTAGTAGAATATTCGTCATATATTCGCGAATATTCGTATTCGAGATTATTCTCTTGATTGCGAAAAATCGGCACTGTAATATGCGCATTAATTGAGTAAGGGGCGGGTTAAATGGAACTTGTCTATTGGGTTGGCTTTCTAGAATTTGCGAATATGTAGAATATAGTGTGATATATATTAAAAATTAATATTCATCTTTTTTTTTTCATCTGAACCCATGACATTTACATATATTTGTTTTTACGAATATATATCACACTATATTCTACATATTCGCGAAATCTAGCAAGCCAATCTATCATAGGGAAGTTGCCTATAACCACCCTTATTCGATTAACGCGCATATTACATTGCCGATTTTTTGCATAAGATGAAATAAACTAAATAATGAAGATAGAATATTCAAATTCACTATAGACTACGATATTGCAGCCTTCTCGCATAGACCCACAAGCAAGAAGCAGGCAGGGTTCAGATGGAAAAAAAAAGACTAATATTCGTTTTTACAAATATATATCACTATATTCGAAATATTCGTGAATTCTTGAAGTGCCAATATTCACGATAAAAATTCGCAATGCGAATATTCGCGCTCAGCACTACTCAAAACTAGACATGGAGATTAGCGATATCAAATCTTATCTAGCCAATATATCCATCCCAGTGATTGGTCACTGGAATCAGCCCGATATCTAGATGAGCCCTTAGAGTTGGAGGAACTTAAGGCGGCCCTTGGTTCTTTCCCCAGTGAGAAAGCCCCGGGTTTTGATGGCCTACCGGCTGAGTTTTTTCAAAGATATCAGGAAACACTTCTCCCTCACTTATTAGACACCTTTAATGATGCTTTGCGATTGGGGAAATTGCCGGCATTCATGAGGGAGGCTGTGGTGGTAGTGTTACCAAAACCTGAAAAGAACACAACTTTGCCTGATTCCTATAGGCCCATCTCCCTTCTGTCGACGGATGTGAAAATACTAGTGAAAGTACTGGCTAATCATTTGAATAAGGTTATTACCTCGCTTATACTTGAAGACAAGTCAGGGTTCATGCTGGACAAAAGCACTTCCATTAATCTTCAGAGACTTTTCCTTAATCTCCAAAGATCAGTGGACACTGGGGGCTGTCGCGCAGTAATATCTCTAGACGCTGTCGAGTGGGAATATTTGTGGGAGGTTATAAGGGCTATGGAGTTTGGACAGGGTTTTATGTCATAGGTCAAGCTCCTCTATTGCTCGCCAGTAGCCAGAATTAGGCAAACGAGGAGTTATCTGCACAATTTCCATTACACAGGGGAACAAGACAGGGTAGTCCACTATCCCCTCTATTGTTCACTATTGCTATCGAACCCCTGGCCTGCCTCCTGCGTGCATCTACTGACTGGAAGGGGTTTCCACTGGGTTCTCAAGAGGAGAGTTTCCCTGTATGTCGATGATATGCTTCCATATACTGTACAGGGGACATAGCGCATTCTATTCGCCCAATTATGAGGTGCATTACCGAATCTGGAAAGTGCTCCGGACTAACAATTAATTGGGACAAATCGGTAATTCTTCCTCTTGATCCCATTCCATCACAGATGGTCTGGATGCAAATCCAGTTACAAGTCACCCACAGCTTTAAATATCTATGTTAAAGTTAATATGGAACCCCTGATTCATAAATTTACGGGTAAGATTAATACCTGGTGTAAAATCCCCTTGTCAGTTGTTGGCCGTTGCAATCTAATTAAAATAATACTGATGCCTCAACTGCTCTATATATTACATAATTTCCCCTTGTGGGTTCCTCAAAGGGTATTTTATAAGATCCAGGGTATTTTCCGTTCCCTGGTGTGGAAAAAGCAGCAACCTAATATTTGTATGGAGATGCTACAAAGGGGAGTAGAGGTGGGAGGCCTCTCTCTCCCAAATCCATGGTTATATTTCATAGCCGCACAAATACAACACCTTAAGGGATGGGGACAACGTGTAGGCTTGGGGCCCTTAACTAGAATAACATCATTTATTATGAAACAAAAGGCACCCAATGCTATGGCAGAGCTGGGAAAGCCACATACATGTCCTGGGAATTATCCTACAATATCTCTAATAACTAAAATCTGGTCTAGGTTTAAGGAATTAATTGGTCTCCAAGGACTATATGACAACACGTCTTTGTGGCACAATCCATGTTTACCTGAAATGTTTAGACTAGAAGGTTTTTCCCCATAGGAAGAAAAGGGTATTCTTTTTCTTCATCAGATTTAGACAGGAGGTGTTCTGAAATCGTTTGCACAATTACAACAAGAATTTGGTCTCCCACATACTGTATTCTACCAATTCTTGCAGCTGAGACATGCATATCAGGCGCAGTTTAAGGAAGGCATACACATGTCAGCTTCCCCTCTGATAGTTCAACAGGTATTATGTGGTGGCAGCTCTAAGGGATTCATTTCTATGCTCTATAGCAGAGATCAGCAACCTTCAGCACTCCAGTTGTTGTGAAACTACAATTCCCAGCATCCTACATTCATTTCTATGTGAGTTCTTAGAAGAGCAGAGCAAGTATGCATGCTGGGAGTTGTAGTTTCACAACATCTGGAGTGACGGAGGTTGCCTACCCCTGCTCTATAGGCATCTGTTTGATAAACCTACCTCATCGAGCTGTTTACCGATCAAAGATAAATGGGAACGAGAGGTTGGTATTATTATGCAGGAGCAGTGGGGCACTGTCCCGGCTTTAACTCCTAGCCTAACACTTAGTGAGGCTCAACGTTTATCCCAGCTATACCTAGTACTTAGAGTGTATAAACTCCTACTATGGCTCCGATATGTGGCCGTGGTCAGACTCGACATTCTGAACTAGGCATTTAATTGTGTAGACAACGGTACCGTGATGCAGTGCCTTCTTAACATAAGCTAATGTAGTCGTCTCTCCGCAGGGAAGTTAGGGTGAGTTTGGGGGGGGGGGTATTATTATTAATGTATGCACTACCTGTTTTGTTACTCTGTAAAAATTGATATAGAAATAATGACAAGTTATGCAATATTTGTATTAATGTAATACTTTATTATGCTTTGACTCTGATTCATGGACCAATGTACAAGAAATACTTTTTCTTTCAGTAAAAAATAGACTTGATTAAAAAATAAGAAATACACGTTAGGGCGTCTTCCACACAGATATTTTAGTAAAGATCTGAGAGTATTTGATTATCACTAGAGCCAGCATATCAGTAAGTCCATTCTTATAAATGGATTTTATCTGGGAAGTGTGATATTTGAAGATAATTCAGATCTTACTTCTTTATTTCCAATGAGCCGGCATTGCCCATTAATGAAGATAAGCTCTAAATGATCAAGCACAAAAACAAGCATCTCTCATACGCCGAGCTGGATAGCTGGAACACACACCTAATTGGCTTCAGTCATTTCAACAAAGTGAGCTGTAAAATGGAGGGCAGGCAATGAAATCTAACTACTTGTTAAATGACTTGGGGCAGATAGGGTTGTAAAAATGATTTATGTCGATGATCTTATCATTGTATTTTAGGCCAATTGAAGTTATCTGACATCATTCACTGGAATTTCTATTTCATACTATTTATTGCTGCCGAGTTAACCATACATCCAATTCAGAGCCGGTGTCATGCTACCTGAATGACTCAGGCATTTTGTCTTCAGCTAATTGTTTTAGCAATATTTTAGCAGAGACCTTTAGGTAAGAAAACTGCAGAGAAGTTTTACAGCTTGAATCAGGAAAAGAAATCCAGCACTGGAGTCACCAATTGAAAAAGCCAAAATTACCTTATTCTGCTGCATTAAATACAGCGACAGCTTGCCTGACACATGGAAACACTCCGGTCTGCCAGACACACCTGTCCTTAATCATGACAAGGATCATGACATGATTAAGGACAGGTGTGTCTGAAACGCGTAGACCAGGAGTGTTTCCATGTGTCAAGGCAGAGCTGTCGCTTGTATTTTAATGCAACCGAATAAAGGTAATTTTGGCTTTTTCAATTCGTGACTCCAGTGCTGGATTTCTTTTCCTGATTCATGATGCAGCACAAGTCTTTGCTTGAATGATCCGTGCACTACAGCGAAGTAAGCTGTTCTGAATATAGCAGGAGAGCTGGTTTACTATATACCTTCCAAGTTTTACAGCTGTCTGATATATAACATTTTGCTGTGGAAGAGTAAACTAGCCTACAACGCATACATATAATTTTATATACTACATAGAATTGTAACTTTACTCATACCTGCACTTGGAGACATGCATATGTAGGTATTAAGCACTTGAGGGGAGATTTAGCATCATCCTTGCACCGGAAAAGTGGTTTTGAGAAGTCGCAAGCTGTGTGTTTGTGAGTCTTGTGACCTTTCAAATGCGACTTTTTGAAAAAAAAAGTCACAAGTTTCTCTTTTTACGCAACCCTTGCCACTTTTCCAAAATGGAACATCGTAAGAGCAGGGAAGGGGCATGGTCCACATCTCTGAGGACATGGTCAAAATTATGACATTAATCCAATAGAAATGTTGTGGAAGGACCTGATGTGTGCATTTCATTAAAGGCAACCTACCATCATAACAGAGATGAAGCTGTTTTGTATGGAGCAATGGACTACAATTTCTCCAAGCTAATGTGTAGGACTTATCAACAATTACCTAAAATGTTTTGTTGAAGTTATTGCTGCACAATGGGGCAGTCACACCAGATACTAATAGCAAATGTTCACATACTTTTGGCACTGACAGACATCTGATATTGGATCATTTACCTCAAAAAACTAGATGACGAAGTCTAATATTTTTGACTAATTTCATTGATTATTTCTTTGATATCTGTATCTACTTTTAGGACTTGTGTGAAAATCTGATATAATTTTAGGTCAAATTTATGCAGAAATATAGAAAATTTTGAACTTTTAAGCACCAGTATTATTAAATGTGGTCTGATCTTAGCCTAAAGGTCCCATTACATCGAGCAACATAGAAGACAATTATCAGGAATTAACTGTTTGTTCTTTTATGCCACCCTTGCCACTTTTCCAAAACGGAGCATGGTAAGGGCTGGGACGGTCAACACCTAAGACAAATTTATCTGAATGTACACCATTCTTATGGTGCACATGAAGCCAGAAATCTATGACAGCTCTGAGCTGTTGAAGATTTCTGTTTAGGCACACGGACTGCTGGAGGATGTGCTTAATTTTTGACGAGGCCTGCACCTTGTCATAAATTAGGTGGACCCTCCGGTGGTGCAGACGATATCAAGACTGGCACAGAAAGTACCAATCTTGATACATCTCCCTTTTGGTGTCTAACCTTTCCACATCTCCGAATTCCTATAAGGGACTACAACCCCCTACCTGTTTACGTACAGTCACCACTAAGGGGTATTTACTGAAAATGGCTTTCTTATTGAGTTCATTTAGAGCTATATATGCCCATATGTGGTAAACTTGCCCTTGCGGTGGCTACAGAGATTTAAAGATCTGTTAAAAAAAAGGAGAGTTAACCCCCCCCCCCCACACCCCCACCCCCACTTGGCCAGACCTCCGAAAGGAAGCATACTTACCTGCTACCAGCTGCTGGGTTCCTTCTCTTTCGGTTCCTCACCAGCACTGCCTCGCTCGAGTCTCCACTAGTAAACTTCCAGTTTGACACAGGTCATATGGCCGCTGCAATGACATGTGACATATGGGGGGCACGTTGGCTGCAGTGGTCACGTGACCCATGTCATACAGGATGTGGGCATGCATAGACCAAAGCGAGACAGTGGCAGCAAGAGACAAAAGTGGCGGGGACCCAGCAGCAGGGAGCAAGAAACTATGCTTCTCTTCACAGGTCTGGCAGAAAGGCATCCTAAAGATGAACAACCCCTTTAAGCTACATTATGGAATTAATTACAGTATAGAATATTAGGCAAAGTAGGCTTAAGGGAAATAAAATTCACATTTGGAGTTGCAATTTAAAGTATTTACCATACACAATTTACACAAACATTAGGTAGCTCATAAAACTTAACTTTTATTCTAGTAAATATTTATCTAGAGGATAAATTAGGGACCCCTCTAGGGATAGCCAAAAGTGTGGGATAGAGAGAAAACAAAGGGCAGAAGGACATACTACTGGGTTTCTTGCCCTGTTGGTCCCTGCTGCTAACTCTGTGAAGTCTCACTATATATCCCTGAAGAGTCCCTTAGATCAATTTGGACTGCCCAGCTTCGTCTAAAGCAGCGGTTCCCAACCACCGGGCCGCGGCCCGGGACCGGGCCCTGGAAGATTGTTTGCCGGGCCGCGGCAATCAGGGCCTTCTTTAACGCGGTACTAATGAAGCGCTTCCATTATGGAAGTGCTTCATTTGTACCGGAGGACCCGGAAGCGGTGAAGGATCTGTACTCACTGCTTCCTGGTCCTCGGCTCGGCTGTCGGCTATGCAGGGCTGCGCAGGGCTGCGCACTGCGTGAGGGCGCACTGTGACCTCACATATGTGCGGCACGCCTGCGATACACAGCCGACAGCAGGATGAAGAGGATCGTGATGGTGAGCAGCGGTGGCATCAAGGAGCAGGAGAGGTAAGTGTTTTTTATTTATTTTATTTGCGCTGATGGCTGGCTGACATGGGGGGCTGATGGCTGGCTGACATGGGGAGCTGATGGCTGGCTGACATGGGGGGCTGATGTCTGGCTGACATGGGGGGCTGATGTCTGGCTGACATGGGGGGCTGATGGCTGGCTGACATGGGGGCTGATGGCTGGCTGACATGGGGGCTGATGGCTGGCTGACATGGGGCCTGATGGCTGGCTGACATGGGGGCTGATGGCTGACATGGGGGCTGATGGCTAACATGGCAAGCTGATGGCTGACATGGGGGGCTGATGGCTGACATGGGAGCTTATGGCTGGCTGACATGGGGGGCTCATGGCTGACATGGGGGGCTGATGGCTGGCTGACATGCGGGCTGATGGCTGACATGGGGGCTGATGGATGGCTGACATGGGGGCTGAAGGCTGACATGGGGGGCTGATGGCTGACATGGGGGGCTGATGACTGACATGGGGGGCTTATGGCTAATATGGGGGGCTGATGGCTGGCTGACATGGGGGGGCTGATGGCTGGCTGACATGGGGGGCTGATGGCTGACATGGGGGGCTGATGGCTGGCTGACATGGGGGGGCTGATGGCTGGCTGACATGGGGAGCTAATAGACGGCTGAAGGTTGGGGGGTTGATCTGAGGCATTGGGGCTAATATAGTGTTATATATTTGAATATGCACCTTGTTTTTTGTTATGTGTGTGAATCAGTCAGCGCCGACCAGCACCCCATAAGCCCCACCCACCCCTAAGCTCCACCCCAGAACCCCCCACCCGAACCCTGGGAAAATTGTCTTGCATGAAAATGGTCCTTGGTGCAAAAAAAGTTGGGGACCACTGGTCAAAAGGGATGAAAAAGAGGGTCCTCAAACACCTACAATGGCGCTAATAGTCACAAATCGCATGCTTTCTGAGAACAGCCAATGTTTACAGTGTCTCACTTGGTTTTATTATAAAGGCACTTACACAAATGCTGCTGTCAGTTAAGAGTACAGAAAAACACTTGACCGTGCACAAATGACTGGTAATTGTGCACTGTAACATTCAGGACATGTCCAACCTGGTGTTCCAGTTTCAAATAGAATTCACACAAGCTGACATGTGAATAAAGGGATGTATCGAGCACGTGTTGATGCTCAAATCAACGGCTCAACTCGTTTCATCGGCATCTGCCAATTCATCAGGGGAATAGTATCATTAGTGGCCAATTAATGCCAAGATACTCTTATGACAGCAATACACACTCCTGGGTCAGGTTAATGAACGTATTCTAAACCCAGGATAATGAGTCAAGTGCAAAATTGCATAAAGATGCTAACAAAAGCAAACATATCATCCACATTTTATACTAGTCAAGTCACCAGCGATATATACGTGGATGATATTAGCACAGTTAAGAACAGCACTTCAATGATGGCAGAAGACCGCTCAAGCAAGAGGATACTCATCTGAACGTTATTGATACATGTAGGTCAGAGAGATGTCGTGCAATTTAAAGTATTTTCACTGGACTCATTATCCTGGGTATAGAATACGTTCATTAATCTGACCCAGGAGTGTGTATTACTGTTATAAGAAGATCTTGGCATTAATTGGCCACTAATGATACTAGTCCCCTGATGAATTGGCACATGCCGATGAAACGAGTTGGGCCGTTGATTTGAACATCAAGATGTTTAGTAAATTTGTTTGTTTACCATACACAACAAAGCTGGTGATACATACTTGCTGAGAATGTTGGTTCTAAGTGGGGACTGTCCATGAAGAGAGGGGCACCAGCTTCAATTGGTCTCCATTTCTAATGGGTGGTGAGAACCTGTGCAAAACTCCCCCAATGTATGGCATGGCTAGCAAATATGGAGATGGGGAAAAATCATGAGACAGAATTAAAGACGATGCCATTCTATGATTGGAGGCGACACAAGTACCATATTTTTTATATTTGCTGTAGAACCCCCTCTATTATTGGTCACCATGTAAGTGAAAAATACCACAATATATAGTACAGTATATTGCTACAACATATTTAATTATGGAACTGTATTTCAGCAAGGAACATGTTTGTTTCATACATGACTGAATTTTGTTTGCAGATTTTGTGAATATAATGTGACACTGGAGACATTTTAGGATTCATTTCTCTGGTTTCAGTAACATGTATTTGTTCCACTGGTCTGGTTAGCTTCACTTGACAAAGCTGTCATGCTTAAATTTGAAGTGTTGGCAAGTTAAATCAACAATCTGATCATTGACATATACTATTCCGTGCCACTAATGGTGTAGAATTGTAATAGATTTGAAAAACAGTTGAAAAAAAATGTAGGTTTATTTGTCATGAAACAAGTAAATGCAATAATCGCTGCTTAGAATAATTTTTAAATAATCAGTGATCTCAAATCGCTGAAACTACAGTAATTGCTCAATTGGAAAGCATAATGATTGGGTCAAGCAAGTCTGAGGGTTTCTCCTACCTAATCCCAAGTTCCCATGCTGCTAGTGTTAGAATAGTAAAGTGGTCAGAGAGAGTCGGGAGATTTATGTTATGAACCAGCCATGTTAAGATGCCCCTAAATCACTGCAAATAAAAATGCCATACGGTATAAATAATACTAATGTTCTATTTTGCTGCCAGGATGGTGTAGTGTCTCAAAAAGTGCCACAGTAAGGAAAAAGATATATTTACAAGGAAAATTACATCTCCCGCATATTGCCACAAATCAAATTATATACAAATTTTCAAGATTTAAATCATTCAAAGAGATCATTCAATGTACTATCTGTTCTTTTTACTGATTCATAAAAACAAAAATGACAAAATAATTTTAGACACTAAACCTCTTTTAACATCTTTCATGATAAAGAATAACTTGGCTATAGTTGGACAGCCCAATTATTAAGATCTTACAAATAGGATGAAGACCATTACAAGTGTCCTGGCAAACATTCACTGGTAAAACCTATAATAGAACCCACCAATAACCCCACAATAATACACATGAGATGATGTATAAAATATAACACAAAATTTATTAAGCATCACAATTCATAAAAATTGGTGAATACATGTAGTGAGGAAAACGAAAACCCGAAAGGGTACTTGAACTCCACCCCTGTCTATCAGTGACCAACCAAGACTAAGGCCCAACCTGGACTAAGGCCCACCCAGTCCATACAAAATACTAATGTTTTAATTGAGGACACCATAAACCTAAACCTTATCCTGTAAGGAAAAAGGAATAGGGGATGTTCAAACACATTCAATTTTACATTGCATGCCTTGCTCCCAGTATAGTGAAAGATACAAGAAAGGTAAGGGAAAAATGTCCAGCGCCTGCCCGGAATGCGTCCAACCCAGGATAGGAGGCCTAAGTCTATAAAGGGAGAACAATCCAAGCACGTAAATCATACAGTATATGTATGTGATAAGGATATATAAATCCTTGATTATCTATTGCACCATGTGTAACATACCAAAGAGGTACATATTTAATCAAATACCATACAAAAATACCATAAACAATTATATATATAATATCATCTAAAATCATCATTTATCAGTGATTATAGTGAAGAATACAGTGCTATTCATAGTAATAAGCCAACCCATGATAGAATAGAAAAAAAAACATTAAAATAATCAATAAATCAATAAAAATTAACAATCCCAGAAGGTGAAAAAATAAATAGTGAAAGGTGAGTAAACGTGTACAGTGAGAAACACAAGTGCATAGTGATAATAAATTCATTCTTAAACATATATGGTTCATGATTGTATTGAGTGCAAATTATACATTATCACAATTTCAAGTGCATGATCAAAATATCATAAATTAAAAAATATATAATTAATTCATACAAATATATAAAATTAATACAAATAAAGCTAACTCATCAGTGACAACACAATATAAAAAATAACGATACAATAAATATTCTTACGAATAATCCATTGTACGATAATAAAGTGTCTTGTGCAGAATATAAAGACGTTATCGCCACTTGAAGAATGTTCTCTTCACTTTAAGTCACTCAGCCGAGGAATTTGCATATCGTCACCTCACAGGTGCTATTACTATAAACAAACAAACAACAATAATTAAAATACAGTACATGTCAGAGGTCGAAACAAATAATTAATTAATTAAACAACCCCCCACCTAAAAAGATCCATTAGACGTGATCTATTGACATACACCCCAAAAAAAATAAGTAAAATAGCGCATTTACAAAAAAGACCAGAAACTTACTGCTTCATTTAGTCCCCAGAGGACTAAACATACAGTGGTGCCTGAAAGTTTATTTAATCTTTTAAATTTTTTATGTTTTTTTATGTTGGTCAAAATGCTCACCTTAATCCAATAGAAATATTGTGGATGGACCTGAAGTGTGCATTTGATAATCAACAGAGATGAAGCTGTTTTGTATGGAGGAATGGACTACAATTTCTCCAAGCTAATGTGTAGGACTTATTAACAATTATCTGAAATGTTTTGGTGAAGTTATTGCTGCACAAGGGGGAAGTCCCACCAGATACTGAAAGCAAATATTTTACATACTTTTGCCACTGACAGACATCTGATATTGAATCATTTTCCAAAAAAAAAATAGATGACGAAGTCTAATATTTTTGACTCATTTCATTGATTATTAAATTATATTATACATACAAACAAAAAAATGCAACAGCACTCTGCAACCAGAACTCTGCCCAAGATAGAAGCTATAAGAGGACATTAGTGTACGTTTTGATCAAAAGGTAATAAGCCACTCGCCACGCCAAGGCTGTCCCGTGAGTGGTCCTAACGCTTTTTTTTTTTGTTTGTATGTATAATTGCCATAGCTACGTGCACCTGCATACAGGGATGTGCTGACTGACCCCCCCTTGTGTTTCTGTTTAGTATGTGTTGGAGGTGTGGCAACCTCCTTTTCAGTCGTGCACACCTGACTAGTTTGTCTGCCCTAGAGGCTGGTTTTAATCAGAGTGAGTATAAAGCTGAATGTGCATTCACAGTACCTGCTAGTAGCCATCTGGCTCCAGGAGGAGTGCACAGTGGGCTCAGCATGCATGTTGGTACCTGCATCCCTGGATCTAATGGAGGCTGTTACAGCACCAGAAAGGGTTAATAAGTATGGTTTATCCCGGCATGCATGCTGGGCCCAAACTCCCTGGATTTTATGTGGCTGTCATGGCCCATAACAGGTAAGATTCAGCATTAGGAGGATTTTATGTGGCTGTCATGGCCCATAACAGGTCATATTTAGCGTTAGGACCACTCATGGGACACCCTTGGCGTGGCGAGTGGCCTATTACCTTTTGATCAAAACGTACACTAATGTCCTCTTATAGCTTCTATCTTGGGCAGAGTTCTGGTTGCAGAGTGCTGTTGCATTTTTTTGTTTGTATGTATAATTGCCATAGCTACATGCACCTGCATACAGGGACGTGCTGACTGACCCCCCCCCCTTGTGTTTCTGTCCCTTATTTGGACAGTCACAGGGCCAAAACTGACCAAATAACTGAAGTATGAACTCAGCCTTACAGGTCGATGTTAGCGTGAAGAAGAAGCGCAGTCCTTTTACACCCTCGTCAGCTGATTCCACATAGATATCTACAGAACCTGTTCTATTAAACGCTTATACAAGTAGAGCCCCCCTGACAAAGTGGAGAGGGTGTCAGCAGTAAGTTTGTGTTGACGTCACTGATTAGTTTGCCCTTCCTCTGATCCGTCAGAACACTAACCCACAAAAAACGGTTCCTGTCTGTGGAGAATCCGCCTTCACTCGGTCAGCATTTGCAAAATAATCCATGAGCATTGCTAATGCCAAAAAAAAAGGAGTGGATCTAAAACAGAGCTGACACATGAATGGAATATTTGCATGTCTTCTGTGTTTTGTACCCACTCCTGCTTTTGGCTACCAAATCATAAGCCAATTCTGATGGGACCATACAGGCCTTACAGCTGCTACACAGACAGGGTCCTTTGTGCAGCACATTTTTCCTTCCTTCAGACAGATCATATAAATAAATGATGATATATTGAAGACAGCCAGTCAGCACTGCAGCTTGAAATCAGCGGTGCACATGTCCTAGGGTTGGCGTTCCACACAATAATGTAATTAAACAAATGATGATGTCAGCCAGGCCGAAAGCCAAAATAGTGGACTAATCATGAAGTGGGGAGGGTCAGAACAGCATGAGAAGTCCACCGAGTGGAGCTATGACATAGTGGTGAGATGGAAGCAGCATGAGGATACCACAGAGTGGCCCAATGAAAGGTTCGGGAGGTGGCAGCAGTATAAGGAGGCCACAAAGTGGCACAATGACAGAGTATGGAGTTGGCAGCATTAGGAAAAAGCCACCGAGTGGAACAATGACAGAGTCTGGAGGTGGCAGCAGTATGAGGAGGCCACCAAGTGGCACCATGACACAGTCTGGAGATGGCAGCATCAGGAGAAGACCACCAAGTGACTCGATGAAAGGTTATGGGGTGGAAGCAGTGTGAGAAGGCCACCGAGTGGCATAATGGTAGAGTCTGGAGGTGGCAGCAGCATCAGGAGAAGGCCACCAAGTGGCCCAATGAAAGGTTCTGGAGGTGAAAGCAGTATGAGGAGGCCACCGAGTGGCACAATGACAGGGTCTGGAGGTGGCAGCAGCAGCATCAGGAGAAGGCCACCTAGTGGCCCAATGAAAGGTTCTGGAGTTGGCAGAGGTATGAGGAGGCCACCGAGTGGCACAATGACAGAGTCTGGAGTTGGCAGCATCAGGAGAATGCCGCCGAGTGGCACAATGACAGAGTGTGGAGGTGCCGCCAGCAGCAGCAAAAGGAGAAGGCCACCGAGTGGCACAATGACAGAGTGTGGAGGTGGTGGCAGCAGCAGCATTAGGAGATGGCGACTGAGTGGCACAATGACAGAGTCTTGAGGTGACGGCAGCAGAAACATCAGGAGAAGGCCACCGAGTGACACAATAACAGAGTCTGGAGTTGGCAGCATCAGGAGAAGGCCACCGAGTTGCACAATGACAGAGTCTGGAGTTGGCACCAGTATGTGAAGGCTACCGAGTGGCACAATGACAGAGTCTGGAGTTGGCTGCATCAGGAGAAGGCCAACAAGTGGCACAATAACAGAGTCTGGAGTTGACAGCATCAGAAAAAGGCCACCGAGTGGCATAATGAAAGAGTGTGGAGGTGGCGGCAGCTTAAGCAGAAGCATCAGGAGAAGGCCACGGGGTGGCACAATGACAGAGTCTGGAGTTGGCAGCATCAGGAGAAGGCCACCAAGTGGCACAATAACAGAGTCTGGAGTTGGCAGCATCAGGAGAAGGCCACCGAGTGGCACAATGAAAGAGTGTGGAGGTGGTGGCAGCAGCATCAGGAGGAGGCCACTGAGTGGCACAATGACAGAGTCTGGCAGCATAAGCAGCAGCATCAGGAGAAGGCCACGGGGTGGCACAATGACAGAGTCTGGAGTTGGCAGCATTAGGAGAAGGCCACCGAGTGGCACAATGACAAAGTCTGGAGGTGGCGGCAGCATCAGGAGAAGGCCACTGAGTGTCAAAATGACAGAGTCTGGAGGTGGCGGCAGCAGCATCATCATCAGGATAAGGCCACTGAGTGGCACGACGACAAGAGATTGCGGAGGTGCCAGCAGCATGAGGAGGCCACAGAGTGGCATGACAACGAGAGATTGCGGAGGTGGCAGCAGCATGAGGAGGCCACAGAGGGGCACGACGACGAGAGATTGCGGAGGTGGCAGCAGCATGAGGCGGCTGTAGCACAATGACGAGAGATTGCGCAGGTGGCAGCAGCATGAGGAGGCCACAGAGTGGCACGACGACGAGAGATTGTGGAGGTTGCAGCAGCATGAGGAGGCCACGAGAGTGGCACGACAACGAGAGATTGCGGAGGTGGCAGCAGCATGAGGCGGCCGTGGCACAATGACGAGAGATTGCAGAGGTGGCAGCAGCATAAGGAGGCCCCAAAAAGGCACGACGACGAGAGATTGCCAAGGTAGCAGCAGCATGAGGAGGCCACAGAGTGGCCGCTTCGTCTATTCATTTATAGGGAGAATAGGACAGAACAGAAGGTTAAAATTTCTTTATACTTTATAAAGTGTTGCTTAAAACACAATTTAGTTATACACGTTCTCTGGCACAAAAGGCTTGGCAAATTGATTGTCCGGGAATTTCCTTTGAAAATAGGGTAATATATTGGCGAATTTAAGTTTACTTTCTTATAATTTTAATCAGGTTTTGGTTCAAATTAATATTAAATATTTATGTTTTACAGCAAATAACTGCAACAGTGAAATGCGTATATATTTTTCTTTCTGTACTGAAAAACTTCACTAAACGCTTTTACCACATATAACTGCAAAAGTGAACTGCGTATATATTTTTCTTTTTGTGATGAAATATGACACTAAACGCATTCACCACAAATAGCTACAGAAATGAACTGCGTATATAGTGTATTTTTCTATTTGTACTGAAATACACCACTAAACGCTTTTACCACATATAGCTGCAGAAGTGAATTGAGAATATATTTTTCTTTTTCTAATGAAATACGTCACTAAATGCTTTTACCGCAAGTAACTGCAACAGTGAACTGTGTGTATATTTTTCTTTCTGTACTGAAATATGTCACTAAACGCTTCTAACTCATATAGCTGCAGAAGTGAACTGGGAATATATTTTTCATTTTGTAATGAAATGCGTCACTAAACGCTTTTAACTCATATAGCTGCAGAAGTGAACTGGGAATATATTTTTCTTTTTGTAATGAAATACGTGACTAAACGCTTTTAACTCATATAGCTGCAGAAGTGAACTGCGTATATATTTTTCTTTTAGTACTGAAATACCCCACTAAACGTTTTTTCCGCAAATAACTGCAACAGTGAACTGCGTATATATTTTTCTTTTTGTACTCAAATAAGTCACTGTACACTTTCACCTCATATAACTGCAGAAGTGAACTGCGTATATATTTTCTTTTTGTACTGAAATACGCCACTAAACGCTTTCACCACATATAGCTGAAGAAGTGAACTGAGAATATATTTTTCTTTTTGTAATGAAATACGCCACTAAACGCTTTTAACTCATATAGCTGCAGAAGTGAACTGCGTATATATTTTTCTTTTTGACTGAAATAGTCACTAAACGCTTTCACCACATATAACTGCAGAAGTGAACTGCGTATATATTTTTCTTTTTCCACAGATATAAGCCACTAAAGGCTTTTCAACATAGCACTTGCACCCCAAGAACAAAGTGCTGTAATAACAAAGCTGTATAATGGCTATTCGGATTCCCAAATATTCTTTCACTGCACTTGTAAATCGCTTTTCTAGCACTGTCACTAGTGCCTTCTGACGTCTCTCCCTGCACTAAGATGCTGTGAAATGATTCCTCCCTCTCCTTTCCCTGCACTCATAAATCGTTTTTTTTAATTGTTGTCCCTAGCACCTTCTAATGTCTGTCCCTGCATTGAGAACGCTGGAAAATGTCTGAATCTAAGATGGCCACCATATTTTTTAGGGCTGTGACATCACAGGGCTCGCTGCTGATTGGCTGCATCATGCATGTCTGTCTGGGTGATCCCACCTTCCCGTACTTTCTTTCTCCATGTCCTCACACGTTCAGTAGCCATTTTAGGAAAAATGTGATTCGTTACTACGAAGCGTGAGGAAATTCCCATTCATTGCAAATCGAATTTTTCCTGAAATTTGGATCGAATTCTACTCCGTCAGCTTTGATTCGCTCATCTCTAGTGATAATCTCCCTGCTCATCTCTATAGTGAATTATTGTTTCTAGGTAGCAGATACCTATTTACACAGCACAATTTACAGCCAAAAAAATGATCATTTAGCTGACTGTATCCGTTTTCCATTCAATAAGTGTTTATTCAATCACTGAGTGATTGGTGGCACCTTTACACCAGGCAATTATCAGGAACAGGCATTACTAGAAATGCTCCTTCCAAATAATTGTCTGGATTGTCAGAATGTGTAAAGGGAGCTTTAATTTGACAATGAATTGTAAACAGAGATGCCTGTCATAATATGATGCTCAAAACTACATACTTGTTTAGTGGCCTTTACAATCAATTCCATGATGGAGAGGAAAAACCTGTTCAGTGATCAGAAATCTGATATGATGAAAGACCTGCTACAGAAGATTTGCAACAACTGTATTTCTGTCACAAAAGAAGCCCCCCTCCTCATGTCTTCAAGCAACTCTTTTTTAATTAGACTTGAGGTCTAAACGTTTGATAGACCCGCCATGTCAATGATCAGAAACACTCAGTACAATGTGTGGCAAGTCCCATTTCTCGGAACACACAGAGATACTCAAAATAATAGATAACATGTAGGAATTCAAGAACTGTAGAAAATATTTATTCAAATCAATTAGACCATAGTCTAAGAGATATCAGAGTTTCAAGCACTCACAAAAATAAATTAACACTAACAGAGATGAGTGAATTTCTTGATATTCATTTCCTGTCCGATTTGGCAAATCTTTGATTTGCATCCAACTCAATTGTACCCAAATCAAAAGTACTCCAAATGGCCTGAAAATTTGTACATGCCACTCGCAGGTCTCCTAAGACTCCAATTTTTCTCTCCTCTCTTTCTCATTTTTTTTTACATTTTTGCTCTTTCTCTCTACTCTGCCTTTTAATCTCTTTAAAGCAATACAAGCAATATCAAATAGTGACACAAACATACATAGCTATGGGTAAACACCAGGGTTGATGGTGTTAGCAAACAGCGTGTTTAAAAACAGTGTCATCACATTTGTTATGCTTTTTAATAAGACAAACATTCCAGAAATTTACTCTTGTTGGGGCAGATGGTTTTCAAACACACACAGTGATATTGGATGCTTTAATGAGGGGAGAATGCCTGCCCATATTTATATGCACACAAGTGTTAATTTTCAGAACAAACAATATGTTCTGCACAAGCCTGAAAAGTTCTCCCTTTTATTTGGGAGCAGCAGCAGTACAGAGTGGATGTGGAAAGTGTAAGGTCTAAGTTGTGTAGGGTAATAGCAGCAGCAGTAGAAGCACAGCATGGAGCAGACAAAAGAGTAGGATGTGTCTGTGACTGTGTTGTGGTAGTATAGTAGTAGTAGAGGTGGTTGGGTAGGGGTAATGGTAGTGACAATAGGTAGAGTAGCAGGTGCAGTGGTAGTGGCAGCAGAAGCAGCTATAAAGAAATAGAACATGATGGTGGGCAGGCAGATAGTGGCATGATGAAATAGCTACCATAAGCAATGGCAATGCAGTGCTTTACACATAGGATACGAGGGAGGGGAAGTGGAAGCAAAGATCTGCCTTTCCAGATGGGAGATGTTTGCATAGAGCTAAAGCAGCCAAGATTGGTTTAGGTCTGGCAAATTTTGAATCACAAAATAATCCAGCATCTCAGAATCCATAAATCTGTGATTTTATCAAGAAAAAATCATACATAGTAACATAGTTTATAAGGCTGAAAAAAAGACATCTATCCATCTAGTCCAGCCTGTTATCCCCTATACATAGTTTGCTTTTAGGGACGCGTTTAGGGACGCGCTTTTAGGGACGCGTTTCGGCAAGCATGCCTTTATCAACACCTGTTGATAAAGGCATGCTTCCCGATTCCCTACTCCCAATGTCATCTTCCTGATTCCCGACTCTGTGTTTGCCCCAAGTGCCACTGTCGCCAGGGCTACCACTGCTCCTACCACCACCACCGTGGCTATAAGTGCCACTAGCACGACCACCAACACAGCTATGCATGGGGCCCTCCGCCTTCCCTTGAAACTCCTCCTCATGGCAGTCCAAATGCTGTTTTCACACAAGTCTTCAAAAGAGAGACTCTGTATCTTCCATAGCCTGTGGGGTTTTGCTCCTAGGGAAAAAAAGAAACTACCCCACTAGGAAGGGGCAGTGAAGACAGAAATGATGTAAGTGAAAAACTTTTCTGGGATAGCAAGGAGGAGGAGCAGAAGGAATCCTTTGACCCCTGGTTCCAAGGCACAGTATCAGACTTAAGTGGCATCAAAATTATCCTGCTGTGACTAAAAGGTGGAGTGAGATATCCAGTCCACAATGTCATCCTCTGGATGGCTGGTGTTGCTACTACTGTACACATCCTGACTCTTTCCGTGATAAACCTCTGATCTACCTAATTAAACATATCCCTATACTCCACTTATACTGCCCCTACCACACCTAGATTGCTAGTTTGTCTGACAACACATATGCTCTCAGATTGCAAGCTGGGCACAGAGTGGCATATGATGTTCTAAGCAAAAGGACGTGCCAAAATCCTGTCCGCTGACTGGCTGATAGGTTGTCTGTCAACCCTTGAGCCAATCTTCATCCTCCCATCTGTTTTCCCTGTCAAATTTCACAGTAAAATGGCGCTGCCACCGTTTTTTATGTCATTCATCCAAAACTTTGGATTATTTTAGCAATAGAATTTTTGTTAAATTCATTTTGTTAAATGAATCAGATTTGTTTAGAATAGATTCGCTCATCTCTAGATACGAAATAATTGATACAACTATGCTGATCTTTAATTTTGCAGTTATTAAAATGTCTAGGCCTGGAGGGCACTTAGATGGAGATATATAATGTCCATGTGTTTCTTTTTTGGAGTAAAAAAAACTTGCAAACCTTGTGTTTGAAACTTTTTAAGCTCTACTTTCGACAAATTTTGTTGAAAGTGGCACTTTTACGCCGCCCTCGACCCTTACTAAAAAGGGGTATGGTAAGGATGAGGAGTAGGCGGTCACAGCAGGTCAGCCACATTTATCTTCATTTGTGCCTGTTTTTATACACAAATGATGACAGAAATCTACGGCAGCTCCGAGCCTTTGTCTCTTGTTTAGAGACACTGTATGTATTGAATATTTACATTCCTGCTGACGGCACTTTCTATTATGTCCCCGTGTAACACTTTTACTGTATTTTTCACTATATACTGCATGCATTTCTTTAGTTTATTTCAGGGCTGTATGACACTATTTATCTGGGCACTCTTCGCACAGCTTGTCTGGAAATTGCATGATGTTATCAATCTACGCATTGTATGTACTTTCTATTCAATATATAAAATAATTTATGCGCTACCGTTGTGATTGCATCAAGCTTCTGGTATACTAGTTTTTTCTACACCTACAGTTTAACAATATCCAAATACAGTGATAGCCAGGATACCCATTTCTAAGAGGACCTCGAACAGAAGTACATTAGTTAACACTGAAGATAAACTGAAAACTAAACTTAAAGGTGTATTCCAGTTTCATGATTTTGATGACCTATCCTCAGGAGTCAGGATAAGTCATCAATATCAGAATGTTGGGAGGGATGACTCCCTGCCCCCCTACCAATCGGCTGTTTCAAGGACATGCACAGCTACCAGCGGCTCCTGCACAGTCATAACTGGGCCTATGCCGTTGCTCCGCTAATCAGAGCAGCGGCGCAGGAAGAAAACTGTTTGGCCCTGTCAATCTAGCAGCAGGTGGGTGCTTTTTCACCTGTGGGGACAGTCCCTCATGGGTGAAGAAGTCCTGCTGACAAGACGAATTGATTTAATATAATTATATAAATCTATCTATCTATCTATCTATCTATCTATCTATCTATCTATCTATAGTACACTTAGTATACTTGTTCAATAACTGTAGCTCCAAACTTTCCCAATTCAGCAATTCAATTGATATATCACAAAAGTAAACCGGTTTGCAAGATGCACGATTTATGACCAACAGATAATAGAATTCTTACGATTTCCAAACCGGTTCATTAATTCCATTTCTACCAAGAGATACAGAACTTGGTGATCTGTTACTCTAGATAGAGCAAATTTACAGCGTTAGCTTTCACTCAGGCATTGTCTATTTTTTTATTCCTGCAATAAATGGAAGAATATAAACACGTCTCTGGGAATCGTGAGTAAGTCTGGCCGCTTTGATATAAGCTGAATGTTATGTAGGCTTCAATTGTCCATTTTCTACTGGTTAACTCTGCTTTTTCTGCTTTATTACATATGACCTACAGATTTGTCAAAGGAAATCAGCGTTTTACAAGCTGTGACATATTCGCTTCCCCCCTGACAATTCAATAAATGCACACAGAAACTGATTGTATTTCTATATAAAAATAATAATGTGGCAAATACATCTTGTGGCATGGTACTGCCAGTATATTGTATATGTCACTTTAAGATTTGTATCAGTGTAAAGGTAATTCATAGAACAAAAAATCCTGTCTAATAAAATCCACAAGGCAAGATATTTTCAGTAGATATAACATATACGGCTGCAAAATGTTCTTTACTGTCTCTAAACAGCATTTGCACTATGACATGATTATGCAATATTGTAATCCTCATTCGTATAGAACTGTAACCTAAAGGGGTTTTCTGGTTTAAAAAAAATAATTTTCAAATATCATGTTAGGAATTCTGAATTAAAGGAGCTGTCTGACATTAGTGATGAGCGGCAGGTGCCATATTCGATTTCAACGAAATTCGCGAATATTCGAAAGAATATTCGTTTCATATTCGTCGAAATCGAATATTCGTCATTATTCTAGTTATCGCGATTAATATGCGATTTAAATAATCGCGTATTGCGATTTTAACTTAGGCTACTTTCCTATTGGTTTCATATCTAGAATCATAGCGAAGATGGCGAATATGACGAATGTATTCGTCATATTCCTCAAAACGAAGATAACAAAGTATTCTCCATCTTCGTTTTAGCAACCTATTCGTCAACTTCGCTAATTCTAGCAATCAAATAGGAGGGTTGACTATAGAGACAGCTGTGTTTAATTCGCTATGTGATTATATTACTTAGCTTTTTTTAATAGAATAATTATATTACTTGATAATTATTATAATCGTTCAATTTATAAAAAAAAAAATTTATATAATCGCATAGCGAATTAAACACAGCTGTCTCTATAGTCAACCCTCCTATTTGACTGCTAGAATTAGCGAAGTTGACCAATAGGTTGCTAAAATGAAGATGGAGAATACTTCGTTATCTTCGTTTTGAGGAATATGACGAATACATTCGTTATATTCGCTAATTCTACCAAGCCAAGAACGTCTCCATACTAAAATGTACTGTCGGATTTGAGAATTACGTTGAAATCGCAATGTGATTAATATAACTTGAATTAATCGCATTGCGATTTCTACTTAGACCTGGTTTCTTATGGTTGGCTTGGTAGAATTAGCGAATATGACGAATGTATTCGTCATATTTCTCAAAACGAAGATAACTAAGTATTCTCCATCTTCGTTTTAGCAACCATAGTAAACCATGTCTGTTGAAATCGCAATGCGATTAATTCAAGGTATATTAATCGCATTGCGATTACAACTTAGCACTGCTATCTTACATATTAGGCTAGAATTAACGAATATGGAATATAGCAGCAGTGCTAAGTAGAAATCACAATGCGATTACTTCAAGTTATATTAATCGCATTGCGATTTCAACTTCGAGCTGGGTTTATAATGGGTCAGCTTGCTAGAATTAACAAAGTTAACGAATATGGAATATATTATAGCAGTGCTAATTGAAATTGCAATGCGATTAATGTAACTTGGAGTAATAGCATTGTGATTTCTACTTAGCACTGCTGCTATATTCCATATTCGTTAATTCTAGCCTAATATGTAAGATAGCAGTGCACTGCTAAGTTGTAATCGCAATGCGATTAATATAACTTGAATTGATCGCATTGCGATTTCAACGTAATTCTCAAATCCGACAGTACATTTTAGAATATGGAGACGTTCCCATGGTGATGGGGACGCTCCATGAGCACGGAAGTCGGCAGAAGCGGCAACAGGCACTGACTGGCGCAGCCAGGAAGCCAGGAATCCTCAGGACAGGTAAGAACTACTTTTGGGAAGTGGGAAAGAAAAAATTATAACTAAAAAAAACTAAAATAAAACGAATATTCAAAATAGCGAATTTGTAGCGCTATATTCGAAATATTCGCAAATTAGCGAAGTGCCGATACCCGCGATAAAAATTCACTATTCGAATATTCGCGCTCAACACTATCTGACATTTCAAAATCTCACGAAAGCTCCTAAACATGGTAAGATAATAAAAGATTGTATACTCACTGCTTAATCCCCCCCCATCTCCGCTCCTGTCCTCACCTCCGGTCTGTGTTTACCGACTGTGGCAGTGATACAGTTGTATACAGCACATCACTGGTCTCATTGGTATACAGTCAAAGACTGCTGAAACCTATTGTTGGCTGCAGTGGTCACATGCCGTATAGGGCTACGTCATCAGTGCAACCTGTAATGACAGTCTGAAGGTGAGGACTGTGAAAGTAGGGCTGTAAACGGTGGAGGATAAAATGGAAAGTGTACACATTCTTTTTTATATATTAACGTTTTTACGGGCTTTGGGAGCTTTTGAAGAAAAAAAATCGAACAACCCTTTTAATAGATGGTGATCCATATTACAGGACACTTATCTAAGCCAGAGAACAGAATGACTACAAGATACACATGGTAGGAAATGAACTGGTAAGGCTGAATTCACACTTCAGTTATTTGATCAGTTATTTCCAACAGTTATTGTGAGCCTTAGGGTACTTTTACATTTACATAGTAACATAGTATATAAGACCGAAAAAAGACATTTGTCCATCCAGTTCGGCCTGTTTCCTACAAGTTGATCCAGAGGAAGGCAAAAAACCCCTGTGAGGCAGAAGCCAATTTTCCCCACTTAAGGGGAAAAAATTCCTTCCCGACTCCAATCAGGCAATCAGAATAACTCCCTGGATCAACAACCCCTCTCTAGTAGCTATAGCCTGTAATATTATTACACTCCAGAAATACATCCAGTGCCCTCTTGAATTCCTTTATTGTACTCACCATCACCACCTCCTCAGGCAGAGAGTTCCATAGTCTCACTGCTCATACCGTAAAGAATCCTCCTCTGTGTTTGTTTACAAACCTTCTGTGCTCCAGACGCAAAGGATGTCCCCTCGTCACAGTCCTGGGGATAAATAGATGATGGGAGAGATCTCTGTACTGACCCCTGATATATTTATACATAGTTATTAGATCTCCCCTCAGTCGTCTTTTTTCTAAAGTGAATAACCCTAATTTTGATAACCTTTCAGGGTACTGTAGTTGCCCCATTCCAGTTATTACTTTAGTTGCCCTCCTCTGAACCCTCTCCAGCTCTGCTATATCTGCTTGTTCACAGGAGCCCAGAACTGTACACAGTACTCCATGTGTGGTCTGACTAGCGATTTGTAAAGTGGTAGGACTATGTTCTCATTACGGGCGTCTATGCCCCTTTTGATGCAGCCCATTATCTTATTGGCCTTGGCAGTAGCTGCCTGACACTGGTTTTTGCAGCTTAATTTGCTGTTTATTAAAATTCCTAGATCCTTTTCCATGTCAGTGTTACCGAGTGTTTTACCATTTAATATGTACGGGTGACTTGCATTATTCCTTCCCATGTGCATAACTTTACATTTGTCAGTGTTAAACCTCATCTGCCATTTCTCTGCCCAAGGCTCCAATCTATCCAGATCCCTCTGTAGCAGAAAACTGTCCTCTTCAGTGTTAATTACTTTACACAGTTTAGTGTCATCTGCAAAAATAGATATTTTACTGTGCAAGCCTTCTACAAGATCATTAATAAATATATTGAAGAGAATAGGGCCCAATACTGACCCCTGAGGTACCCCACTAGTGACAGTGACACAATCTGAGTATCTACCGTTAATAACCACCCTCTGTTTTCTGTCACTCAGCCAGTTACTTACCCACATACAGACATTTTCTCCCAGTCCGAGCATCCTCATTTTATATACTAACCTTTCATGAGGTACAGTGTCAAATGCTTTGGAGAAGTCCAGATATACGACATCCATTGATTCGCCGCTGTCAAGTCTAGAACTTACCTCCTCATAGAAGCTGATTCAATTCATTTGACATGACCGATCTCTCATGAAGCCATGCTGATATGGCGTTAGTTGCTTATTTTCATTGACGTACTCCAAGAACAGTCGGACCTGCAGTACTTTTAGTCCGGCGATCTCCGGGCGTGCGCTGCCATGCTGTGCCGTAGCTCTGCCCCCGCCCAATTATAGTCAATGGGGACGGAGCGGCAGCACGGCAGTGCACGGGTACTTGCGGCATGGCGGATCCGGCAGGCTGTTCACCCACCGGAACAGCCTGCCTGATAGCTATGCCGCAAATGTGAAAGTACCCTAAACCGTACTGAAGTTAGGGTATAATTGAAAGATTTGCACCTGTTCTGTGTTTGTGATCCGCTCCTGGTTTTGGCTCACAATTAGAGATGAGCGAATCAAAGTTGACAAAGTGGAATTCAATCCGAATTTCAGGCACAATTCGATTTGCATCGAATGGTTACGAATCACATTTTTTCCTAAAATCGCTGATGCACATGTTAGGACATGGAGCAAAGAACTCTGGGAACGAGGGATCACCCACAATGCCATGCATGCAGCCAATCATCAGCCAGCCAGCCCCTGTTATGTCACAGCCCTATAAATAGCCTCAGCCACCTTGGATTCTGCCATTTTCCAGTGTGCTTAGTGCAGGAAGAGACATTAGCAGGCGCTAGGGAAAGTGCTAGGAAAGACTTTATTGTTCCGAAAAAATGATTTACAAGTTCATGGAAAGATTATTCAAAGTGTAGGGAAAGCATAGGGAGGCATCATCCCCGCTATAAAAGTAGAACAGGGTTCAATAGGAGAGTGTACAGCCTGGGTAATAGGAGTGATTCTATTATACCTTGTTGCACTTATTGGGGATCCAAATGGCTATTATACTGCTGCTTTTAGGTTTGCACTTGATGATACCTCTGTAATTCCAGCAAACCTTGTTTGTTATTAGGGTACAAGTGCTGTGTTGCAGGGTGTATTTATAGGAAATATACGTACGTCATATTAACCGTTCTGCGGTGCATTCAAATTGTTCTACATTTTCTTTTGGGGTGTATTAGTGTAAAAAAAGGACGTCTTATTTGCCGTTCTGCGGTGCAGTTTCATTGTACTACACACTTTTTTGGAGTGTTTTAATAGTCTAAAAAGTACATATTATTCGCTGTTCTGCGGTGCAGTTACAGTCCCTTCAAAGGGAACAGGCAGTAGCCAAGATGTTTCTGTTGCAGACAGTTGAAGAAGGAGGGGTGGCAGCAGGAATGCAGCGAGAGGCCTGAGCTCCCAGTGTCATCTAGCGGTTGTGTCTTGACCAGCAACCCAGCAGTGCTTGAATGGTTGACTCGGTCTTCTACTTCATCACAAGTGACATCAAATACCCCCAGCCAAGAGTGTAATGCAACGTGAATGGGAATCTAAAATGGAGTCTCTCTGGTATTATAAGTATATTTTAGAATAATATTAATAGAGATGCTGTTGCAATGCTTAATGGAGTGTTGGGGAGTAGTGAGATGCAAATGGTTGATGTTGCAATGTTTATTGGAATGTTGGTTATCAGACAATGAGACGCGGTTCTTATCAAGAGCCAAACATCCTGGCGGGAGTTGGCCCCTCCTTACTGGATGGATGGCTTGTTTACTGACAACGCCTCCCAGGTGCACACGGTGGGCATGTGGGATGCAAGTCATGGTTGTGTAACGAGAACTGGTAAATAGCCTTGGGAGATTTCCTTGGTCAAGTGTGCACGAATCTGATTCACTGGATGAGTACGCTTGTCTAGTTGAAGATTCCCGTCACATCGGACTCGGGAGACTCCCTGAAGCTTATGCCGATGCGTCATAATCATTGACTGCTTGACGGTGAAGTAAGTGTTATTTCTGCTGAAGTGCTATTCTTATATATGCTGACCTTATATAAGTGCTATATGTTATTTTTGAGTTTAATATTCAAATTTTTATATATGCAAGCTTTTACATACTGAATAAATTACTTATTCTTTATGTGTCTGGTTTTTATTGTCATTTAACTATTCCCGAACTGAAAGCAAAACCCAAGAGCCGGAGGGTTCTTCAGACACAACGCTTAGTTGGCATGGCTCGGGAGAAGGCCCTGTGCCCTCACCTGTCTTCAACCTGCCTTTGTCCTTTTCTGTTCCCTCTGCTAGAGAAGTATTATATGCCGTAGGCTCCGCTCCTCTTTTCAGCGAGGACGAGCTACTAGAGGACAGTCAACAGCTACTGCCCAGCCAAGATCTGGAGGAGAGATCCACCACTTCCTCCGGTAAGCGGACAAGTAGTGATGATGAGTCGTGTGGGAGCTGATGTTGCGAACAGTCAGGCTCTTGGCCCTGAGACCATTGAGGGGGATATCAGTGACATGCAGACAATAGTGGATGATGATGAAGCCGATCGCACTTAGGAGTGAAGAAGGAGAGTGAAGAAGGGGCTTGAAGTAAGTACGGACTGTTGGGGGGGAAAATGCCGTACTCGAACATGGGGGTGAACATGGCCATTTGCCGAATTTGTGGGCAGAAGGTGAAGCAGAGGCAGCACCTCAGCCGAAAAAAGCTGTCTGTCCTTCCTATCATCTGCTGCTCCTGATGCTCATGCTCCTCCTCCTCCTATTCCTCGTCAGTCAGTCCATCAGCAATCGATCACCGAAGCGATTGCCAAGAGACAACAATATGCATGCATTCATCCAACGGCACAACTTCCAACTTCTGGCCAAGTTGCTGGAGCTGCAGTCCCTCCCTTTCCAAGTGGTGGACTCTGCACCTTTCAGAGAACTGATGGCTTGTGCCAAGCCGAGGTGGAGAGTCCCAAGCCGTCATTTCTTTGCTAAAATGGCAGTACCAGCCCTGCACACATATGTAGAACAGAAGTTGGGCCAGTCCTTGGTGTCTGCCAAAGTGCACGGCAGCGCCGACGTGTGGAGCTGTAACTACGGTCAAGGACAATATATGTCCATTAGGGCCCACTGGGTAAATGTGGTTCCTGCCCAGCCAAACCAGCAACTTGGCCAGGTGATGCTGCTTCCTCCTTAAGATTCTCACGTCGTTGGTCCTGCAACAATGTCCGCCTCTGCCTCCTCATCCTCCATTGTGTCCTCAGCCTCCACTGCAGGGACAATTCACAGTGCCCCCCCCAGCATACCACATGTGCAGGGCACGGCGGATTCGCGCTGTTTTGCACCTCGTTTGCCTGGGCGAACGGAGTCTCACAAGGGAGGAACTGCTCTGCGTCTTTCATCAAGAAATTAAATCCTGGCTTTCTCCTCAACAACTCAAAATCTAAACCATGGTGACCAACAACGGTAAGAACATGGTGTTGGCACTGCGTCAATGAGGGCTGAGCCATGCGCCCTGCATGGTGCACGTGTTCAATCTGGTTGAAGGCAGTACCTGAAGTCTTCACCTCATCTGCAAGACATCCTGAAAATGGCCAGGAAACTTTGCATGCACTTTAGCCACTCGTACACAGCAAAGCAAACTCTCCCTGAGCTGCAGCAGCATAACGGCCATAAACGATTTCTTTATGATACAGGCGGACAGAGGTACTCCCCTGTGTAACTTTGATGTTAGTGAGTGGCAGCTCATATGGCAGCCCATATGCTCAGGCCCTTTGAGGAGGCTACTTTATTTGTCATTCGCTAGGACTACGGGATGAAAAATGTCATTCCACTGATTCATGTGCTGGAACAAGTGCTGCTAAATCTGGCTGGCCAGGGGACCGGAGACTAGAGAAGGCATTTTGGTTCGAACTTTGCGCGTTCGTGATTTGCCAAAAATGCAAACGTATAGCGATATCCGCCGGCGCCATATTCTTTTGCATTGTGCCAAACTTTGACCCATGACACATCCAGCAGGTGGGACAGGACAGCCAATTGAGACATTTCAGCACATGGACACACCCCCATCCTATAACAGAACCCGCTCTGGCGGCCATTTTACATTCTGTGTTTTGCCAGTGTAGGGAGAGGTTGCTTTGTGGAGCAGGGACACCAAACGCTAGCTAATAGGGCCACAAAAGTCCTTTTAAGGACTGGTATAGGTGTGCTATCGATAGCTGTGATATATGGAGGGTTGTGATAAACTAATAATATACTTTCTAACATAGGAAGTATATTGTAGTGCATTTGTATTGTGCAGCAGTTGTGTGCGGTTCTGCTGCGATACCGCAGCTATATAGAGGGACAAACGCTATTGGAACAACTATTTGCAACGGGAGTGATATACCTGTAACCCCCCCAAAAAACTGTTTGAGGGGTGTAATATACCTATAACATACTTTCTAACATAAAAAGTATATAGTGAATTTGTATTGTGCAGCAGTTGTGTTCTGTTCTGCTGCGATACCGCACCTATATAGAGGGACAAGCACTATTGGAACAACTATTTGCGGGTGTATTATGTGTGTGATATACTTGTTGCCCCCAAAAAACTGATTAGGGGTGTGATATACCCTCTTCCACAAAATACTGATTGAGGGCTGCGATATACATGTTGCCCCAAATAAACAGAGTGGTGTGATATAACTGTAAATATCTGCCAGCGTGTATTTCAGAGGCTGCACTTCCATGATCTGACCTTATTATCACAATTTACATCACTCTGAATAATGAAAGTAACATACAGTAAAAATGAACTTTTCATTTGAGATGGGTCAAATTACAAGATATTTTAAATGAGCTTCCCAAATGTTTGTAAGGATTACAACCATAGGCGTCCGCACGGGGTGTGCCGGGTGTGCCTGGCCACACCCTAACCATCACCTCCATGCTGCACTGCCATCTGCCAACTCCTGATCTGAACCTTTACATAGGCTTCAGGCTAGTGGTCTGAAGCCTATGAGACAGTAGAGTGCTAGAATGGAGTTGCTCCAGGGAGGTATGATGTCGGAGGAAGAGGCAGAGTTTCATCATACAGGGGGCGGGGCCTCAAGACATGCAGGAGATTCAACAGAGCAGGTTGTTGGATAGAGGAGCAGAGCTACAGGTCAGTATGTGGAGGAGAAGATTGTCTGTTATGTTTACTTGGGGGGCTTTTTGCAGGGGCTGAAGGGAGGAGGAATAATCCTTGTACTGGAGACTGTATGTTAGAGGGGTCTGAAGAGAGGGGGGGTGAAGTGATATTATTTACATGGGGACTGTATGCTGGGGGGGCTGAAGGCAGGGGGAGTTTTGTATTTTACATGGGACTGTATGTTGGAGGGGCTGAAGGCAGGGAGTGATGTGTTTTATATGGGACTGTATGTTGGAGGGGCTGAAGGCAGGGAGTGATATATTTTACATGGGACTGAATGCTGGAGGGGCTGAAGGGCACCATAATGATTACTATTAGGGTCCATTCACACATCTGTAGTGTTTTGCAGATCCGCAATACACCCGGCCGGCACTCCCATAGAACAGCCTATTCTTGTCCGCTTTTCTGGAGCCGTGGACCGTAAGTTCGGCAGGCCGCTCCCGAAATGGGGATGCGAAGAGCACACTGTGTGCTTTCCGCATCCATTCCATCCCCCTAGAGAATGAACGGGTCCGCATCCGTTCCGCACAATTGTGGAACAAATGCGGAAACATTCTGCGGATGTGAATGGAGCCTAATACAGAGGGGCCCATTATAATATTAAGAATAGGGGGGGCGTGGCCGGCGGCGCATGGAGCTGGACGTGTAGCTGGTGAGCTCCGGTGCTTACAAGCCTGAAAAGCGGCCCACAGCGTCTTTTGGACTTTGACAGACACTTCCACACTCTTTGAAAGCCCGGTACCAGTTAGCAACATGGGAAAGGTTAAAAGAAAGCCGTCTTCAGCTAAACTGACCGAGTTTTTCCCGGCAGTGAGTGGGCCCCAAGATGGCGGCGGCAGAGACACACCACATCGCGGGAACCAGAATGCAGCTGCACTTACTCCGGCTGGTGTAGTGCTCAGGTCCGCAACTCCGGCCCCATGCTGCGCTTCTCCACATCGCTGCTCTGCGGTGCAAGGGACTCCCGGCGCCTCTAACAACTCACCGGGTTCGGAGAGCAGTTCGGCATCACACCACCATGGTGTCAGTTCTCCTGCAGGTATGCAGCCTGTTTGCTCTATAGAGGGGCCAGCTCACCACAAGGAGCTATCCTGCGAAAGTGGGGACAGACCCGGAATCCCTGTTGGTCAGCTTAATGGGAGACCTGAGAAAATCCCTACAGGGGGACATTAGGGACATGCTGATCCCATTGCAGAGGGAAATAACTGAAATGGGGCATAGAACCTCCCACTTGGAATCTAAGATGGCGGAGTATGCTGTGGCGCATAATATCCTGGTGGATTCCACTAATGAGAAGGATGAGGAACTATCGTTTCTGAGAGCTAAAGTTACAGACCTCGAAGACCGCTCACGGAGAAACAATATTCGATTTCGCGGTATTCCAGAATCGGTCAAGCAAGAAAATCTGCAAGCATTTCTTATTGATCTGTTCACTATACTTGTTCCAGATCTCACGTCCACGGAGCTCTATATTGACAGGGCTCATAGGATCCCGAAGCCAAAACGGTTACCTCCAGAAGTTCCGCGAGATGTTCTAGCCCGTATAACTTTTTATCATGTTAAGGAAAAATTGATGGCAGCGGCGAGGGGAACTCACTCACTGCCGGAGAGGTTTAGTTCCGTTTCGTTATATACAGATTTGTCAGCCACCACATTGGCCAAAAGGAGGGAATTCCAAGATGCTACGAGGATCTTGCGATCTCATGGAATAGCTTACAGATGGGGCTTCCCCGCAAAATTGCTAATTACAAGAAATGGCAAAAAACTGGTGGCGTCGTCAGCGGAAGAAGCCATTGATCTGTTGTCCAGCTGGCATCTTATGCCGAAGAATTCTGAGAGACCTGGGACGAGACCCCGCCTAGACTTGAAGAGGAGTGGAGTGAAGTACCAGAGAGGGAACCATCGGGTACTTGACTGTACTTAGTATGCTTTATTATGCTGTAATTTGCAGTTCTCTCTATTTTAATATGTATGATACCAATCCATGGTTCATTGATTGGGCTTCAACGGCCGTACTAAAGACTTGCACCCCCAGGTGGAGGCGCTCTTGCAATGCGTCTCTACATGCTGATGCGGGACGGATCATGTCCCAATATTTTTGTTTGACTTTTTGTTTGATTTGTTGTATTCTGTTTTCTATTTTTTGCTCCGCCATGATTCCAGTACAATGCTTATTCAGTTTACAATGGTATGATACGCACTTTCTATGGGTCACTTGCATAGTAGCACTGTTGTTCCTGGTACATTATGGTTCTTAAGGTTACTACGATAAATGCTAAGGGGTTAAATTCCCCTTTTAAGAGGTCTCGACTTTGGAAACATGCGTTTCTGGATAAATCCGACATTCTCGGCATTCAGGAGACGCATCTTCTCAAAGCTGATACTTGTAGATTAAGACATAAAAGCTTTCCTCATATTTTTTCCTCGTCGCTACGGGATAAGAAGAAGAGAGGGGTCACTATTGCCATAAGAGATACGGTGGCCTTCAAGCTTATAGATTCTAAGATTGACGAGGGTGGCAGATACGTCATTTTGATATGTGAGATCAATAACCAAATATTCACCCTAGTAGCATTATATGCCCCCAATAAGGGACCTCTTAAGTTTTTACGTAAGTTATTTAAGGAAGTGTCCTCAATTAAGAAAGGGTTTCTATTATATATGGGAGACTTTAATTCTCTTATGTGGCCAGCCTTAGATTCTTCCGCTCCTTTGAAACCAGACGCTCCTTCCAAACTCTTCCAACTTACCCAACGAGAAGGATTGATCGATGTCTGGAGGGCGCAGCATGCAGACTCTCGTGACTATAGTCACTTTTCAAACGCTCATAAGTCATTTTCTAGAATCGACTTGTTTCTGACCGACAATTATACCCTGCCGAAAGTCGCCTCCAGTGATATTGGATATATTAGTTGGTCAGACCACGCTCCGGTGCATGTTACCCTTAGGGAGCAATACAATTATAACTCTAGGCTTCACTGGAGAATGAATGAGAGAATCCTTCACTCGACTAAATACCTGAACAGTTCCACCTCTGTCATTAAAGAATTTTTTGAGCTAAATGATACCGATGGCATGGATGTGAGATCTCTGTGGTGTGCCCATAAAGCATACGTCAGGGGCCACTACCTGTGGCTAGCAGCCACGGACAAAAAGAAAAGGGAAAAATTAGGTTGCAACTGGTTGACTCAATAATCTCCCTCAGTAATTTGAATAAATCACAATTTTGTCCTGTAAGGGATAAGGAATTGAAAGAGCTGAGACACAGACTACATATCATTGACTTACATAAATACGATTTAGCTTTGAGGCGTTTGAAAGCCCAATATTACTGGAATGACAATAAAGCGGGTGCCCTGTTAGCGTCTAGGTTAAAAGCTAAGCGGTGTAAATCAAAGCTTCCTTATATCCTTAACAGCCAAGGGGCAAAGATTTTTGACCCTCAGCAAATTGCGAACGAGATAGCTGCTTATTACTCGTCCCTATACAATTTACGTGACGACCCAAACACGACTCAACCCACGCAAGACTCCATTAAAAGTTTCTTAGATTCCGTATCTTTACCACGGCTGACCAATGTCCAATTAGATGCACTGTCTCTAGACTTCACAACTCAAGAGATAGACACTGCTATAAAATCTTTGAAAACTAACAAATCGCCCGGCCCGGACGGATTGCCCAATAGTTACTATAAACAGTTTAGGGATCTGTTGCTACCATCCCTCCATAAGCTTTTCAACTCGATCCGCAATGGCGGGGCGTTTCCAGCTGAGATGTTGGAGGCTACTATTGTAGCACTACCGAAACCTGGAAAGACCCCAGACAGACCAGGGAATTTCCGGCCAATCTCGCTGCTTAATACGGATCTAAAACTGTATGCAAAGCTTCTTGCTGTAAGACTGGCGGAGATACTTCCTGAGCTTGTTTATAAAGACCAAGTGGGGTTCGTTAAAGGCAGACAGTCGGTTGATGGCACCAGACGATTTATCAACTTGGTGGGTGTGGTGGAGACATCTCGGACGCCTTCTCTGCTCCTCTCTTTGGACGCGGAGAAGGCGTTCGACAGGGTTCACTGGGGCTATCTTGACCAGGTATTAGACAAATTCGGAATGGTAGGAACGGCTAAAAATGCTATTCTGGCTATGTACACCGCGCCCTCGGCTAGAATTTTGTCCACCGGGTTCTTGTCTGCCTCGTTCCCAATAACGAACGGGACAAGACAGGGGTGCCCCCTATCACCGCTAATTTTCACACTCGTTATGGAACCCCTGGCAGAGGCCATACGGACGGATACTGATATTAAGGGTATCAACATGGGAACTCTGGAACATAAAATTGGACTGTTCGCAGATGATGTTATCATTGCTCTATCACAACCGAGCCTTTCCCTTCCGGTGACGATGGCTAAACTACAGGAATTCAGTGATATATCGTACTATAAACTAAATACAGCCAAGTCGGTCATTCTCAATATGGGCATACATCAGAATGAGGTAGCACTCATTAAATCGCAATTTCCCTTTCAGTGGGCCACTGACTGCATCCAGTATCTAGGGGTTAAGGTGACGTTTCCTACTAAACTACTCCATGAATTGAACTACGTACCATTGTTGGAGGTAGTAGCCGAAGATCTTAAACAATACTCGCAGTATGAAGTTTCATGGGTAGGCAAAATGGCCACAGTTAAAATGATGGTACTACCTAAAATACTCTACTATTTTAGGAACGTACCAATCCCTCTCTCTAAGCAATACATTAAAAAACTGCAGTCGCAGCTGTTAAATTTTGTATGGAAGGGCTCTAGACATAGGGTTGCAGCTACTACATTGTACCAACCCACGTGGGCGGGAGGCTTTGGATTCCCCTGTCTGCTTTTTTTATTATTACGCTTCTATTTTAGACCAGATGCGATTATGGATAAGTGAAGGTGACTTACCACATTGGGTGTATATGGATTTGAGACTGTTGAACCTGGAAAATGTGGAAGACTTCCTGAGATGTCCCTTTCTGGATCCTCTACGCCGACCGATCCAGAATAAACCTGTTGAGGCTAGTTTACTTGTGTGGAAGCATGTGATATTGTCTAGGAACTTCATTCGTATGGACATTCCCCACCTTAAATTGGGAGTCATTAAATATATACTACCTGATATATCATTCGCGTTGTGGACACAGAAGGGGATAACATCTTTAGATCAGATATGGGGAGGCTCGGGTCTGATGTCCTTTTCAGATATTGTGAGCAGATACAACATCCCCAGGCAAGATTTTTTCAAATACCTCAGGTTGCGTTCCTTTATTAGCTCTCTCTCGGGTAGGGGACCTCAGTCTCAATCCCCATTTGAAGCACAATTCTTTGGCCGTGCAGGCAGGATCAAAGGTATCTCTCGCTATTATAAGATGTTACTAGGAGACAGTGACTTATCTAATATTGCGGGTATAGCTAGATGGTCCTTAGAGTTAAGAATCCCGACGGATATCGCCTCCTGGAGACCTATCTTATCGGCTCCTCAGAAATATTCTAGATGTGTCCTTCACCTGGAGGCTTCCAGAAAATTGGTGTACAAATGGTATATGACACCGGACAAACTAGCACTGATTTACCCGGGAGTTTCCAACTTGTGCTGGAGGTGCAGGGAATATATTGGTACTGTCTTGCACATATTCTGGTCATGTTGGCTACTGAAACCATTATGGAGGGAAATACATAGGTTGCTGTCCGACACTTTGAACGTCTCTGTGCCTTTTAGTCCTGATATGTATATGTTGTTGTATGGGATTGAAGATATTCCCAAAAGAGATCGCACTATTGTTTTTCATGTTATTACAGCCACCAGGATCCTTATTGCTAAACACTGGAGATCTACTGTGCTCCCTACTGTCCAAGAGGTTATTAGGAGGGTAGGTTATCATTGTGAATTAGAGGGTATTATTGCTTCTAATCTTGGAACGTACTCATCCTATCTGGCAAACTGGGAAGTATGGAGGGCCAAGTTCCCATCTACATTGGGTTAACGAGAAGTAGTTAATGCGTTGGTCAAATCCCAGGTTCCTTGATGTCCTGTGCGTAAAACTCGTCAGTGTCGCCGCCTTTGGGGCGATATCGGTTCTCATTAACCAGGGGAGACTGATTTGATATTCTAGCTAAATCATGGTATGGAGCTGTTTCCGTATTTTTGTATTGTTCATTGTAATTATCCCCTATGTCCCTCCCTTCCTGCTCCTGAACCTCCCATTTCCCTCCCTTGGGTTGTCAACTGCTATGTAGTAATGATTGTGAATATGAGATGCACTATGTGTAACTTGCTGATCACTCTGCGAAGTGAACTTCTTTACGACACCCTAACTGTGTGTTCATATTTACTCAATAAAAACATTGTGAAATAATATTAAGAATAATAATAACACAGAGGGGCCATTATATATTATAATTATACAGAGGGCATTATAATTATGGGCACTATGAGGGAGGTGAGGTCTGTTATCTGAGGATGATAGTAAAGTGAGAAATCTAAATATTTTTCTGTGAAACTCTGCACAGACACGGCTGAAAGAAGGTATCATGGCGGTCTTATCTCCGAATGAAGACGTTGAGGAAAGTCTACATCACATGAGACCTGATGTAACAGGTATGAGCTGCTGTATTCTCCTGTATATTGTGTACCATTTTATGTAATGTCCATCCAAGTTTCTGTTTGGGACAGGATAGCTATAGTATTTGGCCCACACTGCAGAAGCCTGGCCCCAGAGTCCAAGTCACACTGTACGTGTTCTGAATTTTGGGGCCTCACACCCATCCACTACATTATCTGTCCTCAGAGAGTTATCACTGTGTTATCTGAGGTGTTACATAGGACTGCAGGTTACATCTACTACATTATCTGTCCTCAGAGAGTTATCACTGTGTTATCTGAGGTGTTACATAGGACTGCACGTGACATCTACTACATTATCTGTCCTCAGAGAGTTATCACTGTGTTATCTGAGGTGTTACATAGGACTGCAGGTGACATCTACTACATTATCTGTACTCAGAGAGTAATCACTGTGTTATCAGTGGGGTTATATAGGACTGCATGTGACATCTACTACATTATCTGTAGTCAGAGTTATCACTGTGTTACCAGTGGCGTTACATAGGACTGTAGGTGACATCTACTACATTATCTGTAGTCAGAGTTATCACTGTGTTATCTGTGGTGTTACATAGGACTGCACGTGACATCTACTACATTATCTGTCCTCAGAGAGTTATCACTGTGTTATCTGAGGTGTTACATAGGACTGCAGGTGACATCTACTACATTATCTGTACTCAGAGAGTTATCACTGTGTTATCAGTGGGGTTATATAGGACTGCATGTGACATCTACTACATTATCTGTAGTCAGAGTTATCACTGTGTTACCAGTGGCGTTACATAGGACTGTAGGTGACATCTACTACATTATCTGTAGTCAGAGTTATCACTGTGTTATCTGTGGTGTTACATAGGACTGCACGTGACATCTACTACATTATCTGTCCTCAGAGAGTTATCACTGTGTTATCTGAGGTGTTACATAGGACTGCAGGTGACATCTACTACATTATCTGTACTCAGAGAGTTATCACTGTGTTATCAGTGGGGTTATATAGGACTGCATGTGACATCTACTACATTATCTGTACTCAGAGAGTTATCACTGTGTTACCAGTGGCGTTACATAGGACTGTAGGTGACATCTACTACATTATCTGTAGTCAGAGTTATCACTGTGTTATCTGTGGTGTTACATAGGACTGCAGGTGACATCTACTACATTATCTGTACTCAGAGAGTTATCACTGTGTTATCAGTGGGGTTACATAGGGCAGCAGGTGACATCTACTACATTATCTGTACTCAGAGAGTTATCACTGTGTTATCTGTGGTGTTACATAGGACAGCAGGTGACATCTACTACATTATCTGTACTCAGAGACGTATCACTGTGTTATCTGCGGTGTTACATAGGACAGCAGGTGACATCTACTACATAATCTGTACTCAGAGAGTTATCACTGTTATCTGAGGTATTACATAGGACTGCAGGTGACATCTACTACATTATCTGTACTCAGAAAGTTAACACTGTGTTATCAGTGGCGTTACATGGGACTACAGGTGACATCTACTACATTATCTGTCCTCAGAGAGTTATCACTGTGTTATCAGTGGTGTTACATAGGACTGCAGGTGACATCTACTACATTATCTGTACTCAGAGAGTTATCACTGTGTTATCAGTGGTGTTACATAGGACTGTAGGTGACATGTACTGCATTATTTGTAAAAAGGGGCGTGTCCACAGGTTGGGGGGCGCAATACTTGGCTTGCCCCGGGTGCTGGCAACTAGAACTCTGCCGTGGCTGAGAGTCACCCCCTATATAAGTTAGTTATATAACATTAAGCTAATGCATAGAATATGTTCCCTGCTTCTTGCTACCCCTCCTCATTATACCCCTGTATAATGTACCCTGATACCCCTCAGTTATATGATACCGTATAACTGAGGGGTATCAGGGTAAATTACAGGGGGTAAAATAACTGAGGAGTGCTATCAGGGACATTTTACAGGGGGTACTATAACTGAGGGATCAGGGTAAATTATACAGGGGGTAAAACTAAGCTGTATCAGGGTACATTATTATACAGTGGTAATATAACTGAGGAGGGCTATCTCATGAGACATGATAAAGGGGTAATATAACTGATATATATCCTCAGTTATATTACTCCTGTATAATTTACCCTGATACCCCTTAGTTATATTACCCCTGTATAATAATGTATCCTAATACCCCTTATGTATTTGTGTATATATATATATATATATATATATATATATATGTGTATGTGTAAATAATATATATATATTGTGGGGAGTTGCTCTGGTAGACAGCGGTGCGGGTGCAGTATAGAGGCAAAGAGAGTCCAGGTAGTGCAGCAAACAGTGTTTTATTTCACACTTGCACAAACATAACTCAAAACAGTCACTTAGTGTTACTTCACACACATAGCAAAAACTTGAGGCAAAACAAAAGTCCAAGACTGAATCAAATTCACCTGTGTGGTTTAGGTGCGTGTTCACACCCGGCTGTCAGCTCAGCCGCAGGAAAGTCCAACCTCAGGCTTCCAGGCAGACTGCACGCCTCTTTGCAAGCTCTTGCTTCCAGCCCTGAGAGCTCCACGGAACACCAGCAGTTTCCAGGTTAAATCACCTCAAATCCTAGGTGTTAGTTCACACCTGGCTGAATGCTCGGCAACACAAAAAGTCCACTGACCGTCTTTAAATGGCCTGCTCTTCTGACACACAGGTCTCAGCTTTTCAGCCCAGCACAGGGCTCAGATCCCAAACACAGAGAGAGCGTTTGCATAAAACCCAGCTGTCTTTTAACCTCTTAAGGACGAAGGGCGTACATGTACGCCCTGCGTCCGCACTTTAAAGATGGCGCCCGAGCGGGCGCCCGAGCTGCGGGTAAAAGCTTGATTCATCAAGCTGACACCCGCAGCTCATGTCCGCGACCGGCAGCGATGCCGATCGCGGACATTTAACCCCTCAGATGCCGTGGTCAATCCTGACCACGGCATCTGATCAGCACAAACCGAAAGTTTCACTTTCGGTTTTGCTCCGGCTCCCTGATGGCCACAAGGGAGCCGGGCATGCATGTAGTACCCTAGGTTTCTGTGAATGAAACCTAGGTTACTACTAAGTATTCCTATGGAGCCTATGACTGTAATAGGCTCCATAGGAATATCATGTACTTTCTCATATATTCCAATGCTATTGCATTGGAATATATGAAATAACAATCTGATGATTGCATCTTATAGTTCCCTATGGGAACTATAAGAAAGTGGTAAAAAAAAAAAAAAAAGTTTAAAAAATAAAAATTAAATAAAAAAATATAAAAATTCAAATCACCCCTTTCCCCAAAATGAAAATAAAATAAATAAAAAAATAAAAAATTACACATAATGGGTGTCGCAATGTGCGAAAACGCCCATACTATAATAATATTAAAAATATTCACCATACGGTAAACATAAAAACGGAAAGAAAGCGTCCAAATGGCTAGTTCGCCATTTTTGGGCCTTCATTTCTAAAAAAATGAATAAAAAGTGATCAAAACATCATACGCACCCCATAATGGTATCAATTAAAAGTTCAGATTGCCCCGCAAAAAATGAGCCCCTACACTGCTCCGTACGCATAATTACAAAAAAGTTATAGGGGTCAAAACATGGCGACAAAAAAATAAAATAAAAAAATTCCCACTTTTAATTTTTTTCACTATCAAAAGCATAAGAAAAACTATACATATTAGGTATTGCCGGATTCGTACTGACCTGAAGAATAAAATTAACCAGTCAGTTTTATCGCAAATCGAACGTTGTAATTTAAAAACCCGTAAAACTGTGGTGAAATTGCTTTTTTTTTGCAATTTCACCCCATTTGGAATTTTTTTCCCGTTTCCCACTACATCACATGCAAAAATAAATGGTAGCGTTAAAAAGTAGAACTTGTCCCGCAAAAAATAAGCCGTCATATGGCTATGTGAGCGGAAATATAAAAATGTTATGGCTTTTGGAAGGCAGGGAGCGCAAAACAAAAACGCAAAAATCCCAAAACCCCCGGTCCTTAAGGGGTTAAAGGCATCTAGGCATTAACCCAAAAAAAAAAACAGACCGGCACCTAAAATCCGGTCCAGTATTTGCCCTCACCTGGCTGCAATCAACCCAGCAGCACAGGCTGAGAGGAAAATACCTGTTTTTTTACCACCAAACCTCTCACTGTGTCACATACCCCCCCCCCCCTTTGTTCAACCCTGAGGGGGTGAACACACGCCAGACAGTATACCCAGAACCGGGCACTCGCATTTCCCTGTAACTGCCCTGCTCTGTGTTCCACTGAAAATCTAAAGTTCTGAAGTCACCCGAACCCTCTGGTGACCCAGGACTTTCCTTCTTTGTCCAGATGGGGACAGGCTGCGGCCAACCCCATATCACTCTTTCAGAGATGGCTTGTCGCCGAGCCACGGGCACCTGGTACGGCTTTAACCAGACTTTTGCCTGGGGCTCAGTGACAATATCACGGTGAGTTATGGAAGGGCATTCAGGGAAATCACAGAACACCTCTGTGTTCCGACTAACAAACTCCTTGGCTCTCTGAGTCTGTTCAGTGGAAAGACTGCCAGTAATTTTATCAGTGGCAGCCGCTTCCCTGTTAGCAGACAGAGGGACCGGAATCTCTTTCCCTAGATAAACTGGCCGTGGGTTGTTCTCAATATAAGTCTCTCTAACCTTCCAAGGTTTCCGTAAATTTACATGGTAGACCGGCTCCGGCTTTTGCAGTCCTGGCTGGTGTACCTTGTAATTTGGGTCTCCAACTTTCTGTGCTATTTTATAGGTCCCCTTCCCCTAGCGCTGTCCTTACTGTCCACAGGTGGCCCAACAACCAAAACCGGGTCCCTTTGGCTACGGACCCCAGACACTCGATTGCAGGTCCGGCTTTGGCCTGGCTGAGCCACCTTCCTATGTTTTCTACCTATCTTACTAAGGGGGACGGTCTTCCCCTCACCCAGCGGACCTACTGTGGGTCCGGATGCCAGAAACGGAGCGATGACCTCTGCCCACTGGTCTCGGGGTAGTCTCTCTCTCACGGCCACCTTTTCGAACATCGCCAAGTAGGTTTCAACATCATCTGTCGGTGTCATCTTGGGAACGGCCGTGCGGACTGCTTTCCGGGCATCGTGCACTCCCTGAGGCATCCCTGACTTTTCTAGCACCATTACATGTTGCAGCAGCCGCTGGTTCGTGTCCTGCTGTCGCTGATTAGCCTCTAGCAGTTGTCTGTTCGTCTCTTGCTGCTGTGCGATGGCCTGCTGTTGGACAAGTAAGGCTTCTTCATGTCTCTTTTGCTGTTGTGCGATGGCCTGCTGTTGGTTTAGGTTGGCCTGGACAAGCTGCTTTATCATCTCCTCCATCTTGTCCTGTGTTGGTGGTTGCAGCTTGGCAGGCTTCATCCAGGACATACAACAGTGCCCAAAAAAAAAAAATGCTACGAAAAGTTTTGGCTTCCCGCCAGCCTCACTGCAATTGCCCGCATCCGACACCAAATGTGGGGAGTTGCTCTGGTAGACAGCGGTGCGGGTGCAGTATAGAGGCAAAGAGAGTCCAGGTAGTGCAGCAAACAGTGTTTTATTTCACACTTGCACAAACAAAACTCAAAACAGTCACTTAGTGTTACTTCACACACATAGCAAAAACTTTAGGCAAAACAAAAGTCCAAGACTGAATCAAATTCACCTGTGTGGTTTAGGTGCGTGTTCACACCCGGCTGTCAGCTCAGCCGCAGGAAAGTCCAACCTCAGGCTTCCAGGCAGACTGCACGCCTCTTTGCAAGCTCTTGCTTCCAGCCCTGAGAGCTCCACGGAACACCAGCAGTTTCCAGGTTAAATCACCTCAAATCCTAGGTGTTAGTTCACACCTGGCTGAATGCTCAGCAACACAAAAAGTCCACTGACCGTCTTTAAATGGCCTGCTCTTCTGACACACAGGTCTCAGCTTTTCAGCCCAGCACAGGGCTCAGATCCCAAACACAGAGAGAGCGTTTGCATAAAACCCAGCTGTCTTTTAAAGGCATCTAGGCATTAACCCAAAAAAAAAAACAGACCGGCACCTAAAATCCGGTCCAGTATTTGCCCTCACCTGGCTGCAATCAACCCAGCAGCACAGGCTGAGATGAAAATACCTGTTTTTTTACCACCAAACCTCTCACTGTGTCACAATATACATACATACATACGCGCACGTATTTGTTTGTGCTTTAGGGTGCACACCCTAATGCAATAGGCTGCGCACGCCTATGATTACAACATAACGTATAAATATTAAATGAGCCACATGCCTTTTTCACACTATAAATGCAGTCATTTCCTAGGTGAGCCCTTTATAAATTAAATATCTGGTTGACGGCGGAAGCTGTGATCATTTTGTAGAACATGGTGGTGAAGCACTGAACACATTGAGAGAAAAGACTGCAGAGAATACATTACAGGCAGTGGACCAAACGGAACGACAAAAAACAATAATTATTAACATGATAGTTTGTGAATTATTTTATCATGATACACCTTATATATACAGTTGCAGCGCAGCTGAGCTTGTACTCGTAGCAATGCTAATTTTTTTAAAGTACCTATACAATGTTGAGTGAAAAATCTCAAGCGGAATTCGGTCCGGAGTTTAGAAAAACTTTGATTTGCAACTAATCCGAATTTACTCGTGCTTCATGGTAATTAGAGATGAGTAAAGTTCTGAAAACCTTCCTGCTTGAAGATCTGGCCATCTTGCTTGAAGATCCAGCACAAAATCTCGCATAGTGCGTGATGACATCATCACGTAGGCTAGCGTAGTGATGTCATACGTCACTGCGCACGAGATTTAGAGGAGGATCTTCAAGCAAAATGCTGCGGCAGCCTCTTTGTACTCAAATGGATGAGGTAAGTATGATTTTTTTTTTATTTTTACCACCATTTCAGGGGAAATCGATTCGTTACCACGGAGCATAAAGAAATTCAGGTTTGCAGCAAATTGAATTTTTCATGAAATTTGGATTGAAGTCCACCTTGTGAACTTCGATTCGCTTAGAATTAGTGGTAATGAATCAGTTTTTCCTAAAATGGTGGCTGCACGTGTTACAAAGTGAAAGTAAAACTTGACTTTTAATAGTGATTTTTAAAATAACAGGTGAGCAATTAAGATAAAACTACTACCTAAGTAACAACCTAGAGCTGGTGTTTGTGTAAATGAATCATTTACACAAACACCAGCTCTAGGTTATTACTTAGGTAGTAGTTTTATCTTAATTGCTCACCTGTTATTTTAAAAATCACTATTAAAAGTCAAGTTTTAAAGTCAGGGATAAAAGTGGTGAATTAATAGCTCTAATGAGCAATGGTGTTTTGATGTATAAGAACCCTTCCCTGATTTGGTCCCTTAGTAATTAATAAAGTGAAAGTAAGAAGCTCAGGAAATGCAAAATCACCCATAATGCCATGCAGCCAGCCAATCCACAGATTATGTCACAGCTCTATAAAACCCTCATCCCACGCTGTCTCCGCCATTGTCTTGTGAGCTAAGCATAGGGGAGAGATGGCAAGCACTCATGCACTAGGGACAGTGTTGCTGAAAATTATTAATAAAAGAATATTGGAGAGGAGAAGTGCAGGGAGACTTATTCTGCATCAGTTTTAATGATTTATTCCTACATTTACTTATTCCTACATTAGCCATAAACTAAGATATGTAATTCAATGCCAATAAGATGGAAGCCTTTATTATTACACTGCCAGCGTGTCAACCAATGCCATTCAGTCTGCATTCCTTCGGGAGGCCAGGTCTTAATGATGACCATCATCATCTTTTACTGGCTTTACTTCTTCCAAATCATCCTTCAAAGTCTCCATGTCCTAGAAAAGTCAGCAAGACACAGAGAGAGGAGGAGCTGGATTTTCCTGATGACATATTCTCATCGATATTAGATGATGTGCAAAAGGAGGAAAAGCATATGGAAGAAGAAGGGCTCCCACCTGTAGGGCAGGAGAGCACTGGGATTGGGGAGGTGGGTATGCCAGAGCTGATTAATATTCTGTGTTTACAAATTGAATTTTTCAAAACTTTGTTAATCTCTATGCCTATGGTTTTGCAATGTGTGAAAAATCCTTGTACCGAGGCTCATCCCCAGCAGCGGGGTGATGTTTTCTTATTCCCATTGGGCCATTAAGATGTTGGCGTACCTGGGGGCGAACCTGGTACCCATGGCAGTCCCTCGTAGTTGTAAAAAGAATTCTGAATCAAACATAAAATAGTTGTGAGTTAAAATAAAGTGTATCCCATCTATTAAAAAGTAAATTTGATCCATATGTAGGGTCTGATGGTTCAATTGTTCCTTGAGGGCAGCAGTGCCATGATTGTCATCAATAATTGTATAAAGCGAATTTACATCCATAGTGCCCAATAGCCAATGATTTTGATATTCTATCGGTTCTAGTGTTCTTTCATTAGATTTTACCCACTTACCTATTTGCTATGCACTTAATTATCATTGACCCCCACCATCTTCCATTGCCTTCTAGGTTGCCTCTTTTAGTTAATCTCCTCCCACTCATGTTTATTCTTCCCAATGTCTAATCATAGCCAATAAAGGTGGAGTATACACATCCCCTATCACAATATTTCCTGAGATAGCTCCACTACCACTTTGAAAATACACTAATATGATCTCTATATGTACAATGTCACCATTCTTAGATCTGTTTTCTATTCTTATCCTATGCCTAGATGTGATATTTTTAAACATTTACCACTTCCATTTTTAATTTACATCATAGTTTGACCTTTCTTCTACATCTGGATCCCATCCTTTTCTACTTTTGGAAATCCAGTCCAAATTTTGCCAAGTGTCGCCTGAACGAACATGAAGAGCAATGCCCATATCACTCCCCTAACCATTAATTGAAACCAATCAACCCCATATATATTGGTCAAGGAAAGACAGGCTACTCATTTCCACTGAAGAAGGAGCAGTGAGCTCCGAAACGCGCATGGGGTATTGAGTTTAGCCATACTCAAATTAGCTAGCTACACCAGAAAGGATGCTACCAATTTAAGGCTCCGGAGCAAATACCCATCTTCAAAGTCTTTAAAGTTTTCCCGCCAGCAGCCTACACGTGGAACGCCGACTGAGTTCGAGCGGGAGTGTGATCGAGCGGGAGTGACGTCACTGGAAGTGACGGGAAGCCGAAAATTACAAGGCAGAGCAGCCAGCCCCGCGGGCGGGTGTACTACACGAGGACGCCATCCCCCTTCCAGGAGGCGATCACCAGCCTACCACTAGACACCAGGAGGGTAACGTACTAATAGTACCAAAACAATATATTCTTTGCCTTTACTCCCGAACTTACCAACATTATCCCAATATTGTCTCAACATTTAACAAATTACGGGATTACAATTATATGGGCGATTGATTCAAAGTGAACATTTACCTTACAAGTAATTCAAAAGATACTGATTACTCTACTCATCCCTGGAGACTTTATCATTTTGACTGGAGGTTTAAACATATCTCTAGTTGGACTGTCAGAACAAACTTATTTTAATTTTTTTTTTTTTATTTATCTTTGGACTGCAATAATTTTATCATCTTTTTTCTATTGTTTTTATATCTGCGCATGATATTAGATATATATTTTCTTTCCATTTTATCTGATTGTATATCTACACATTTTAACCTTATTGCTTCTATGTTATTGGGCCGCAAAGCTATCCTTGATTAAATAAATAGATTTTTCCATGCTTAACCTATGACTAGAGTGCCATCTCTATACTCACACATCTATTGCTTTCTACTAGAAGTGCTGGGTACGCTTTGCCTGGATTGAGCACCTGATTCAATTTTTCCAGTTAGAGTGAGCCGCCCTACATATACCTCCTTATCCTCTGAAATGTCAGATTGGCCTGTCGTAGCACGGGTGTACACAGTTCTCATAGGGCCCCATAGCCAATCTTAGTATGGACCCCATGAACCCCATCCAATTTGCCAGTATGCGTTCTTCAAACACTCTCATTTAATGTGGAACACAAAGCAAGACCTCCCAGATTTTTGACAAATTGACAATTATTTTTAAGTATAAAACATTTTTTTTTATTGAAAAAGCACAAGAAAGTTGCCCTCGACCTATGTCGGAAAAAGTGGAACAGGAGCTTCATAAATATAGCGCTTGTTCTGAACGCTATATTTCTCAATGCATTTACACCAGACAAGTGGCATAAATACACAAATAAAGCTTCTTCCCTTCACCTAATATAATATAAAACTATCTGAGTGCAACCACCACTAGGTGAAGCTCAGTGCATAGGAATGTATACAGTTACTATTCATATCAATGGAAGTTGTAAATAATCTCTTTACAGTAAGCTCCCCTAGTGGTGGCTACTGACCCTATAGAAGTTGCGTGTTCTGCCAACATGGTAGGTACGCCACTGCTTGGAAGTCTGTTTTTAGGTGAGATTATAATATATATGTTAACCTACCGCCAATGCCTTTTGCTGTAAGGGAGAAGGTTTAAAAACATATCCTTATCTATATTCTTTGTTGCTGCAATAACTAATAAAATACATTTTAACATATCATGTCTGCTGCATGAAAATGAATTCTAAAGAGTCATGGAGGGAGTTCCGCTCTCCTGAAGAGTCACACTGGCCGGTCCCTTAACATGCTCCTACTGATTTATAACAATGACCAAGCAGCCCAGCGGTAAGTGGTAAAGTTAATAGTTGCATATTCAAGGGCTGACCGCTTTCCCATGAAGAGACAAATCAGAATAGCCACAGAAACGTTTGGAGGAGACCTTTGGTAATAGAGGCAGCAGGCATGTGGCGGAAGGCCACACCCCCACATACATGCTGCCTGCCTCCAGTAGAAATGTCTCTGCCAAATAGGATCTCAACACAGGCATCATATCTTCGAAGAACTAGGGTATGAACCTGACATGCAGCACTGTATACTGTATTTATACATGTGGTGTTCTGCTTTTCTAGTCTTAAGGTCCTCTCTTGACTCCCACACTCCCACCTTTATTACACACCTTCTTTCATGGCATTCAGTGTATGTGGAGGGAAGTAAGGTATAGTACACTGGCCCCGGCTTCGCCTGCGCACTGCTCATGTACCAAATGTTGCTAGATCCGTTGAAGTATGACAACTTGTGGGTTGTCAATCAAGCCAGGAGGGGGTATAGTAAAGAACTGGTCCACGTGACTCTTCAGAAGAGCGGCACCTCCCCAATGACTGAAGTTAAGGATATATTTATAGACCTTTTCCCCTACATTATAAGGCATAAGTGGAGGTTTAGGGGTGGAAAATATTGTAACTGGTTCCCTTTAACAATATACATGATACGGTTCCTGATATAATAGAAGCAAGGTGTCAAGTGACTGAATATTGGAAACATCATTCCAGATATGATCGTCATTAAAGTTATTTTTTGGTTTTATTAATGATGTCATTAGATCATGTCTATGGATGGTGACTGCTAGGATGCACAACCAGAAATCTTGTTTTACAATGTTTAATAGCATGGACTTGAAAAGCACTTGTCAGAAGGATCAACCCTGTTAAACCAGGAAAAGCTAGTACCTGGTGCTTGCGAAAACTGAGAAGACTTGTATTATTTATGCAAATTAGGGCATCAGTACCTTAAGCAGTATGGCCAGGACTGGAAAGCTGAGGTGCACTAAGTTGCTAGGCCCTACCCCTCAGTGCACTAAAGCTCTTATTTGCATAAGGCAACCAATTTTACAATAGAGTTGATTCTGCAGACAGGTGTTCTTTAATATATAAGCCATTCTAAGGGTTTGTTCACACTGTGCGAGTACCATGGCTTTTATTTAATACCAAGCTATGTCAGTAAAGCCTTATTCACATGTCAGTGTTCCATGGCCGCGTGCTGTACGTGTTCTCCACTGACAGCACACGTCCCAATTCATTTTAATGTGTGCATTCACACATTAGTTTTTTTTACCACGGTCCATGGGTCTGCGTTTTTGGCATGGATGCATGCTCTATTTTGTCCGTTTTCACAGAACCATCACACCCATTATGGTGTATGGGTCCGTGAAAACCACGGATGCCATCCGTGTTTCACGGAACCGTAGGAAGAGACGATTTGAAAATAATTTTTCAGCTGTGCAGGGTCAGTGAAACACGGATGACACACGGACAGCAAAAGACAGACACACAGACCCAACACGGATCCATCAATGACATTTTCACGGACGCATCACTGACCACCTTCTCACGGATTTAAGCATGGACATGTGAATAAAGCTTAATGCTGTATGCAATCCTGACTGATCCTGGCAGAACCTGCTGACTTTTCAAGAATATCAATACAATATGAGCTATTTCTCCCATCCAAAATGATGAAAAGGCTGATAGAAACCACAACGGGACCCTTAAACGCAAGTGTGAACATGCCCTTTAGCAACACACAATGACACAATCTAAATGAACAGACTGCTTGAACAGGCCTCATTGATTTACTTTCCTAACACATTTTAAGAGGATTTATAATGCTTTATATAGTTCTACAGTCAATTATTCAGAGCAGTACAAACAGTTACACTTCTATTGTATCACTTAATAAGAAGCGGCACCTTGGGATTTTTTAATGACTACAGTCTTGTTTGCTCTTTATATACAGGATAATAATTATTATTCTGAATTAATCAGTTTACAAAGTTCATTATTAGGATATAGAGGGTTGTCAGATGTCCTCATGGAGGAAAACATTCAGGCAAAATGTATCACCACTTTTACACCAGAAAATGTCAAATTTTTGCTAGCATCATTTGCAGAAAAATGTTACTAGTTTTCATTTTTTATGTGACACTTTTATGAGGAAGGGCGTAGCATGGGGCTGACATATGTTCTACAATTTAAACCTGATACTGGTGTAACTTATAATGCAAATCTTGGCTTTTCTGGTTCATGGACTGGCAGAAGATGTGCTGCGTTTATCGAAGGGCTTATCCAAACTATGAAAAAATAAGAATTTGTGTACCTCCGTGGCCTATAAGTCCTAGTGGGACGAATTGCCACTTGCTACCCAAGTAGTAGTCTAGAATATGAAAATTGGGGGGTGCAAATACTAAAACATAACGTTTATTGGTAAATATAAAATGACGTTCAAATAGACTAATTGATCAACACAAAACATTCCGATCGGGCCAGATGCAAAGCTCAATCAAAGTAAAATATTGCCGTGTCAGGAGAAAAGGCAATCCACAGTACTGGATGTGTCAACCCGATGTACCTGGGAGGTCATGCATGTAAACATGCATATGTGTAGATGACATATGTGACCCTAGTACATCCCTGCTTGGCCTGACAATCCCTAAGCCTGCTAACAGTGTCCTGTCCCGCGAGGGCAGCACCGTTACTGGATCCTGTCCCTAAACACACTGCCCCTAGTTAAGTGGGACAGGGAGGGGACCTCCTGACACAGATTTAGAAATACCTCACAAGGAAACAGCCATGTAAATTCCTACGTATGGTCACGGAACATTTAAGACTGGCCTCCTAGATAATACTAAAGAAGGTTGTGGTACTTATCACTGCCGTCTTCAAGTGTGAAACTCCATTTCACAATATTTACAGCCTGCTTGTATAAGCCCCGACGCGTTTCATCTCAAGTCAGGCACGCTGAGTGGCCCAAAGATTCATCAGGGGTATAAGGCCACCGCGGACAAAGGAGTCATATAGTTCAACACCCTTATCACACTAGAAAACACAAGCGGGTAAAGATTGACCGGACAGTAAGGCGTGATTCTTCAACAAGGTACAAATAGTACCATGATAACACAATATTAATACTCACTGATAACCTGAATGACGTATGGTCCAAAAAAGGTATCAAGGAGCTTGTGCAGGGACCGATGTGTCCCGTGCGCCCGTCCAGAGGGATTGTGCTCATCATAGTAGTTGCAGAGCTACTATTTAAACCTCCCGCGGCGTGTCCCGCCGCCGGGATGACGTCATCGCGTGCGCATCACGTGCAACGCATCGCGACGTTGGAAGTGGGCATGCGTAGTAGCGTCATTGAGTCGTATACTGGTGAGGGCAGGTCCGGACTTAGCCGCAGTATCCTCACTTCTTAGGGGAGGATACTGCGGCTAAGTCCGGACCTGCCCTCACCAGTATACGACTCAATGACGCTACTACGCATGCGCATGCCCACTTCCAACGTCGCGACCCGTTGCACGTGATGCGCACGCGATGACGTCATCCCATCCCATTTCCTTGTGAGGTATTTCTAAATCTGTGTCAGGAGGTCCCCTCCCTGTCCCACTTAACTAGGGGCAGTGTGTTTAGGGACAGGATCCAGTAACGGTGCTGCCCCTCGCGGGACAGGACACTGTTAGCAGGCTTAGGGATTGTCAGGCCAAGCAGGAATGTACTAGGGTCACATATGTCATCTACACATATGCATGTTTACATGCATGACCTCCCAGGTACATCGGGTTGACACATCCAGTACTCTGGATTGCCTTTTCTCCTGACACGGCAATATTTTACTTTGATTGAGCTTTGCATCTGGCCCGATCGGAATGTTTTGTGTTGATCAATTAGTCTATTTGAACGTCATTTTATATTTACCAATAAACGTTATGTTTTAGTATTTGCACCCCCCCAATTTTCATATTCTTATCCAAACTATAAAACATGTCCCCTAGGGCCCCTCATATTGGTCATACTTACGCCGCTCCCCACACGGCCAGCGCTGCATCTCCAAAATATCCAGCGACAGGGGGAACAGCCAATAGCAGTCTGCGGCGAGCATGAGTCTCCCTAGCTTCACCCACGATGCTTGGCATGCTCGTCTCCGTTGCGGGCTGCTATTGGCTGCTAAAACCCCCCTGCACACCGTCGCCGGATGTTTTGATCCGCACGATGAGGAGATGCAGCAGGGGACCATGAGGGGATCAAGAGTGATGCAGGTGCCAGGAAGCAGGGTAAGTATAATCTATATGGGGGCCCAGGCATTGGGGGACATGTTTTATAGTTTGGATAACCCCTTTAAAGGGGTTGTCCGGGTTCAGATCTGAGCCCGGACATACCTGTATTTTCACCTAGGCAGCCCCCCTGATGTTAGCATTGGAGCATGTCATGATGCGCTCCCTTGCCCTGCGTTGGATCGCGCAGGGCAAGGGCTCTTCTATCTACAATAACACACTGCCGGGTGGAGGCTTCCACCAAGAAGTGTGTTAGGTGATGTCACCGGCTCTGATGGGCGGGCTCTACTGCTGCCCTAGCTGTTTTAAAGGCTTGGGCAGCGATAAAGCCCGCCCATCAGCGCCTGGCAGCACTAAGGAGAGCCCGGTACGTCACCGGATCACCTGAAAATGCTTTTGCCGAGCGTGATTCAGAGCAGGGCAAAGGAGAGCATCGGAGCTGCCTGGGTGAAAATATGGGTATGTCCAGGTTCAGAGCTGACCCCTTTAACAAACCTGCACTTTTAAATACATTCGGGGCATCCAACTCCAATGCACTTCATAATAAGACTGGCACAGGAAACGCTAGTTTTAATTATATGTACACAATCATATGTACCTTTTTTGATTGATAGACAGATTGCCACTTGTCAAAACGATTAAACCACACTACACACCCTGCAGTGCAGGATAATCATTGGTATAATGGCAAATAATTTACCTTTGAATCTTGATTTCCAATGAACAGAACTGATTTCTTTTAGCATGACTATTGTACTGTAACAATTATTGCACTTACATATTGTACTTAGCTGGTAAAATTTTAGAGATACAATTTGCATATACTTATTAAAAAATGCAGAAATCAATGAACATTTTTTAAAAATGTTTTTTTCCCCCCTTTTTTTAACTGAAATGTCTCACATACTCTATATACATAAATACTGTACAATACTGTTATCATAAATGTTTATTAAGGTAGATAAAGCATTGCAACTGGCACTGCCACGTGTGTCCACTAATGTCCACAATAGCCTCGGCCTCCCAGGACTCATACGTCATATGTCATACGGCGCTGCTCTGCAGGATCCACAGTTACTATCACAATGTCCACAAAGAAGTAAATATTCTGTGGCACGCACCATAAATCTTTCAATGCAGTTTATTCCATAAAAAATTGCAGACGCAGGAATGCACAGGTGGTTATAAGGTAACAGCTGTTTCGCGCTACAATGCGCTTTGTCAAGCCTCCACCTCACATGCACGAGATCATACCTCACATGCACGAGGCCTGACAAAGCGCATTGTAGTGCGAAACAGCTATTGCCTTGTTGCCAATTTTTTTATGGAATAAACTGCATACCATGGTGATGGACCATGTGATTGGACCATGTGATGTGACGTGGCTAAGGTAAGTTAACTTTTATTATTTTTAACCCCTTCCACTTCATTTTACAATGCATTCTTTATTAAGAATGCTATTATTTCCCCTTATAACCATGTTATAAGGGAAAATAATAAATTCTCCAGAAGACCCGAAACCGGACTTCAGTGATGAAGTTCGGCTTCGGGTTGGGTACCAAACATGGCGATTTTTCTCACGCGCGTGCAAAACGCGTTACAAGCGTTTGCACTCGCTATTGGCTGCTTTCAGCCTCCCCAGATGCTTTAATCCGCATGACAGGGAGAAGCAGCGGCAGCCATACGGGCAAAAGGAGAGATGTGGGTGCCAGGGAGCGGAGAAAGTATAACCTGTATGTGGTGCCCGGGCATTTTGGGGGGGATTATAGGGGTTGGATAACCACTTTAAATCCCTCGCCTAACTCTGGGACTGGCTCAGCTTCCAGCCTCACTGATAGTGTAGTGTCCCACTTATGTGTGTATGGGCCACTCCAAATTGCTATACGCCCTCTCATGTCATTTTGCACTAAATACTGTATTTTACTTGTTTTATGCTGCTAAATTCTTACTACAGACTGTAAACATGCACTTTACCAACACTAGAGGTCACTATAATAACATTTAAATAGGCCAGCCACAGGAAGTTAGATAGGAGAGGAGTTGAGGGAGGAGAGGAGTGAGGAGTCTAGGAGACAGACTTGTCTCTGTTTTCCTGGGCCTTGCCCCAAGAGTCAACCTACTTGAACTTGGAGATTAGAGCAGTCTCAGCTTATGGACTCCACAGCACCAGATGACTGGGAGAAGTTTACAGCATCTGGATACAGCCTGACAATTAAGTATAAGGTTGGGTATTACCATTCCTTTATGGACTATGGTTCAGACAACCTTTCAAAGAATGGAGCAGAGAGTTTGCCTGCCATGAGGGACACCGCCTTTGGGTTGTATACTATTAGTACCAGAGGATTCATATTATTGCAAGATTAGAAAGCCTGAGCAAGAGCACGAACGAAGTAGAGTATCTTCACCACTCCTGTATAAGTTGAACTGGAGCCTATATAAAGCACGTCACAGAGCCTGCTAATTGGAATTTGCAGCTTTATCATCTTTGCAAACTTCATGTAATACAAAGTGCTGCTATCAAATGCTATTTATTGCAAGCCTGGAACTGATAAGTTAAGTTCCTGTTTGGTTCAACTACTGCCTCTCTCATCATTATATTTAATCTCCTCATTGCACCTCGTGGTGCTGGCGTCACAAACACAGGGACCCAGCCACCAAAGCACCCTAAGCATACCCACTACCATCAAGGGCACCTCAACTTCCATCTGGCTGGTGTTTCCTGCAATAGAGAGTGCCCTGGAGGATTTAGTGCTGTCTTCCCATCCCCTGCACGTCGGCCCAGGGGACAACGTAACTGTGAGTACTACAAACACCCACTCGGCACATCATCACTAGTGCACTCACACACAACACTCCTAGGGTGTCTAGGCGCTGCAATAGGTAGACCAGCTTGGGCTTGGCAACTCTCGCAGCATGGGCCTGCACAGTATCTTGTCTGTGTAAATTCCTGACAGACCCTTTGACACTGGCTGACTTAATCAGGACTAACCTATTTGTTCCTCATAACTGCCTGATCTTCAGAGGAGGTGAGGGAGGGCAGCACTTACATTCAGCAATCATGTCCTCTGGATGGAAATGAGTAATCACTACTGTAATTGCTGGACCCTATATACATTCTTTCTTTCTAGGTAGCAAAACATTTTTTACAAAGCAACAATCAGATGTCAAGAAATTATGATCGTGGGGGCCACATCAATGACGCTTTCACCAATCAGACTCCAACTTTGATTTTTGCAGAGCTTTTTTGGAAAATGAAAGGTGGAATCTGATTGGTTGCTATTAGTGTTGAGCAAGCACGCTCGGCCAAACACTAGTTCGGCTCGAGCATCGCTATGCTCGGCAGAATACTGTATGTGCTCAAGCGAGGCTCGAGTCAGTGTATTTAAATCTGATTTAGCCTCTATTTCTGAAAAGTTTCTGGCAGGATTTGAACTCACAACCTTCTACATTACAGCCAAGAACCTTAACCACTATACTATAGAACTACATTGCCATTTACTTAAAAAAATATATATGAGACTTTTGCTATATAGGAATACTTTCTTTTTAGTAATTGTAAAAAAAATGTATGGCACAAAATAAATGTGTAATTACTAAATATAAATATATATATATATATATATATATATATATACATTTTTTTTTAAATCATACTTCTGATATATATGAATGCATAATATGTGGGAAACTACTATTGATGTTTTAGCCATAATATATTTACATATATTATAATTTATTATATATTCTAAAATCTAAATTAGATTTAAGTATATTGGGTGTCCCCAAGCACTGACTCCATATATGGACATTGCTATATATGGAGTCAGAGCAGGACCTGCTAAGCCGAACTAGAGTCCCGACACCCTCCTCTCTTCAGAGCAGGGGGTGCCTGGTTTAATGCTCGGGTTCTCCCATTGATTTCCATTGTGCTCTGTAGAGTCAAATTTTCTTTAAACCAGTTTTGAAAAATCCCCCCCCCCCCCAATGCTTGCAATGCTTGCAATGCATGCATAGTTGCCAACTGTCCCGAATTAGCAGGGACTGTACCCGTTTTTCAGAGACAATCCCGGCAAATTCAGGCTGTCCTGGGCCAAAAATGGTAAAACGTAGTTAACAGTGAAACATGGTTAACGGAAACCCCGCCCATAAGAAGGGGGGTCCAGGTGAAGTCAGGGTGTTCTCAGGAGTGGGGTTTTGGATGCCCCGATTTTACCATCCTAAACGTTAAGTATGAATGCATGTTATATTTCATATTAATTTTCACGTAACATCTCGTTTAACCATGGCATCTGAATGGTTAAAAGTCTGTTGGATTCGGGCATTAGTCCCAGATGCCTGCTGGTTAAAACAGCAGGCACCCGGCGGCTATGGCGCCCACTCTGCTCTTGAGCCGCCGCCATCTTTAAAGCCCCGGCCAATGCCATACATGTACGGCACTGGTCAGAAAGCGGTTAAGAAAGGCCAAAATCACTGGATTATCTACATGCCTTTATACTTGTGTGACCAGGGACAAACAGAGGGTTCTGCATTATATCCTAATTTTCCAATGTGTTTTACCGCCGGGAAAGTTGTGACCAGCTGATGGATGTTGGAAAGGCCAGCATGCACAAACGCTGAGCAGGTTGAAGCCGTGAGGTCCCCTTATACCATCCCTTTCTAAAATATAATAAAGGTTGTGTTTTAATGGAGCTCTGTCTATGAAAGTTAAGATTTTTAAACCAGAAAATATATCTTACTTTAGGCCCTACTCCTTTCTGCTAAGCTCCATCCCTTTGTTGAGCATGAAACCCTACATGCGCCAAATTGCAACACTTTTTAGACAGATTTTAGGCACATACACATTAGTGAAATGTTCTTCTGGATGCTAATATTGTTTCTTAATCCAGAAAAAAAGAAGGCAAGTTCTGGAACACCGTCTTCTAAACTGACATTTATTAAAAATCCATCTAATGAAGGGGCAGAACACTTCCGAAACGCGTTATACGTGGCGATTTTATTTAATTTTTAATAAATGTCAGTTTGGAAGACAGCACTGTGGACCTTGCCTTCTTTTTCTCTGGAATAATCTTCTGGCTTCTGTGTGGTGTGATGGGTGAGGTGGAAGCTGCAGTCTATAGGGTGCCTTCACACGCTGCAGATTTTGTGGCAGAATTTTCTGCAACTGAAAATAGTTCTATTTATTTGAATGTAGCAGCGAGCACAAGGATTTCTGCACCCTCATTCACGTGAATGGCACTTATTTTCATTTGCGGAAAATTCTGCAACAAAATCTGCAGCATGTGAAGGCACCCATAAACTCATCATGCCTAATATATAAATGTATATATATATACAGCAAAAATAATTTATTCTGTATATATTTTTTCCTAGTGCTAATAAGATAAAATCTAAAAAAAAGCCACACTTCCTGCAATGGTCTAAAGGTGACACTGTTTCGCATAGGGAAATGGGGCAATTTAAAGGCTATGTTCACCTACGGGGCAATATTTTTATGATTGCATTTCACTCATGTTGGGCTAAAAATCATTTTCCAATTTGTCTTTATTAAAAATATTCAGCTATTCTGTCACAAAGGGTTAACTGTTTCATACCTCATATAACCCCTGCCCCGGTAAGACCCACACAGAAACACCTACTTGTGGGCGGAGTTTATGTTAGCCCTGCCTGTTTTTTGGCCCTGGACAGCGCAAATTTGCCGGGACTGTCTCTGAAAATCAGGGAAAGTCCCAGCAAATTTGGGACAGTTAGCAGCTATGCTGTTTTTTTAGCTGTGTGAATGGTACTTTCCTTTCACTTTCACTCTGTGCCAGTCATCTAAAAACCCTTATCTCTAAATTTCTAAAAGGTTATACACTTATTTAAAGATGGGTTTACACGTCCCGATGTTAAAGCCGATTGTCTGGAAGGAAGCGTTCCGACACATCGTTGCTGGTTCAGTGAAGGAGACCGGGCATTTATATGCAAGGATAACCTTCACAGTATGAGGACGAGGGATCACTATTGCGATCGATCGCCCCCATACAGAATCATTGTTTGTTGGGCAGCAGATAGCTATTAAGACAGCCCAGAATGATGATAGGTGTGCCTTCATAACCCACAGGATCACCCGATGAACGAGCATTTCGGCGAATTTACATGGAAAGATTGTCAGGAATGCGCATTTGCAGGATCGGTCATTCATGATAATCTGCCTGAAAATCAGGCCGTGTAAATCAACCTTAAAGTGTTATTCTTTTTTTTTTATTTTTATAATGTACTAGGAGAAGAACCCAGCTTTGCACGGGTATATTTCATTTATTTCATATAATGTTTCTGTGTGTCGTTAAAAGATGTCAACAGTATCCACCTATAACAGTGACCTCTACAGCACCCCGCCCCTTTAACAGTGAACGCCATAGTCTCCCACCCCTTAACACTGACACCCCCACAGGGCCCAACCACTTTAAAATGGGAGCTCCACAGCAGCCCATCCCCTTAACTTAGACCTTTACAGCAGCCCGCCCCTTTACCAGTGAGTTTCACTGCACCCCATTCCCTTGACAGTGACCTCCTCAGAGGCCCGACCCCTTAACAGTGACCTCCACAGTACCCCACTGCCTTAACAGTGACCTCACAGTACCCTGTTGCTTTAACAGTGACCTCACCAGCAGTTGCCCCTTTAATAGTGGCCCCTGCCCCCTTAACAGTGACCTCTACAATGTCCGCCCCTTTACGAGTGACTTCCACAGTGGCCTGTCCCCTTAACAGTAACATCCACAGTGAACGCCTCTTTAACAGTGACCTCCACAGCGCCCTGCCCCTTTAAAGGGTTTCTGTCACCAGATTTTGGCCTCATAAGCTGTCTGACATTAGCTAGGAGCCAATGTCAGACCAACCTAATAATGTAAATCAAATGCCCCTCTGACCATATTTGTGTCCCCCCGGGCGGTACGGACCGCCGTATGGAAGTGGTTAACAGGGAGGGAGCTCCCTCCCTCTCCCATCGGGGGGCTGCTGTGCCTTTGCAGCCCCCGGACAGGATGGGATAGCAGAGGGAGGGAGCTCCCCTCCCTTCCCATCACCCTCTGCTCTGTTCTGGCAGCGGTGATGGTTGCCATGGGAGCAGGACGCTTTCAGAAGCGTCCCGCTCTCCATGGTACTGAAACTCTAAATAGGCTTTTGCTAAAAGCAAAAGCCTATTCAGACTTTGTAAAGTAAAAAATACAGTAAGTACACTATATAGTGTACTTACTGTATTATATAGACACCAGATCCACTGGATCTACAAGAACCAAGTGGGTCTGGGTCAAAAAAAATGTAAAAAAAGTGAAAAAAAAAAGAAGTAAGAATAAAAAGAATACATATCAGTGAATAAAAATTAAAAAAATCAAATACACTACACATTTTAGGTATCGCCGCGTCCGTAAAAATCTGCTCTATAAAAATATCACATGACCTAACCCCTCACGCAAATACCGTAAAAACAAAACAAAAAAAAATGGTGTAAAAAAGCAATTTTTTGTCACCTTGCATCACAAAAAGTGTAAGGGTACTTTCACAATTGCGTTGGTGCGGATCCGTCTGTTTATTTGCACAGACGGATCCGCACCTATAGTGCAAACGTTTGTATTCGTTCAGAACTGATCCGTTTGCATTAGTTTTAAAGAGAAATGACAAAGTCCAAAACGGATCCGTTTTGAATTACATTGAAAGTCAATGGGGAACGGATCTGTTTTCAAATGCACCATATTGTGTCATTGATAACGGATCTGTCCCCATTGACTTACATTGTAATTCAAAACGGATCTGTTAGGCTCCGCCTCTTCAGAGGAAACACCAAAATGCTGCAAGCTGCGTTTTGGTGTCCGTCTCCAAAACTGAATAAAGGCGGAACGGAGCCGAACTGATGCATTCTGAACGGATCCTTATCCATTCAGAATGCATTGGGGCTTAACTGATCCGTTTTGGACCGTTTGCGAGAGCCCTGAAACAGATCTCACAAACGGAATCCAAAACGCTAGTGTGAAAGTACCCTAATACCAAGTGATCAAAAAGGTGTATGCCTCCCAAAATAGTGCCAATAAAACAGCCATCTCATCCCGCAAAAAATGAGTCCTTACATAGGACAATCACCCAAAAAAATAAAAAATATGGCTCTCAGACTATGGAGACACTAAAACATAATTTTTTTTTTCTAAAATGCTATTATTGTGTTAAAGTAAAATAAATTAAAAAAAAGGTTTCCATATTAGGTATCGCGCGTCCGTAAAAACCTGCTCTATAAAAATATCACATGATCTAACCCCTCAGGTAAATGCCGTTAAAAAAATAAAATAAAAACAATGTAAGAAAAAAACATTTTTGTCACCTCACCATCAAAAAGTTATATGCATCCAAAATAGTGCAATACCCCACATAGGACAATCGCCCAAAAAAAAAAAAAAATAGGGCTCTCAGACTATGGAGACACTAAAACATGATTTGATTTGTTTTAAAAAATGATAATATTGTGTAAAACTTAAATAAATAAATAAAAAGTATACATATTTGGTATTGGCGCGTCCGTCACAACCCTCTCTATAAAAATAACACATGACCAAACCCCTCAGGTGAACACAACAAAAAATAATAATAAATACAGTGTCAAAAGCCATTTTTGTCACCTTACATCACAAAAAGTGTAATAGCAAGCGACCAAAATGTCATATGCACCCCAAGATAGTTACGGCAGGGCGTAGAAGGAAGGGAACGCCATATGGTTTTTGGAAGGCAGATTTTGCTGGACTGGTTTTTTGACACCATGTCCCATTTGAAGCCCCCTTTATGCACCCCTACAGTAGAAACTCCCAAAAATTTACCCCATTTTGGAAACTACGGGATAAGGTGGCAGTTTTGTTTGTATTATTTTTAGGGTAAATATGATTTTTGGTTGCTCTATATTACACTTTTTTTGAGGCAAGATAACAAAAAATAGAAATTCTGAAATTTCATCTCCATTTGCCAATAACTCTTGTGGAACACCTAAAGTGTTTTACAAAGTTTGTAAAATCGGGTTTGAATACCTTGAGGGGTGTAGTTTCTTAGATGGAGTCACGTTTTTTGAGTTTCTACTCTAGGGGTGCACAAGGGGGGCTTGAAATGGGACATGGTGTCAAAAATCTAGTCCAGCAAAATCCGCCTTCCAAAAACCATATGGCGTTACCTTCCTTCTATGCCCTGCCGTTTGGCCATACAGTAGTTTACGACCACATATGGGGTGTTTCTGCAAACTACAGAATCGGGGCAATAAATATTGAGTTTCGTTTGGCTGTTAACCCTTGCTTTGTTACTGGAAAAAATGGATTCAAATGGAAAATTTTCCCAAAAAATCGAAATTCTGAAATTTTATCTCCATTTGCTATTAACTCTTGTGGAAAACCTAAAGGGTTAATGACGTTTGTAAAATCAGTTTTGAATACCTTGAGGGGTTTTTTTCTAGAATGGGGTCATTTTTGGGTGGTTTCTATTATGTAAGCCTCACAAAGTGACTTCAGACCGGAACTGGTTCCTAAAAAGTGGGTTTTTGAAAATTTCTGAAAAATTTCAATATTTGCTTCTAAACTTCTAAGCCTTGTAACATCCCCAAAAAATAAAATGGCATTCCCAAAATGATCGATACATGAAGTAGACATATGGGGAATGTAAATCAATAACTTTTTTGGGCGGTATTACTATGTATTATAGAAGTAGAGAAATTGAAACTTGGAAAATTGCAAATTTTTCAAAATTTGGGGTAAATTAGGTATTTTTTTTATAAATAAAAATGTAATTTTTCGACTTCATTTTACCACTGTCATGAAGTACAATATGTGACGAAAAAACTATCTCAGAATGGCCTGGATAAGAAAAATCGTTTTAAAGTTGTCACCACATAAAGTGACACAGGTCAGATTTGCAAAAAATGGCCGAGTCCTTAAAGGGTTTCTGTCACCAACTTTTGACATTATAAGCTGTCTGACATTAGCTATGTGCTAATGTCAGACCAGCTTGATAATGTCTTTTTTATAAAAATCGGATGTATATATAGTCAGAAAAACTTACTTTTATAATATGTAAATTAGCCTCTAGGAGCAGGGGGGGCGTTGCCCTGCTCCTAGCGGCTCCGTCCGGCAACCTGCTGGCACGCCCCTTCTTAGTCTGATAGACAGTGCGGGGAAGCGATCCTCCTGCACTGTCTTCTGAAATCCCGCGCCTGCGCCGCCGCTCTGTATTCGGCGCAGGCGCGGTGAGCAGAGGACAGCAGGCACCAGCGTCCTCTGCTCACCGCGCCTGCGCCGAATACAGAGCGGCGCAGGCGCGGGATTTCAGAAGAAGACAGTGCAGGAGGATCGCTTCCCCGCACTGTCTATCAAACTAAGAAGGGGCGTGCCAGCAGGTTGCCGGACTGAGCCGCTAGGAGCAGGGCAACGCCCCCCCTGCTCCTAGAGGCTAATTTACATATTATAAAAGTAAGTTTTTCTGACTATATATACATCCGATTTTTATAAAAAAGACATTATCAAGCTGGTCTGACATTAGCACATAGCTAATGTCAGACAGCTTATAATGTCAAAAGTTGGTGACAGAAACCCTTTAAGGTGAAATAGGGCTGAGTACTTAAGGGCTAAAGGATAACTGTCATATTTTCACTCAAAATTCAATTTTCATTTATGTTGTTGCTGCTGTGGTGATAATCCATAATCACTAATTATTGTGTTCACATACCACTTATTTAATAAGATTCCGTCCATAGCAACTGCTATCTCGGGAGTGCGTAGCCTCCCCCCAACCAATCGGCTTTCTCTAGACTTCAACACGCCCGTTTTCTCCTGAGTAGTGTTGATGACGAATATTCTAATCGCAAATATCGGCACTATCCTGATCTGACGGGAACACGCACGCAGCGTTCGGGACTGCCCACTACTATGTCCTCCGTCTTCTGTATATAGAAGATAGGAAACGGAGGACGCTTAGCAACGCTGTTTTAGCCACACCACTGAAATGCCCGGGGGAGGAAATAACAAATTACTGCCTATAGTAAATTAATGCCTATACAAAAGTATTAACTAGGGAACTAAGGTAAACTTAGAACAATCCGATTACATAAAATATATATATATATGACAGTTACCCTTTAAGGCTACATTCACACGACCGTGAATGTGTCCGCGTCCGTTCCGCAATTCTGCGGGACGGGTGCGGACCCATTCACTGTCTATGGGGCCGGACGAGGTGCGGAGAGCACACTAGGTGCTCTCCGCTTCCGCATTTGCGGAGCGCGGCCCCGAACTTCCGGTCCGCGGCTCCGCAAAAGATAGAACATGTCCTATTCTTGTCCGCAGCCTGCGGACAAGAATAGGCATTTCTATGGGGGGTGCGGCTGGGTGTATTGCGGATCCGCAATTTGCGGATCCATAATACACTACGGTCGTGTGAATGTAGCCTAACTGTGAATCTCAGGAACCCAATAACCGCTGTGTACTCTTAGCCTTGTATTTGCTGGGCCCTACACTAAACATTTTCACATAAGAGATCTAATTATGTATTACTAAAGCACTATTATACTCAATTATAGCATTATCGTGTCTGTATTGACCTTGCCTATGTTTTATGGTACTGAAAAGTGTAAGCTTTATGAAAGTTCTCAGGTAAAGTAGTGATTATGAGGAAGTCACTTATTTAATCCCTTCAGAAATCCCATAGAAAAAAAAATACCACAGCCAAAACCGAAATGGCTGACTACAGAGAACAACAGGCTGTGGACAAACGCAGTAAAAAAGAAACAAATCCAGGCAGCACCGTGGCGGTATGACGTCATCGCGTACAGCTGTCAATCGCCTAGCAACCACGCAGCGTGCGCCCTCCGACCAGGAAGTAGCAGTGCAGGAGCCCAGAGTCGTGTTACGGTGCTGTGCCCGCGGCATTGTGTGGTGGTAGTGGCTGTCCTCTCCTCCGGGCGGCGGGGAGGAGCAGGAGCAGCAGCTGGAGGATGAGTGCCGGTAACACAATATGGCCGCTGGGCCGGGTGACGTGCGTCCTGTGTGTGCTGTTCACTCTGTGCTGGGTGTCCGCCGTACAGAGCTCTCTGGTGCCTACATCAGCCCCAACGGGTGCCAACGGCCCGCAACCTCCTGTAGCTGCAAATGGGAGTAGTTCTAACACTGCCAAGGACGATCCGCCCTCTACTGTGGGCGCTCCTGCCGCCCCCAAGCCCCAGACCCAGAGGGCCCTGGCAGTCCTGGTGGTGGTGAGCGCTGCCGTTATCATCTACTTCGTCATCAGAACCATCAGGTGAGTGCAGCCCGTGTGAGACGTCATAGATATGCGCAGTGACGTCATTACTGTGTATTAGGTCATGTGGGATTTGTGATCATACTAGATGACATCACAGCCTTCAGCTTCACTACTTCAAGTTTGGATAGGACAGGATTCAGAGAACGGGAGCGTATACAAACCCTTGTCATTGTACAAGAAAATACATGTTCTGCGCACTTCTGGGATACGGTTAATACGTCTGTGAGTGCGCCGGGTGCTGTATAAATAGATCCTATTTCCAGTTGATGGACTGACCTCTTACAGTGGGGCAGATATACTCCTCGTAAGCCAGGGTTTATGTAGCGCTCCGCTGGCCTTTACGTCGACTATTCAAACCACAGAGGGTATATTACATGAGGGAAACGGAGTCCGTAGGTTTCATCTTTGGACTGTCTTTGACTTGCTTTCCATTCGTTTCGGACCAGACAGAGTATCTTAGTAGAGTATACAATACTGTCCACTAAAGCTGAATAGAAAGCAGGTTAAACGGAGACCAAAGAGGAATTCTGTGCACTCTCTTTGCCTTATTTAAAAAAGTTCTCCAACAACTTGTCCTAGAAAAAGCAGGGCTGGTTGCCACCACTTGCATAGCCGCCTAGGGGGATGAGAGGACTCTGCGCTACCATAGATGGTAATGATGTGATACTGCCTATGACAGGCATGCTCAACCTGCGGCCCTCCAGCTGTTGCAAAACTACAACTCCCATCATTCCCTGACAGCCTACAGCTATCATCCTGCAGAAGGGCATCGTGGGAGTTGTAGTTTTGCAACAGCTGGAGGGCCGCAGGTTGAGCATGCCTGGCCTATGATATGCCATCATGGATGAGCAGCCTGACAGGAACACTCACCAACATGTTATATATGCAAGTGCCAGAGCATAAATGGGGAGATTTATCAAACTGGTGTAAAGTAGAACTGGCTTAGTTGCCCATAGCAACCAATCAGATTCCCCTTTTCATTTTTTACTGCTTCTTTGGAAAGTGAAAGGTGGAATCTGATTGGTTGCTATTCTTCTTTACATCAGTTTGATAAATCTCCTACAAAGTGTAGTGAGACCCTGTCCCCTCACTCCCCCAGGCAGCTCTGCAAGAAAATCCCTGTAAGGGAATGCACCTGCTGTGGCATAGATTAAAATACTCAACGGTAAACCCAGCAGGGGGCTAAAAACAGTGTGCACAAGGATATGCCCCCATTGTATGATAGGTGAGTGAACCACCTCTGGGACCCGCACCAACACGGAGAACGGAGCAGGGAGAGCTGTGGCTGGAGAACGCCGGGTTTCCCGGGGTCCATCCACCACCAAGCACTGCTCCCATACAATATGCGGCCCATGCTCCCATTCATTTTTATGGGGCAGACGGAAGTAGCCGAGCGCTTTTTTTGTCAGCCCTATTGAAATAAATGGAGGACGGCTGCTCATGCGCAGTGCACCCTCCATTCATTTTCCTTCTCCGTTCTTGTTGTAGGTGCGGGTCCCAGAGGTGGAACCTGCACCTATCAGACAATGGGGGCATATATGGGGTCACACAGCTCAGCCCATTGGGTATTGACGGATTTGGTTACCTCAGCGCTGCTAGGTAAATGGGAGCATCTCTGCAGTAACCAGCTGTGTCCACCACACAATGCACAAAGCTGTGGGTTCTGGCACCGAAGCTACCCCAAACAGCTGACCCCCCACCAATCTGACCTATCCTGAGGGGAGTCTACACTCTCAGGTGTATAAACCTCTGACTACAACCAAAGGGCACAATCCCCAGTGGAAAAATTGAATAGGCCAGATAATAGTATCAGATCCAGATTAATGTTGGTGGAGACTCCCTTCCTAATAGTATTGTCATATAATGCATGCCGTGGATCCCATATGCAAACATTGGCACTTCATGCTTGAGAAAGGGCTCCTACCTGGGCCCGAAACATCGCAGCTCATATAAATTTGAAAAGATTACAGCCATTACAATTTTGTAAAGATCCCTTTTCCGTTGAATCTGTACCACTGGTGTAATAAAAGCACTATGCACTTAGCATTTCCGTGACTCCTGGTGTGCTGTCTCCAAACTTCGTGTTATATGATTGTCATATAATATGTCAGGGCTTGACAAATTTCCTTGGAATCTAGGAGCCAGCTAAAAAAGTTAGGAGCCAGACGGAGCCGTGTCATAAAGCCCCCAGTAGAGGCCCCCATAGTGCTTCTCCTCCCCCCCACTCCTCCATAGAGCCAATTAATGATGCATGCCAGTACATAGGGCCCCCATAGTGGTCCTTTCCATCTTCTCCATAGTGCCCCCCATAATGTGCGAGTATATAGGGCCCTCCATAATGTGCCAGTATATAGGGCCCCCATAGTACTTCCCCTCTTCAATTGGTTATATGACACATCAGACGCTGCCAGCATCCAAGTGATCGCCCCTGGCGGCCGCCATGACATGTGGAAACCCTTACAAGGATTACAGGGTCCGGAGGGTAGGGCAGAAGGGTCCGGAGGGTAGGGCAGAAGGGTCCGGAGGGTAGGGCAGAAGGGTCCGGAGGGTAAGGCAGAGGGGTCCGGAGGGGAGGGCAGAGGGGTCCGGAGGGCATAAACACAACGGGCACCATGACACTTTACTGAGCACTACAACCCCCAGCTGGCGCTCAGCCTCTGCAGTCCCCACATCACTACAACCCCCAACTGGCGCTCAACCTCTGCAGTCCCCAAATTACTACAACCCCCAGCTCTTCCCCCCCTCTTGTCACTCTCTTTTTTTCCCCCTCTTGTCACTCTCTCTCCCCCCTCTTGTCACTCTCTCTCCCCCCTCTTGTCACTCTCTCTCCCCCCTCTTGTCACTCTCTCTCCCCCCTCTTGTCACTCTCTCCCCCCCCTCTTGTCACTCTCTTTCCCCCCTCTTGTCACTCTTTCCCCCCTCTTGTCACTCTCTTTCCCCCTCTTGTCACTCTCTTTCCCCCCTCTTGTCACTCTCTTTCCCCCCCTCTTGTCACTCTCTTTCCCCCCTCTTGTCACTCTCTTTCCCCCCTCTTGTCACTCTCTTTCCCCGTTGTTGGTGCCCGTTGTGTTTATGCCCTCCGGACCCCTCTGCCCTCCCCTCCGGACCCCTCTGCCTTACCCTCCGGACCCTTCTGCCCTACCCTCCGGACCCTTCTGCCCTACCCTCCGGACCCTTCTGCCCTACCCTCCGGACCCTGTAATCCTTGTAAGGGTTTCCACATGTCATGGCGGCCGCCAGGGGCGATCACTTGGATGCTGGCAGCGTCTGATGTGTCATATAACCAATTGAAGAGGGGAAGCACTATGGGGGCCCTATATACTGGCACATTATGGAGGGCCCTATATACTCGCACATTATGGGGGGCACTATGGAGAAGATGGAAAGGACCACTATGGGGCCCTATGTACTGGCATGCATCATTAATTGGCTCTATGGAGGAGTGGGGGAGGAGAAGCACTATGGGGGCCTCTACTGGGGGCTTTATGACACGGCTCCGTCTGGCTCCTAACTTTTTTAGCTGGCTCCTAGATTCCAAGGAAATTTGTCAAGCCCTGACATATTATATGACAATCATATAACACGAAGTTTGGAGACAGCACACCAGGAGTCACGGAAATGCTAAGTGCATAGTGCTTTTATTACACCAGTGGTACAGATTCAACGGAAAAGGGATCTTTACAAAATTGTAATGGCTGTAATCTTTTCAAATTTATATGAGCTGCGATGTTTCGGGCCCAGGTAGGAGCCCTTTCTCAAGCATGAAGTGCCAATGTTTGCATATGGGATCCACGGCATGCATTATATGACAATACTATTAGGAAGGGAGTCTCCACCAACATTAATCTGGATCTGATACTATTATCTGGCCTATTCAATTTTTCCACTGGGGATTGTGCCCTTTGGTTGTAGTCAGAGGTTTATACACCTGAGAGTGTAGACTCCCCTCAGGATAGGTCAGATTGGTGGGGGGTCAGCTGTTTGGGGTAGCTTCGGTGCCAGAACCCACAGCTTTGTGCATTGTGTGGTGGACACAGCTGGTTACTGCAGAGATGCTCCCATTTACCTAGCAGCGCTGAGGTAACCAAATCCGTCAATACCCAATGGGCTTCGATTTACTAATCCTATAGATGGCGTAAACTTAGACAGACTGTCTGCAGCAGATTTATCACAGGGGCTCAGGCTGGATGATGAATCTGGTGCGGGGATAGACACTATTCTATAACTACACCAAGGATCGGCAAACTGCGGGTCTCAAGCTGTTGTAAAACTACAATACCCACCATGCCCTGCTGTAGGCTGTAAGCAGTCTTCGAATGCTGGGAGTTGTAGTTTTGCAACAGCTGGAGACCTGCAGTTTGCCCATCGCTGCTCTATACCAACTATTGGTTGGCTTACTTTGAGACTTTTTTTTTTTGAGAATTGAATAGAAATGTCGGCGCATCTTAGACTGTGCCCCTTTAACACAAAGCTCTGCCTACTTTCCGTTAAGCCCCAACCCTTGCCGAGCATGCCAGAAAAAAGTATTGAAACCCTAGATGTGCCAAATTTCACCTCGTTTTTGGTGCAGACACATTAGTTAATCTGGGTCAAAGGTTTTAATAGGCATCAGAAAGGGCGATTATGCAACAACGTATCCCCTATCCAACAGATTGGGCTGGGATCAGCAACCTCTGGCACTGCAGCTGTGGTGCAACTACAACTCCCAACATGCACACTTGCTTAGCTGTTCTTGGAACACCCATAGAAGTGAATGGAGCATGCTGAAAGTTGTCGTTTCACAAAAGCTGCAGTGCAAGTGGTCGCTGACCCCCAGGATAAGTGTTTGATCGGCATGGATAAGACAACTGGGTGGCCCGCAGGTCACGACAATGTGAGTCCATGATGACCTGTTTAAATGACGCAGCAGACACCCATGTAACTCCATGGGACTGCCAGAGATAGCCAAGTACAAGTGCTCGGCTACCTCCAGTAGACCCACAGATGTGAACGGAGCAGGAGCACGGATATATGACCAACACGCCACTCACACAGGCCCCCATTCTGGTGAGTGGCAGGGGCTCTAGTGGTTGGACCCCAACCGATCAGACACCGATCCACCATCCTGTGGATAGGGGATAAATTGTAATGGGACAACCCTGCACATATTACAGGGCTCGACAAATCCCAGGCACCAGGTCGCCATGGCAACCAGGAATTTGGTCCTGGCGCCTGGGTATTTGTCAGCCCGTTTTCTAAGGTGCCAGGGCGCAGGCCCGGCGCGTCCTACAGGCGGACTAGGAGCGCCGCCCCCCCTTCATGCTGCAGCCGCCCGAGCGCTCTATATAGAGCCTCAGGCGGCTGCAGCACTGCTCAGGCTGGCGTGTCCATGAGGGCGCACCGCCCGGGCGCAGCAAGAGGAGAGGGACTGACAGGAGGGAAGCACTCAGCGCTCCCTCCTGTCACTCCCTCATTGTAGCGTGGCCGAGCCCTGTATGGTCCGCGGGTACAGGGAGCATCTGTCTCCTGTACCCGGCCAGACTGACAGGAAGTGAACACACAGTGTGCACTTCCTGTCAGTCGCCCGGGTACAGGAAACTAAACCGCCTGTACCCGTGGACCATACAGAGCTCGGCCACACTACACTACAGGCGGGGGAGGGAGGGGAGAGAGAGTGACAAGAGGGGGGAGAGAGTGACAAGAGGGGGAGAGTGACAAGAGGGGAGAGAGTGACAAGAGGGGGAGAGAGAGTGACAAGAGGGGGAGAGAGAGTGACAAGAGGGGGAGAGAGTGACAAGAGGGGAGAGAGAGTGACAGAGGGGGAGAGAGAGTGTCATCTCTCCCCCTCTTGTCCTCTCTCCCCTCTTGTCACTCTCTCCCCTCTTGTCCTCTCTCCCCTCCTGTCACTCTCTCCCCCTCTTGTCATCTCTCTCCCCCTCTTGTCACTCTCCCTCCCCCTCTTGTCACTCTCCCTCCCCCTCTTGTCACTCTCTCTCCCCCTCTTGTCACTCTCTCTCTCCCCCTCTTGTCACTCTCTCTCCCCCTCTTGTCACTCTCTCTCCCCCTCTTGTCACTCTCTCTCCCCCCTCTTGTCACTCTCTCTCCCCCTCTTGTCCTCTCTCTCCCCCTCTTGTCACTCTCTCTCCCCCTCTTGTCACTCTCTCTCCCCCCTCTTGTCACTCTCTCTCCCCCTCTTGTCACTCTCTCTCCCCCCTCTTGTCACTCTCTCCCCCCTCTTGTCACTCTCTCCCCCCTCTTGTCACTCTCTCTCCCCCTCTTGTCACTCTCTCTCCCCCTCTTGTCACTCTCTCTCCCCTCTTGTCACTCTCTCTCCCCCTCTTGTCCTCTCTCTCCCCCTCTTGTCACTCTCTCTCCCCCTCTTGTCACTCTCTCTCCCCCTCTTGTCACTCTCTCTCCCCCTCTTGTCACTCTCTCTCCCCCCTCTTGTCACTCTCTCCCCCTCTTGTCACTCTCTCCCCCCTCTTGTCACTCTCTCCCCCCCTCTTGTCACTCTCTCTCCCCCTCTTGTCACTCTCTCTCCCCCCTCTTGTCACTCTCTCTCCCCCTCTTGTCACTCTCTCTCCCCCCTCTTGTCACTCTCTCTCCCCCTCTTGTCACTCTCTCTCCCCCTCTTGTCACTCTCTCTCCCCCTCTTGTCACTCTCTCTCCCCCTCTTGTCACTCTCTCTCCCCCCTCTTGTCACTCTCTCTCCCCCCTCTTGTCACTCTCTCTCCCCCCTCTTGTCACTCTCTCTCCCCCTCTTGTCACTCTCTCTCCCCCCTCTTGTCACTCTCTCTCTCCCCCCTCTTGTCACTCTCTCTCCCCCCTCTTGTCACTCTCTCTCCCCCCTCTTGTCACTCTCTCTCCCCCCTCTTGTCACTCTCTCTCTCCCCCCTCTTGTCACTCTCTCTCCCCCTCTTGTCACTCTCTCTCCCCCTCTTGTCACTCTCTCTCTCCCCCTCTTGTCACTCTCTCTCCCCCTCTTGTCACTCTCTCCCCCTCCCTCCCCGCCTGTAGTGTAGTGTGGCCGAGCTCTGTATGGTCCACGGGTACAGGCGGTTTAGTTTCCTGTACCCGGGCGGACTGACAGGAAGTGCACACTGTGTGTTCACTTCCTGTCAGTCTGGCCGAGTACAGGAGACAGATGCTCCCTGTACCCGCGGACCATACAGGGCTCGGCCACGCTACAATGAGGGAGTGACAGGAGGGAGCGCTGAGTGCTTCCCTCCTGTCAGTCCCTCTCCTCTTGCTGCGCCCGGGCGGTGCGCCCTCATGGACACGCCAGCCTGAGCAGTGCTGCAGCCGCCTGAGGCTCTATATAGGCGCTCGGGCGGCTGCAGCATGAGAGGCGCGCTCCTGAGTCCGCCTGTAGGGCGCGCCGGGCCTGCGCCCTGGCACCTTAGAAAACGGGCTGACAAATACCCAGGCGCAAGGACCAAATTCCTGGTTGCCATGGCGACCTGGTGCCTGGGATTTGTCGAGCCCTGTAATATGTGCAGGGTTGTCCCATTACAATTTATCCCCTATCCACAGGATGGTGGATCGGTGTCTGATCGGTTGGGGTCCAACCACTAGAGCCCTGCCACTCACCAGAATGGGGGCCTGTGTGAGTGGCGTGTTGGTCATATATCCGTGCTCCTGCTCCGTTCACATCTGTGGGTCTACTGGAGGTAGCCGAGCACTTGTACTTGGCTATCTCTGGCAGTCCCATGGAGTTACATGGGTGTCTGCTGCGTCATTTAAACAGGTCATCATGGACTCACATTGTCGTGACCTGCGGGCCACCCAGTTGTCTTATCCATGCCGATCAAACACTTATCCTGGGGGTCAGCGACCACTTGCACTGCAGCTTTTGTGAAACGACAACTTTCAGCATGCTCCATTCACTTCTATGGGTGTTCCAAGAACAGCTAAGCAAGTGTGCATGTTGGGAGTTGTAGTTGCACCACAGCTGCAGTGCCAGAAGTTGCTGATCCCAGCTCAATCTGTTGGATAGGGGATACGTTGTTGCATAATCGCCCTTTCTGATGCCTATTAAAACCTTTGACCCAGATTAACTAATGTGTCTGCACCAAAAACGAGGTGAAATTTGGCACATCTAGGGTTTCAATACTTTTTTCTGGCATGCTCGGCAAGGGTTGGGGCTTAACGGAAAGTAGGCAGAGCTTTGTGTTAAAGGGGCACAGTCTAAGATGCGCCGACATTTCTATTCAATTCTCAAAAAAAAAAGTCTCAAAGTAAGCCAACCAATAGTTGGTATAGAGCAGCGATGGGCAAACTGCAGGTCTCCAGCTGTTGCAAAACTACAACTCCCAGCATTCGAAGACTGCTTACAGCCTACAGCAGGGCATGGTGGGTATTGTAGTTTTACAACAGCTTGAGACCCGCAGTTTGCCGATCCTTGGTGTAGTTATAGAATAGTGTCTATCCCCGCACCAGATTCATCATCCAGCCTGAGCCCCTGTGATAAATCTGCTGCAGACAGTCTGTCTAAGTTTACGCCATCTATAGGATTAGTAAATCGAAGGTGTTTTGGGAGATACACTTCAAAAATCCCTTCAAACTCCTGTGTCTTGGTACTGGGCTGTTCCTGAGAAAGAGGAAGGGTTGAGGCCTCTAGGTGGTGATGACCCCTTTTGCTCCCCATATAATCAATCCTTACATAGATGAGAACTGCAGCCAGATCCCTGTGTGATCACCACTGAAGACGGGGACCTTCGGGAAGCGCACTTTTCAACTCCAGGAGAAATTCACATGGCAGAAGGCGATATCATTCCACTATTATTGAAGAGACAGGTTTTTGCAATAAATGTTTTATAGAAGTATAAAGTTATACGGCCGCTGTTTCCCTGCCTTGAGTTATCACCTTGCAAGGTTGTGGATTCTGGCTCTTCAAGAAATACATCCTAGAATTAAAGAAGAAATAATAGTGGTGTGCAGCTTGTGTTCAGAGCCTCGTCCGCCCGTTTGAACGATTCCCGGGCAGATCAGTCTTCTCGTGTTGTCAGCGTGGGGGTTAACGCTGACTGCAATAATACAGCCAGATCCCAGCATAAGCATCTACAGTGTCATAATTATGCATAATCTGTATATTACAATGGACAATCTGCCACCTTCTATTACCACACAATTGCTTTCCAGCATATGCATTATGCTCCATGAAATCCAATGAATAATTTGGAATGACCTCATGTCCCTTGTAGCCAGGCGCTCACATCAAACACAGTTTACCATTCTCATCATCGCCGTCTGCCTATTAATGAAATATTTAGTAATCAGCAGGAGCCGGGAGTGAGTTCAGAAGAAGATTCAGTAGTGTCTGTGCCTAGGGCAGGCGACAACAACCTCCAGCATTCAAGCTGTTATGAAACTACAGCTCCCAACGTACCTTACTTTATTCACTTTGATGGGTGTTATAAAAATAGCTGAGCAAGTGTGCATGCTGGGAATTGTGCTGACCCAGGAAATAGTGGACCTTATCTATCAAAGCGGCGTGACATAAGCTCCGCTTTTTCTCCTGGAAACTTGAATGGTATACTGTGATTGGTTGTTAGGCCAGTTTTTCTGTTATAGAAAAGTAGATTTTAGGCTTCATGCACATGACCGTATCCGTTTTTGCAGTCCGCAAGTCGTGGATACTGGCCTTGTGCATCTCACATTTTCGCTTCCTCAGATCCCGTAGTATGTTACAAATGCCTATTCTTGTCTGCAAAATGGATACAAATAGGACGTGTTCTATCTCTTTTGCAGGGCCGCGGAACGGACATATGACTTTTGCCGCCCTATTGAAATGAATGAATTGGCATCCGATCCACAAAAAATGCGGATCGGATGCAGACGAAAACTACGGTCGTGTGCATGGAGCCTTAGGCCAAGTTCACACCGCTCTCAGCCCCCACAGGGCTTTTCGCTTGGTGTGTACAGTACGTTTGAATACCCAAAAACAGTATTAAGAAGTATTAAGAAGTATCAAGCAGAGTGTAAAGACAACAGAAAACCCAACAGAGAGCTAAGCGCAGTGTGAACTCTGCTGAATTTAGAAAACAGAAACCAATTGACCACTGAACTGAAAGTTAAGCTCTGGTTGCTTTGGTTCTGTTAGGCCGTTGTGATAAATAAGGCCCATTACTCCCTATGTATGGACACCAGTATCACCTCGTAGTTTCATTGCCTGGCTCTGTTCACACATCTGTTAGAGATTTAATCACATTTGATTTGAAGAATATTGCAGCGTGCAGCGTGCAGCGCTATTCTGATTCAAATTGAAAGACAGTGGCAGAACCTGCCAGACCCCTTTTATAAGTCATTGGGGTCCACCAGGCACCATTGGCGGCTGTCGTGTTACTGATCCAGCACTCCATTTATGTCATCTTTCTCCTCCTTTGATGAAACGGCAATATAAAGATTTTTTTGAGGGGTTTTAAAAGATTGTAATATTGATGACCATGGATGAGCGAATCGACTTCGGATTAAACATCCGAAGTCGATTCCCATAAAACTTTGTTTCAGTACTGTATGGAGCGAGTATTAGAATGTACCTTGGAACTGAACCTGAGTTCGGGAAATGGTTTTTTACAGTATTAATCAATTTCTGAAGTTATGCAAAATCTCACGAGACTTGGCAAAGTAATAATGTCAGCTCATCGGACAGTACAGTATTGAAATGAAGTTTTATGCAAATCGACTTGGGATGTTTCATCCGAAGTCTATTCGCTCATCCCTATTGATGACCTATCCTCAGGACAACCGACACCCCAACCGATAAGCTGTTTGAGACAGCCGGCAGGTGAGCGTGGCAGTGCTTGGTATTACAGCTCATAGAGCTGAGCTGCACCCAGGCCATGTGACTGATGAACGTGACCTCACTGCCCTAGGAGGCGGCCGCGCTCTCTTCAGACAGCTGTCATAACGACATCAAATAGTTTATTGGCCAGGGGTCAGACTGCTCCGATCCCCAGCGATTACTAGAACGAGAGGAGAGAAGGGATCATATAGCACACTGTCTCCTCACTGTAGAAGGCTGAAATGAGACGGGTCTTAGACTTTCTATTGAGCCTGTCTCCTGCAGCTCGGAGAGGGCTCGCTATGTGAGCCCTTCTCTCTCCTTGTTCTAGCGATTAGTAGAGGTTTCCACCCCCAAATCCTTTGATATGTCGCTATGAGTTCAGCGACACTTTAACAGAACATGTGACGGAGCCTAAAGCATTTCCACCAGTTTGGACTTTGAATGTTATTAAAGTGTTATTTGCACCCTTTGGAGTATCGGGATTAGGACATGAAAAATAGTATTCCCGTCCTTCAGTGTTAGTCTTCCCATTGACAACTGGATTTGCGGATGCAAATTTTCTCAGTGAACTGACTAATGGTCACTACGAACACAGCAGTGCTTCCCCCAGAAAGATCAGTAAGGATTGCTTGATAATTTTGTGGTTTTGAGCATATTAAGAGAGTGATAAAATTTCCAGGGGTCAGGTATTAACCGAAGATTTATTGTTCTTGATCTAAAATTGTGGTAATTTGGCACTAAATCATTATGTAACAAGAAAACTGCAGAGAAAGTACCTCCCGAGGAACTCCAGAACATTAGGAAGGAACAGGTATGGTTATGACGCAAGAGGCAAGATTAATGAACTGTTTTATGTAAATTAAACATGATTGGAATATAAAGAGATCAGAAGCAATTATGGGTGTGACTTGAAATATCATTCATGACCCTTTACGTGTTTAATGACTAGTTCTGTACCGGTGGAAATTGGATAAATAATTTCGATGTAAGAAGACAGGAAAAGATTGTCAGATCAAAATGTACTAAGTTCTAACTATATGCAAATGATAAATGTGGGATACTATTATGGTAATTAGCAGGGCTTTATTGTCATGTATTGGGGTGATCAGCGCAGCTTACAGTCAGGTCAATAAATATTGGGACATCAAAACAATTCTAACATTTTTGGCTCTATACACCACCACAATGGATTTGAAATGAAACGATCAAGATGTGCTTTAACTGCAGACTGTCAGCTTTAATTTGAGGGTATTTACCTTCAAATCAGGTGAACGGTATAGGAATTACAACAGTTTGCATATGTGCCTCCCACTTGTTAAGGGACTAAAAGTAATGGGACAATTGGCTTCTCGGCTGTTCCGTGGCCAGGTGTGTGTTATTCCCTCATGATCCCAATTACAATGAACAGATAAAAGGTCCAGAGTTCATTTCAAGTGTGCTATTTGCATTTGGAATGTGTTGCTATCAACTCTCAAGATGAGATCCAAAGAGCTGTCACTATCAGTGAAGCAAGCCATCATTAGGCTGAAAAAAACAAAACAAACCCATCACAGAGATAGCAAAAACATTAGGCGCGGCCAAAACAACTGTTTGGAACATTCTTAAAAAGAAGGAACGCATCGGTGAGCTCAGCAACACCAAAAGACCCGGAAGACCACGGAAAACAACTGTGGTGGATGACCGAATAATTCTTTCTCTGGGGAAGAAAACACCCTTCACAACAGTTGGCCAGATCAAGAACACTCTCCAGGAGATAGGTGTATGTGTGTCAAAGTCAACAATCAAGAGAAGACTTCACCAGAGTGAATACAGAGGGTTCACCACAAGATAGAAACCATTGGTGAGCCTCAAAAACAGGAAGGCCAGATTACAGTTTGCCAAATGACATCTAAAAAAGCCTTCACAGTTCTGGAACAACATCCTATGGACAGATGAGTCTAAGATCAACTTGTACCAGACTGATGGGAAGAGAAGAATATGGAGAAGAAAAGGAACTGCTCATGATCCTAAGCATACCACCTCATCAGTGAAGCATGGTGGTGGTAGTGTCATGGTGTGGGCATGTATGGCTGCCAATGGTACTGGTTCTCTTGTATTTATTGATGATGTGACTGCTGACAAAAGCAGCAGGATGAATTCTGAAGTGTTTTGGGCAGTATTATCTGCTCATATTCAGCCAAATGCTTCAGAACTCATTGGATGGCGCTCCACAGTGCAGATGGACAATGACCCAAGGGATACTGCAAAAGCAACCAAAGAGTTTTTTTTAAGGGAAAGAAGTGGCCAAGTCAATCACCTGACCTGAATCCGATTGAGCATACATTTCACTTGCTGAAGACAAAACTGAAGGGAAAATGCCCCGAGAACAAGCAGGAACTGACGACCGTTGCAGTAGAGGCCTGGCAGAGCATCACCAGGGATGAAACCCAGCGTCTGGTGATGTCTATGCGTTCCAGACTTCAGGCTGTAATTGACTGCAAAGGATTTGCAACCAAGTATTAAAAAGTAAAAGTTTGATTTATGATTATTATAATGTCCCATTACTTTTGGTCCCGTAACAAGTGGGAGGCGCAAGTGCAAACTGTTGTAATTCCTACACCGTTCACCTGATTTGGATGTACTGTAAATACCCTCAAATAAAGCTGACAGCCTGCAGTTAAAGCACATCTTTGTTTCATTTCAAATCCATCGTGGTGGTGTATAGAGCCAAAAATGTTAGAATTGCTTCGATGTCCCAACATTTATGGACATGGATGTATTTCCCACCCAGCAAAATAAAAGTGGGAAGAGAGATAACTAGGGAATAGTCAGGGGAAAAGGGGAGGGGTATTGGCAATTTTTGATCGTTCTGATTAGAAACTTGCTATTTCACCCCTGCATGCCATCGAAATTTCTGAGGACCTCAGAAGAAGACTTTTTGATGCTTATCAGGCTGGAAAAGGTTTCAAAACCATCTCTAAAGAGTAAGGACACCAACCCACAGGATATGTCCCTGTTGTCTGATAGGTGTGGGTCACACCTGTGGGACCCACACCTATACTGAGTACGAAGCCTGGAAAGTTATGGAGGAGCGCATGTGCAGCCGCCCTCCATTAATTTCTATGGGTCTGCCGAGAATAGCCGAGCCAGCCCTATCAAAATGAATAGGTGGCCATGCAAGCGCGGTGCACTCCCATTCACTACTACAAGGATAGCGCTTGCTGTTGGCTGTACCCTGAAAAACCAGTGATCCTCCAGCCACCACTTTCTCCGCTCCGTTCTCGGTGTGGGACCTGGGACAGTGAGGACGTATCTTAGCCATATGCCCCTATTGTCTCAGATGGGAATACCCCTTTAACCTCTTGCCGACCGCCTCACGCAGGATTGCGTCCTGCGGGCGGTCGGTCGGTCTGTTCCTCCTTGACGCGCCCGCGCGTCATCTCGCGAGAGGCGAGATTTCCTGTGAACGCGTGCGCGCGTTCACAGGATCACGTCGGGGACAAGGTAAGCTACAGCCTGCCAGCGCTGATCGTGCGCTGGCAGGCTGTAAGATAGAAAAATGGCATATCAGACGCTGTTTTGTTAACAGCGTCTGATATGCTTGCTGATCGTTCCTTTGGTGGTCCCATTTGCTTGGGACCACCAAAGAACTTTTATAAGTGCACCAAAACACCACACAGACCCCCACCCATCCACCCCCCACTGATTAACCCCCGATCACCCCATGTCACCCCCTGACACTAATTACCCCACTGTAAGGTTCATTCAGACGTCCGTATGTGTTTTGCGGATCCATGGATCCACGGATCCATGAAAACACGGACACCAGCAATGTGCTTTCCGCATTTTGCGGATCCGCACATTGCCAGAACTATATAGAAAATGCCTTTTCTTGTCCGCAGTGCGGACAAGAATAGGACATGCTCTATCTTTTGCGGAGCTGCGGCCGGATGCTTGGGGGCCGAAACCCGGAAGTTTGCGGCCGCAGCTCGCAAATGCTGATGCGGCGAGCGCATAGTGTGCTCTCCGCATCACCGCCAGCCCCATTCACACTGAATGGGTCCGCATCTATTCCGCAGAATTGCGGAATAGATGCGGACATTTCTAGGACGTGTGAATGGGGCCTTACTACTTTTTTTGCATATTTTTGGCAGAGATTTATTCATCCACATTGATCGATGCGAATGAGGAAATCTGTGCCGTTTGTTTTTTGCACATTTTTGGGCAGAGATTTTTCATCCACATTGATTGATGCGAATGAAGAAATCTGTGCCGTTCATTTTTTCTTTTCAGCGCAGAGGCTGAGCGGGAAAAAATCTCATTACCCGTATGCTCAATATAAGGAGAATCGCAGAAACTCCTAATGCTGGCCATACGTGTAATGATTGCGTGAGACCCTCAAATGCCAGGGCAGTACAAAAACCCCACATGTGACCCCATTTTAGAGAGAAGACACCCCAAGGTATTCCGTGAGGGGTATGGCGAGTTCATGCAAAATTTTATTTTTGTCACAAGTTAGTGAAATATGAGACTGTAAAAAAAAAAAGAAACAATTTCCGCTAACTTGTGCCAAATTTTTTTTTCTGTGAACTCGCCATGCCCCTCACAGAATACCTTGGGGTGTCTTCTTTCCACAATGGGGCCACTTGTGGGGTATTTATACTGTCCTGGCATTTTAGGAGTCCTAAAGTGTGAGAATCCAAATGCGTAAAAATGGCCTGTGAAATCCTAAAGGTACTCATTGGTTTTAGGGCCCTTTGCGCATCTTGGCTGCAAAAAGTGTCACTCATGTGGTGTCGCCGTACTCAGGAGAAGTAGGGCAATGTGTTTTGGGGTGTATTTTTATATATACCCATGCTGGGTGTAGAAATATCTCTGTAAGCGACAACTTTTTACATTTTTATTCAAAGTTGTCAGTTTACAGAGATATTTCTCACACAAAGTATGGGTATATGTAAAAATACACCCCAAAACACATTGCCCGACTTCTCCTGAGTACGGCGATACCACATGTGTGCCACTTTTTTGCAGCCAAGATGCACAAAGGGGCCCTAAAACCAATGAGTACCTTTAGGATTTCACAGGCCATTTTACGCATTTGATTCTCACGCTTTAGGGGCCCCTAAAATGCCAGGGCAGTATAAATACCCCACATGTGACCCCATTTTGGAAAGAAGACACCCCAAGGTATTCCGTGAGGGGCATGGCGAGTTCACAGAATTTTTATTTTGGCACAAGTTAGCGGAAATTGATATATATTTTTTTATTTTGTTTTTTACAAAGTCTCATATTCCACTAACTTGTGACAAAAATAAAATTTTACATGAACTCGCCATGCCCCTCACGGAATACCTTGGGGTGTCTTCTTTCCAAAATGGGGTCACATGTGGGGTATTTATACTGTCCTGGCATTTTAGGGGCCCCTAAAGCGTGACAAGAAGTCTGGAATCCAAATGCGTAAAAATGCCCTGTGAAATCCTAAAGGTACTCATTGGTTTTAGGGCCCCTTTGCGCATCTTGGCTGCAAAAAAGTGGCACACATGTGGTATCGCCGTACTCAGGAGAAGTAGGGCAATGTGTTTTGGGGTGTATTTTTATATATACCCATGCTGGGTGTGAGAAATATCTCTGTAAACGACAACTTTTTACATTTTTTTATTCAAAGTTGTCAGTTTACAGAGATATTTCTCACACAAAGTATGGGTATATGTAAAATACACCCCAAAACACATTGCCCGACTTCTCCTGAGTACGGCGATACCACATGTGCCACTTTTTGCAGCCAAGATGCACAAGGCCCTAAAACCAATGAGTACCTTTAGAGAGAGCATTTTACGCATTTTCTTCTCACGCTTTAGGGCCCCTAAAATGCCAGGGCAGTATAAATACCCACATGTGACCCCATTTTGGAAAGAAGACACCCCAAGGTATTCGCTGAGGGCATAGTGAGTCCATGAACAATTTAACTTTTTGTCAAAAGTTAGCAGAAAGGTAGACTTTATGAGAAAAAGCAATAAAAATCAATTTCCGCTAACTTGTGCCAAAAAAAAATCTTCTATGAACTCGCCATGCCCCTCACAGAATTCCTTAGGGTGTCTTCTTTCCAAAATGGGGTCACATGTGGGGTATTTATACTGCCCTGGCATTTTAGGGGCCCCTAAAGCGTGAGAAGAAAAATGCGTAAAAATGCCCTCCTAAAGGTACTCATTGGTTTTAGGGCCCCTTTGCGCATCTGGCTGCAAAAAGTGGCACACATGTGGTATCGCCGTACTCAGGAGAAGTAGGGCAATGTGTTTTGGGGTGTATTTTTATATATACCCATACTGTGTGTGAAAAATATCTCTGTAAGCGACAACTTTTAAAAATTTTATACAAAGTTGTCAGTTTACAGAGATATTCTCTCACCCAACATGGGTATATGTAAAAATACACCCCAAAACACATTGCCCTACTTCTCCTGAGTACGGCGATACCACATAAGTGACACTTTTTGCAGCCTGAGTGCAAAGGGGCCCAAATTCCAACGAGTACCTTTAGGTTTTACATGGCGGCTCACAATTTAGCCTCGCCTAAAATGCCAGAACAGTACAAACACCCCACAAATGACCCCATTTTGGAAAGTAGACACCCAAGGTATTCACTGAGGGCATAGTGAGTCCGTCTGAGATTTCTTTTTTTTTGCCAGAAGTTAGCAGAAATTGAAACTTTTTTTTTTTTCTCAGAAAGTGTCATTTTCCGCTAACTTGTGAAAAAAATGAAATGATACATGAACTCACCATGCCCCTCCGCGAATACTTTGGGGTGTCTTCTTTCTAAAATGGTGTGATTTGGGGGGTATTTATACTTTCCTGGCAGTCTAGCACCTGAAGAAACATGACAGGTGCTCAGAAAGTCAGAGCTGCTTCAAAATGCAGAAATTCACTTTTTGCACCATAGTTTGTAAACGCTATAACTTTTACCCAAACCAATAAATATACACTTATTGGACTTTTTTTATCAAAGACATGTAGAACAATAAATTTAGAGAAAAATTTATATAGAAATGTAGTTTTTTTTTAAAAAATTTTACAACAGAAAGTGAAAAATGTCATTTTTTTGCAAAAATTTCGTTAAATTTGTATTAATGGCAAAAAAAGTTAAAATGTCAGCAACAATGAAATACCACCAAATGAAAGCTCTATTAGTGAGAAGAAAAGGAGGTAAAATTCATTTGGGTGGTAAGTTGCATGACGGAGCAATAAACGGTGAAAGTAGTGTAGTGCGGAATTGTAAAAAGTGGCCTGGTCATTAAGGGTGTTTAAGCTAGGGGGGCTTAAGTGGTTAAAGGTACATTTCCGACTTTTGGGAAATTTTTCACTATTGCACAGTACAGTGATATATAGTTTTTACTAAATGGACAATACTGATTCATTTTTGTACATTTAGTTCTTCTGAATGTTACATTTGTTATGTATATCATATATTATACTATAAACCATTTCAGGACACGAAGAAAAAATAAGAAAACTAGAAAATATGGAGTATTGGATACAAATATAGGAAATATGGAGCTAACTCCCTTAGAACAAGAGGAAGAAGATGACGACACTTTGTTTGATGCCAATCAGCCTCGAAGGTGAGCATTTGTAATTTGTAGGGCGAAGATGCCATTTCTTCTGTTATGTTCAGTTCATATTTATTGGCCATGATATTTCTCTGCTTTTTTCCCCTGGTACCTGTAAAAGTGTTTACTGTTCTTTTATTACAAGTTTTGGTGGCCCCCATCCACTTCTCCTCCAGTTAGATAATACATGTGTATTATACTTGAGGTTGATGTATATGAATAAGAAGGTGAACTGGAGCTCTGATTATTTCATTCACTGCCTAACAGATGGTTGTAATAAACATTTGATATCATGTATGCACCTTCTTGTGAGGAATAATTAGGTATGGCTTTCTGCACATTGCCTTCATCGCTTCTGATGTGCGACTTATCCAGCTGTATGCCATACAATATTATACAATCAAGGCATCTATCAAAGCCATACACTTTGATTATTTCCCTGCAGAAGTAATATGAATAGAGCATTAGAACAGATGCACACACAATGCAGTTTATGCAGATTTTCGTGTAGATATTGCTGCGTTTCCACACCAAAATCCGCATGCGTTATTTGCTGATTTTGTCATGGAATTGCCCCTGATCTGCGCTGAAAACCCACACAACCAACTGACATGCTGTAGATGTTAAAATCCGCTCTGCAGGTCAATTTTCATGCAGAAAATGTCAGCACCGTGTAGACGAGATTTTGAAAATCTCATCTACTTAGCTGGTACTATACTACACTGTAGATTTTCCACGTGTAAATCTATGTGTAATGCGCACCGTGTGCATGTGGCCTTAGGGTCACCTGCAGAGATCCACATTAAATGAAGGGGACCGGCACTCTGCAAATTGTGAAGGAATTTTTCTTCATTGCCAAGCTTCAAAATATACATACAACAATACTAGTAGTGACTAACAGGGATCAGTCCACTTACGCATTTCAGACTCCTCTGGTCTTTATTCATAGCTGGAGTGAGGAAAGTAACTACATCTACTAGAGAAGACACACCTGGTACTTCACACACATGCAAAGAATACCAACCTGCAGGATAAAAGGCTGAACTGGATGTCTTTTTTCAGCCTTATACACTGTTACTATATTACCATTAACCACACATGTAATATAACAAAACCCCACTTTATTGAAACACAATGTAACAATAACAATAAACACATATATAAAATTTTGCGGATGAGTACTGTGATAGAGACCCCCCCCCCCCCTCCTTGGTCAGTAAGGTGCATCCAATAGTTAAATAATGATAAAGTGACCAGTGCAAGATGGCAAGAACCAGGGATTACTGTAAAGAAAACAACTCAGACTAACCACTGAGTAAGAGGTTGAACCCACATTACCCACATTAGTTGGCCCATACGGGTATCAAAGTTCAAATAGTAATAAATAAAGTCTACTGGTGCAGCCACAATCAATGCATAAATATAGACATGAAAAGATGCACCATACTAACCCGGGAGGGAAAAGAAGCAACTTCACTGACGCACCGTTCGCTTCGCCAAGCTTGTTCATCCCTTTGAAAAAGCTTGGCGAGGCGAAACGTGCGTCAGTGAAGTTGCTTCTTTTCCCTCCCGGGTTAGTATGGTGCATCTATTCATGTCTATATTTATGCATTGATTGTGGCTGCACCAGTAGACTTTATTTATTACCATTTGAACTTTGATACCTGTATGGGCCAACTAATGTGGGTTCAGCCTCTTACTCAGTCATTAGTCTGAGTTGTTTTCTCTACAGTAATCCCTGGTTCTTGCCATCTTGCATTGGTCACTTTATCATTATTTAACTATTGGATGCACCTTACTGACCAAGGAGGGGGGGGGGCTCTATCACAGCACTTATCCGAAACATTTTATATATGTATGTTTATTGTTATTGTTACATTGTGATTCAATAAAGTGAGGTTTTGTTAAATTACATGTGTGGTCTATGTGATTTGGTAGAGAGGCTTTTATATGTCCACACATGGGTGATAGGGTCATGCTCTTGTTGGTGATATTTTGGTTTTCTATGTTACCATTAATAATGTAAAGAGGAGTTTAAAGTGCACCATTTTAGCAGATTTATACCTGTGAATGAAGTTTTGATATATGCAAATGAGCATCTAGTAGCAACTTGGGCGTTGCCATTACAGCTAGAGGCTCTGCTCTCTCTGCAACTGTTCCCCCCTCTGCACTTAGATTGACAGGGCCAGGCAGTCTAGATGTTTACACTGCTTGGCTCTGTCAATCTAAGTGCAGTGTGTGCTGCAGTTGCAGAAAGAGCAGAGCCTCTAGGTGTAACAGCAACTCCTTTGTTGCTCCTTGAGGCTCATTTGCACATGTTAAAACTTCATTTTTCTCAGCAATGCAGGCACCTATGACCAACACAGACGTCTTCAGCTGCCAAGTGCACATGTAACAGGTCAGCCAGTGGCATAGGTACAAATCTGCTGAAATTCCCCCCCTTTAAGACCAGACACTTTCATCTTTCTTATTACATGCAGCTTAGGAAAAATTGCATAATACCATGTTAGCCAGTAAAAACTGTGATGTTGAATACTTTTGTGTTAATAAAGACAAAGTAATACTGTACCTTTTATTGGCTAAACGGCAAACAAAACATTGCACATTTTCAGAGCACAGAACCTTCTTCAGGCAAAAAATACTAAAGAGAGACTGAATAACAAGCACAACATGTAGAGGATGTTACAAGACATGTACATGGGGAATGCATACATAAGACTGAGCAATAAACAGTGGTTTTGCTAAAAGTGGACAAGGTCAGTGGAGCGGACAAGTATGTAGATTAGGGATTGGGGGCCAGACGGGGGAATGTAAGAATTTTGTCCATGTTGTGGCTCATAAATCCAGAGGTTACATTTAGTTCTTGGGTCAATAAAAAGAATGTAGTCATCAGTTTAAATTCTGTATCATTCTTAAAATTCCCTTCGAGAACCTTTAAATTGCCCATGGGAAACTTTCTTTGGACCAGGACCTCCATGGAATCTATAGGCGTTTTGGGGTGGGAGCTGCCTGTGGTCTGTACTTATTATTCATAATTTAGAGATTTTTACTGTCTCTCATCTGTGATTGGGATAAATTTAGGGGACATTACCTTTTTGCACCAAAGCTTTTTGATTTGTCTTTATTGAGCAGTATCTTCTCTGTATATGTAATGTTACCGTGTAATTTACTGACTACACAGGTTTCTTTTTTTGTAAGTGACTGCCACATTTAATTTATTTAACTTTACTTTGTGGTGTATATTTTTGATAGTTGGTTACATTGTGTGGTTTTGCCCACCACTATGCTTACTACTAACCCACTCTTTGTAGGTGTTGTGTTAATAGTCTAAGGCTTGTTTCACACTTGCATGAAACAGATCCGGCAGGCTGTTTCCGGGCCAGAGACAGCCTGTCGGATCCTTCCTTACCATGCACTGCTGGCATTTAGTCCGGCCCCATTCACTATAATGGAGGCCGGCGGAGATCCTGCTGCAACCCAACAAATACGCCGGGCGAAAACTGCTGTGTGCAGAGGTGTTTGTCCGGCTACTCCTCGGCATATTTGCTGGGTTGCGGCTGTCTCTCCGCCGGCAACCATTATAGTGAATGGGGCCGGACTGAATGCTGGTAAGGACGGATCTGCCAGAACAGCTTGCTGGATCTGTTTCATGCAAGTGTGAAACAAGCCTAAGGGTACTTTAACACGTGTTAAAGTTTTCCGGTATTGAGTTCCGTCCTAGGGGCTCAGTACCGGAAAAAAAATGATCAGTTTTATCCTAATGCATTCTGAATGGATAGCAATCTGTACAGTATGCATCAGGATGTCTTCAGTTCAGTCACTCTTACGGTATTTGGCTGGAGAAAATACTTCTCCGTCCAAAATTCCGGAACACAAAAAAAATAACAGTTTTTCTGGATGACACCGTAGAGACGGATCTGATGTTTCAATGCATGTCTTAGATGGATCCGCATCCGGATCCGTCCACAAATACTTTCCGTTTGCACACGGTGATGGAACTGTCTGCCGGATCCTCTAAACGCAAGTGTTAGAGTTCCCTAAGTTAGCAGAAGTTTATTGATTGGACAGGTCTGAATATTTTATGAAGGCACATTAGTTTTCTAATGCAGAAATAAGAGTTGTCTAGTTTTCGTCTAAACCAGTTGTCTCTTGTAGCTGTGAAAGTTTTAGTGAAGATTAGTAATCCCGTTCCACCGTCTATTGCACCACTCTTTGTTTTTCAGAAATCTAATCTGTAAAGTGCTGTGAAAAGAAGGCAGCTTTGTAGATCTAATGGAGCCTGTTTTTTTTGTGCCATAGGGCATGTTGTTTATTCCGTGGACTAACAGATGGTTTATGCAGATAATGTAAATCTTGGAATACAGTTGAATGAAATACTGCGTCATGTTGGATTTGTGTTCTAGAGTAATTTACAATATAGTGCTTTTAAATTGCCTTAAAATGCATGTAAAATAGAAGAACTTTCTCAAATCTATCAGGAATGGTGTACACAGGTGTATAACAATTCATCTGTTTGATAAATGGTGACAACTACCTGATAGACCAGCCTGAAACTAGTGTCAGTCCTGGATTATGGGTTGTAGAAACAGAATTATAGCTGCACATATGTTTAACATTTAAAACTGCTAAATGCTCAGAATAATGCCTCTCTTTATTTTTTTTTAAAGGGTTTCTGTCACCAGATTTTGGCCTCATAAGCTGTCTGACATTATGTCACGGCTGTATGTGAGCAACAAGAGCATACACAGTGACCTAGCTACTGACCGGACCCAAACTAGGGAACATAAAGGGTGACCCCTGTCAGACCCTAAAAGCTCTCCCTATGCTGCTAAGCCCATGTCCAGATCCAGATGGTGGATCGAGACATGCCCGCGTACCTTAGGCTGATGACCACTGTAACCCCTACAATAGTGGAAGGGGCACGGCCACCGGTGCCCTGCTCAGTATATGGACGGAACCGGGGTCGCCTCGGATCCAGTCAGCAAACAACAGAAACACACAATGTCTGCACACTTAACTGAAGGAGCTGCAGCAGCAGTGAAAACAGATCCAAAGTCAGCAGACAATATCCAAAGTACTTGCTTCAGCAGAACACAGGTCCAGTGAAATGATATCACACAAGTGAAGATACTCGAGCGAGAGATACAGGTCAAATGAAAAGTATAATCCGCACGATTAAACAGGAAGAGGGGTATTTTATAGAAAGAGGAATCAATCACAGGAGGGACAGCTGGGAGGAGGGAAACTGAAAGTAAAGACCTCATCACAGGGGCGGAGAAACAGAGCAGAGAGAACTCCTCCAAGCTCTAGTAGTGACATCATCACAGGGGTGGAGAAACAGAGCTGTGAGTGTGAGAACGTCTCAAAGCTCTGGTAGTGACACATTAGCTATGGGCCAATTTCAGACCAACCTAATAATGTAAATCAAAGGTCCCTCTGATCTGTCAGAACGCTAAAAAACGAGCAGGCACAGCTGTCCTCAGCTGCCTGCGCCGAATACACAAGCAGACTGCGCAGGCGCAGGATTTCGGCAGGAGAGCTGAGCTGCCCGGAACTGTTAATCAAAAGAAGAGAGGCGTAGCCGCAGGTGGGAACACGGAGCATCTAGGAGCAGGGGCAACACCCTCCCTGCTCCTAGAGGCTAATTTTCATATTATATAAAATCATTTTAGCGTTATGACAGGTCAGAGGGGCATTTGATTTACATTATTAGGTTGGTCTGACATTGGCCCATAGCTAATGTCAGACAGCTTATGAGGCCAAAGTCTGGTGACAGAAACCCTTTAAAGCCTTGGTTTTCAATATACAGCCATGGCCTTTATTATTGGTATCGCTCATGGGTTCTGCTGATATTCACATAGCTTCTCCAAGTCACAAGGCTCCTACTAGTTCCCTCCTGGCAATGAACCATGGGAACAGTTCCGTAGAGGATGTATATGGTTGTTTTTCCTGATAAAAATGACGCACAAAATCACTTGGTTGTCGGTGCCAACCATTGTTCTAAGTGAGCGCCGCTGCTGTCATCCAGTTCAGGAGTTATTCTGGATACTGGTGTTTGCTAAATGTACCTAACTTGGAAAGGGGTTGCCAAAATTCTTGGAACCATCTTAATTGCACCTCCTAAATAATAAAAAACCTGGCAGATATTAAAGGAATCATTTCACGAACAGCATTTATCATCTATCCGCAGGATAGGTGATAAATATCAGATCACTGGTGGTCTGACTGCTGGGACCCCCAGTAAATCCCAAGGACAAGAGCGACTAAGTGCCCTGTTGTAGCAGTAGTTCGCATGTTGGTCCAGTACTTCATTCTTTTCTTGGGACTGACAGAGGGCTCCTCTGGGTAGGTTATCAATGATGTTCGTAGGATAAACCCTTGAATTATTGCAGCATGTCTGCCCTATTCCCTATTAAAGCTGATCTCCACCCCACCTTCTTCATTTAGGCTTCGTCCATCACAAATTTCATCAAAACAACTGACTGTAAGTCAATCTACTCGGCTTCCATTAAAAACAGAAGTCACGACCTGGTGTGAACAGAGCCTTACCACATTATATGTGTGCCACTTTTTTTTTGTTATAATTGTGGATTAGCTCCTTTCTAGTTTTTCTTTAGTTTTACTTGTGCATATGCTGTAATGGAGCTCTGCTCTCCATACAATTTCCTATGTTTTCTAATTCAGGAAATGAAGGATTTCAGACTCTCATTAGATCATTCCGTTGACTAAAAACCACAAGGGGCTGTAAACAGGCAAATGGAACCTTAGATCTAATTTTAAAGGTTTTTTTGAACAGTCAGGCATTTATGACCTCAACATAGGTCAGCGTTATCAGATAGGTAGAGTTTGGTCTTCTTGAACCCCCCTTCATCAGCTGTGAAGAAGAGACTACAGTGCTGTGGACTCTTCATGGTATACCAAGCAATATGTACATTGTATAGCGGTTTTACATGGTTTTGCTGCACAGTCTCATTCACATGAAATAGACTGAACTGCACAATGGTCATGTGACTGATGGATGTGTGGTAACTGGCCAAGGAAGAGGCCAGAAGTACTCGCCTGACCACCACTGTCTCTTCCAACAGATGATCAGCAGGTGTTCCAAGAGTCGGACCCCCACAAATTAGATACTGATGACCTGTGCTGAATGTAAAAGTCCTTTAAATGGGGCCTTAAAAGGGTTAACCACTTTAGGAAAATGTTAAGGCTAGTTTCACACTAGCATTTGAGAGCTGTGGCAGGGAACAGCCTGTCGGAGCTGTCTAGATCTGACACTGTTGGATGATGCCTTAAAGCCCGCCATCTCTATTAACTATAATGGGGACCAGCGGTGATTCGGCAGATATACAGAGGATCGGCCAGACGAATAACACTGTGCACAGCGGTTTTAGTCCGGCTGATTATCTGCAAATTTTCAAGATTGCGGCTGGATCTCCGCCGGTCCTCATTATAGTTCATTGAGCCGGCGGGCATTCAGGAAGTGCCCCCAATACTGGATCCAGTTATTAGTAATTAAGTTATTACATTATTTTAATAAACGTACCTCTATATCATTAGTTATCTGTTGCTTTTGTTCTTTGAGAAGCCACATCATCTTACTATGACAGTGGTATCTTCTGACTACATATTGCTCCCTTCCATAATATGGTCACAGATGGAGGAGCAATTTGACCAGACACCTCACTCTGCATCCTCCATTGTGTCCTGGAAGCTGCTGTTTTACAACACCTATTGACCAATGCATGCCCTAAAGAGAGCTTCTGGTGCAGATGTAAACTAACAGCAAGGGAGCTTTGTAAATTTGGGAAAATGGGGCCTTTCATAGGGAAGCCAAGAGGCTCGGATTTAGCAGAACATCAGAGAAGTACACTCGCCTAAAGAATTATTAGGAACACCATACTAATACGGTGTTGGACCCCCTTTTGCCTTCAGAACTGCCTTAATTCTACGTGGCATTGATTCAACAAGGTGCTGATAGCATTCTTTAGAAATGTTGGCCCATATTGATAGGATAGCATCTTGCAGTTGATGGAGATTTGAGAGATGCACATCCAGGGCACGAAGCTCCCGTTCCACCACATCCCAAGGATGCTCTATTGGGTTGAGATCTGTGGGGGCCATTTTAGTACAGTGAACTCATTGTTATGTTCAAGAAACCAATTTGAAATGATTTGCGCTTTGTGACATGGTGCATTATCCTGCTGGAAGTAGCCATCAGAGGATGGGTACATGGTGGTCATGAAAGGATGGACATGGTCAGAAACAATGCTCAGGTAGCCTGTGGCATTTAAACGATGCCCAATTGGCACTAAGGGGCCTTTAAATGTGCCCAGAAAACATCCCCCCCCAACAACACCATTACACCACCACCAGCCTGCACAGTGGTAACAAGGCATGATGGATACATGTTCTTTCTGTTTACGCCAAATTCGGACTTTACTATTTGAATGTCTCAACAGAAATTGAGACTCATCAGACCAGGCAACATTTTTCCAGTCTTCAACAGTCCAATTTTGGTGAGCTTGTGCAAATTGTAGCCTCTTTTTCCTATTTGTAGTGGAGATGAGTGGTACCCGGTGAGGTCTTCTGCTGTTGTAGCCCATCCGCCTCAAGGTTGTGCGTGTTGTGGCTTCACAAATGCTTTGCTGCATACTTCGGTTGTAACAAGTGGTTATTTCAGTCAACGTTGCTCTTGTATTAGCTTGAATCAGTCGGCCCATTCTCCTCTGACCTCTGTAGACCCTAGAAATGGTTGTGCGTGTAAATCCCAGTAACTGAGCAGATTGTGAAATACTCAGACCGGCCCGTCTGGCACCAACAACCATGCCACGCTCAAAATTGTTACAATCACCTTTCTTTCCCATTCTGACATTCAGTTTGGAGTTCAGGAGATTGTCTTGACCAGGACCACACCCCTAAATGCATTGAAGCAACTGCCATGTGATTGGTTGACTAGACAATTGCATTAATGAGAAATAGAACAGGTGTTCCTAATAATTCTTTAGGTGAGTGTATATGGCTGGTTTGCTACATTAAGATCAGCCTCCTTGTAAGGCTACTTTCACACTAGCATTTAAGTTTTCCGGTATTGAGTTCCGTCATAGGGCTCAATACCGGAAAAAAAACACTTTAGTTTTGTCCCCATTCATTGTCAATTTATTGCTCCAAAATGCATTCCATTACGTTTAGTTTAGTTTTCATACCGGAGAGCAAACCGCAACATGTTGTAGCTTGCTTTCCGTCCTGGGATGCGGAGCAAGTCATGACCCCCAATGCAAGTCAATGGGGACGGATCCATTTTCTCTGGCACAATAGAAAACTGATATTTCCCCCATTGACTTTCAGTGGAGTTAATGACGGATCAGTCTTGGCAATGTTAAAGATAATACAACCGGATCCGGACGCAGATGGTTGTTTTATCAGTGACAGAAGCGTTTTTTCTGAACCCTGCCGGATCCAGAAAAAATACCCTAAATAGTATGTGAAGCTGGAGGTGCACTTCCATTATTTACTCATTCTTTTGATTATCTCCCTTCGAATGCATAATTTAATGTCACTGTCAGTGTGAGACCAAGTCTAGTGACAAAGGAAGTTTTGATTTCTTAGATGTGATTTAATCGTGTGGCAGGATTGATGTCTGACACTTTTTTTTTCTGTGAAGGCAACAACACTTCAAGAGGAGGAGAGAAGTGATGACATTTCTCATGTGCAGGAGATTGACTAATGTTCCCACTGTTTGCTTTTTGTTCTTTCTTTTGCTCTAGATAAGATGATGCCTTTTTGTATGCTGTTGTTGACGACGGGAAGCCGATCTGCTTGAAGAAAGAGAATAAATTTGCATACTGTTTTTGTGTTGAACAATATCATTGCTTATTTTGTACATAACTTATAGCAATATGCAATACGTCCCATGTTCTTTAAAACACTAGTATTCTTACTGAAGAGCTGGTTATTATTTGCCTCATTACAGTGGTACATTTTATTTCTTTTTTTTCTTTTTATTGTCAAATTTTGTAACACTTTGTTATGTTATTTATATTCCCATGTATTATTTTGCAGATAATTGGTAAATAATGCATTTTTTTGTAAATAGTGTCAATAAAAAGGTAAAACACACTCAAATGTCATTGTCCTTGTATAAATGAGAATTGCTCACCCATAAAGTTGGCCAATGTACATGTGCAAGAAGCAATGTATTGTGTTTGGACTGTGACAATGACAAGGGGACATCCACTACAGCTACAGGAAAGGAGGTTGCTACACAAACATAGAAGAGGATTCTTTACGGTAAGAACAGTGAGACTATGGAACGCTCTGCCTGAGGAGGTGGGGATGGTCAGTTCACTAAAAGAGTTCAAGAGGGGTCTGGATGTATTTCTGGAGTGTAATAATATTACAGGTTATAATATTCTGATTGGAGTCGGGAAGGAATTTTACCTCCAAACTGAGGAAGATTGGCTTCTACCTCATGTTTTTATTTATTTATTTATTTTTTTGCCTTCCCTTGAATCAACTTTGCCCGATAATAGGCTGAATTGGATGGACGTATGTCTTTTTTCAGTCTTATAAACTATGTGGCCCTGATTTATCATACCTTCGCTCCAGAATTATGGTGTAAAAAAGTCACAAAATAGGGCTTTTGCGAGTTTTTTTTGCACTCGATTGCACAAAATGTAAGCGCTTGCACTAAAATTTGCGACTTTTTACATGCACTTGCACAAAATTTGGCAACTTTTTGCATTTTTACACCACTCACTAAAGTTTTGTAATATGGGTGGAAAATTAGGTATGGATAGTTAATGAGTTTCACTCCAGATTTATCATTGCTACCTTTTTTTAAAAGTTGCAAAGAAGTCTCAATCTCACTCCAGGAGGAGGGTGGAGTGGGAAAACTGGAGTAGCTTCTCTAGACAGAAGAGTTAGGCTACTTTCACAGTAGCGTTTTAGTTTTCCGGTATTGAGATCTGTCATACGGGCTCAATACCAGAAAAAACGCTTTAGTTTTGTCCCAATTCATTGTCAATGGTGACAGAACTGAACAGAACGGAATGCTCCGAAATGCATTCCGTTACGTTTAGTTGCGTTCCCACACCGGAGAGCAAACCGCAACATGTTGGAGTTTGTTTTCCGTCCTAGGATGCGGCATGACCCCTAATACAAGTCAATGGGGACGGATCCGTTTTCTCTGCCACAATCTGCCACAATAGAAAACGGATCCGTCCTCTATTGACTTTCAATGGAGTTCATGACGGATCCGTCTTGGCAATGTTAAAGATAATACAACCGATCCGTTCATAACGAATGGTTGTATTATCACTAACGGAAGCGTTTTTGCTGAACCCTGCCGGATTCAGTAAAAACGCTAGTGTGAAAGTAGCCTTAGATCTAAAGACAAGCCAAATTTATCAAACAACCTGTGACATTTGATAAATGTGACATAAAGTACACCAACACAGAGTCAAACAAAACTGACTTTGTATATTTCCCTAATGATAAATTCCCCCCTTAATGTTTAAAATCTGTCCTCTTTGACTAGAAACTCCTGTTTTTTTAAATCACGCGTATGCTATGCATATTGGATTGTATTGTGGTTTCACAATGGGGAAGAATTACTGTAGATAAATGCACCTGATTTTTGGCACCATTTGCACTAGATAACTGGCGGTCATGCTCTGCACTGAATTTATCAAATGTTTAAGACACTTTCTATGCTTTGTCCAAAAAAGAGCGTGGCTAAGCTGAAAGGACATGGCTTGAATGTGATGCTGTGTGCTAAAATTTTAATATGGTATTGATGGCCCTGCCTTCCATCAGTTTGGACCCAATTCCAAACGGGGCCACTTTTAGTATTTTTTCTAGGGCCACTTCCCAATCCAATCCCTGCATGTACCCCAATGCTGATAGCTAAATAATGGACAGACGGTGACACATCATCACTCTACATAAAAGCCATACATGTGCACTAAAAAGCCAGAACTGTTTAATGGATCCTGTAGCAAGCAATAGTGTGGGTCCGGTATTTGGCAGGGGGTCAGCTGGTTCAGGATACAGATATAGTAGATGATCCAAGAATAGAATAGGGGTCCAGGTGTCCATGCATTAGTGGCATAGCTTAGTCAGGAGCTGGCTATCCCTGAGAAGACCCTAAAAAACAGGGGAAAAGCACTGTTACACCCTTACTATGTACACATAGCACCTGCCCCGAAAGGGCCGACCCCCATCTGAAACCTGCCCATATACTTGGCCAACATGCTCCCGACGTGACACATTTCTTCCACTCTTTGCCACCGGACTCACCAGAACATATAAGGAGGCGGGAGCTAGCTGGAGGTGCGCTGTGGCAGTCTTTTAAATGCCACAGTGGATGTGATCTGGTTGCTGGTAAGTATCCTCAAGACCTAGGGGTATTTTATTGCACATTTGGACACCCATTCTAACCACTGTGGAACTAGAAACTCAACTGTTTCCCAATTGGTCATTTGAATTTTGTGTTAAGCCAGTGGAGTTTGCCTTACAACCAGCTTCACCTGTCTCTGAATTATATCCCCTGAAGACACCGGTGTCAGAGTGGACAGAAACGTGTCGCGTCGGGAGGGTGTTCTCAGGGACTAGGTTTCGGGATTTGGCCAAGTATAGGAGCAGGTTCCGGACAGGGTCACTCCTTTCAGGGCAGGTGCTCTGTGTAGATAGGGTGTAACAGTGCTTTCCCCCTGTTTTTAGGGTCTTCTCAGGGATAGCTATCTCCTGACTAAGCTACGCCACTATTGCATTTTTACCTGGACCCCTTCTTTTTGGATCATCTATCATTATCTTTATCTGGAACCGGCTGACACCCTGCCCAATACCGAACCCACACCATTGCTTGCTACAGGATCCAGTAAGGCTGTTTGGGTTTTTTAGTACACATGTATGGGTTTTATGTACATTAATACATGTGTCACCGTCTGGCCATTATTTAGCTATCAGCATTGGGGTGCATGTCACTATAATAATATCTTGCTTTTGTATCTTTTGTAATGTGGTGTTTTGTTATGCGATTTTTATTTTTTTTAATAGACCATTATTAAATGTTAAGTTTTAAATTTCCTTCTTGGAAACAAACTTAATTACCTGCCTAGGCTCCAGCAGCTATATCTCCAGCTTCGACGTGAATGTGCTCGGGTGGAGACACGCTGCTAAGCCCCGCCTCCTGGTGAGGTGACAGCGTCCTTAGCAACAGGATGCAACGCTCTTTCCCCCCACAGCAGGTGTGTGCTGGAGGAGACTAGCAGTGGGCTGATTGCTCAGCTGATCTATTCTTGTATGCTAGTGTTCTGACTAATGCAACGCCAAGTCATGACCTATCAGGTTCTGATCCTGGGACTCTATTTAAACCTCTTCCTGGCCTTATACCAGTGCCATTGATAGTCTTTGACTCACTAGCTGTCTTCCTGGTTGCATATTTTGCATTACTAGTGTTTTGACCTCAGCTTGTCCTTTTGACCACTCTCTGTCTACCATATTGGTACTGAGTTTCCCGACTGGTTCTGATCTTGGCTTGGCTGTTTGAGTACTCTCTGTCTCTCGATTTGGTATGTTTGTTTGGTTCTGACCCATTTAAGTACAACTCTCTCACTGAGTCTTGTTTTTGCCCCTTGGTGTTGTTTGTTTCGCACCTTAGGAGAGTAGGGAACGTCGACCAATTGCGGACTTGCACTGCAAATAGGCGGGAAAAGCAGGCAGGGTTATAGTTAGGTCTCACTGTCTTTGTCCATCCCTACCTACTGACATTACACATACAGCATTAGGGTAGCAAAGACTTATTTGTAAGTTCATTTGTAAACATTTAACACTAGTGCCGCTTTGATTTTTCTAGACACATGAGCGCTTTTGTCTTGCTAGTGCCAAAGATTACTATCTTGACACTGCACTGTTATAAACGCATCAGAGCCCCCTCAGCATCACAGGAGCTTTTACAATCTGCAAGGTCTAAAATTCTTACAGATTGTCACTAGAATCATACACCGTTCAACTCCAAAAGAACCATGCTAGATTCTACAATGTCTACTACAGCCCCACTCACAATTTGTAGCAGATTTGCACAACCAATGTAACTATCAATAATCCACCCTCAGATTATTATATTCCCATGAATGCCCGAGATCCCATTCGGAATGTCGTTACCAAATTACCCTCTCTATGTATCACCCTATACACCATATGCGTATTCATTTGCTCAAATCCCACCTTTCTGACATCATGTGTTTTATAATGTGAATTCAAAAGACTTGAGAATAAATATGCTTACACAGGCTTAGTGAATAAATTTACTAAATGTGATAAAAAATATATAAAACAGAGTCACTTATAGAGTAGTAAAAGTAAATAACAATCACTGGCCTGCAATACAATACAACATGGAAGGGACTTCGGCCGCCATGGCCAACCTGAATTGAAAAACGCAAAGGGGGGTGTTCAGTCAGCACTACCTGAATACAGGTGCACGTTGCTATGGCGATTATACATACAGACAACAAGGTGCAACAGCACTCTGTAACCAGACCTCTGCCCAAGATGAAAGCTACAGAGGACATAAATGATATCATATGCAAACAGTGGAGACATTGGTTTACATTTTGATCAAAAGGTAGTAAGCCCACTCACCCCGACACGGTTGTCTCCTAGAGTGGGTACTAACACTAAATCTGACCTGTTATGGGCCATAATAGCCGCATAACATCCTCCTAACGCTAAATCTTACCTGTTATGGGCCACAGCCACACAAGATCCAGGGAGTGTGAGACCAGCATGCATGCTGGATTTAACCTTACTTATTAACCCCTTCTGGTGCTATAACAGCCTCCATTAGATCCAGGGATGCAGGTACCAACATGCATGCTGAGCCCACTGTGCACTCCTACTGGAGCCAGATGGTAACTGGCAGGTAATGTGAGTCGCATTCAGCTTTATACTCACTCTGATTAAAAACCAGCATCTATGGCAGAGAGACTAGTCAGGTGTGCACGACTGAAGCGGAGGCTGCCACACCTCCGACTCTTACTAAACTGAAAAACGCAAAGGGGGTGTTCAGTCAGCACTACCTGAATACAGGTGCACGTTGCTATGGCGATTATACATACAGACAACAAGGTGCAACAGCACTCTGTAACCAGACCTCTGCCCAAGATGAAAGCTACAGAGGACATAAATGATATCATATGCAAACAGTGGAGACATTGGTTTACATTTTGATCAAAAGGTAGTAAGCCCACTCACCCCGACACGGTTGTCTCCTAGAGTGGGTACTAACACTAAATCTGACCTAAATCTGAGTCGGAGGTGTGGCAGCCTCCGCTTCAGTCGTGCACACCTGACTAGTCTCTCTGCCATAGATGCTGGTTTTTAATCAGAGTGAGTATAAAGCTGAATGCGACTCACATTACCTGCCAGTTACCATCTGGCTCCAGTAGGAGTGCACAGTGGGCTCAGCATGCATGTTGGTACCTGCATCCCTGGATCTAATGGAGGCTGTTATAGCACCAGAAGGGGTTAATAAGTAAGGTTAAATCCAGCATGCATGCTGGTCTCACACTCCCTGGATCTTGTGTGGCTGTGGCCCATAACAGGTAAGATTTAGCGTTAGGAGGATGTTATGCGGCTATTATGGCCCATAACAGGTCAGATTTAGTGTTAGTACCCACTCTAGGAGACAACCGTGTCGGGGTGAGTGGGCTTACTACCTTTTGATCAAAATGTAAACCAATGTCTCCACTGTTTGCATATGATATCATTTATGTCCTCTGTAGCTTTCATCTTGGGCAGAGGTCTGGTTACAGAGTGCTGTTGCACCTTGTTGTCTGTATGGCCAACCTGAATGGTATTCCTCAAAGGAGTACCGATTAACTGTCCTTGTGCAGCAAAGTTAATACCTTTTGAGCACCTCCTCTCAAGAATGTTCGGTGTGCAGCACCTCTGAGATAATCACACTGGAACGTGCACAATGCGGGGCTTGTATATGTTATCTAACTAAGCTATCCCTAACACACTACATTACAAGGAAGATAGATATGTAGATAGTGATGTAATAATTAAAGGGAGCAGAACTAATCAGTACTTAATTATGTATTTAAAATACCGTTACAACACATGCATATAATTTTTTTATGACTTTGTATATTACTTTTTGTGTAGTGTAAATAAAAACAAAATAGAAAAAGAGGCAGCATCCCATAATTAGAGATGAGCGAATCAAAGCTGACGAAGTGGAATTTGATCAGAATTTCAGGAATTATTTGATTTGCATCGAATCCGAATTTCACCACGCTTTGTGGTAACGAATCACAGTTTTTCCTAAAATGGCTGCTCTACGTGTAAGGACATGGAGCAAGGAACACTGGGAAGGCGGGATCACCCATAATTCCATGCATGCAGCCAATCAGCAGCCAGCTCTGTGATGTCACAGCCCTATAAATACCCTCAGCCATCTTGGATTCTGCCATTTTCCAGTGCATTAGTGGGAAAAAAGGGCTTATTAGCCGTTGTTTGGCGAAGCCCCTTTTGTCATGTATTAGTGGCAAAAGTAAAATATATTTGTGGTTCAGATGTGCAGTTATATGTTCTAAAGCCTTTTGTGGCGTGTATTAGTGGCAAAAGTAAAATATATTTGTGGTTCAGATGTGCAGTTATATGTTCTAAAGCCTTTTGTGGCGTGTAATAGTGGGAAAATAAAAATGTATTTGCCGTTCAGCGGTGCAGTCATATATTCTAAACCCTTTAGTGTCGTGTATAAGTGGAAAAAAGAAAAATATATTTGGCGTTTAGCGGTGCAGTTATATGTTCTAAAGCCCTTTTGTGGCGTGTATTAGTGGCAAAAGAAAAATATATTTGCCGTTCAGTGGTGCAGGTATATGTTCTAAAGACATGTGGCGTGTATTGGCAAAAGAAAAATATATTTGCGGTGCAGTTATATGTTCTAAAGCCCTTTTGTGGCGTGTATTAGTGGAAAAAGAAAAATATATCTGCCACTTTTATATATTTGAAAAAAAATATGTATATGTCACTTTGCCACTCTGTGGCCTTCTGATGCTTCTGCTACCTCCACACTATGTCATCTTGTCACTTTGCTGTCTCCTGATACTGCTGCCACCTCCACACTATGTCACCTTGCCACTTTGTGGCCTCATCCTGATGCTGCTGCCACCTCCAGACTGTCTTTGGGCCACTCTGTGGTCTCCTCATGCTGCTTCCACTCTACCCACTTCATGACTGGGCCACTATTTCGCCTTTTTCGGCCGGGCTGACATCATCATTTATTTGACCCTTCTTCTAATCTGTCAGAATGAAGGAAAAAATGAGACACATGGATCCTGTCTGTGTAGCAGCTGTAAGGATGTATGGTCCCATCTAGGGTTGTTTCGGGTATCGAACTTTCGATACCCAATCGATACTTTTCTCTGGTATCGAGCTCGATACCAGGATTAGTATTTTATCGATACTGGGCTGCGCTACTGCACAGCCCAGTATCGGAGAACGTGGCTGCGCCGCTCTCAGCGCGGCCATGTTCTCCTCGACAGCACAGGGAGAAGGAGGCAGTCTCTCCCGCCCCCTGTGCTGCTTCCACCAATAGAGCGCGAGGGGCGGAGGAGGCGGGGTCACTGGCCACCAATGAGGAGTGACTTTTACTATACAGAGGCAGGCAGAAGAAGCTCATTGCCGGCACCTGCCTGTGACCGGGTGCTGCAATCCGCGGCAATTAACCCCTTTACTATACAGATGCCGGCAATGAGCTTCTTCTGCCTGCATCTGTATAGTAAAAGACACTCCTCATTGGTGGCCAGTGCGCCCCCCCCTCCCCAGTATTAGACATTTGCCAATGCCCCTCCCCTTTCCCCATTATTAAATACATTGGTGGCCAGTGCGCCCCCCCATTCCTCCCTCCACCCAGTAATAAAATCATTGGTGGCAGTGGCCACAGGGTCCCCTCACCTCCTCCTCATTGGTGGCAGTGACAGTGATCGGAGCCCCAGCAGTGTAATGCTGGGGCTCCGATCGGTTACCATGGCAACCAGGACGCTACTGAAGTCCTGGCTGCCATAGTCTGCTCCCTGCTGCTGTGTGCACAGGGCAGCAGGGAGAGGGTTAAATCCTATTTACCCTAATAGAGCTCTATCTGGGTGAATAGGATGAGAAGATCCCAGGTTCTAGCCCCTAAGGGGGGAAAAAAAAAAGTTAAAAAAGTACACCAAAATATTAAGTATAAATCACCCCCTTTCGCAATTTTACATATAAAATATATAAACAATAAATAAAATAACACATATTAGTACGTCTAAAGTCCAAACCATTAAAAAAATCCTCTTAAGCGGTGAACGCCCATAAAAGAAAAGAAAAACTGCACAATTCGCCATTTTATTTTAGTCGCCTTGTCCTCCCAAAAAATAGGATCGGACTGTTGTATTATTGGCCGGACGTTCCATAAAATGATGAATGCACGCAGCTTTTTTTGGCTTTTTTTTTTTTTTTTGCGTGGTATCGAATGGTATTGAGTATCGCAATACTTTTTTATGGTATCGATACCGAATCAAAATTTTGGTACCGAAACAACTCTAGTCCCATCAGAATTGGCTTTTAATTTGGTAGCCAAAAGCAGGAGTGGGTACAAAACACAGAAGACATGCAAATATTTCATTCACATGTCATCTCTGTTTTGGATCCACTCCTGTTTTTTTTTTGGCATTAGCAATGCTGATGGATTACTGACCAAATGCTGACCGAGTGACGGTGGAAGCTCAACAGACAGGATCCGTTTTTTGTGGGTTATTGTTCTGACGGATAAGAGGAAGGGCAAAATAATCAGTGACGTCAACACAAACTTACTGCTGACACCCTCTCCACTCTGTCGGAAGGCTCTACTTGTATAAGCTGACAACGGTGTAAAAGGAGTGCACTTCTGCTTGGCGCTAACATCGGCCTGTAAGGCTGCGTTCATACTTGGTCAGTTTTGGCCCCGTGACTGCCCAAATAAGTGAAATGTGCAGTGATTCTAAGAGCGACGCCTGTCATCTGCATGTCATATGGAATCACAGTATTATTTCACTACCACAGCAGACTCACTATGAGTGTTAGTGCAAGGCACAGTGTTCTACACCACTATAAAAGCTCTCTGCAGCCAGGAAATTGCCGTTTTTTTAATGCAATTTACCGCAAATAAATTCAGATCGAACCACATTTTTTCAGAAAACTCGGAGAACCCGCCAAATTGAATTTTAAAAAAACCTCACTCATCTTTACCCATAATTTAAAGAAAAACGATGCTTTAATCCAAAAAAAGCAGTGCAAGCAAACCAAAAATGCAACGTTTCGGCTATACTGTACCATAGCCTTCTTCAAGTGGATTTCCACTTTTAGTGGGTGTTGTATCAATTTCCTTGTATAGCAGTATAAAGAAAAGGCAGAAAATCCAAGCCATTGCTTTTTGGGTTATCTTTATTCTGCTGTCATTACAATAACAGAGATACCAATTGTATATCATTGTTTTTACGTTTTACCACTTATACATAAAGAATTTTTGGAAAAAAAAAAAATTCTGTGGGCTTGTTTTTTGCGGGATGAGGTGATGTTTTCATTGGTACCATTCTGGGATAGATACAACTTTTTGATCGCTCAATATTATGCTTTTTGTGAGGTGACCAAAAAATTGCTGTTCTGGAACCGTTTTTAGTTTGTTTTTTACGGCATGCCCCTAAGGAGGTAGATTATGTGATATTTATAGAACAGGTCATTACAGATGCAGCAATACCTAATATTTACATTTTTTTCCGTTTTACACAATAAAAGTATTTTTATTTAAAAAATTACCATTTTGGGGTAGATATTGTGCTTTTTGTTAGGCCAAGTGACCAAACATGGCTTCTCTGGCACCATTTTAATTTTTTTACGGTGTTTACTGCAGGTGATCAGTGTTCACCTGATGGGGTAGATCATATGATATTTTTATAGAGCTAGTCATTATGAATGCAGTAATACCTAATATGCCTATTTTTTCTTTTACCATTTATTTTTGTCCCACTATGGGACTTCAACTTTTGATGGTATGATCCTTTCTACAATGCATTACAATATGTAGTGTATTGTAATGCATTAGAACTGTCAGTATTACATTGAAGGTTGCCTGTGAGACCCAGCCTGGGGGCTGGTCCTCATAAGTCTTGGTTGCCGAGGAGCTTATAGGGTCAGAGAGGGAGTCTCTTCTCTGGTTAAACCCCTTAGACGCAGCGGTGGCATCTAAGGGGTTAACACACCGGCATCCGAGTTTTCACCAATGCCAACTGATACAGCAGTAGCCCAGCTATTAGAAACACCAGGGTCCTTGCCGCTGATCGAGCAAGCACAGCTCCTCTGCCCGCCGGATCAGCTCGCCATACTCGCCATCACTTCCCGATGTGCCGTACATGTACAGCACATGTAGGAAGAGGGCTAAAAGGGGAAACGTTGACTTATAGGATAGCTACCTTATATCTGGTGTTATTAGAGACTCCGCTTTCTTTTCTTTTTGGCAACAGATCTAATTTGCATACAGCTTTCCTTCTTGAGGAGATAAATTGCACTAGTAAAAAGCTCTCAAGAAGCCTTTCTGGGACACGGACTTGTATGAATGATAGATTCTTGTAAATGCTAAGAAATACTGAGAAATACACTTATGCTCAGTACGTAGTAGCTAACTATTAACAGGAATCTGTGCAGTATGTGATTTCATTATGTGGTACCTCTTACTGTCAATGTAATGGAACACATCTCACTATAAGGGCTCATTCAGATGTTTTTTTTACGGTCCGTAAAAATGCAAATCCGTTTTTTTGCGGAGAGTTCAGTATGTTGGCAAAAAAACGGAATGTATGTGGTTTCGTGTGTCTTCCATTTTTTACGGATCTGCATAAAAATGGAAGGCGACTATTATCTTTTTTGAATAAAGATTTTATAAGTGATATGATTAAAGAAAGCTGCCTGTTATAAATTTGGGTCACATGATCACATAGGTGCCATTTTTTCTGGCTTTGAGAACGCTGAGAGCTTTGTGAGAGACTTGTGCTTGGTCAGCATCTGTTTTGCACGTTATTTCTTTGCGTTTATCATGTCTAATATGAGCGAGGTTCTCATTTGCTCAGAGATTCGAATGGCAGTCACCTATGCTGTCTGAAGAACTGGGGAGATGGCAGAGGCATTGGATTCATCCTGTAGACTCCCAGAGACTCAGGAAGGGCCATGCTTTATACACTGACCCTGAAAAACAAATTTCAGGGTTACTGCCCTATGTCAGTGTCCACATTTGACAACTTGCTTCAGTCTCTAAGGCCTCTCAGGCCTTACTTTCCAGGACAAGAAGATGAGGCGCAGCACATCTACTGAAGAAAGGCTGCTCGTCACGTTGAGGTAATTATTTTCTTTTTTCGGGTTTAAATGTATTGCGTATTTTGTATTTTCCACTAATTACTTTTTAACATTTTTTTTTTTACTGGTTCCTTGCTTCTGGTAACTCTTTTGCTTTACTGCATTATGAGTATCTGCTGGGAATCTCAACCATGTCTCAGAGTTGCGGTGATGCCCCAACCCAAAGTGGAAGATTGGCTGCAAATCGCTGAGGCTTTTTAAACTGCATAGGAGCGTTGGATGGCAAGCACATTCGTGTTCGAAAGTCGCCTCACTCAGGATCCCGATATTATAATTTTAAGCAATATTTTCCTGTAGTGCTGTTGGCCTTGGTTGACAGTGACTGCAGATTTATTATTGTTGATATTGGAGCCTATGGAAGCATAGCAGACTCCCATATCTTCTGTAATTCCAGAATGGGTGAACGGCTTTGTGCCAACCAATTCTCCTTGCCAGAGCCTAGACGATTGTCAGACTCTTTTGCTCCAGCCGCTCCATTTGTAATCCGGGCAGACGAAGGCTTTGCATTATCTCCACATGTAATGGGGCCTTTCCACAACTCGATTTGGATAATTCGTGCACGTCGATATGTTGAATATGCTTTTTGAATACTTTCTAATAAATGAAGAGTGTTCATGTCATCCTTGCAAATCAGTCCGAAACATGCCACCCTGGTGATACAGGCATGTGTGATTTTACACAACTTCACAGGGATTCATGATGCACCCCCTGAATCTGAAGTGGTCCATTTTCAGACAACTTCTTCTATTGGGTTGGAACAAAATCTACATGGAAGACTTGGACTTGCGACACTAGCAGTTCGGGAATTCTATGCAGATTACTTCAATAGTTCAGAGGGTGCATTACCATGGTAGTTGGACAGGATTCTTGGTAATCATTGAAACCTGCTGGGATTTGGTTTCCAAATTTCTTCCCCAAAAATTAGTTAGTTAGTTACCCAGTTATTAGTTTAGAGTAGGGACTCACAAGAGAATGAGAACCCTTGACGTGGGCTTGCGGGCTTAGGTATTTTGAAGCAAGTTTTTTTGCTACTGGCTTATTTTCCCATAGCAACCAATCAGATTCCAGCTTTCATTAGTGAACGTGGCTAGTAAAATGAAAATGTGGAGTCTGATTGTTTGAAATGGGACAATAAGACAGTTTGACTTTACACCAGTTAGGAAAAATGACCACATTAGTTTGAAAAAAAACACAAAAACTTGATTAAAAATGCTGTCAAATACCTCATACCATGGGAAAGGAACCACATGTTTTTCTTTCTAAATAAAGATTATCCATGTTTTGTGTTACATCCAAATTTTTTAACGAAAAGTGGTTAAAATCTTGAGACCAGTGTTTAATTTAATGGTCATAGTAAGCCCCTGTGCCAGTTGTGGTTCTGCAAAGATGTGCACAGCCACTGGCCTATGCAGTATTAGGACACTCCCCCCCCCCCAACCTTTGTGAAAGTCGTTCATCTAAATTGCAGACATACTTTACAACCATCATCTACTACTATAATGCGTGTAATAAATAATTATTGAGACAGTCGTGTTGGGCCCTTCCCTTACTACCCACACACACCAGGCTGACTTTATAAGACCTCTAGTGTGAGCGTTCAAGAAGGGCAAGTTGCAACTGATTGTGCGCATGAAATACGCCACAATAGTTACATTTTATTTTGTAAAAGAATTCAAAAAAGTTATAAAGAAAATAACACACAGTATATTCCTTCTAAAAAATTGTCTTTATTCATAAATCCATTAATTTTCTAGAATAACTACCCATTAGGTAAGTAGACATGGTGGAGTCCTCAGTTACAGGGCCAGTCAACATTGATGCAGGTGGCTGATACCTTTGTTCAGCCAAACAAGTTTCAGTGGAAGATGTTTGCGGGTCATGAAGCTGCTGTCACTCAAACTCTAAAAAGCAATGTATTTTTAAAGGGTCAGGGGATGATGTAAAAATGTCAATAACTGCATGCAGACTTGACACACAAGTTTTGCCGATCTGGATGCGATTTTTTATTATTTTTTTTTAAAGTGGCCAGCCCACGCACCATATTGTCCTCCCGGCACTCAATCCTGTTTCAGGTCAAATAATCTGGAATATCATAAAGTCAACTCTCGAGTTGTTTGACCCGAAACATGATGACACTGGTGACACCTCCTTGGTGGCCACCTAGGAAGAGCACTTCCTTGTTCCTCTGCTTGAGGTGTTAGACTAGGTGGTGTGGATGGTAATGGTGGAGTTGCAGGCATAGGTGGTGGTGATGGTGATGGTCCAAGCTCGATGCACTTTGGCTTGATGACTCTCCCTCTGGTTCATCAAGTAAGCTGTTGATAGTCCTATGGAATTGTAAACAATAACATTTTAACCCCTTCATGACACATGAGGTACCGGTACGGCATGTTTCCCGAATCCTTAAGGACACATGACGTACCGGTACATCATGTGTAGTTCCGATCACTGCCACACGGCTGGCAGTGATCGGAACTGGGTGCCTGCTAAAATCATTCAGAAGGCACCCTGTGACAATGCGTGTGTGTGGGAGGGGGGGTCCTGTGACCTCCCCCCCCCCCCCCCACATTGCCAATCGCTGCAAACCGCAGCTAACCCCCCTCCCCTGCAGTCCTGTGTCCATTGTGCCTGCAGGCGCAGCATGGGGGGGGGAGTATTGCGGGCAGTGCGGGAGGCGCGCGGCAGTGTGGGGGACGCGCGCGCGATCATCCCCCAGCCCCCCGTTCATTCTCAGGTTGGCCAAGCGGTTGAATCAGTGTCAGTTCATTGCTGACACTCTGATTCAAATGGCTGACATCTCTGCAGATGTCAGCCATTTTAACCCCTTCCATACCGCGGTCCGTAGGGACCGCTGTATGGTAGGGAGCTCCCTCCCTCTCCCATCGGGGGGCTGCTGTGCCTTTGCAGCCGCCTATTCTTGAAAGGGAGCACAGAGGGTGGGGGCCCCCTCCTTCCCCTTCCCTTTCTGCTCAGTTGTGGCAGACAGGGAAGGTTCCCATGGCAACAGGACGCCTTCTCAGGCCTCCTGCTGTCCATGGTGCTGAACAGATCTGTGCTAAAGGCAGAGATCTGTTCAGACAGAAGTGTAAGTGAAATACAGTACAGTACACTATATAGTGTACTGTATTATACAGACATCAAACCCACTGGATCTTCAAGAACCAAGTGGTTCTAGGTAAAAAAAGAAAAAAAAGTGAAAAAAAAAAGAAAAATAAAAAAACGCATTTATCACTGATTAAAAAAATAAATAAATTCCCTATACATCACCGCGTCCATAACGACCTGATCTAGAACACGGTCATGTTACATTCTCCGCCCAGTGAATGCCATAAAAAATAAAAACTATGATGAAATTGAAATTTTGCCCACCTTACTTCCCAAAAAAGGTAATAAAAGTGATCAAAAAAGTCGTATGTACGCCAAAATAGTACCATTCAAACCGGCGCCTCATCCCGCAAAAAATGAGCTCCTACATGAGACAATATAAACCATCAAAAAGTGTGGTGATAAGGAAGCAGGATGTGCTCATACCCATATGCAGTTGTGCATTTCTGTAGGGGAGCACATCCTGCACTTGTAGTCCGTTGCTAATGGCAATCACCAGCAAAAAATGCATACAATGGATGATGCCAGCAGCGGACTACAAGTACCACAATGGACATCCTACATAAGATGAAATTTATGTGGATGTGGCAAGAATTCAAAACAAACACAGAACCAGAGATAGGTGCACACAGCCGTGACACTAAACCCTCACACTGATGTTAAAAATTGAGAGTTAGTTCGACATATCCTACTAGGAGGACGTGTCTTAAGCCTCGGGCACCAGCGTCAAGGTCTCTCAAGTAGCCCGTGGGCCCTAACACTCACCTACCTGCGCCATATGGGCGATATCAGGGCCAGTGGGCAATTACAGGAGCATTAGGACGACTCACAAACATCTCCTCTGTTACCTCCAGCATGTGGCCATGCTTGCAATGGGAGGTGGGAGGTGTCTATGAGCCCTACCCAAGACTGACTGATATAGCCAAAGGCCAAGCAGGTGCACCCAATGTGACCTGAAGATGAAAGACAGGCACATTTAAATTGGAGTTTTATACACCTCCATACATATATATATATAAACCATCAAAAAGTGTGGTGATAAGGAAGCAGGATGTGCTCATACCCAGTGTCACGGCTGTGTGCACCTATCTCTGGTTCTGTGTTTGTTTTGAATTCTTGCCACATCCACATAAATTTCATCTTATGTAGGATGTCCATTGTGGTACTTGTAGTCCGCTGCTGGCATCATCCATTGTATGCATTTTTTGCTGGTGATTGCCATTAGCAACGGACTACAAGTGCAGGATGTGCTCCCCTGCAGAAATGCACAACTGCATATGGGTATGAGCACATCCTGCTTCCTTATCACTACACTTTTTGATGGTTTATATATATATATATATGTATGGAGGTGTATAAAACTCCAATTTAAATGTGCCTGTCTTTCATCTTCAGGTCACATTTGGGTGCACCTGCTTGGCCTTTGGCTATATCAGTCAGTCTTGGGTAGGGCTCATAGACACCTCCCACCTCCCATTGCAAGCATGGCCACATGCTGGAGGTAACAGAGGAGATGTTTGTGAGTCGTCCTAATGCTCCTGTAATTGCCCACTGGCCCCTGATATCGCCCATATGGCGCAGGTAGGTGAGTGTTAGGGCCCACGGGCTACTTGAGAGACCTTGACGCTGGTGCCCGAGGCTTAAGACACGTCCTCCTAGTAGGATATGTCGAACTAACTCTCAATTTTTAACATCAGTGTGAGGGTTTAGTGTCACGGTGCACCTATCTCTGGTTCTGTGTTTGTTTTGAATTCTTGCCACATCCACATAAATTTCATCTTATGTAGGATGTCCATTGTGGTACTTGTAGTCCGCTGCTGGCATCATCCATTGTATGCATTTTTGCTGGTGATTGCCATTAGCAACGGACTACAAGTGCAGAGATGTGCTCCCCTACAGAAATGCACAACTGCATATGGGTATGAGCACATCCTGCTTCCTTATCACCACACTTTTTGATGGTTTATATATATATATAGTATGGAGGTGTATAAAACTCCAATTTAAATGTGCCTGTCTTTCATCTTCAGGTCACATTGGGTGCACCTGCTTGGCCTTTGGCTATATCAGTCAGTCTTGGGTAGGGCTCATAGACACCTCCCACCTCCCATTGCAAGCATGGCCACATGCTGGAGGTAACAGAGGAGATGTTTGTGAGTCGTCCTAATGCTCCTGTAATTGCCCACTGGCCCCTGATATCGCCCATATGGCGCAGGTAGGTGAGTGTTAGGGCCCACGGGCTACTTGAGAGACCTTGACGCTGGTGCCCGAGGCTTAAGACACGTCCTCCTAGTAGGATATGTCGAACTAACTCTCAATTTTTAACATCAGTGTGAGGGTTTAGTGTCACGGCAGTGTGCACCTATCTCTGGTTCTGTGTTTGTTTTGAATTCTTGCCACATCCACATAAATTTCATCTTATGTAGGATGTCCATTGTGGTACTTGTAGTCCGCTGCTGGCATCATCCATTGTATGCATTTTTGCTGGTGATTGCCATTAGCAACGGACTACAAGTGCAGGATGTGCTCCCCTACAGAAATGCACAACTGCATATGGGTATGAGCACATCCTGCTTCCTTATCACCACACTTTTTGATGGTTTATATATATATATGTATGGAGGTGTATAAAACTCCAATTTAAATGTGCCTGTCTTTCATCTTCAGGTCACATTGGGTGCACCTGCTTGGCCTTTGGCTATATCAGTCAGTCTTGGGTAGGGCTCATAGACACCTCCCACCTCCCATTGCAAGCATGGCCACATGCTGGAGGTAACAGAGGAGATGTTTGTGAGTCGTCCTAATGCTCCTGTAATTGCCCACTGGCCCCTGATATCGCCCATATGGCGCAGGTAGGTGAGTGTTAGGGCCCACGGGCTACTTGAGAGACCTTGACGCTGGTGCCCGAGGCTTAAGACACGTCCTCCTAGTAGGATATGTCGAACTAACTCTCAATTTTTAACATCAGTGTGAGGGTTTAGTGTCACGGCAGTGTGCACCTATCTCTGGTTCTGTGTTTGTTTTGAATTCTTGCCACATCCACATAAATTTCATCTTATGTAGGATGTCCATTGTGGTACTTGTAGTCCGTTGCTGGCATCATCCATTGTATGCATTTTTGCTGGTGATTGCCATTAGCAACGGACTACAAGTGCAGGATGTGCTCCCCTACAGAAATGCACAACTGCATATGGGTATGAGCACATCCTGCTTCCTTATCACCACACTTTTTGATGGTTTATATATATATATGTATGGAGGTGTATAAAACTCCAATTTAAATGTGCCTGTCTTTCATCTTCAGGTCACATTGGGTGCACCTGCTTGGCCTTTGGCTATATCAGTCAGTCTTGGGTAGGGCTCATAGACACCTCCCACCTCCCATTGCAAGCATGGCCACATGCTGGAGGTAACAGAGGAGATGTTTGTGAGTCGTCCTAATGCTCCTGTAATTGCCCACTGGCCCCTGATATCGCCCATATGGCGCAGGTAGGTGAGTGTTAGGGCCCACGGGCTACTTGAGAGACCTTGACGCTGGTGCCCGAGGCTTAAGACACGTCCTCCTAGTAGGATATGTCGAACTAACTCTCAATTTTTAACATCAGTGTGAGGGTTTTAGTGTCACGGCAGTGTGCACCTATCTCTGGTTCTGTGTTTGTTTTGAATTCTTGCCACATCCACATAAATTTCATCTTATGTAGGATGTCCATTGTGGTACTTGTAGTCCGTTGCTGGCATCATCCATTGTATGCATTTTTGCTGGTGATTGCCATTAGCAACGGACTACAAGTGCAGAGATGTACTCCCCTACAGAAATGCACAACTGCATATGGGTATGAGCACATCCTGCTTCCTTATCACCACACTTTTTGATGGTTTATATATATATATGTATGGAGGTGTATAAAACTCCAATTTAAATGTGCCTGTCTTTCATCTTCAGGTCACATTGGGTGCACCTGCTTGGCCTTTGGCTATATCAGTCAGTCTTGGGTAGGGCTCATAGACACCTCCCACCTCCCATTGCAAGCATGGCCACATGCTGGAGGTAACAGAGGAGATGTTTGTGAGTCGTCCTAATGCTCCTGTAATTGCCCACTGGCCCCTGATATCGCCCATATGGCGCAGGTAGGTGAGTGTTAGGGCCCACGGGCTACTTGAGAGACCTTGACGCTGGTGCCCGAGGCTTAAGACACGTCCTCCTAGTAGGATATGTCGAACTAACTCTCAATTTTTAACATCAGTGTGAGGGTTTAGTGTCACGGCAGTGTGCACCTATCTCTGGTTCTGTGTTTGTTTTGAATTCTTGCCACATCCACATAAATTTCATCTTATGTAGGATGTCCATTGTGGTACTTGTAGTCCGTTGCTGGCATCATCCATTGTATGCATTTTTGCTGGTGATTGCCATTAGCAACGGACTACAAGTGCAGAGATGTCTCCCCTACAGAAATGCACAACTGCATATGGGTATGAGCACATCCTGCTTCCTTATCACCACACTTTTTGATGGTTTATATATATATATGTATGGAGGTGTATAAAACTCCAATTTAAATGTGCCTGTCTTTCATCTTCAGGTCACATTGGGTGCACCTGCTTGGCCTTTGGCTATATCAGTCAGTCTTGGGTAGGGCTCATAGACACCTCCCACCTCCCATTGCAAGCATGGCCACATGCTGGAGGTAACAGAGGAGATGTTTGTGAGTCGTCCTAATGCTCCTGTAATTGCCCACTGGCCCCTGATATCGCCCATATGGCGCAGGTAGGTGAGTGTTAGGGCCCACGGGCTACTTGAGAGACCTTGACGCTGGTGCCCGAGGCTTAAGACACGTCCTCCTAGTAGGATATGTCGAACTAACTCTCAATTTTTAACATCAGTGTGAGGGTTTAGTGTCACGGCTGTGTGCACCTATCTCTGGTTCTGTGTTTGTCCTACATGAGACAATGGCCCAAAAAAAAAAAAAAACTATGGCTCTCAGACTAAAACATGATTTTTTTTTGTTTCAAAAATGCTTTTTTTATGTTAAACGTACAAAAATAAATAAAAAAAGTAGACATATTAGGTATTGAGGTGTCCGGAAGACCCTGCGCTATAAAAATACCACATTACCTAAACCCTGAGGTGAACACCGTAAAAAAATTTAAATAAAAACTTTGTCAAAAAAGAAATTTTTTGTCACCTTACATCACAAAAAGTGTAATAGCAAGCGATCCAAAAGTCGTATGCCCCCCAAAATAGTGCCAATCTAACCGCCATCTCATCCAGCAAAAATGGTACCCAACCTGAGACAATTGCCTAAAAACTGAAAAAACTATGGCTCTCAGACTATGGAGACACTAAAACATGTTTTTTTTTTGTTTCAAAAATATTATTATTGTGTAAAACTAAAAAATAAAAGAAAGTATACATATTAGGTATCACCTCGTCCGTAATGACCGGTACTATAAAAATATCATATGACCTTAGACAACGTTTCCTATTATTTTAACCATATACAGTTGTGTTCAAAATAATAACAGTGTGTTTAAAAAAGTGAATAAAGCTCAAAATCCTTCTAATAGCTTTTATTTCCGTACAGACAAATTCATTGGGAACACTACACTTTCTATTCCAAATCAAAACATGAAGAAAAATATATCAAATGTGTGTTGTATACATATTAGGTATCACCACGTCCGTAGTGACCGGCTCTATAAAAATATCATATGACCTAACCCGCCAGGTGAACACTGTCAAAAAAATAAAATAAAAACGGTTTAAAAAAAAAAGCTATTTTTTGTCATCTTACATCACAAAAAGTGTAATAGCAAAAAATCTAAAAGGCGTATGCCCTCCAAAATAGTGCCAATCTAACCGTCATCTCATCCCGCAAAAATGATTCCGGACCTGAGACAATTGCCCAAAAACTTAAAAAACTGTGGCTCTCAGATTAAAGAGACACTAAAACATGATTTTTTTGTTTCAAAAATGATATTATTGTGTGAAACCTAAATAACTAAAAAGAGGTATACATATTAGGTATCCCTGTGTCCATAACAACCTGCTCTATAAAAATAGCACATGATCTAATCTGTCAGATGAACGTTGTAAATAATAAAAAATAAAAACGGTGCCAAAAAAGGTATTTTTGGGCAAATTTTCAATTTTAATCCATTTTTTCCCATAACAATCCCGTAACAAAGCAAGGGTAAACAGCCAAACAAAACTCAATATTTATTGTCCTGATTCTTTAGTTTACAGAAACACCCATGTGCTCGTAAACTACTGTATAGTCACACGGCAGGGCACAGAAAGAATGGAACGCTATATGGTTTTTGGAAGGCGGTTTTTGCTGGACTGGTTTTTTGATACCATGTCCCATTTGAAACCCCCTGATGCACCCCCTAGAGTAGAAACTCCAAAAAGTGACCCCATTTAGGAAACTACACCCCTCAAGGTATTCAAAACTGATTTTACAAACTTTGTTAACCCTTTAAGTGTTCTACAAGAGTTAATGATAAATGGAGATGAAATTTCTGAATTTCTATTTTTTGTTACTTTGCTTCACAAAAAGTGTAATATACAGAAACCAAAAATCATATGTACCCTAAAATAGTACCAAAAAAACTGCCACCTTCTCCCATAGTTTCCAAAATAGGGTCACTTTTTTGAATTTCTACTCTAGGGGTGCATCAGGGGGCTTCAAATGGGACATGGTGTCAAAAAAACAGTCCTGCAAAATCCGCCTTCCAAAACCAATGGCGTTCCCTTCCTTCTGCGTCCTGCCGTTTGGCCATACAGTAGTTTACGACCACATATGGGGTGTTTATGCAAACTTACGAATCAGGGCAATAAATATTGAGTTTTGTTTGGCTGTTAACCCTTGCTTTGTTACTGGAAAAAAATTATTACAATGGAAAACTGTAAAGTGAAATTCTGAAATCTTATCTCCTTTTTCCATGAAATCGTATGGAACACCTAAAGGGTTAATAAAGCTTGTAAAATCAGTTTTGAATACCCTGAGGGGTGTAGTTTCTTAGATGGGGTCACTTTCTGGGAGTTGCTACTGTAGGGTTGCATCAGGGGGGCTTCAAATGGGACATGGTGTCAAAAAGCCAGTCCAGCAAAATATGCCTTTCAAAAACCACACGGCGCTCCTTTCCCTCTATGCCCCTTCGTGTGGCCGTACAGTGGTGTACGACCACATATCGGGTGTTTCTGTAAACCGCAGAGTCAGGACAATAAACATAGAGTTTTGTTTGGCTGTTAACCCTTGCTTTGTTAGTGGAAAAATGGATTAAAATGGAAAATTTGGCAAAAAAATTGAAATTCTGAAATTTCATCTCCATTTGCCATCAACTCTTGTGGAACACCTAAAGGGTTAATGATGTTTGTAAATGGGGTCATTTTTGGGTGGTTTCTATTATGTAAGCCTCACAAAGTGACTTCAGACCTGAACTGGTCCCTAAAAAGTGGGTTTTTGTAAATTTCTGAAAATTTTCAAGATTTGCTTCTAAACTTCTAAGCCTTGTAACGTCCCCAAAAAATGAAATTGCATTCCCATAATGATCCAAACATGAAGGTGACATATGGAGAATGTAAGCTAATAACTTTTTTTGGAGGTATTACTATGTATCATAAAAGTAGAGAAATTGAAACTTGGAAATTTGGAAATTTTTCCAATATTTTGGTAAAAAAAAAATAATCATAAATAAAAATGATTTTTTTGTTATAAAGTACAATATGTGACAAAAAAACAATCTCAGAATGGCCTGGATAAGTAAAAGCGTTTTAAAGTTATCACAACATAAAGTGACACTGGTCAGATTTGCAAAAAATGGCTTGTTCCTTAAGTTGAAATATGGCCGTGTGCTTAAGGGGTTAAAAGAACATTTTTAAAAAATTTCATAATGAGCAATGTTAGACCCTTGACAATGGCCAATCTTGAGGATGGTTCATGCTGGTGGCATCAAAAATAACGTGTTCTGATAATAGTCCATCAGGCCAACTAAATACTGTTGTACTGTTGCTTAAAGGGTTTCTGTCACCAACTTTTGACATTATAAGCTGTCTGACATTAGCTATGTGCTAATGTCAGACCAGCTTGATAATGTCTTTTTTATAAAAATCCGCTGTATATATAGTCTGAAAAACTTACTTTTATATTATGTAAATTAGCCTCTAGGAGCAGGGGGGGCGTTGCCCTGCTCCTAGCGGCTCCGTCCGGCAACCTGCTGGCACGCCCCTTCACACTTTGATTGACAGTGCAGGGCAGCGATCCTCCTGCACTGTCTCGTTCTGAAATCGCGCGCCCGCGCCGCCGCTCTGTATTCGGCGCAGGCGCGGTGAGCAGAGGACGCTGGTGCCTGCTGTCCTCTGCTCACCGCGCCTGCGCCGAGTACAGAGCGGCGCGCGGCGCGCATTCAGAACGAGACAGTGCAGGAGGATCGCTGCCCTGCACTGTCAATCAAATGTGAAGGGGCGTGCCAGCAGGTTGCCGGACGGAGCCGCTAGAGCAGGGCAACGCCCCCCCTGCTCCTAGAGGCTAATTTACATAATATAAAAGTAAGTTTTTCAGACTATATATACAGCGGATTTTTATAAAAAAGACATTATCAAGCTGGTCTGACATTAGCACATAGCTAATGTCAGACAGCTTATAATGTCAAAAGTTGGTGACAGAAACCCTTTAATGGTTTGTGGTGGAAATCTGGATGCAACACTGCAAATGTTTTGCTAAGTGCATATTACCCAATTGCTAAATTAAATTTTGGGTTTAAGCACACTTCTCCACATACTTGCTTTGTTTCTGCCGGTTTGCTAACTTTTCTGCTTTAAAATTGGGAAACATTCATTCTTCTAAAAATATATCATTCTTTTAAATTACCAAAAATCAACTTATGGACACAATTCCAGAACCGTGTTAAGGAACGGTAAGTGGCGTGTATATAGATAACGTTTTTTTTTGCTCGGCCTCCACTGCTACTTTTGCCCTTCTGTAATATTTTTTCCTGCCGATACCCGTCGCAGCAAGAGTGCCACCTGGTCTTCACCATTTGCACTGTAGAATCGATATGTCAGAAATGTTGAAAATTAACAACATTAAAAACTTCCTAGAGATACTGAGATTAAAAAATAACATGCATCTACAAAGCACATGATATTACTGCAGACAGGGCCCATAACTGAATGCACTTGCTGCTCATGCAATCAGAATTTAACGTCTGGAATAAAGTAAAAGTATAGCCAGGACATGCATCCAGAGAGCACATGACATTACTGCAGACAGGCCCCATAGCTGAATATATTTGCACATGTCAAATATCACTTACCATATTTTTACTTTTGCTTGGAATAAGCAATCTCCCACTCACTGGGCATTAGTTCTTGAGTGACCTTCTCCCATGACCGATCCTTTCAGATTCGGTCATGGTAGAGGTCACTGCGAGAATCCCAGATCTCCGCTCTTGCTTGGATAAGAATTATCATTTTGTCCACTGCAAAAGATGCTGTGATGATACCATGCAGTTGAAAACTCAAATGCCAGGACTTCTAGCTAGTCTAGACAGTTTTAATTACTGAAAAGCTATAAAATTTTGCATTCCGTTTTTTTGTGGATCCATAGACTTGAAAGGGGCCACGGAGCAGAGTTTTGCTGACAAACATATGACATGTTCTATATTTTTTGCGGTGCCGTGGAACGGAACAACGGATGCAGACAGCACACGGAATAGGCGCAATGGAACAAAACATATGGCCGTCTGAATAAGCCCTAAATGCACTGATTTGATTAAGGGCTCATTCAGATGACCGTATCCGTTTTTGCGGTACGCAAATTGTGGTTCCGCAAAACATGGATACCAGCCCCATGCCTTCCACATTTTGCGAAACAGAATGGCCAACCCTTTGATAGAAATGCCTATTCTTGTCTGCAATTTCGGACACAAATAGAACATGTTCTATCTTTTTTGTGGAGCTATGGAAGGGAAATAAGGATGCGGACAGCACATGGTGTGCCGTCGGCATCTTTTGTGGCCCCATTGAAGTGAATGGGTCCACATCCTATCTGCGGACACTAATATGTGAAATGGGCCCTTTGACAATGTTTCCTATTATTTTAACCATACACAGTTGTGTTCAAAATAATAGCAGTGTGTTTAAAAAAGTGAATAAAGCTCAAAATCCTTCTAATAGCTTTTATTTCCATACAGACAAATGCATTGGGAACACTACACCTTCTATTTCAAATCAAAACATGAAGAAAAATATATCAAATGTGTGTTGTTCCTCTAAAAAATTGAATTTTCACTTAAAAAGTGAATATTAGACTGTTCAAAAAAAAAAAAAAAATAGCAGTGTTTGTATTCTTCTTTACAAACTCATACATTCACTATATAAACTGAAAAATGTTTGAAGATTTTGCTTTCCTTTAAATCACTTTAGTCATATTTAGTTGTATAATCACTGTTCCTGAGAACTGCTGTACATCTATGTTGCATGGAGTCAACCAACTTCTGGCACCTGTGAACAGGTATTCCAGCCCAGGATGATTAGACTACATTCCACAGCTCTTCTCTATTCCTTGGTTTTGCCTCAGAAACTGCATTTTTGATCTCACCCCCACAAGTTTTCTATTGGATTAAAATTCGGGGATTGGGCTGACCACTCCATAATGTCAGTCTTGTTGGTCTGGAACCAAGATGTTGCACGTTTACTGGTGTGTTTGGGGTCGTTGCCTTGTTGAAACACCCATTTCAAGGCCATTTCCTCTTCAGCATAAGGCAGCATGACCTCTTCAAGTATTCTGATGTATTCAAACTGATCCATGATCCCTGGTATGCGATAAATAGGCCCAACACCGTAGTATGAGAAACATCCCCATATCATGATGCTTGCTCCACCATGCTTCACTGTCTTCACAGTGTACTGTGGCTTGAATTCAGTGTTTGGGGGGTCGTCTGACAAACTGTCTCCGGCCACTAGACCCAAAAAGAACAATCTTACTTTCATCAGTCCACAAAATGTTGCGTAATTTCTCTTTAGGCCAGTCAATGTGTTCTTTGGCAAATTTTAACCTCTTCAGCACGTCTTTTTTTTTCAACAATGGGACTTTGCGAGGGCTTCTTGCAGATAGCTTGGCTTTACATAGGTGTCTTCTAATTGTAACAGTACTCACAGATAACTTTAGACCTTCTTTGATCTTCCTGGAGCTGATCGTTGGCCGAGTCCTTGCTATTTTGGCTATTCTTCCATCCATTTGAATGGTAGTTTTTCGCTTTCTTCCAAGTCAGGTTGGAAAAACCTTTCAGGTTTTGGTTGCCATTTTAAAGCATTTGCGATCATTTTAGCTGAGCAGCCTATCATTTTCTGGAACGACCCATTTTCCTCAGAATTTAAGAGAGAAATGCACTGTAACCAGCATATACAACATTTGCTGCCTTCCTTCCTTAAATAAGGGCAATAATTGCCACCTGTTTTTCAAAGAATGAAGGACCTCACTAATTGAATTCCACACTGCTATTATTTTGAACATGCCTCTTTCAATTAGTGATTCAATTACACAGAATCAGCAGCATGCATGTCATGACTTTTGGGTCTGTTGGATTTCTATTACTCTACTACACCTGCTAGTAAATTATTTGCCATGTAGAAATATCATTTCTACCAGAAACAGTGATTGATCAGGTTAGTGATGTCTGACTGCTATTATTTTGAACACAACTGTATACTGTCCACTGACAGAAAGTAAAAGAGTTTTCTGAGATTTTTTTAACTGCCTTCTCAAACAGCTGATCGATGAGGGTCCTGGATGTCAGACACCCAAGATCAGTAAAAAAAACACTTGGAAAACCCTGCTCCCATCAGGACAACCCCTTTTTATATGCTTTGTTGGTGCATATGGAAAACAATCATCAGATAGGAAAACTAGACACAAACATGTATTACATATTTGCTGATTGCTTTGAGTTCGCATAATGAAATACATGTGACGTACTTTATTTCCTGCAGCTTTCGGGTGCTGGTCCCTGAACTGATGGCCAGAGAGCCTGCATTTGGAAAACAGCACATTTTCAACCTCTTAAAGCAAATGTTAGATCCCGCAGGCCCTTAAGTACAATAGTACTTGTATAGTACTCCTACTGCTGGCCTGAGATCACTAATTTGTATGTCTATACTCATCGCCATTCTCCTGCTCAATATGTCCTCTGAGTGTATTCCAGCGCCGGTTTGCAGCTGCACAGCACTGCAGAAAGAGTGTGAGCTACAAATGTGCTGAGAACAGGCTTGGGCCTTCACTAGGTCTTGGCTTGGTATTCCAAGACATCGGCACCCCACAATCTCATCCTGCTTGTCCGGGCCGTTAGAGCAGAGGGCCAGCTCTCGTGTGAGAGCCTAGACCCCGCTCCTTGTTACATGGGAGACCCATGCAATGTTTAGACTGGTGCCCCCATAAAAAAGCAGCCCAGCCTAAGGACCCCTGCCATAAAAAGGCATATTGGTGGTCACTAAGGTGTTAATTGGGCTTGTGGAACCTGGAGCGTTTTTTCTTTTTGTTGTTTTTTCTTTATTCCACACACTGATTTTTACTGTCAATGTAGCCATGTGAGTACTTGCTTTTTTCTGGGCACCATTTTGGTGTACTTATAACTTATTGATTAACTTTTATTAATGTGTAACTACATAAAACATTTGGTATGTCATACGGACATATAAAAGGTTTTAATTGGTGCCATCTCTCTCGTTGCTGCTGAAGAAGGGCTTAATAGAAAGTGTATAGGGTAGTCTCCTGTCTGTCTACAGCAGCAAAGAGATGCAGCGCCCTGTGAGAGTGCTTCTATCTCCTCGTTTTATCTGTCAGTAGGGGTGTATGAGTCCTCGGACCCTACTAATCAAAACATTTCATATGTCACTATGACATATCAAAAGTTTTTTCAAAGTGCATGTTCACTTTGACTCTAGTGGGAAAATAAATTAGTTGTTTTTTTCCTTTACAGGGAACGTGTCAATAGAAAATCACCTATTGTCTAAATCAAATGTTAAAGGTGGTGTCTCACTACAGTAAGTGGCATTTATCATGTATAGACAGTTAATAGAAGGCACTTACTAATGTATTGTGATTGTCCATATTGCTTCCTTTGCTGTCTGGATTCATTTTTCTATCACATCATACACTGCTTGTTTCCATGGTTATGACCACCCTGCAATCCATCAGTGGTGGTCGTGCTTGCACAATACAGAATATGTGTGCCAATATGTGTGCCAGAATATGTGTAAACACCAGCCTATGTGTGCTCCCATGGTCCTGGCCACCAGAGAGGCTGACATTTTTTCCTATAGTGTGCAAGCACGACCACCGATGGATTGCAGGGTGGTCTGTAACCATGGAAACGAGCAGTGTATAATGTAATGGAAAAATGAATCCAGCCAGCGAAGGAAGCAATATGGATAATAACAATATATTAGTGCCTTGTAATAACTTTCTCTACACGATAAATGCCACTTGCTAAAGTGAGACGACCCCTTTAATGTTAAAGGTAACCTGTCACATTTAAACACAATCATAGAGGGAAGGCTGTCAATCACTGATAGGACCGCCTCCTTGACTTCAAAGCCTGAAATGAGCAGATATTTAAATTCATGAAATACAAGTTATACTGAATCTTTTCCCACAAACTATATATATCAGTCTGCTCAGCTCCTCCTGCATAATAACATGCTGTTGGCAGATTACTCTGCATTTTTATGGTGACAGGTTCCATTTGACATGATTTTTTTTTTAGAATTTACATTTTTTTAATTATTATTATTATAATTTTTTTCTTTGGTGATATTTTTCAATGTAATTCGTTCATGATAATGTGATAGCTACTGAAAAGTTACCTGTACAGAACAAGAAGTCTCAACACATTATTAGGCCACTGTGAAAACCTTATGACTTTAGTTTTTTTTATATAATGACATGAAAATTTAAAATCTAAATAAAAATAATTTAATAATAGCCATAGCAGACCTAGGGACCTTTGTCATCTGCAATTGCATTGTCTGGGCGGTGATGGGATGAAAGAGGAAGCCCCACCCTCTGTCTAACCAGCCAGATGCTGCAGTCGCTATTGACTGCCACATATTCTGTAAGTACAGTAGTTAAACAGTTGGTACCGGAGTTATCTCCTTTATCTTATTTAGTACGTAGTCAGTGGCTCACTAGATAGTCTAGAATAGGTAAGGTGCACACCCCTAGTACCGCCCAGACCAACAAAAAAAAATTAAAGAGAAAATACATTAGAGCACACTTCAGATATACTACAATACCATCACTGCCAGCAGCCCCACCCAATGACTTTCTACATTTTTATTATTTGTGCCTGGAATCTTATGGTTCAGTGTGTATATTGTTACTTTTAATTGCTAGTTTTAATAAATGTATGATTTTATTGATCCTATGTCCATCTGTTCCTGAGTATATGAGTGCCCCCCATACTATATTTTCTCTTTTATCTCCTATATCTGTCTATATAGACAAAACAGCTTGCAAGTGTGTGTTTCCAATATAGCTGCCCCAGGGACATTGTTAGGAATAAAAAATTAAAAGGCTACATTTAAAAACAAACATATTGACCTACATTTTCTAAGCCATTTATGCCAGGTTTTGGTAGAAAGTGGGCCTAGAAAAACATGCATATGATATTGTATGACAAATTTTTGCTAAATTTCTGACCCTTCTCACAATTTATCATATTCACAAAGTGTTTAGTATATTTGGTGCATTTCACTCAAACTATCTTCTTTATTTAGACTGTGGTAAGATTTACCAAACTAAGTGTGGACCATTACGGTATTTCATTCCTACAAACTTACATCTAATTAATTAAATAAACGGCATTGGGGCAGATTTACTAATAGTAGTGCACTTTGCACTGTCTAAGAATCTGAATCTCAGTGCAAATATCAGACAAATTTACTATTCTGGGGCATAGACCTTTAAATATTTTGAGTATTGTAAATCCTGCACCAGATTTATGCCAGAATTTTGTTTGTGCACCAAAAAATTGGCTGTACAACCAGAAAACTAAGAGGTTCATTTACTAAGACCGGCGTTTTAGACCCCTATATCTGGCGATGGATCCGCTTATAGCAAACTATACAGTGTAAAACATATGTATGTGAGATTAGAGCAACTTTTCTGCAAGTCTCCAGATCACATACCCACTGTAGATTATCTTTAGGTTTCAGGTATCAGAAAGTTTTATGCTTGTCAGTACACTAGAAAATTAATTGGCTGACAAGTCCCAGTAACAATTTTTTTGCTGTGGTTTCATATAATTATCGGCACCCCGTAGGTGATGTGTATGTTACTGTGAACCTGTAAATAACCTAAGATAAATTGCCCACTTGCTCTCATTCCAGTTCTGTAATGCAATAATGAAAGAACAGCTTGCATGTTCTGTAAAGAAGACTAGACTGATTGGATTACTTTGGGCCGAGAAATATCATAAATTTGTATTACTGTCAAGGAAAATTTGTATTTCCGTTTCCATTCTTTCACAAAACATAAAAATATGTTATTCCCATCATAAGGGCTCACAATATTTGGCGGTTTTCAAATAGGTATTTCATTTTTTTGGTAATTCATGTTATTTCTATTCAAATGAATTACTTTTCCTGTTTGTTATGCATAAGAAAAATATGAATATAGCTAAGTCTTTGTGAAATAAAACTGCCCTGATCAGATCTGACATTAGCTATATTTATTTTACCAAATTCTGTGAGGAATCAAGGTAAAACTACATTTGAAGGGGTTGTCCGGGTTCAGAGCTGAACCCGGACATACCTCCATTCTCACTCAGGCAGCCCCCCTGACTTGAGCATCGGAGCAGTTCATGCTCCTATGTTCTCCTTTGCCCTGCGCTAAATTGCATTTTTAAAGGGCATTTTTTGCATTTTACAGAGTTCCGTTGACGAACCGGGCTCTCCATGGGGCTGCCAGGAAGCCCGGTGATGTCACTGGCACTGATAGGCGGGCTTTAGCGCTGCCCTAGCCTGTAAAATGGCTAGGGCAGCGCAAAAGCACGCCCATCAGAGCCGGTGACGTCACCGAACACACTGCCAGGCGGAGGCTTCCGCTCGGCAGTTTGTTATTGTAAACAAAAGAGCCCTTGCCCTGTGCTAGATAGCATGGCTCAGCCCTCCTTGACGCAGCGCCATGTTCCTCCTGTTGTTGTTGGATTAGATTTTGAGTTGTCATGAAGAAAGCCAGGATTTGACGTCGTGATGAAAGAGACGGAGCAGTTCCTCCCCTGTATGACTCCCGTTCGCCCAGGCAAACGAGGTGCAGAACAGCGTGACACTGACGTGCCCTGTACATGTGAAACCCTGCACCACTACTTTCCGGGCAGGTAGGCTCCTGCAAAGCATGTGGTCCACCCCGGGCACTTTTGGCTCCCGACCTCCCACTGCTGCCACCCTGCTGACTCACTGCCACGCTACCGACTTGCTGGCTCCCCTGCTGCCTCACACGCACGCTGCCACCCTCTTCTCCTGATGATGATGATTATGAAGCCCCTTGTCACTCGGCTCCCAATTGCGATCAACTACATCATCATCCAGTACTGCCTGCACATCACTGATGTCCTTCTCATTGGTCTATGAGCCAGGAGCCTGACCACTCGCAACACCAGCTCCCATGCCACTCTTCTTATCACTACTTGCCTGCCTACCGGAGGAAGCGGCGGATGTCTCCTCTAGATCTTGACTGGGCAGTAGCTGCTGACTGTCCTCTAGTAGGTCGTCCTCGCTGTATAGTGGAGCTGAGCCCACAGCATATAATGCTTCTCTGGCTGAGGGAACAGAAAAGGACAGAGGCAGGTTGAGGACAGGTGAGGGCACAGGTCCTGCTCCCAGGCCATGTCAACTAAGGGTTGTGTCTGACAAACCCACCAACTCTTGGTTGGGGGTGTCTGATGTCACTTGGGACGAGGTGAATCACCGAGTAAACCATTCAAGAACCGCTGGGACAAGACACGACCGCTAGCTGACGCCTCTCGAAGTGAACTCTGCTGCAATGCCCCCTCTGCTGCGACGTGTACCTGCGCCAGAAACATTTAGGCCTCTGCCCTTCCCCTGTGCAGGGCCTGGCACTTCTCTGTCTGACATACTGTTAGATCAAATAAGTAAAAAAAAAGGAAATTAATACACCCCAAAAAAGGCAGTAATTTTCTCACTTCACCACACAACGGCAAATATTTTTTTATTTTTTGCCACTAATACATGCCAAAAAGGGCTGTGATTTTCTCACTTCACCACACGACGGCTATTAAGCACCTTTTTTTTGCCACTAATACACGCCAAAAAAGGCTTTTAAACATATAACAGCATCCCCGAACGGCAAATAATACTTTCCACTAATGCAACCAAAATGGTCTGTAATCTTCTTACTTCACCACACAACAACTAATAAACCTTTTTTTCCACTCATGCACGCCAAAAAAGGCTTTAGAACATATAACTGCAGCGCTGAACGGCAAATAATACTTGTTTTTTGCCACTAATACATGCCAAAAAGGGCTGTAATTTTCTCACTTCACCACACAACGGCTAATAAGCACTTTCTTTTCCCACACTTATACACAACAAAAAGGCTTTAGAACATATGACTGCACCGCACAACAGCTGATAAGACATAGAAATATTTTCTAGTAATAGACCCTGTTAATGGATGTATCATCCAGCACTTGCACCCCAATACAAAGAATGGTTTGCTGGAATTACAGAGGTATCATCTATTGCAAACCTGAAAGCAGCAGTATAATGGCAATTCGGATCCCCAGTTAGTGCATCAAGGTGTAATAGGATTGTGGAATAATTCCTCCCTATCCCTTCCCTACACTTCTAATGATCTTTCCCTGAACTTCTATTCAGCAATATAAAGGTTTTAAAGTCCTTCCTAGCACTGTCCCTAGCGCCTGGTAACGTCTCTCCCTGCACTAAGTACACTGGAAAATGGCAGAATCCAAGATAACAGGCTATTTATAGGGCTGCGACATCACAGGGCTGGCTGGCTGCTGATTGGCTGCATTCATGCATTGTGGGTGATCCCTCGTTCCCAGAGTTCTTTGCTCCATGTCCTAATATGTGCAGCAGCCATTTTAGGGAAAAAATGTGATTCGTTACCACGAAGTGTGAGGAAATTGGGATTCGGTGCAAATCAAATTTTTCATGAAATTCGGATCGAATTCCACTTCGTCAACTTTGGTTTGCTCATCTCTACTGGTCCTCATTAAGACCTGGCCCCCCTAAGGATGCAGACTGGATTGTATTAGCTGGCAACGAAGTAATAAAGCATCTATTTTATTAGTATTGAATTACATTTATGGCTAATGTAGGAATAAGTAAATATAGTATTAAATGAATAAAACTGTTGCAGAATAAGTCTCCCTGTGGATCTGTGGATGAAGCACTGTTATGGGGGTTCTGTGGATGACTGACTGTTATGGGGGGATCTGCGGATGACGCACTGTTATGGGGGGATCTGCGGATGACGCACTGTTATGGGGTGGATCTGCGGATGATGCACTGTTATGGGGTGGATCTACGGATGATGCACTATTATAAGGGGAACTGTAGATGACGCAGTTATGTTATGTGACTGTAACTCCATTCATCCTTAAGATTGTATCCAGGTCCTGCAGTACATTAGTACATTCCTATGAATGAGGGGGGTTATAGTCACATTTAATATAAACACTGTGCAGGGACTGTAACATTATCGGTCTAAGGGTATTTCACACTTGCGTTAAAGTTTTCTGGTATTGAGCTCCGTCCTAGGGGCTCATTACTGGATAAAACTGATCAGTTTTATCCTAATGCATTCTGAATGGAGAGCAATCTGTTCAGTATGCAACAGGATGTCTTCAATTCAGTCACTATTACGGTATTTTCTCCAATTCCAAATTCCAAAAATTCCAGAACACTTAAACATTATTTTCCATTGAAATGCATTAATGGCACCAAGTGTTCCAGCAAAACGGATCCAGTTTTCCGGTCTGCTCATGTGCAGACCTTTACAAATAATTTTTTTTATAAATACCGGATCCGTTTTTCTGGATGACACAGGAGAGACAAATCCGGTGTTTCAATGCATTTGTTAGACGGATCCGCATCCGGATCAGTCTACAAATGCTTACCGTTTGCACACGGATTTCTGGGTCTGGCAGGCAGTTCCTGCCGGTTCCTCACACTTTAGCAAAAAGAACCAGCCTATGTGACCTGCCCACCAGAGAGGTCGACACTTTTTTCTATAGTATGCAACCACGACCACCGCTGCTGGTGTGCATGGTGGTCATAACCATGGAAACGAGAAGTGTATAATGTGATAGAAAAATGAATGAAGCCAGCAAAGGAGCAATATGGATAATAACAATACATTAGTAAGTGCCTTGTATTAACTTCCTCTACATAATAAATGCTATTTGCTGAAGTGACACAAATCCTTTATGTCAGTCATCTAATAAACCTTATCTCTAAGCTACTGAGAGGTCATAAACACTTATTTAAGCCACATTCTTAACAGTAAGATAAGAACTCAGCTATAATGAGTGTTTATAATGTCAGAGAGCAGAGATACAGATGTAGTAGAGTTAACACACATGCTTTATGAGACGTGTTATCTAAACTAAATGCTTTAAGCAAACACCTTCAATAGCTTTTCAATGGCTTTTGTTTCAAGATAATGCAATGCATTAAGAAATTTGAGTTAAGAGTTTGTGTGTTAACCCTGCTACATCTGTAAGGAGTCCGTCAGCTCCCCAAATAATGGAAAAGACAGAAAATCCACAGCCAGCTGCTAGAGCATGTCAGCTCTGTACACAAAAATGGATTCCATATTTTTAATAAAAACCAACTGAAAAAATTATTTTTTGCTCAAAATAAGTACAATGCAATAATAATAAAAATTGCCCCAATGGTGTACATAGCCTTTAAGGACATGGTCACAGGTGACTGACCGATGCAGATTTTCATGCAGCGTTGTACAGTATCAGCAAAGTGGATGAGAATTTCTGCTGCGTAAAAAAGCAGCAGAGAAGCTGCAGAATTGTGGATTTCAAATCTGCCGCATTTGAATTTATACAGCGGATTTCTATTGAGAAGGGTGAAATCTGTTGGCTTTTCCGCAACAAAAAATGCATGTAATACATGTGTTTTTGTTGTATATTTGTTCATATTTTGCTGTGGAAATGCTGCAAAAACCGCAGTGCATTTTTCTGCTGGATCTTCAGTCACCTTATAAACCTAGCCTAAAGGTGATGTCCAGTTACTTACATTTTTTAAAATGCTCAGATTGGGGTAAAATAATAAAACTCCTATTCTCACGATTCCTTGGTTCCAATCTTTGGTTACTGAATGGTTGCAGTGGTCACATGCAGGAAGTAACAATATCATCACTGCAGGACAGTAGCAGAGACTGTGATCATCGGAGCAGCAGTGCTGTTGCTTCCTGCTAAATTTTTATTAGTCTGGACAACTCCTTTAATGGGAATCTGTCAGCTCCAAAACTAGAGTAAGTGGTGTATGGTGTAAGAAATGCTGAGTCTAGTTAGAACTAGAGATAAGCGAATCGAAGTTGACGAAGTGGAATTCGATCCGAATTTCAGGAAAAATTTGATTCTCACTGAATCCGAATTTCCTCACGCTTTATGGTAACGAATCACATTTGGCCACAGATCCCCCATAACAGTGCGTCATCCACAGATCCCCCATAACAGTGCGTCATACACAGATCCCCCATAGGAGTGCGTCATCCACAGAGCCCAATAACAGTGTCAGCCACAGACCCCCATAACAGTGTGTCATCCACAGATCCCCCATAACAAAGTCATCCCCAGACCACAATTAGTTCAAAATCCGCCAAAAGCACACTTTTTGGTTCAAAATATATTTTTTCTTATTTTCCTCCTCAAAAATCTAGGTGCGTCTTATAATCAGGTGTGTCTTATAAAGCGAAACATACGGTAAGTGCAGCGCTTAATACCGAATACAATTTTTTCTCCACCGAATAATTCAAAAAGAGTTTACCGCATATAACTACAGTGTTGAACGCCAAATATTTTTTTCTTTTTCTACTGATATACACCACTAAAGGCTTTACCACATATAACTGGAACAGTGAACGCAGAATATATTTTTCTTTTTCCACGTATATACGCCACTAAAGGCTATTTAACATCGGGTTATAGGCTGTCAGTTTAAAAAAAACAACGCACCTGAGGAGGAGTGATCTGAAGTGAACGGGACGTAACGGAGGAAGTAGGTCTGCGCTGGAAGAGCGAGACGCTGTCCTCGTGCGGTTTCTGTGCTGCAGAAAAGTCCCTGTAGTGTCCAATAAGCAATACCGCAGATAGATTCGGGCTGGTGTGAATTAGTTCGCATTTTTGTGTAGGGTTAGTGCAGCGTTACTGCATAGTGTATTCACCTGTATCGCTCCTATGGACGTCATCATGTAATCGCGCAGTGTGTAAAATGTAAATACAACATTTCAACACAACGTAATTTAGTCCATACCGCAAAATTGACTTTCCCACATATAACTACAGCACTGATCGCTGAATATATCTTGATTTGTGTACAGAAATACACCACTAAGGAAAATAACTGCAGAGTGACCTGAGAATATATATTTCTTGTTGGACTGAAATAGGCCACTATACACTTTCACCAGAAATAACTGCTACAGTGCAGTGCGTATATATTTTTCTTTATTTACTGTAATAGGCCCCTATACCCTTTCACCAGAAATAACTGCACAAGAATATATATTTCTTGTTGGAGGGAGGAGGCGGGGACACTCTTGGCGGGGCCCAGTGCAGTAACTCTCCTGTAATACACCGGGCCCCGCAGCTGTGTAGTGAATTCATGTAGATTTATTGTATTTTATCTTTTTGGAGCCCAAAGCCCTGTTGTACTTACTATCTATCCCCATATGGCGGCAGGCGGCAGCTTAACATCACTGCCTCCCTGCTTCATTCATAATGTGGGAGGCGGGGCAGGCGGCGCATGACAGAGGGAGTGATGTTAAGCTGCCGCCTGCCAACGAGTCTGCATGCCGCCGTACGGGGATAGATAGTAAGTACAACAGGGCTTTGGGCTCCAAAAAGATAAAATACAATAAGTCTACATTAATTCACTACACAGCTGCGTGGCCTGCTGTATTAGAGGAGAGTCACTGTACCAGGTTCGCTACAAGTGTCCCCGCCTCCTCCCTCCACACTGATACATTGCAGGCCAGCGATGTATTAGTGTAACAGTGTTGGGGGATATCTGTGGCTGACACTTATGGGGGAACTCTGTGGCTGACACTTATGGGGGATCTCTGTGGCTGACACTTATGTGGGATCTCTGTGGCTGACACTTATCGGGGGTCTCTGTGGGTGACACTTATGGGGGATATCTGTGGATGACACATATATATCATAAGATGCTATATATGTGTCATCCACAGAGATCCCCCATAAGTGTAATCCACAGAGAGCCCCCATAATAGTGTCATCCACAGAGATCCCTCATAATAGTGTCATCCACAGAGATCCCCCATAATAGTGTCATCCACAGAGATCCCCCATAATAGTGTCATCCACAGAGATCCCCCATAATAGTGTCATCTACAGAGATCCCTCATAATAGTATCATCCACAGAACCACCATTAGTTCAAAACCCACCAAAAGCACACCTTTTGGTTGAAAATTTTTTCTTATTTTCCTCCTCAAAAACCTAGGTGCGTCTTATTATCAGGTGCGTCTTATAAAGCGAAAAATACGGTAATTAAATCATAGTGTTATGTGACCAATACATCAATCAGTGAACTTAACCACTAATGTGACATCAAAATGACATCATAAACACAAGTTACAAATATATGTGAAAAATTACATATCATGATTTTTAAAATATAACATGATTCGTGAACAATTAATACATTAATGTGCCCAATTACATTACATTCGCTTATTTAAATTAGAGCATGAAAACTGTATATGTATATACACAATTAAGTGTTGAAATAGTTAATAGGTGTAAAGTGCCACGTACAAATAATCAAATGCACTGAGGGGAGACAACAATGACGCTGTATAAGGACACACTGACCCCGTGAATCGCATTCCCATGTGTACATCAATGCCGGCATTGGCGTGTAGTAAACATTAACTACGCATGTCCCGGATCACGTGTGTAATGCCCACGTCATTATGACGAAAGGGCTGACATGGAGTATGCGCAGAACGGTCATCCTCATTAGTGATGAGCGAGCACCAAAGTGTTCGGGTGTTCAGGTACTTGTTCTACGCTCGGCCGAGCACCTGAATATAATGGAAGTCAATAGGAGACAACTAGACAAGCCCTGCTCTGAAGAGGGGAGGGTGACTGGTCCATTGAAGAAGGTCTGAAAGTGACAGAAACACCACCGAAATGAATCGGGAACAGCATGGGGACGATGTATGGATGCATCTTGGACTCCCAGGTTGCTGCTGGGAACCATGTTGTCCGAGTTGTACACCACTTTTACAGACTGACAAAAATACGCACAAAACTCCCCCCAAAAAAACTATTTCACGGGAAAAATTGTTAGGAAACATTGTTTCCTGTATATTCAATTGTATATAAAGTGCAAGTGCTGCCAAAAATTACAAGCAAGAGGCACTCCGAAACAGCCTGTATATCAAATTTTGGTACAATTGTTCAGGTAGTGAGACTCGTACACTCATAAAGCCTATGCACTGTGAAAGGGCTGCCAAAAATTACAAGGAACCGGCACTACAATTACACAGAAAGGAGTGCATCATACACACCCTTGAAAAATTACGATTGGTGGCCTGCTGGTGACCCTCAAAAACATTTGGAGCAAAGGCCTGCTGGTGAACCTCTAAAACATTATGGGCGAGGGCCTGCTGCTGAGCTGACCCTGTAAAACATTATGGTTGAGGGCCTGCTGGTGACCTAACCAGCTATAAAACATTATGGTTGAGGGCCTGCTGGTGAGCTGACCCTGTAAAACATTATGGTTGAGGGCCTGATGGTGAGCTGGCCCTATAAAACATTTTGGTTGAGGGCCTGCTGGTGAGCTGACCCTGTAAAGCATTATGGGTGAGGGTCTGCTGGTGAGCTGACCCTATAAAACATTATGGTTTAGAGCTTGCTAGTGAGTTGACCCTGTAAAACATTATGGTTGAGGGCCTGCTGGTGAGCTAACCCTATAAAACATTATGATTGAGGGCCTGCTGGTGAGCTGACCCTGTAAAACATTATGGTTGAGGCAGTGGCGTACACACAATCCATGGGGCCCCCTCCCCGTCGCCCCCCCCCTCCCCCATTTCTGAGAGCGCTGCTAATGGCCATTTCAGCCCCAGTTTACTACTAAAATTAAACGTTTTGGCTAAATAAAGTAGGTTACATTTTTGTAATATGCTTTATCACTTGCCATTTCCGTGCAGCTAATCCGCTGAGTGAAAGAGTGCCAAGCCCCGCTCCAGACAGCACTAGAACAGAGCACTAACAGGATTGATACTGCTCTGTGCCTCTCTGTGATCTTTTAACTACAAAATCACGGTGACAACTTTATCTCACTGTGATTTTGTAGTAAAAAGATCACAGAGAGGTACGGAGCATTATCAATCCTGTTAGTGCTCTATGTCTCTGCTGTCTGGAGCGGGGCTTGGCACTCATTCACACAGCAGATTACCCGTACAGGATGTTAAAGAGCCCTAAACCCAATGCACGGCTACACTCACCCAGTCCTAACTAATAAAATCTGGTCCTACCTCATCCAGAGTGTCGCTGGTGTCAGCGTGATGTCCGCTGGATCCAGAACAAGGTCCCTGTGGTGAGAAAAAAAAGAATAATTACATAAGGAAGGGATGACGACTGACCCTGTGAAATCACCAGCAGGGGGCGCTGTGCTGGCCTTTAAGACTGAGCCATGCCAATATATAGCAGGGTAATCTAGTGCTACCACACAGTACTAATGCCCACCTTGAGGCCCCTCACAGTACTAATGCCCACCTTTGTTCCTGTAACAGTAGGTATACTCAGATATGTGCCCCCTCACAGTAGTTATGCCCAGTTATGTGTCCCCTCACAGTAGTAATGCCAAATATGTGCCTCCTCACAGTAGTAATGACCAGAATATGTGTCCCCTCACAGTAATATGCCCAGATATGTGCCCCTCACAGTAGTAATGCCAAATATGTTCCCTCTCACTGTAGTAATGCCAGATTATGTGTCTCCTCACAGTAATATGCCCAGATATGTGCCCCCTCACAGTAGTAATACCCAGAATATGTGTCTCCTCACAGTAATATGCCCAGATATGTGCCCTCTACAGTAGTAATGCCCAGAATATGTGCCCCCTCACAGTAGTAATGCCAAATATGTGCCCCCTCACAGTAGTAATGCCAGATTATGTGTCCCCTCACAGTAATATGCCCAGATATGTGCCCCTCACAGTAGTAATGCCAAATATGTGCCCCTCACAGTAGTAATGACCAGAATATGTGCCCTTCACAGTATTTATGCCCAGTTATGTGCCCCTCAAAGTAGATATGCCCAGATATGTGCCCCCTCACAGTGGTTATGCCAGATTATGTGCCCCTTCAAAATATTTATGCCCAGATATGTGCCCCTCACAGTAGTTATGCCACATTATGTGTCCTCAAATTAGATATGCCCACATATGTGCCCCCTCACAGTAGTTATGCCACATTATGTGTCCTCAAATTAGATATGCCCACATATGTGCCCCTTCACAGTATTTATGCCCAGTTATGTGTCCCCTCAAAGTAGATATGCCCAGATATGTGCCCCCTCAGAGTGGTTATGCCAGATTATGTGCCCCTTCAAAATATTTATGCCCAGATATGTGCCCCTCACAGTAGTTATGCCACATTATGTGTCCCTCAAATTAGATATGCCCACATATGTGCCTCCTCAAAGTAGTTATGCTTTCATATGTGCCCCTCAATCCTCATAGTTATGCCTTCATATGTGCCCCCTTCACAGTAATGCCTGATTAGGTGCCCCTCAAATTAGTTATGCCTCCCTCTTGCCCTTTGCCCCCAGTCTGCAGCCTTAGAAAAAAAAAACATACTTACCTTCTTCCCTGATGACAGGCTCCCTCACTCATCTCGGTGCTGGCTGTGCTGAAGGCAGATTCCCGGGTCTTCAGATCTCCTCCCACAGCCAGCAGCGCGATCTGGGGCCAGTAGGGGGAGCCCCTGAGCTGTGAAGATCAGTGAAGCAGGGATGAAAGAGGTTTCCCTGCTTCACTACGGAAAAGAAATGCCGGCCGGGTGTGTGAGTGAGTGCGCGCACCCCCCCCCTCCCTCCACATTATACATGTAATGGAGCGCTCTGTACTTTGTGCTGGGCCCCATCTGAGTGCTCCATTACATGAGTACAACATGATTTAGGGTAGCCTGCTGACCTGCGGGGTGGGTCCACAGGCGGCCGGGCCCCCTGGAGTGCCGGGCCTGGTCGCAACTGCGACCCCTGTATGTACGCCACTGGGTTGAGGGTCTGCTGGTGAGCTGACCCTTTAAAACATTATGGTTGAGGGCCTGCTTGTCAGCTGACACTGTAAAACATTATGGTTGAGGGCCTGCTTGTGAGCTGACCCTATAAAACATTATGGTTTAGGGCCTGCTGGTGAGCTGACCCTTTAAAACAATATGGTTGAGAACCTGCTGGTGAGCTGACCCTGTAAAACATTATGGTTAAGGGCTTGCTGGTGGGCTGACCTTGTAAAACATTATAGTTGAGGGCCTGCTGGTGAGCTGACCCTGTAAACATTATGGTTGAGGGCCTGCTGGTGAGCTGACACTCTTTAACCCCTTTAGGACACATGACGTACCAGTACGGCATGTTTCCCGAGTCCTTAAGGACACATGACGTACCGGTACGTCATGAGTTGTTCCGATCACTGCTGCTCAGCTGGCAGTGATCGAACAAGGTACCTGCTGAAATCATTCAGCAGGTACCTTGTTACAATGCCCAGGGGGTCCTGTGACCCCCATATGGCGATCACTGCAAACCGCAGGTCAATTCAGACCTGGCGGTTTGCAGCGCTTTAGGTGATCTTCTGATCCCCGCGGTCTGTGACCGCGGGATCAGAGAGTTAACTGCCCCTGAGTCTTGATTTTAACCCCCTGCAGCCCCCAATCATATTATGGCGGAGCGGGGTGCAGGGGGTGGTTGCGGGCGACGGGAGGCGGGCGGTGGGCGGGCGGATCGCGATTGCGATCCCCCGCCCGCCTCCTCTGTAATGTATCCCTGGTGTCTAGTGGGTCTATCAGAGTGTCAGCACATTGCTGACACTCTGATAGAAACGGCTGGCATCTGTGCTTGATCAGATGCCAGCCGCTTAACCTCTTTCAGCATCGCGGTCCGTACGGACCGCGGTATGGAAGGGTTAACAGGAGGGAGCTCCTCCCTCTCCCATCGGGGGCTGCTGTGCCTTTGCAGCCCCCAACAGTATAGGATCACAGAGGGAGGGAGCTCCACTTCCTCCCCATCACCCCCTGCTCAGTTATGGCAGCGGGTGATGGTTGCCATGGAGACAGGACGCTCAGAAGCGCCCTGCTCTCCATGGTGCTGAAAGTCTGAATAGACCTGCTAAAGGTCTATTCAGACTTTGTAAGTATAAAATACAGCACAGTGCACTATATAGTGTACTGTACTGTATTATACAGACACCAGATCCACTGGATCTTTCAGAACCAAGTGGGTCTGGGTAAAAAAATGTAAAAAAGTGAAAAAAAGTAAAAATGAAAAAAACACATATCACTGAATAAAAACTAAAAAAAATAAAATACACTACACATATTAGGTATTGCCTCGTCCGTAAAAACCTGCTCTATAAAAATATCACATGACTGAACTCCTCAAGTGAACGCCATAAAAAAAAAAAAAAAAATGGTGTAAATAAGCCATTTTTTGGCACCTTACATCACTAAAAGTGTAATACAAAGCGATCAAAAAGGTGTTTGCCTCCCAAAATAGTACCAATCAAACCGCCATCTCATCCTGCAAAAAACGAGCCCCTACCTAAAACAATTGGCCAAAAAATAAAAAAACTATTCCTCTCAGACTAAAACATGATTTTTTTTGTTTCAAAAATGCTTTTTAGTGTTAAATGTAAATTTTTTTTTAAAAAGTAGACATATTGGGTATCTCCACGTCTGTAAGAATCTGCTCTATAAAAATATCACATGACCTAACCCCTCAAGTAAACACTGTAAAAAAAATTCATAAAAACTTTGTCAAAAAGCCATTTTTTTGCCACCTTACATCACAAAAAGTGTAATAGCAAGCGATCAAAAAGTCATATGACCCCCCAAATAGTGCCAATCTAACCGTCACCTCATCCCGCAAAATGATACCCAACCTGAGACAATTGCCTAAAAACTGAAAAAATATATGGCTCTCAGACTATGGAGATACTAAAACATGTTTTTTTCATTCAAAAGGATATTATTGTGTAAAACCAAAATAAATAAAAAAAGGTATACATATTATGTTCTAAAGCCTTTTGTGGCGTGTATAAGTGGAAAAAGAAAAATATATTTGCTGCTCAGCGGTACAGTTATACTGTATGTTCTAAAGCCTTTTGTGACATGTACAGTATTAGTGTCAAAAGAAAAATATTTTTGCCAGTCAGCGGTGCAGTTATATGTTCTAAAGCCTTTTGTGGCATGTATAAGTGGAAAAAGAAAAATTTATTTGCCACTCAGCAGTGTAGTTATATGTTCTAAAGCCAATTTTAGTGTATATTAGTGGGGGAAAAAAGTGCTTATTAGCCGTTGTGTGGTGAAGTGAGAAAATTACAGACTTTTTTGGGGTGTTTTAATTTCCTTTTTATTTATTTATTTGATCTAACAGTATGTCAGACAGAGAAGTGCCAGGCCCTGTACAGGGGAGTGGCAGAGGCCTAAATGTTTCTGGCGCAGGCAGAGCACAGCAGAGTAAGGGGCCGTGGCAGCAGGGGTCACTGAGCTCCCAGTGTCAGCTAGCAGTCGTGACCTTGACCGGCAACCTAGCAGTTCTTGAATGGTTGACTCGATCTTCGACTTCGTTGCAAATTACATCAGACACCCTCAGCCAAGAGTCGGTGGGTTAGTCAGTCACAATCCTTAGTTGGCATGGCCCGGGAGTAAGCCCTGTGCCCTCTCCTGTCCTCAACTTGCATCTGTCCTTTTCTGTTCCCTCAGCCAGAGAAGTATTGTATGCTGTGCGCTCAGCTCCACTATACAGTGACTACGAGCTACTAGAAGACAGTCATCAGCTACTAGCAAGCCAAGATGTGGTGCAGACATCCGCCGCTTCCTCCACTAGGCGGGAAAATAGTGATGAGGAGAGTGGCATGAGAGCTGGTGTTGCGAGCGGTCAGGCTCCTGACCCAGAGACGATTGAGGAGGACATCAGTGACGTGCAGACAGTACTCGATGATGATGATGCAGCTGATCGCACTTGGGAGCCACGTGATGAAGGGGCTTCATCTTCATCATCGGGAGAAGAGGGTGGCAGCTGACGCGTGAGGCAGCGGTGGAGCCAGCAAGTCACTAGCGTATCCGGGAGTCAGCAGGGTGGCAGCAGTTGGAGGACGGGAGCCAAACTTGCCGGGGTAGACCACCCACTTCGCAGGAGAATATCTGCCGCTCATCACTAGTACAAAACAGAGAAGACATGCAAATATTCCATTCACGTGTCATCTCTGTTTTGGATCCACTCCTGTTTTTTTTAGCATTAGCAAAACTGATGGATTACTGACCAAATGCTGACCGAGTGACGGCGGGTGCTCAACAGACAGGATCCTTTTTGGGGGTTATTGTTCTGACGGATAAGAGGAAGGGCAAAATAATCAGTGACGTCAACCCAAACTTACTGCTAAAACCCTCTCCACTCTGTCAGGGGGCTATACTTGTATAAGCGTTTAATAGAACCGGTTCTGTAGACATCTATGTGGAATCAGCTGACGATGGTGTAAAAGGAGTGCACTTCTTCTTGACGTTAACATCAACCTGTAAGGCTCAGTTCACACTTCAGTTATTTGGTCAGTTTTGACCCCATAACTGCGCAAATGAGTGAAGTGTGCATTGATCCTAAGAGCGACTCCTGTCATTTGCGTGTCATACTGACTCACAGTATTGTTTCACTTCCACAGTAGACTCCCTATGCATGTTTCTGCAAGGCCCAGTGTTCTACACCACTATACAGGCTCTTTGCAGCCAGGAAATAGCAGTTTTTTAACACGATTCGCCACAAATAAATTTGGATCTAAGCTTTTTGGAAAATTTGGCGAACCGGCCAAATTAAATTTTTGAGAAATTCACTCATCTCTAGTTATGACATTCATCTCTAGTTACGACACTGATCTGCCAAACCAGCACTAAAATGCATTGAGAGGACTCCTCTTTGAGTCCTCTCCTTTATGTGTGTGATCTCAGGAGTCTTCTCAATGCGTTTTACTGCAGGATTGTCAGAGCACAGCGTCGGAATGCAAGTGACTCTGTGTCATAAGTAGAGATGTCCCGAACTATTCGCCAACGAACAGTTCCTGGCAAACATCGCATGTTCGCGTTCACCGCGGCGGGCAAACATATGCAATGTTCGATTCGTCCCCTATACTTTGACCCTGTACCTCACAGTCAGCAGACACATTCCAGCCAATCAGTATACCCTCCCTCCCAGACCCTCCCACCTCCTATCAAAAATAAAGGACAGCATCCATCTTAGATTCATTCTGAAGCTGCAGTGTTAGTTAGAGCAGGGAGAGTGCTGCTGCTGAATTAATAGGGAAAGCGTTAGCTAGGCCAGTGTTCTGTGTCCACACCAGTCCTCAAAGACTCATCGGCCTCTTTCCCACGAGGGTGTCCGGATTACTCCCATTCACACGTCTGTAGTCTTGCGGATCCGCAACACACCATGCCGGCACTCCCCATAGAGATGCCGGCTGCGGACAAGAATAGGACATGCTAAATTTTTTGCAGAGTCGCGGCCGGATGTTTTGGGGCTGAAACCCGGAAGTTCGGGGCCGCGGCTCCGCAAATGCGGAAGCGGAGAGCACATAGTGTGCTCTCCGCATCACATTCGGCCCCATTCACAATGAATGGGTCCACATCCATTCCGCAGAATTGAGGAATGGATGCGGACAAAAATTGCAGATGTGTGAATGGGGCCTTAGGTCCGGATGCGTTGCCGATGCGTTCAGGGAAAACTGTGCGATTTCACAGGCAAAGCCATTCAGTTTTGCCTGCGATTGCGTTCAGTTGTTCAGTTTTTTCTGCGTGTGTGCAATGTGTTTTGATAAAAAACGGAAGGTTTACAAACAACATCTCCTAGCAGCCATCAGTGAAAAACGCAACGCACCCGCACTTGCTTGCGGATGCAATGCATTTTTCACGCAGCCCCATTAACTTCTATGGGGCTAGGGCTGCGTGAAAAACGCAGAATATAGAACATGCTGCGATTTTCATGCAACGCACAAGTGATGCGTGAAAAAAACGCTCATGTACACAGACCCATTGAAATGAATGGGTCAGGATTCAGTGCGGATGCTATGCATTCACGTCACGCATTGCACCCGCGCGGAAAACTCGCTCGTGTCAAAGGGGCCATCTGCTGTAAGGTAAGCGTCCTGACAGCACCCCAAAAAGCCCTTTTTAGGGCTGGTACATCAGTCTGCTTTTATTTTATTTTTTATATATATATATATATATATATATATATATTGCAGTTGCCTGTCCGTGTATGAGAGGCCGCAGGCCCACAGACTGTACTGTTTGCACACCACTCATATAGGGTGGCACAGTACACCTTGCAGATAAAAAAGTCATTTAATTTTTATCCTTTAATATAATTGCAGTTGCCTGCCAGTGTGTGTCAGGCCCACAGACTGTACTGTGCCCACTGCCCACCACTCATATAGGGTGTCACAGTACATTGCACGGAGCACGCGCAGTGACCTAAAATTCAAAGGAAGCGGGCCGAGCATGGGTCTTTTTCCATCTCCCAGTTCCAAAAATCTATTCACTACATCGGCCCTGGCCCTGATAAGGGACAAAACAGAGATTAAACTGATAGGAATAGTACTTAGTTAACACTAGTTGCATTGGTGGCAAATTCCATTGCAAGTGCCTAAAATTCGAAGGAAGCGGACAGAACAAGCTTTTTTTCTCCCCATGCAAGGATTCAATTCAATACACGTCCCTGATAGGGGACTTAACAAAGATTAAAATGGTAAGAATAGTAATGCACACTATTTGTATTGGTGGCACAGTACATTGCGCGGCCATGCACAGTGCCTCAAATTGGAAATAAGAGGACCGACAAATCATTTTTTTCCATCTCCCAGTTCCTAAAATCTATTTGATACACATCCCCTGATAGGGGACGTAAAAGGGATTAAACTGATAGGAATAGTACTACTTAACACACCACTGATATAGGGTGACACAGTACATTGCACTGCGCACGCGCAGTGCCCCAAATTGGAAGGAAGAGGACCGACCAACCATCTTTTTCCATCTCCCAGTTCCTAAAATCTATTTCATACACCGGCCTCTGATGGGGGACAAAACAGAGATTAAACTGGTAAGAACAGATTTTTTTAGTTTAAAAAAAGAGGACAGCCTCTGCGGAGCTGGGTATTTTTTGGCCGCGTTACTGAACGCTCATGCACAATGGCTGTAGGCTCATGCGTCTTTTTGCGGAGGTGACAAACCTGGTCAGTCAAACCCAAGGCAACATCATTGACCTCATCCCATATGCGTTTTTTTCTGGAGCGTGCCCTGCGAAGAGTGCTGGATCAGGCCGTAGATGAGCATGAAGAGGAAGAGTTATGGTCACCATCACCACCAGAAGCAGCCTTGTCGTCGTCGATTGCTGGACCTGTGGCAACGCAGAGAGACAAGTGAAGAAGAGGAGTCAGAGGAGGAAGGTGGCTTTGAGGAGCTGGAAGACCAACCACAGCAGACATCCCAGGGGCTTTGTTGTCACCTTTCGGGGACCCTTGGTGTTGTACGTGGCTGGGTGGAGGAAGAGACCTTCAATGACGTCAGTGAGGACAAGGAACGGGACATGGCTAGCTTGGTATCCAACCTTGTGCAAATGGGGAGTTTGCGGTTGTGCAAATGGACTGTTTGCGGTGCGTTAAACAGGAGTTTGGTCTGTCAGAGTTTGGTCTGTCACTGTAAAGCGGGAGTAACCCTTACACTACCTGATCGATACAACATCATACCTGATCGTATACACACACTGGATGTTTCAAAGCACGTTATTCCAAACAATTTAGGAATGTTAGGTGATTTATGCCCTTTATGGATTAATACCCGACTCTGCGTCAACTACGTAATTTTCCATGGGAGTTTTGCCATGGATCCCCCTCAGGCATGCCACAGTCCAGGTGTTAGTCCCCTTGAAACAACTTTTCCATCACTATTGTGGCCAGAAAGAGTCCCTGTGGGTTTTAAAATTCGCCTGCTTATTGTAGTCGTTGGCGGTTTGCCGGGTTCGCCCGTTCGTGAACATTTGCAGAAGTTCGAGTTCGTGAACTGAAAATTTTATATTCGCGACATCTCTAGTCATAACTGGACTCTGCGTCATAACTGGACTTTGCGTCCCTTACACACATTATACACTGCTTGTCTGGAGGGTGGTTTGGAGCTGATAGATTTCCTTTTAGTATAATATGAGATTACACTTCATGCCATATCTAATAATTATTATTTTTTCTGTTACGTTAGCTACACAGAGAGTCAAATTATTTTGACCACAGCTAATATCCAGAGTAACTTTTATGTGCAGCACTGACAGCACTTATAGGTGATTAGATAGGCTGGGAGTGACTCAATATGGTCCTGGTAGGTTGTCACAGGTATCTGTAGCCATGCTGACTGCAATACATCCCATAGTTGTTGGAGAGTGCTTGGAAGAGGATCCATAGACTGAACATAGCTGTGTGATATGCTGCGTTGTCTTGCTGGAAGATCCCATTCATCCTGGGGAAGACAATCAGCTTGTATAGGTGTACATGATCTGGAAGGATGGATTCATACCCAAATTGGTTGACTCAATCTGAGAATGCCATGAAAACATTCACAGACCAAAAAAATTCCAACCTCCAGCTTGTGTTCTTCCATCAACGGTTGTAGGGTGATTGTTCTCAGATTTTTCTCACCTGACATGCCAACATCCATCGATTTGATGAAGCAGAAAACATGAGGTCCAATGTCAATACTGCCACAAAAACTGAAGCCATTTGTGCAAATGCAACTTCGTTGGCAGAGGTGCAGTGACCATCCATCTGCCTCAGAGCCCCAAATGTAGTTGGGTTCACTGAAATGTTTTTTTAGACACTCATCTGGTAGCCCCCTGGTTCATTTTGGCTTTGAGCTGCTCCTCTGTAGTGTGTCAGTTCACCCTCACGCACCTGCATAGCCGATGATCACCTTTCACATCAATGGCACATGGTGCTCCACAACTTCCACATCACTTATTCACAATGGTGCCGGTTGTCCACTTACAATACATTTTTTTAACAAAATTTCCAATATCAATTTTTTGAAGACCAGTTTAGTTCTGAAGTCACTTTGAGGAGCTCACATAATAGAAACCACCCATAAATGACCCGATTTTAGAAACTACACCCCTCAAACTTTTCAAAACTGGTTTTAGAAATGTTGTTAAGCATTTAAGTATTCCATAAGAATTAAAGCAAAATAGATGTGAAATTTCAAACTTTCTTTTTTTGCAGATTTTCCATTTTAATAAGTTTTTTCCTGTAACACATCGAGGGTTAACAACAAAACAAACCTCAATATTTATACCCCTGATTCTGCAGTTTGCAGAAACACCCCACATGTGGTCGTATACTGCTGTATGGGCACACGGCAGGGCACAGAAGGCAAGGAGCGCCATATGGTTTTTGGAGGGCAGATTTTGCTGGAATGGTCTTAGGGCACCATGTTGCATTTGAACAGACCCTTAGGTATCCCCACAGTAAAAACCCACCACCCAAGGAATTTTTAAGGGATGTAGTAAGCACTTTGACTCGGTTTGCCGGGTTTGCCTGTACTGCATGCAGGACTTTCGTGTCCGCTCAAAAATCATGTTCTGAGCGGACACCAAACGGACCCTATTAAAGTCTATGGGGTCTTTAGGCTCCGTTGGTGTCAGTTAGGTGTCAGTTATATACACCATCCGTCCTTTCCGTTCTCCTGCTCCTGAACGGAGCCGGAGAACGGAAAAGACAAACGGTGATGTGAACGAGCCCTTAGTTGGGAAACTGTTTTTTTATTTTACACTATTTTTTTTTATTTTTGTTATTTTACACTTTGTGTTCCCCATAAGGTCATACAAGAGCTCTGGGTGACATTTAACTTAACTTTTTTTTTTTTACTATTGATTTATCATGTAACTGGGGCTGACATAGTAGCCCCAGGTACAGGGGGATACACTCCCCCAGCGCTGTACTATGTCTATGGTAGACCCGATAGCTCCTGCACTCCCCCAGCCCCAGCGGTCACACCGGGCTGGGACAGGAAGCGGCATGCTTACTTGCTGTGTACACAGCTCTCTCTCTGGGGTTCCCTGCTGTCACTGACAGCAGGCCCCCGACACAGCAGGTGCACGATTAGCGTGCAGCTGCAATCTTTGAAAAGACGTTCCAAAATGTCCAATCAGAGATAAACCTGACCACCCAGGACGTTTATAGTCAATGGACGGTCAGGAAGTGGTTAAGTATGTTCTGTAGAAAGTGCTCATAATAATGTGACTTGACTGCGTGGCACTACATTTTAAGTGTTAATTCATTTGTCACATTTACAGTGCATCTGGAAAGCCTTCAGACCCTTTCACTGTTTTCATATTTTGTCATGTTGCGGTCTTGTGTTTATAAGGATACGTTCACACGACAACATTTGTCGTGCGACATTAAGTCACGTGACAAATAGGGCACAACTCCACTGCAACATTTGTCTCGTGACATTTTGTCGCACCAATGTCGCGCGACAATTTTTATAATGGGAGTTTATGGTGTCGCATTGCGACATGCGACATCTTGAATGGATTTATTGTGACTGTCGCGTCGCAGTCGCAGCATGTTGCAATGCGACACCATAGACTCCCATTATAAAAATTGTCACGTGACAATAGTGCGACTTATTTTCGCGCAACAAATGTTGTCGTGTGAACTTACCCTAAAAAGAAATTCAAGTTTCCCCCCCATCAATCTGCACTCAATCCCCCTTAATAAATAAAAAAATAGACACAGAATTTTAGAAATGTTAGCTAATTTTTAAAAAGGAAAAACTAACATTTTCGTATTGACAGAAGTATTCAGAACCTTTGACTTGAAATTTAGCTCTGGTGGCTTACCATCTCTCTGACCCTAAGTTCACACCTGAGCGTTTTACAGCGCGTTCAAACGTGCTGTAAAACGCTCAACACATGAAAACCAATGCTTTCCTATGGCCCTGGTTCTCACTTGAGCGTTTTACAGCGCGTTTGAACGCGCTGTAAAACGCCCGACGCATAAACAAGTACTTGAGCTTTTTTTGGGGCGTTTGTCGCGCGTTTTGTGATTGACACAACAGTAGTCAATCACAAGAACTTGCGTACTAAAGCGCGTTTCCTATTTGCCAAAACGCGATGAAATACGCGCGACAAAAATGCGCGTTAAACGCGCATTTCAAGAATGCTCAGGTATGAACCCAGGGTTAATCATCTTTGAGATGTTTCTACATTTTGATTGGAGTCCACCTTCTGGTAAATTTAGTTAATTGGACATGATTTGGAAAGACACAGCCCTGTCTATATAAGGTATCAGAGCATGCATATTAGGCTTCATTCACATCACGGTTCAGCCTTTCCGTTCTCCTGCTCCGTTTAGGAGCAGTAGAATGGAAAGGACGGATTCGGCACATACTGAGCCGAACAAAGCCTAAAGACCCCATAGACTATAATGGAGTCCATTGGGTGTCTGCTTGCACTACTTTTGTCTCCACTCCAAAATCATCTTCTGAGCGGACACCTAACAGACCCCATTATAGTCTTATAGGGTCTTTAGGCTCCGTTCTGCTCAGTTAGGGCTCAGTGAATGGAGCAGGAGAATGGAAAGGGTGAACGGTGATGTGAATGAAACCTTACAGCAAAGAGCAATGAGGGGAAAAAAAAATGCATGTAGAGCCCAGATCCATATGTAAATCTTGTGGCATATACCCAAGAAGACTGGAGACTGTAATTTGCTGCCAAAGGTGCTTCAATACTTATGTCAATGCATTTTTAATTAAGAGAGATTAAGTGCAGGGGGGGGGGGGGGGGACGTGATTTTTAACCTAAAATGTGTCTGAAGAATTTCCGAATGCACTGTATTTTGTAGGATCGGGCTACACGACGACATGTGTCGCGCGATACATAGGGCACATCTACACTGTAACATGTGTCGTGCTAGATTAATATCGCGTGTCAGTTTTTAGAATTATAGTATATGGTGTTGCACTGCGACATGCGACATGCTGCGACTGCGACACGACAGTAGCAGAAATATCTATCTTGGATGAACTATCATTATAAAAATTGTCGCGCGACATTGGTGCGACAAAATGTCAAGCGACACATGTCGTCGTGTAGTCCTAGCCTTAAAGTTTTGGATTTCTGACTTTCTATAACTACTAGATAACCTAAAAATAATGTTTGTAAGGTTGGTGTCTCTAATAAAGCTTTTAAGAAAGTTTCATAAATAAGTGTATGGTAGTTCTTATAATAAGATTGTTATTTTTTTTTAAAGTTTCATAAATAAGCGTATGGTAGTTCTTATAATAAGATTGTTATTTTTTTTTTAAGTTTCATAAATAAGCGTATGGTAGTTCTTATAATAAGATTGTTACTTTTTTTTTAAGTTTCATAAATAAGCGTATGGTAGTTCTTATAATAAGATTGTTATTTTTTTTTAAAGTTTCATAAATAAGCGTATGGTAGTTCTTATAATAAGATTGTTATTTTTTTTTTAAGTTTCATAAATAAGCGTATGGTAGTTCTTATAATAAGATTGTTACTTTTTTTTTATTACATGGCAACAGAATTATTTTAGATAGTAAAGCCTGCCCAGGGGAGTTATAGAAATGCAATGCAGAATGTAGATGGATCACAGATGTGTCAGAGCAGAAGTGACATGGGGCTTAGGCAGTAGACAGGTGGCAACAGAGCGAAGAGAACATGCGTGGCAGGTGATCAAACCAGAAATGGAAACACAAATGCCAGTAAAATCTCCAAAATTCATTTAAAGATTTAGTCAATTTGTAACACAATTATATGATTTTATAAGGATTAAAATATGCCACCCTGCAACCTAGCTGGTAATTTTATTATAGTTGTACTACAGTACGTTTATAAAGGATACTTGAATCATCATATCATTTATTTAAAATACTGCTCTTAAACCACTTCCATAAACCCCTGTCTTTGCACAATAAAATGGAATAGCTCAGGAATCAGTTTTGTTTAGTTCATATTTAGGCCTAATTCACACGTTCGTATTTTTTTTCCGCATTATTTCCGCAAAAATGCGGAAATAATGCAGAAGATATGCGGACCCATTCATTTCAATGGGTCCGCAAAAGTTGTGGAGAGCATTCCGTATGCTCTCCGCATCTGCAAATCCTTTCATTTCCGCAATGCGGAACCGTAAAAAAGTAGAGCACGTCCTACTTTTGTCTGCAAATTGCGGATCGTAGCCCCATTGAAGTGAATGGATCCGCATAAATACTGGATGACATACGGAAAGGTTACAAAAGTCATCCGCATGTCATCCGTATTTGCGGATCCGTAATTACGGATCTACAGGAAATGAAAAGTTACCCTGGAAACATTTTTTTTTTCTTGTTCTTCCAGATTTTTGCGGAAATACGGAAACACGGAAGGTATACGGAGACACTAAAAAACAAAAACGGAAGAATTTTGCGGAAACACGGATCCGCAAAAAAAGGACGTACCGTGATTCTGGAAAGAAAAATTACTGACGTGTGAATAAGGCCCTAGGCCTAATTCACACGTCCGTAGTGTGTTTTGTAGAAACACGGAAACACGGATCTGCAAAACACGGACGGCTGCAATGTGCATTCCGCATTTTGCGGACCGCACATTGCTGGCACTATATAGAGAATGCCTTTTCTTGTCCGCAAGGACATGTTCTATTTTTAATACCTCAACACTGCCACCACAAAGGCTTGTTTTGAGGGCTCACACTCTTAGGCCTCTTGCACATGAACGTGTGCGCCCCGTGCCCATGCTGAGGGGCGCAAATTGCAGCCCGCAATGCATGGGCACCATTCCGTGGCCAATCCGCATCACGGATGCGGACCCATTCATTTCAATGGGTCTGCAAATCCGGAGATGCGGAATGGTGTGGAACGGAAAGACGGAACGGAACACTACGGAGTGCTTCCGTGGTGTTCTGTTCCGTACTTCCGTCCCGCAAAAAGATAGAACATGTCCTATCTTTTTGCGGAACGGTCAGATCACGGACCCATTCAAGTGAATGGGTCCGCGATCCGCTGCGGCTGACCCACGGTCGGTGCCCGTGCATTGCAGGCCGCAATTTGTGACCCGCAGCACGGGCAAGGGGTGCACACGTTCGTGTGCAAGAGGCTTTACAGGAAGCCTTCAGTTACTGCCTCCTATTTATATATAATGCAAGTTTTTTACTTAAATATTACAATTTCCTTCTGAACTATTATCTTAACATGTAGCTTTATGTGCTTCAAGCTTAGCACATGGATTCATTCAAGAACCCAAGACAGGACTCATTAATCCCTTAGTGACCATGCCTGTTTGGGCCTTAATCACCAAGCCAGATTTTGGAAATCTGACATTTGTCACTTTAGCACTTTCTCGTCACATATTGTACTTTACTTAGGGTCCTTTCACACTTGCGTACTGAGGATCCAGCAGGCACTTCCGTCCTGCCGGATACGTCAGAACGCAAGTCGTCTGAAGCATTAGAAGACTGATCAGGATCCTGATCAGTCTTCGAAATGCTTTCAGGTTACTATGGCAGCCAGGACGCTATTAAAGTCCTGGTTGCCATATTAGGAGTGGGGAGCGGGGGAGCGGTATACTTACAGTCCGTGCGGCTCCCGGGGCGGTCCAGAATGACGTCAGAGCGCCCCATGCCCATGGATCACGTGATCCATGCGATCATGTGATCCATGCTTGTGGGGCGCCCTGGCGTCACTCTGGAGCGCCCAGGAGCCGCACAGATGGTAAGTATACTGCTCCCCGCTCCCCACTACATTTTATCATGGCAACCAGGACTTTAGCGTCCTGGCTGCCATGGTAACAGTGAGAAAAGCTAAGCGTCGGATCCGGCGATGTGCCGAAACGACGTTTAGCTTAAGGCGGATCCGGATTAATGCCTTTCAATGGGCATTAATTCCGGATCCGGCCTTGCGGCAAGTGTTCCGGATTTTTGGACGGAACAAAAAGCGCAGCATGCTGCGGTATTTGCTGCATCCAAAAAACGTTCCGGTCCTGAACTGAAGACATCCTGATGCATCCTGAACGGATTTCTCTCCATTCAGAATGCATGGGGATGATCCTGATCAGGATTTTTCCGGCATAGAGACCCGACGACGGATCTCTATGCCGGAAAACAAAAACGCCAGTGTGAAAGGACCCTTAGATGGCAACATTTTAACGATAAAATATGCATATCTTTATTTAAAAACTTAAAAATCTATGACAATTTGTAAAAACTGGCATATTTTCCTATTTTCAATTGCAATATTTCACATACATACATAAATACTATTCAATATCTTTATTAGAAATATAATTCCACATCTTTACTTTGTTTTGGCTGCACTTACAAAAAACACAAAATTTGCTTGAAAATGTTTTAGGCCCCATTCCACAGTTGTAATGCCGTTGAGCTGCCAAAACAATGGAAAACCCCCATAAATGACCCCATTTTGAAAACTAGACCCTATAAGGTATTCATCTAGGGGTTTAGTGAGCTTATAGACCCCCTAGTTTTATGTAGAAATTAATGCTAAGCAGGCGGGAAAAAAAATATTTTTCATTTTTTACACAAAAGTGTCAATTTAAAGACAGTTTTTTTTTTCTACACAGCAAATGAAAATGAAGAAGTACACCCCAAAATGTATCACTCCATTTTTCCTGTCTTCAGAAATATAAGATTAGGGCCACAATGGGGATGTCTTGATACACGGCAGGGCCCAAATATAAAGGAGCACCTGGGGCCTTTCAGATCATAAACTGAAAATGGTTCAGGCCCCATTGCGCACATGTAATGGCGTTGAACTGAAAAATGATAGAAAACCCTTATAAATGACCCCATTTTGAGAACTAGATCCTTAAAGCATGCATCTAGTGTTGTAGTGAGCATGCTGAGTGCAAGATTATTATAGAATGAAATAATGAGTATATATGGTTTAATTCAAATTGTTAATACAATTTTCACAGGAAATTTGAGAAAAATTGGAAATTGGAGAAAAAATATGTCTTAGAAATATGAAATATCTCTTAGAAATATTCCACATTCTAATCTTTCTGGCGCATACAGATGAGAAGTGAAGCTGTCCACTTATAAGGGAGGCAGATTTCTAAAAAGGCATTTGCCTGTACATATGACTATGTCTCGCCAACAAAGCAGTTGTCCCACATTTCTGTCATTCTGATTCTGTTGTGAGCAGCATTCTGGTCTGACATATAATTACTTATTGCAGAAAAAAAAATGTACTGTAGTGGGGGCGGCCATCTTAACAGAATAGTGAAATTGCAGTTTTATGCAGACTGGTTGCTAAGGGCTGAATCTTATTAAATAAGGGGTAAGTAAGTCTAACAGTTATTGATTCAGGTATATTATCATATTAGTAACTACATATATGAAAACTGAAATTAGTGTCTAAATGTGACAGTTATCCTTTAATCAAACATACAGTAAGGTAGCTGATTAAAATAACTAATCTTTGCATTTTATAAAACAGACAAAGACAGACTTACAGACATTTACCCTAGCCTGCCTATCATAAAATCTTATTACATAAAACAGTCAATTGACAACACAGAACAGTTCTCCCCTATGGCCGCCAAGCACCAGGTATATGCAGGGCCATCAACCCATCAGACAGATAGATCATCAGCATACCTTAGCAAGGCAGCCTGGGTTTTAACCAGTTTTTCCAAAAGGAAAATTGTCTGTTTAGTGTTCGGTATCTAGGGGGACCTGTGCACATAGATGATTATCATTAGGGTGACAAAAAATTTTATTTATTTTTTTTAATATGCCACCTAGCTCTCATCTCAATGATTAGGAAGGCTGCATAGTTTATTTTTTTTTTTTTTGCCATTGTTCAAAGCCTAACTTTATAATCTTTCTATTCTGTTTTGTCATATAAACTCATTTGCATAACATGGGACTATGGGAAAGCCATGCAAATCGTGTTTCAGTTTACAAACATGGCAGATACTGCTATATTGCTCATTAGCATTTCTTGGTCATGTGTATGCAAATGAGTTTTAAATGTTGGGAAATGTTTATGCAGCTCTCTTAGGCAGTGAGAGAGGAGTTAGGCTGGCATATAAAATTACAATTTTTGTTGCCCTAATGATAATGGTCTAGGGTCCAGGCCCCTCTAGATAGCCAACCAATTCTAACCAATTTCTCTCCTTTTGGATTGAGAACTTATGTTTGAAAGCTCATGATTGTCATTGTAAGGTATGCTGACACCCTGTCTTATGGATAGATAGTCAGCCTGCACATACCTGGCTTTTGGCATGATCTGAGTGGTTTATGTTAAATGTGACTAGAAAATGATCATTAATGATATATCATTTTTAGAAAGGGCTTTTCTTGGTTTGAGGGTTGGGGTGGACAGAGGACACTAGTTAATACTCTCCCTGCTCTAACACTACAGCTTTAAATTGAATTCACTATGCCTGGCTTTGGTAGAAAGGAAAGCTGAATGTAAGAATGCAGGGCATCGAACATAACATAGTGTTTGCTGGCAGGAGCGAACGTGAACAAGCAATGTTTGCAGGGAACTGTTCGCTGTTGAACAGTTCGGGACATCTCTACCCACGTAGTAGAAGGGACAGAAACGCTGGGTGGAAAATGAGATGAAGTGGCGACTTCTATCACCATAGGGGTCTGGGGATGGAAGCAGAACTAGAGTCCCCGCTATCGGAAAACATTTTCGCGTCTAAAGCGGTGTCGGATTCAGAGTTTTCAGAGCATAGAAATTCATATTACTGCTCTGCACTATATAATCTTTGAGCCATTTTTTTTATACTAAAAAGCACAGAAAGAAAAAAATTCCATATATCCCACCCTAAAAATTAAAAGTAAATGTTTGCTAGCGTCAGTAGCTGACCGACAATTATGGATGGACCCTAACAGATGCCAATTGACCGACTAACAGATGGACAGTGACAGAGGGCCTCTGACTGCCAGTGACAGACGGCCAGTGACAGATGGCCTCTGACCGCCAGTGACATACGGACAAACGGTCCCTAATGAAAGGATGTAACTGACCGTCCCTAATAGACGCCAAATGATGGACGCCCACTGACCGACTGTAACAGGCGCTTCGTGATGGACGGACAGTTTATAAATTGATTTTCTTTTTTTTTCCCAAAGTAAATCGCACAGACAGGACAGAAGTCTGATCTTTCTCTCTCTCTCTCTCCTCACAGAACAACTGCACTGAGGGAAGAGAGAAGCACAGCCCATGTCCTGACTGTGTTATTAAATATAATGGATGTGATCTCTATGATAGGTTTATCATGGAGACCACATGATCAGGGACCAATAGTAATGGTCCCTGATGGTTACTGTGCTGAAGGCAGATCTTCAGCACAGTAACCAGTATGCATGTCTGCGCCATGTCTGGTTTTTCATGCCTTATGAACTTTCTCTTTCCATATCCATCCCCCCATCCTCCGTTGTCACTATGGAGGATCGGAGTATAGCTAGATTCTTGAGTTTTATGATGCCAGCCCTGTGTTATCTCAGATTTCTGAGGTATGACGAGCTAGAATGCAACTTAAGAGGCCCTAGATGACCAGACACAGATCTGCATACACAATCTCTAGTAACTATAACCTGTAATATTATTACACTCCAGAAATACATCCAGGCAGCGTCAGGCTGGGGTACCCATGGCCCACCAGTAAAATTCATTCTGGGGCCCACTGTAAAGCTACATGCATATACTACCTGCCCACACTACCCAGTTTTTTATATGGACATACGCAATGTACTGTTTAGCATCTCAGCCAGCTTATCTATATCTCAGTCTACTGTGACATGTGCCACTTGAGCAGGGAGTAGGGGACTAGGGGCCAACCTTGCTCACTGGCCCACCGGGGGATTCACATGTTCCCCTGTGGATCAGGCCCCTCGTGAACTCTTTTAGTGAATTCAGCATCTCCACCTCCTCAGGCAGAGAGTTCCATAGTCTCACTGCTCTTACAGTACAGAATCCTCTTCTATGTTTGTGTGCAAACCTTCTTTCCTCCAGACGCAGAGGATGTCCCCTTGTCACAGTCCTGGGGATAAATAGATGATGGGAGAGATCTCTGTACTGACCCCTGATATATTTATATATAGTTATTAGATCTCCCCTTTGTCATCTTTTTTCTAAAGTGAATAACCCTAATTTTGATAATCTTTCAGGGTACTGAAGTCCGCCCATTCCAGTTATTACTCTCCAGCTCTGCTATGTCTGCCTTGTTCACAGATGCCCAGAACTGTACACAGTACTCCATGTGTGGTCTGACTAGTGATTTGAAAAGTGACAGGACCATGCCCCTTTTTGGCCTTGGCAGCAGCTGCCTGACACTGGTTTCTATAGCTTTGTTTGCTGTTCACTAAAATTCCTAGGTCCTTTTCCATGTCAGTGTTACCCAGTGTTTTACCATTTAGTATGTACTGGTGACTTGCATTATTCCTTCCCATGTGCATAACTTTACATTTGTCAATGTTAAACCTCATCTGCCACTTCTCTGCCCAAGCCTCCAATCTATCCAGATCCATCTGTAGAAGTATACTGTTATCTTCTGTGTTAATTACTTTATACAGTTTAGTGTCCCAATACTGACACCTGTGGTACCCCACTAGTGACTGTGACCCAATCTGAGTGTGTACCATTAATAACCATCCTCTGTTTTCTATCACTGAGCCAGTTACTTACCCACATACAGGTATTTTCCCCAGTCCAAGAATTCTCATTTTATATTCTAACCTTTTATGTGGTACAGTGTCAAATGCTTTGGAGAAGTCCAGATATACTACATCCATTGATTCGCTGCAGTCAAGTGTAGAACTTAAAAAATCACAGAAAATAATGCACTATAATAATAGATGCAAGCATAACATATGGACTAAGCCCTCACTCTTGATAAAATCTGAGACACTTGGTCAATACATTTTGATCAAAATACATCAAAGCCCACCTACCAAGCCCACCTACCAGGCGACAAGGTGGTATCAGTTCAGGAGGGTTCCTATGCTAGCCTATTCATGCTGTAGCACATTTTTCAGGAGCACAGTCCCTGCACATATGGTGTGCTGCCCCTTGTTACCTCCATGTGCATCAGCAACCGATGGGAGGAGAGACACACACACCTATATGCACCACCTTAATCAAGGTCACCTATTAGATCAGTTTTACTGCATAATGAACGCCCCCCAAAAAAAAAAAAAAAATCAAAGTACTTTATTAATACATGTTAAATCATCCTAAAATTAACCACGGCAGCGTATATATACATATATAGCAAACAATAAGATACACTGTGCATGTAGTGATACAAATTTCATATCTCACATGGGCTTAGTACATCATGATATAGCGCCTTATCCTATCAACCTAACTCATACAATTCATGTAAATAAAGTGCTTAGTGCAATCCCAAAAATAAATAATAATGAGAAGGCAGAACACATCAATAGAAGGTAAGCGTCAACCTCTAAATGTAAGCCAAAATTAGAATCAGATGGTACAAGAGCGTGTATAATGAAAATATAAACTAGTGTGGCTCGAACCCCGATGTGCGTTTCGCCTTAAGCTTCCTCAGGGGATAACACACTACTAACTACTAACCTATTTATACCCTGTTAATTATCTCAAATTAAAATCAAATAAGGATCAATTGCTATACCTTAACCCACATGTCTCTGCTCCATTTGTAAGGCGTGCGTTCCACTGTGCTTCGCATGATGTCATTTCCTCCCTAGATATCAATATAACACAATGCCCCCTTGATATAGAAAATACATTCTCTATAGTTATTAAAGATAGATTCAGGGGAGGGGAGGCATCGTATGCCCAAAGTCTATAAAACATTCGGCCCTCCAAGAGTATTGGCTAAAGTCCCCTGGACCGTATTCGGCCTTGGAACGCTTAAAGGAGTAACCGGAAATTCTGGTATGTGTTCCAAGGCGGAGCGCCCACTAAGGTATCGTGAGATCACGCCTCCATAAGCCAGGGACACTAATATATATGTTTTCCATAGTGGACTGCACTCAGCAAAATCACTATGCGTTATCCACTCTGAAACGCAAGCCCCTACATCACAGCAATCTGAATCCTCCAGTTCGTATGGAATAAAGATGTAGATGCCTTATGCAACTGCAATACTAACAATGTGATACTAATGTGAACTAATAATATTATATAAAGAACTACATGATTATAAAGAAAACAATAATAATACTGACAAATAATTACATAATTAAAAATATAAAAATACATATATTACTATGTAAAGCCAAATAGACATAATAAAGTGCCAAGTGACATGCCATGCAGAGTGAAAGTGCAAAGTGCAAGTGAAAGTGCAAAAAATAAACAAACTCAAAAGCGAAAATGTGAAAAAAGACATATTAAAAAAATACATAATAATAAATACAGATGAATTCATGATTAATAAATTATTAAAAACCTTAACACACATAATGTAACCAAGATGCAAATATAGTGTATTGGATAAAAAATAAGTGCCAATTCATATGTGCAAAATAGCAATTCATATACGCCTAACTATTGCGCCCCAGTACGTCATTCATTTGCAGTCATGGCCGTAAATGGTGGCACCCCTGAAATTTTTCAAGAAAATGAAGTATTTCTCACAGAAAAGTATTGCAGAAACACATGTTTTGCTATACACATGTTTATTCCCTTTGTGTGTACTGGAACAAAACCAAAAAAGGGAGGAAAAAAAGCAAATTGAATATGATGTCAGACCAAACTCCAAAAATGGGCTGGACAAAATGATTGGCACCCTTCACTTAATATTTGGTTGCACACCCTTTGGAAAAAATAACTGAAATCAGTTGCTTCCTTTAACCATCAATAAGCTTCTTACACCTCTCACCCAGAATTTGGACCACTCTTCCTTAGCAAACTGCTCCAGGTCTCTATTATTGGAAGGGCACCCTTTCCCAACAGCAATTTTAAGATCACTCCACAGGTGTTCAATGGGATTTAGATCTGGACTCATTGCTGGCCACTTCAGAACTCTCCAGTACTTTGTTGCCATCCATTTCTGGGTGCTTTTTGACATATGTTTGGGGTCATTGTTCTGCTGGAAGAACCAAGATCTCGGACGCAAACCCAGCTTTCTGACACTGGGCTCTACAGTGCGACCCAAAATCCGTTGGTAATCCTCAAATTTCATGATGCCTTGCACATACTCAAGGCACCCAGTGCCAGAGGCAGCAAAAGAACCCCAAAACATCAATGAACCTCCACCATATTTCACTGTAGGTACTGTGTTCTTTTCTTTGCAGGCCTCATTCCGTGTTCGGTAAACAGAAGAATGATGTGCTTTACCAAAAAGCTCTGTCTTGGTCTCATCTGTCCACAAGATGTTTTCCCAGAAGGATTTTGGCTCACTCAAGTTCATTTAGCAAAATGTAGTCTTGCTTTTTTATGTCTCTGTGTCAGCAGTGGGGTCCTCCTGGGTCTCCTGCCATAAAGTTTCATTTAATTTAAATGTCGACGGATAGTTCGCGCTGACACTGTTGCTCCCTGAGCCTGCAGGACAGCTTGAATATTTTTGGAACTTGTTTGGAGCTGCTTATCCACCATCCGGACTATCCTGCCTTGACACCTTTCATCAATTTTTCTCTTCCGTCCACACCCAGGGAGATTAGCTACTGTGCCATGGGTTGCAAACTTCTTGATAATGTTGCGCACTGTAAACAAAGGCAAATCTAGATCTCTGGACATGGAGTTGTAACCTTGAGATTGTTGATATTTTTCCACAATTTTAATTCTCAAGTCCTCAGACAGTTCTCTTCTCCTTTTTCTGTTGTCCATGCTTAGTGTGGCACACATAGACAGACAATGCAAAGACTAAGTGAACTTCTTTCCTTTTTATCTGCTTTCAGGTGGGATTTTTATATTGCCCACACCTGTTACTTGCTCCAGGTGAGTTTAAAGGAGCATCACATGCTTGAAACAATCTTATTTATCCACAATTTTGAAAGGGTGCCAATAATTTTTTCCAGCCCATTTTTGGAGTTTGGTGTGACATTATGTCCAATTTGCTTTTTTCCTCCATTTTTTGGTTTTGTTCCAATACACACAAAGGGAATAATCATGTGTATAGCAAAACATGTGTTACTGCAATACTTTTCTGTGAAAAATACTTTATTTTCTTGAAAAATTTCAAGGGTGCCAACTAGAGATGAGCGAACATTAAAAAAAAGTCCGTTGTTCGGCGTTCGGGTGGTGGTAAGTCGCGCATCCCGTTATGGATTCCACTATAGCGGCATATGGAATCCATAAGGGGCGGCTGCCACCAACCCGAACTTTTGCACAGCCGAAGGACCTGGGGTGACGTCACTGTCATGTGACCAGTGCAGGGGGCGTGGCTCAGCACGGGATCAAATCCAGTGCTGAGCCATGCCCCCTGCACTGATCACATGACAGTGACGTCACCCCAGGTCCTTCGGCTGTGCAAAAGTTCGGGTTGGTGGCAGCCGCCCCTTATGGATTCCATATGCCGCTATAGTGGAATCCATAACGGGATGCGCGACTTACCACCACCCGAACGCCGAACAACGGACTTTTTTTTAATGTTCGCTCATCTCTAGTGCCAACATTTACGGCCATAACTGTTGTCCCTTAGACCCAAAAGCTTTGGTAGGACTCATGCGAACAAGAATATCTTGTAGATTTTTCTCCCGTCTTTAAGTCACAGCAGGATGAACAGGTAAGTATTGTTTCAAAATATTTTCGTAGAATTAAAAGAAGTAATAAACCTGATTTTATTATGAGGGCATAAGCCCTACCAAAGCTTAAGATACACCGACTGCCATTCTATCTTGTCACTACTGTTAGCCAAATCCTGGAGGCTTAGCAATTGATTGTCGGTAAGGGTGATTTCTGGAACTAGGGAGGGCATCTGAACTGTTGCTGCCTTCCTAACAGCAGCCTCTTTTGCTGCCTGATCAGCCAGGGTATTCCCTTTTGCTATGTGCGTTTCGAGACCAGCATGTGCCTTACAATGGTTAATAGCAACTTTGCTTGGTAATAGGATGGCGGCCAGGAGATCATGCACTAGGGTGGAATGTGAGAATTGCTTCCTATCTGCAGCTATGAAGCCTCTTCTCTGCAAGATTACCCCATGATCATGGACAACCCCAAATGCGTATTTGGAATCGGTGTATATATTTACATCTCTCCCCTCAAAAAGACAACAAGCCCTAGTGAGGGCAATAAGTTCAGCTGTTTGGGCTGACTGAAAAGGTATAGGATTTGATTCTAGAATAACATCAGAGAGTTGAACCACAGTGTATACTGCATGATAAGTGTTGTCATTAGGGCAGGAAAAGGATCCATCCACAAAAACATCAGGTGCTCCTTCAATGGGTGTGGACTGTAAGTCAGGCCTAGGTGAGGTATGGTCATGTATAAGTTCAGGACATACATGGGGAGGAGGCAAATCATCCTGCTCTCCCTTGTATCCAGTATAACCATTGGACCGAATGTGGGTGCTGAGTATGTGATATGAAGCTGCGGATTGGATAGCAGCAAAACTTCATATCCACTCAGTCTTTGTGCTGACATATGTTGTGTATGTATGTTCTTCAAAAGGGTCTGAACATTGTGTGAGGTATGCAGAGTGGTAGGATGACCTAGGGTGATAGGCGTAGCCATCTCAGCAACCATAGCGCAAGCTGCCAAACTCCTGAGACACACAGGCATGCCCTGAACCTGTATGGGAACCACCTTTGAGAAAAAAGAAACAGGACGGTATTTGCCTCCATGGTCTTGCGCCAGGACACCCGCCATGGTTTTACAATTGTCCCTGGCAAATAAGTGAAACATCACGCCATAGTCTGGTAGGCCCAAACCAGGACTTGAAACCATAGAACATTTCAAATGACTAAAAGCTTGTAACATTTCCTCAGACCATTTAATGAAATCAGGCATATCAGTATTAGTGGCTTGTCTCAGAATATTATCATAGTAGGAACAATCAGCAATCCATTGGCGGCAGTAACCAATCATGCCAAGAAAGGTCAACATGTCTTTCTTGGTTTGTGGGTGGGGCAGACTCAGTACGGCAGTAATTCTAGCATGGCTGATTTTCCTCTCACCTTTACTGAGAACAAAGCCCAAATACTCAACACTTTCCATACACCATTGTAATTTCTTCCTAGAAACTTTGTGACCATATTCACATAACCACAGTAAGAGACTAACACAGTCTGCCTGGCAAGCTTCCCGAGTAGAACTACAAATGAGGAGATCATCCACATATTGTAGAAGGACAGAACCATGAGGGGCAGTCCAAGGGCACAGTGTAACTTGGAGGACAATGGAGTAGACTACTGGGGAGTCTACATAACCCTGAGGCATTCTACACCAAATATACTGGCGAAATTTGAATGTGAACGCAAAAAGTGTCCGTGTCTTCCCGTCAACTGGGACAGAAAAAAATGGATTCTTTAAATCAGAGAAAAACTCTGCATGGGCAGGAATAGCTGATAGCAGAGATGGTACGTCTGGAACCACAGGGGCTATGGGTATGATCTGTGCATTTACCGCTCTAAGATCCTGGACAAACCTAAAGGTATTATCAGCCTTTCTCACTAGGTTGATGGGTGTATTAAAGGGGGAAATAATTTCCTCAATAAACCCTGCCTCTAGGAATTCCATCAACATAGACTCTATCCCCTTTTCTTTTTCTGGGGAAAGGGGGTATTGTTTAATATAAACAGGTGCAGCGCCGGGCTTAAGCATTGCCTTATATGGTGTACAAGAGATAAGGCCAACAGCTTGGTCAGTATTTGCCCAGACCTCAGGAGGGACCGAATCAAGTAGCGGATCCTGAGGTTGGCTTTCCACATATAAAACATGAATAGGCAAAACTGAGGATGTGACATGTAGGTGTCCCGTCTTGCTAACCCCTAACTGCAACTGTAACAGAACAAACAAATCCCTCCCTAATAAATTCACAGGACAATTTGGAATGATCCTAAAACTGTGTGTGAACATTGACTGGTGCTTGTATGGATGTTGGATCGAGAGAGGAGGAGTATTATAAGATCTGGTCAGTATCCAATTAATTCCCACAGAGGGCTCAGCATTCTCTCTTGGACCACTATAATAATCCTCACATATAGTACTACTAGTAGCACCAGAGTCTACAAGAAAAGGGAGAGGACGTCCCTCTATGGATAACATAATCAGTGGTGATTCCTTATAGTGGTTTGTGATGAGAGTAAATGCTGGGATACTGTCCCACGGGCTTCCTCATTGTGATGTCTGTTGCCCCCAAGCTACAGGAAAACGAGGGGTATTATGCTGGGGCTGTGGCAGTGTTTAACAATCTTATTAATATTATCTAATTAAATTGGCTCAAGCATGCTCCTACAGTCCATATGTCACTCTTGACTCATCTGTAGGCAGAGAAGAGAAGGAGTACAACCCGAAGCTGTGTGCCCCCCCTCTCTTCACCACCCCGCGCAGCATAAACACATAGCTCGGCTAGCACTTGAGATAATTTACAGATATTTAGTCTTCACAAGGTAGTGAGGGTGGCACTGCTCAACTCTGTATAATACTTGGCATAAAAAATAGGCAGCGACCGGGACAGCTAGTCTATCAAAGTCAGTAAGGGTGGTGCTCAGCAAACAAAAAGATATCTATTGATGTTGTCCACATAGATGAAAAAAGTATAGAAGGCGGCACTCACCATGACTTGAAAAAATGTTTGATGCTTTATTGGATCACTCACATGAAACAAGCGTGGGCTGGGGCGGACAACTGCTCACTAGCATGCAGTTTACAGAGATTGTCCGGGCTCAGAGTTGATCACGGACATATTCTTTCACCATGTCCATATGGAAGGTGTCATTAGCCCCTTCCCGAGGAAACAAATGTATACTCTTCATCCCTCTGTCCATCCTGCCATAGTATCCACCCAGGGAGTAACTAAATAATAATCAGTCCCACAGACCCGTGCAACATAATCCTTACATGTTACTCCTACATAAGGGTGGGTGGGGGGGGGGGTGGAGAGACCTTTCCTTGCTTTGCACCCATTTCTTATAATTTAATTGAGACGGAGGCGGAGCAGAACTCTCCCCAGGACTGGCTGTACTGAACTGTGAAAGTTCTGACAATACCTGTCAACTGGGTAGGGGACATATGTCTGTGCTCAACTTCCTTCTCAACTGCCTGTTAGTATTATCCTTTCAAACCGTCACTGGCATTTACCAGGTTCTGGGTTAGCGGATTTCCCCTCGCCAGAGTGGTGGGGCATCTTACGGTTCTCCAGGACATACAATAAAGTTAGTACAGATATTACAACAGTATGCGCTGCTCACCTCAGCGAGGAAAAAATAAATAAAAAAATAAATAAAAATTCACAATATCATGAAATGCTTACCGTCAGAGAAAAAAAATTACTCAATGCTTCATAACATCATAACATACAAGAGAGAATAGGAAAGCGACAGATAAGAAGCGATAGGAATAGGCTGTCAAGAGAAACCAAAATTCCTCTTTTAAATTCTTCCCTAAAGAATTTATCTCATAGGGCTAGAGACTATTTACAGTTTATCTTGCCTGAAGACCGACTGTCCATCTTACCTAAAGATAGAGCCACTATTTACAGTCCTGCTTGCCAAAAGCAGGCCGCCTACCTTGCCAAAAGATAGGTTCCCTATTTACAGTCCAGCTTGCCTAAAGCCGACCTCTATTTTGCCAAAAGATAGATACTATTCCTTTCAGTGTGTCTAAATTCGGTTCAATATAGAAATAACAGAGAGTCTTCAGAAAGCATCGGAAGCCCACAATCCTTAAAAAGAAAAAAGATAGGCAGGAAGCTCCCGGACTCACCGAAGCGTGCCTGTATTCTATCACGGACAAGCCCCCAGCTGAAAGAGTTAGTGTATTTCTGCAGCCTGGTTCCTCTTTCATTCCGTGAGTCAGACGTCTGGAGAGCTGTGTCAGAAAGAAGCACCAAGCCAGTGACCTTCAAACACAACTCTGGTTTATTCTTATTCAGTGTCTACCTTATATAGTACATACATACATAACAAGAGATAGCTCTGTTTCACATTCCATTGTAACAGGCAGAGACCTTGCCATATATGGAAATAAGGCTAATGTAAATATATCCCCCCTCTAGCATGATCTCACCCACCATCCTATCATCCATCCATACCATATGGCTTATTCTATTTAACCCTTCAGGTACCTGCTCAAATAATTGTGACCCCCCCGTGTTGGCGATCGCAGCAAACCGTTTCTGGGTAATACACCACCAATCACCATCCTGCAATCCTGAGCGGTTATGGTGACATCATCAGGGTCGGCTCTCATTGGTCGGCTGGGCGCGCGTGCGATACAAATTACTGCAGAGCTCCTCTCCTCCTCCTTTTGTGTCTGGGAGCCGAGGAGAGAGAAGTGTTGCACGATCACCAGAGCTGCAGCCAGCACCACCTTCACCCAGGTATTTAGGGAAAGGTTAGGGATAGGCTAGGTTAGGCAGGGATATTCAGGGAAAGTTAGAAAAAAAAAGCCAGTCTTTGTTGCATCACCCTAAAATCGAGTGTCTGGGGTCCACAGCACAGCTGCGAAACCCTAGACCCCCCAAGGGGTGCTGCAGCTTGAAACCCTCCCCCCACGACAACTTTTTGTGGGGCGCAATTTTTTTTTCTGCGTATGCTGACTGTGGCCGGCACTCTTAGCATACGGTCACTGTTAGCGCATCGCACACCCCACCGCTGATGCTGATCAACTTCGGACGGTTCATCAGAGACTTTCAATTTTAATTTAATTTTTTTTTATTTTTTAGGCCCTTTTTTATTTTTATTTTTTTTTGTCTGTTAGGTTTAGGGTAAGTTCGTGACCACCCATGCCCCCACACACACGCACACCAAATAAAGTTTATCACGCATGCACACACACACGCACACACACACACACACACTCCCCTATGGCCCACTGGACGTTCTCGGCCGACACCCAGCTTGTCTCCGAGTCCGAGAGCCCGAGTGAAGACGAGGATGACCCCACTTTGCTTTTGTCATCCGTGTCCTCCTCATCATCTAGCAATGATGATGAGCCCCCAAGGCGGCGGAGACGCCGCCAGGCGGCGCAAGGGGACCGCCATGCTAGGGACCGTGTGGCCCACACTAGTACGAGCAGCTCTGGGGCTTGTACTAGTTTTCCAGCCCAATAAGTCCACCTGAGCCCCCTACCGATGAACTTGCATGGTGTACCCCAGAGCGTTTTGAGCCTGTGATTCCTAATTTTATGGCCAACCAGGAATCCAGATTTCCACAGTGGGCTTCACTGAATACGACTACTTTAGTCTTTTTTCAGTGACCACTTTGTAAATCTAATGGTGGAGCAAACAAACCTGTACGCCCAACAGTTTGTTGCTCAACACACGGGCTCCTTTTTGGCTAGGACCGGTAGCTGGACGCCGGTCAGTGCAGCCGAGATGAGGACGTTTTGGTGCCTGGTGCTGCACATGGGCCTAGTCAAGAAACCTAGTGTCAGGCATTACTGGAGTAGGGATGTCCTCTACCAGACCCAACTTTACAGTACAGCCATGACACGCTCCCGGTTTGAGGCCACCCGGAAATGCCTGCATTATGCAGATAATGCAGGATGTCCCCCCCAGCAGTGATCCTGCCTATGACCGCCTGTATAAAATCAGGCCGGTCATCAATCACCTTGGGGCCAAATTTGTGCAGGCCTATGTACCTGGAAGGGAGGTCGCGGTTGATGAGTCTCTCATTGCTTTCAAGGGGAGACTCATTTTCCGCCAGTATGTTCCCTCTAATCGGGCGAGGTATGGCGTGAAGCTGTACAAACTTTGTGAGAGTACCTCAGGGTACACTAACAAAGTTTCGTGTCTACGAGGGGCGAGATTCCCGTATTGAACCCCCAGAATGTCTCCCCACGCTGGGTGTTAGCGGGAAACTTGCGTGGGACCTTATGCACCCACTGCTAGATAAGGGTTACCACCTGTAAATGGATAACTTTTATACTAGTATCCCCTTGTCTGCTTGTGGGACCCTGCGGAAAAATCAACATGGCCTCCCTACCCACCCCCTCCAGGTAGCTATCCCCAAGGGTGAGACCCATTTCCTTACCAGTAGAAACCTGTTGCTGGTCAGATATAAGAACAAGAGGGATGTCCTTGTACTGTCCACAATTCACTGTCCCTGTGAGAGGTACCGCGGTAATGGTCCTCAAGCCCAATTGTATTGTCGACTACAATCTGTATATGGGAGGAGTTGATCTCTCTGATGAAGTCCTCAAGCCATATAATTCCATGCGCAAAACCCGGGCATAGTACAAAAAAGTTGCGGTCTACTTGGTGCAGGTTGCCATGTACAACTCTTTTGTGCTCTCCCGGAGTGCTGGCAACACAGGGAAATTCCTCCAGTTCTATGAGGCAGTCCTCAAGGACCTGATCTTTTTTGACCGGGAAAAAGCAGGCCTGAGTACCTCGGGAACTGGAGGCGCCCGGATCGTCCTGGCCAACACTTTTCAGGTGTGGTCCCCCATACTGGAAAGAAGGGACGTACCCAAAAAAGTGCAGAGTGTGGAAGGACACCACCACTCAGTGTGACACGTGCCCCAATCATCCGGGCCTCTGCATTATTGGTTGGTTCAGGGAGTACCACACTTCCATTGAGTACTAAATTTATTATCCCCTTTTCCATGTAGCCATTGACAATCGGATAAAAACTATGGTTCTCAGACTTGAGACAATAAAATAATTTAAAAAATAATAAAAAAGTAGACCAATTTATGTATCGCTACGTCCATAATAATCTGCCCTATAAAAATACCCCATGACATAACCCATTAGATTAACAAGGTAAAAAAAAAAGTGCAAAAAAATGAATTTTTTGTCACCTTACATAACAAAATGCGTAATAGCAAGCGATCAAAAATACATATGCCCCCCAAAATAGTGCCAATAAAACGGTCCTCTCATTCCGCAAAAAATGAGCCCCTACCTAAGACAATCAGGTAAAAACTTTGAAAAAACTGACTCTTAGACTGTCTAGATAGTAATATTTTTTTAGTTTGTTTCAAATAGGATAATATAGTGTTAAACCTAAATAAATTAAAAAAGTAGACAAATTAGGTATCTATGTGTCCGTAATAATCTGCTCTATAAAAATAGCCCATGACATAACCCCTCAGATTCACACGGTCAAAAGAATAAAATAAAAACTCTGCCAAAAGAGCAATTTTTTGGCAAATTTTCCATTTTAATCAATTTTTTCCAGTATCTAAGCAAGGGTTAACAGCCAAATAAAACTTAAAACGTATTGCCATGATTCTGCAGTTTACAGAAACACCCCATATGTGGTGGTAAACTGCTGTATGGCCAAACGGCAGGGCGCAGAATGAATGGAACACCATATGGTTCCTGGAAGGCAGATTTTGATGGCCTTTTTTTTAACACCATGTCCCATTTGAAGAACCCCTGATGCTCCCCTAGAGTAGAAACTCCATAAAAGTGACCCCATCTAATAAACTACACCCCTCAAGGTATCCAAAAATTATTTTACAAACTTTGTTAACCCTTTAGGTGTTCTTCAAGAGTTTATAGCAAATGGAGATGAAATTTCAGAATTTCTATTTTTGGTAACCTTGCGTCACAAGAATGTAATATAGAGCAACCAAAAATCATATGTATCCTAAAAATAGTCCCAACAAAACATCCTCCTTATCCCATAGTTTCCAAAATGGAGTCACTTTTAGGGAGTTTCTACCACAGGAAGGCTACAGGGGGGCTTCAAATGGGACATGGTGTAGATAAACCAGTCCAGCAAAATCTGCCTTCCAAAAACCACATGGCGCTCCTTTCCCTCTACGCCCTGCCGTGTGGCCATACAGTAGTTTACGACCATATATGGGGTGTTTCTGCAAACTACAGAATCAGGGCAATAAAAAGTGGGTTTTATTTGGCTGTTAACCCTTGCTTAGATACTGGAAAAAAGGATTAAAATGGAAAATTTGCAAAAAAAATCAAAATTCTGAAATTTTAGCCCCATTTTCCATTAACTCTTGTGAAACACCTAAAGCGTTAACAACATTTGTAAAATCAGTTTTGAATACCTTGAGGGGTGTCATTTTTGGGTGGTTTCTTTTATGTAAGCCTCACAAAGTGACTTCAATCCTGAACTGGTCCCTAAAAAGTGGATTTTTAAACATTTTGGAAAATTTGCAAGATTTTCTTCTAAACTTCTAAATCCTTGTAACCTCCCCAAAAACTAAACTGGCATTCCCAAAATTATCCATACATGAAGTAGACATAAGGGAAATCTAAATGAATAACTATTTTTGGCGGCATTACTATGTATTATAGAAATAGAGAAATTGAAACTTGGAAAATTGCAAATTTTTCCAATTTTTGGTAAATTTGGTATTTTTGTATAAATAAAAATTATTTTTTTTACTCTATGTTACCAGTGTCAAGAAGTACAATATGTGACGACAAAAATATCTCAGAATGGCCTGGATAAGTAAAAGCGTTTTATAGTTATTCACACATAAAGTGACACTGGTCAGATTTGGAAAAAATGGCCTGGTCCCTAGGGTGAAAATTAGCCCGGTCCGTAAGGGGTTAATAAACTTCTTTGATTATTTCGGATTGGTAAAAAAACTAACACAAAAAAAAAACTGTGGCAAAATTGCGTGTTTTTTTTTTTCCAATTCCACCACTTTTGGATTTTTTTTTTCCCACTATATTCTATGCAACATTGCATTGTGGTGTTAGAATACTATTATCATTACAGTAAAGATAAGCAAATCCATTCAACTAGCTTGAAATTTGTCCTGAATTTTTGGAATTTGTTTTGGACTAGAAAGAGACCTGTCCACATATAATAATTATCTGAAAGTAAGATGTGCAAGCAAATTCTTTATTCAATAGGACAAGAAATACATTTCTTCCAATAGGACATGCAAGCTTTCTCTTCCTCCAGAAGGACAAAAGCACCAGAATGTCTCAATAGGCAGTTGCCTTGCTTAGCTGACTAGCCTTGGGGTAGGGGAGGGTACTCATATCAGAATTCTTTATCATTAGGGAGACCAAAAAATATTCATGATGAGTATTGTATGCCAGGCAACCCTGCTCTCGCTTTCTGGTAAGGATATATGCAAATTTGCATATCTTAATTCAACTGACATTAGATAGGATATCGTCTCTTTTCCATATTCCATATTTGTATACCTTTGGGTTTCTGGGAAAGATATTCAAATTAAGTTTTCTACCAAAAAAGAAAAGAATGCTGATTACAGCCAAAGCCAGGGGATTTGATTCTGTCATGTAGAAGGGGAATCTGCTATATTTTTAAGCAGTGTAGGGTTCTGAATGTTAGTAACAGCCAGTTCCCTGTCCTCATTGAGCAAGCACAGCATCTGTGGAAGCCCAGTCACAGAGATGTATATTTATAGTGAACTGCAAAATTGTTATGTTTGCTGCACTGTATATGTACAGTGCATGTACTCATGGAATTAGAAATAACATTGTGGGACAGATACTGCAGTCTTGTTACCCTTGCACTCGAGTAATCATATGCCTCTTAATAAATCAGTCACATTTCTGGCACTCAGAGCACCAGAAACTCAAATCTACACCAGCCAAGAGCTATAACTGAAGCCAGTTTCTGGCACGAATTAGGGTATGTTCAGACGACGACAATTGTCGCGCGACAAAAAGTCGCACTATTGTCGCGCGACAATTTTTAGATGCGACTTTGCGGCGACACGCAGTCGCATGAGTGTCGTGCGACTTTTTGGGCTTGTTTTGTCACGCGACAAACATTTCTTTCCTACAAAAAAAAAGGAGATCATGGGCACTTTGCTAATGGCTGTCTGCAGTGTCCTGACTGTGGAATCTTTGTCAATCAGCACTATGGAAAGTGAGATTCTTTTATATTCTATTTTTTGTTCTCATCTTCTGCATTATGAGCAAAGAAGAATGATGCGTGCTTTGAAGGGGAGGACTTGGGTGCATCCTCTAAACTACCAACGTTTAACAAAAGGCCATTTTGAGTTGCTTTTCTCAGATTTGCGCAAGTATCCCCTGAAATTTCATAACTATTATCGCATGAGCATTATGGTTTTTGATGACCTGCTGGACAATGTGCGTGTGCATTTGACACGGCAAGATGCAAATATGCGGCGGGCTATTTCTCCAGAGGAGAGACTCAGTATCACTTTGAGGTATATAGTTTTGTAGTATTTTTTATTTGGCTGCTCCTGCAAAATCGGGTTCTGATTATTAAATTCCTTTCTCCCACAGGTATTTGGCCACGGGAATGAGCTTTTCTTCTGTCCATTTTAAGTATTTGTGTGGGAAATCAACAGTGCATGTAATAATCAAGGAAACGTGTGCGGCTATTTGGATGGTCTTGAAAGAGAGAGTGATGCCTGAGCCCACCGAATCCATGTGGTTGTCTAAAGCTGCAGGTTTTCTGGACAAAACTAACTTCCCAAATTGTCTGGGTGCATTAGATGGGAAGCACATTCGACTTCACAAACCACCATTTAGTGGCTCACGTTTTTATAATTTCAAAAAATTCTTTTCTACTGTACTTCTGGCCCTGGTGGACAGCAACTTCTGCTTTACAGTGATTGAAGTCGGGGGATATGGAAGCAGTAGTGACTCTTATCTGCTTCAACGATCAGCATTTGGTAGGCGCCTACATGAAGGTTCCCTTCACATTCCCCCAAGTATTGCTCTTCCTGGAACTGTTGAACCTGCCATGCCTTATGTGTTTGTGGGTGATGAGGCATTTGCCCTGTCCCCCAATATTATGCGCCCCTACCCACAGCGTAATTTAACCCTTGTTAAGCGTGTGTTTAATTATCGTTTAAGTCGTGCCCGTAGGGTGGTTGAATGTGCGTTTGGCATTTTAGCGTCAAAATGGCGAATTTTCCACACTGCTATGCATGTTTCCGTTGATACTGCTGAACTAATAGTTAAATGTGCATGTGCATTGCATAACTTAATTCGCCTTCAAGATGAACGGATTGATTCGGACATGTTAACTAATCCTTTTCCAGCCTTACAACATCAGCCTTACCATTCCGCACGGCAATCCATAATGGTACGTGATCAATTTGCGGCATACTTTTTGTCACCAGAAGGGTCCGTCCCCTGGCAGTTGGAATCTGTTTGATGTAAGCATTGTTTTTTGGAGCCTGATGCATATTACCTGAGTCATTTGTAATCATAATGATGTTAAAGAATCTCAGAGAATATTGTGTTTTTGTAAACATATTTATTTGCAAAGGCAAAATGCGGCCTGTTTATGTTTTTTTACATTGTAAAATAAAAGTTTGTTCCTTGCAAGTCAGAATTATGCTATTACTTTATAAATGCCAATATTTGTTTACAGTTGTCCCAAGCCACACAACATAAATGTGTTTGTCTGTTTGCATGTTTTTTTTTTGGGGGGGGGGAATTCGCCTTAACATATAATCAAAGCAAAACCACACCACATTGTTTACAGGGATGTATTTGTATCAGTTCCTGAGCACAAATGACACGTTAAATGTGCCCTGGCCAGTGGCAGACATCTGTGTATGTCCCATGCAGATGTGTCCCCAGTTTGCTGCGTCTAATGTTGTTTTTATTATATGCTATGCAGCATCTAGGAGCAGTGTGTGTAACCCTTACACCAGGCATGTCCAAACTCTGGCCCTCCAGGTGTTGCAGAACTACAACTCCCATCATGCCCTTCTGTCGGTTGATAGCTTTAGGCTGTCCAGGAATGATGGGAGTTGTAGTTTTGACACATCTGGAGGGCGGGAGTTTGGACATGCGTGCCTTACACATAGAGGCTCTTCACTCTCTGTACCTGCAGCACCCTATCCCCTGTTTTTCCATTTTTTACATGCCCATGCCTCGATTTATATTTATGATGACACCAGTCCCTGTCAAACAAACATACTTGGTGTGTTTGCCAGAGAGAGAGGAGCCTCGGTGTGTAAACTGTCAGCACCGTGCTCTTCCAAGCTCATTTTTTTTTTGGAAAGCATAGTTACTTACATCTTGGTGGGAACATATTAACATGTTGAACAAATAGATGTTTTCAAAAGGTAAGTGCACATTTAACAGGTCAGCCAGTGTCATCGTGACCAAACTAGTGCCACAGTGTTTTTTCCAGATGTGTCCTAAGTAATTAGCCGTAAAAAATTTTTGTCCCTTAAAGGGGTAATCCCTGTTCTGGCGATGGTGGCGAGACGTTTTGAGCAGCACCCATAGTATGATAGTTGTGGTTTCCCCCGCTTGGCCACGCATCTATATGGATATGGGGGCAGCGTAAACGAATGAGGTTTTCTATTCTCACATTCACCTATATGTAGGCCACGGAAATAGACAAGCCTATGCTCCACTATTGTCGGTGGCAAATTACAAAGGAAATTAGTATCTATTGACGTGGGGGGCCAGACCTCCTTCACTTACATTGGCCCGTAATCCATATATGTGCGGGGCCCAGCGGTGGGGCCCGCAACTATCAGACAATGTTGCCAGATCACCCCGATATTGCCCCATTGTCGGAAGTGGAAATACCCCTTTACCTGCGGACAACATCAAATCGGTCCCGAATGGGAGACTGGTGTGCAGGCTCACTCCAAAGAGCCAAAATAGGTGTCGCACATAATCTTATTAGTACAATAACTGACAAAAATTGCAAAACACACTGGTTGCCCTTTAAGCTATTGGGGATGCTCTGACTTAGAACATCACCATATAAGTCACATAGTACCTATTGGCGGACACATTACAGTTGGAATAGAACATGATAGTCTGGGAATGATGCGCGAACAGCAGGGGGCACATAAATCCTGCTATTCTAGCCTCAGAACCATATTCTCTATGTTCAGTTCCCTGGAAATTGCCAGAGGAAACTGTAAGTTCTATGGTTAGGTGATGCCGCCATTGTAAGATAGCTAATTGGGGGATCTTTGACCAAGAAGTTTGTCAAAAACTAAAACAACACATGCAATGCCATTTTCAAACACAGAAGTAAAGGAAAGTGGCGGCAGCACTCCACAGAGGGGAACAGTGAGTAAAATGTAAATTTAATTCAAAACAGGGGCGGTGGCGCCCAATAAAAGCAATAAAACCAAACTTCCAAGGATGATGATTGTGGATTAAATACAACAATAAGAACACATATTATATGCAATGGCCAAATGATAAAGGCAGCTGAATGATGTATGGCGTCCTGAATATAGTAATAACCACGGATAGTCCACTGGGCATATAGGATGGTAAGTAGCCCCTCTATCAGCAATATCACTTAGGTGTTGGCTGTAAGTACAATATATCTATCAGCAGTCCGCTAGTTCGCAATGCACGTTGTAGAGATGTTCATTGATTGCTAACACACCGGGCTGAGCGCTAGGTGTGTGGACCAGCACTCTGGTATAGTGCTGTAGTGCCGTGCCAAGCGCTGCCCTGCTGAGCTATGCGGTACAATATCACCCAATGCAGACCTCCGGTATCAGTACATAGGTTTTTCCAGTAGGTTCACACTGGCAAAGCCCCTTACCTTTGCTTCTCTGATGTATCTTGAGGCGCTGCTCCTCCAGGTGCACCCGCGGCGTCCCGCGTGGTGTTCGGGTCTAACGCGGCGTCCCACGTGACCCCAGGGAGGAAGTAGACGGGGCTGTCAGTGTGCCTCTGGGTCCTAGTGCTTTAAAATGTCTGTGTATCGTACGGATGGTCTTCTTCTTATTGTATAACAACTTTTTGGGTCCAAATCCTTCTCTTATAGCTTCTGTTGAAAATGAAAGTCCCTCTACAGTTGGCCCAAACGCGTTTCGGGGGTAGCCCCTTCCTCAGTGGTCATCTGTAATGGGTTAGCTTGGAACCTTATATAGGTCCAAAATTACATGTTGTAGAGAAAATCCGGACTGGATACATCATTACTGGATATTCGTTCAACATTTGTAAATAGAGATTCCATGAGCATAATATATTTAAATAAACTACTCGGTATACAGATAGTTAACATATAGAACATGTACTGATGTATAAAATATATTTATTTAAAACCTCACATACAAAAATTGGATTAAAAACCTTTGTATCTATTTTTAGGAGTCTTTCCATGTATTCTCCTCTTACTTCTATGATTCTGATGGATGGGCTCCAATGGCTGTGTTTGTGAAAATGGTGGCATGCTGGGTGTGGGCACTATGTTTGCAGATTGTGTAAGTGGGTTGGGAATTTGGGCGGAGTACTGCCCATGGTATGTAGAATATTGTGACGGATATGGGTTACTTAGTTGGTGGTTCGGTACGTACGTTTGTGGCGCCATATTTGAGAAATCTGCAGGTTGCGTGTTATACTGGCTGTGTGGGTTGGTCTGTACGGGGAAGGTCGTTGGGTATGTGTTTGTGGGAGCAGGATAGTAAGGAAGTGGGGCAGAAGTTGGCATGGTTGTTGTTTGTATGTTAGTTGTTTGTATGGGATTACTTGGGCTTCCTGTTGAAGTGACGGAATTTGATATGTATTTGTTCACCACCTCCCACATCTCTTTGCGACAAGCATCCATTTGTGGTTTTGGAAGATTTTTGAGTGCTGTGTAAGCAAACATAGCAAAATGATAGTTGGGGTCGTCCATTAGGCCCCTCCGCTCATCAAGAAGTGATGTAATTTGGCCAGACAGGGGCACATTGGCCTCATTTGCACGTCGCCTTCTTTCACGAGCTGCAGCAGCTGGACGAACTTCACTTGCTTGGGATGTTTCCGCCTCTGCTGTTGACTCGGCCGGGGCATCCGAACTGTCCTGGTCCTGTTCGGCCCCACTTGGAGGATGGAGATTTCTGCTGGAACTACAATGAACAGTTATCAGAAACACAAACGGATAATTCACATGTGTGCCTTGGCCCACATAGATTATACTTGGTAGTCACCTGAAGTATTGCAAATAACAGATACTACTGTTATTTACCCGCAGTTGGGGGGCTTAAATACACTGAGTTACCCCTGAAAAAAAGACACAAAACATACCTGCCACACTGGAAGTGAGAAGCCCCTCTAGCAAGCAGAAGTGTGTGAGATGGAAGCTTCCTCCACAAAAGAAAAAGGCCATGTGAAATTACAAGGGACCATGACTCCTTTTTATAAACTTGTGTCTGGGTCACAAACCAGACACCAAAACAACATTTTGTCGCATGACTGTCGCATATAAGTCGCAGTCGCACGTGATTCCTATTGAATTCAATGGGCGAAATATCGCATGCGACAGAAAATCCGACAAGAACTCACGTCATGCGACTGTCGCGTCGCAGTCGCAGCATGTCGCATGTCGCAGTGCGACACCATAGACTCCCATTTTAAAAATTGTCGCGCGACAATAGTGCGACTTTTTGTCGCGCGACAATTGTCGTCGTCTGAACATACCCTTATAGTAAATCCTGGTGGTCTTTGGTAAGACCTGCCTCTTTTCTCACCACTTCAGAAAAGTTTTGAGAAGCTAAAAATGTTGCAAATTATGGCACAAAGTTGCTTGAAAATGTTATTATCTGGCGATCTTAGAGACCCCTGCTACCTCCTTAATTTGCAAAATCTTGCGGCTCGTCCTTCTTGGTGTTGCAATTTCAATTTTGAGGAGTATATTATTATAATTATTATTAGTCAACCCTAAGCCTAATAATAACCCAATTATATTATCCTTGGCAAAAAAATAATAACCCTTATCATTACTAGAGATGAGAAATTTCAGGAATTATCCTTTCGCAGCGAATCCAAATTTTCTAACGCTCCGTGGTAACGAATAGCATTTTTATTCTAAAATGGCTGCTGCACGTGTGAAGACATGGAAAAAGGAACTCTAGGAAGGAGGGATCACCCATAATGCCATGCATGCAGCCAGCCAGCCCTGTGATGTCACAGCCTTATAAATAGCGTCAGCCATCTTAGATTCTACCATTTACCAGTGCACTTAGTGCAGGGAGAGATGTCTGCAGGTTCTAGGGACAGTGATAGGAAAGACTTGTTTGTGGTAAAAAAAAAAGATTTATAAGTGCAGGGAAAGGATAGGGAGGAATCGTTCCACAGCATTTAGGTAGAACAGGGTTCAGTAGAGGAGGTTACAGACTGGGTAATAGGAACAATCCTATTATACCTTGGTGCACTGACTGGGGATCCAAATTGCTATTATACAGCTCTGTAATTCCTCTGTAAATATATTTGCTTGTACAACTTGTGATATGTTCTAAAGCACAGTTTGCCGTGTATTAGTGGAAAAATAAAAATATATTCACCATTCAGTGGTGTTGCACTTATCTGTTGAAAAGCCCTTTGTGTTGTGTAATGCCTCATTCACACGTCAGTGTCAGTTTTGGATCAGTGGTAACACGGACAGTGTTCAATCCGTGTTTCCTCCCGTGACAGATCCGTGTTGGGTCCGTGGGTCAGTTTTTTGCTGACTGTGTGCCATTCGTTTTTCACTGACACTGAGCAGCTGGAAAATAGTTTTCAAACAATCTCTTTTTAATGATCCGTGAAACACGGATGCAACACGGATGGCATCCGTGTTGCATCCGTGGTTTTCACAGACTCATTGACTATAATGGGCGTGAGGGATCCGGGAACACGGACAAGATAGGACATGCATCCATGCTGAAAACACGGATCCACGGACCGTGCTAAAACACTGAAGTGTGAATACACACATTCAAATGAATGGGGACGTGTGCTGTCTGCGGAGAACACATACAGCACATGTCCAGGAAACACTAATGTGTGAATGAGGCATAAAAGTAGAAAAAAATTAGGGCCTTATTGCCTAGGGACAGTGTTAGAAAAAACATCATTGTGCTAAAAAAAAACGATTTACAAGTGCAGGGAAAGATTATTCAAGGTGAAGAAAAAGGATAAGAAGGAGACTAGAGATGAGCGAATTTTTCAAAAATTCGATTAGCTGGTTCATCAAATTTTTTGGGTGGTCACGGGGCCAAAACTGACAAAATAACTCAGGTATCAACTCAGCCTTACAGGTTGATGTTACCGTCAAGAAGAAGCACACTCCTTTTACACCCTCGTCAGCTGATTCCACATAGATATCTACAGAACCTGTTCTATTAAACACTTAGAGCCCCCTGACAGAGTGGAGGGGGTGTTAGCAGTAAGTTTGTGTTGACTTCACCGATTATCTTTGGCCTTCCTCCAAACCATCAGAGCAATAACCCACAAAAAATGGATCCTGTCTGCGGAGCATACACCTTCACTCAGTCAGCATTTGCTCAATAATTCATCAGTATTGCTAAAGGCAAAAAAAAAAAACGGAACGGAAAAGTGGATCTAAAACAGTGATGACACGTGAATGGAATATTTGCATGTCTTCTGTGTTTTGTACCCACTCCTGCTTTTGGCTACCAGATCATAAGTCATTTCTGATGGGAACATACAGGCCACAAAGCTGCTACACAGACAGGATCCATTGTGCATCTCATTTTTCCTTCCTTCTGACAGATCTGAAGAAGTGTCAAATAAATGATGATGTCAGCCAGGCCAAAAGCCACAACAGTGGACCAGTTATGAAGTGGAGAGGGTGGGAACAGCATGAGAAGTCCACAGAGTGGGCCTATAACATAGTGGTAAGGTGGAAGCAGTATGAGGAGACCACAGAGTGGCCAATGACAGAGTCTGGAGGTGGAAGCAGTATGAGGAGAACACCGAGTGACACAATGACAGAGTCTGTATGTGGCGGCAGTATTAGGAGGCCACTGAGTGGCACAGCGACTGAGTCTGCAGGTGGCAGCAGCATGAGCAGACCACAGAGCGGCACAGTGACAGGGTCTTGAGGTGGCTGCAGCATGAGTAGGCCACAGAGTGCATAATACATAAACACCTTCCAACATTAAAAATAACTTTTAATTAGTGTTGAGCGAACAGTTCGAGCATAGTTCGGGTTCGTCCCGAATTTTGGGGTGTTCGGGACACGCGTTGTTCGGCGATTTCTTCCCGCTTTCAGAAGGGCTGCACAGCAGCCAATCAGCTAGCATTTTTTTCTTGCCCTAAGAAGCCATCACAGCCATGCCTACTAATGGCATGGCTGTGATTGGCCAAGTGCAGCATGTGACCCAGCCTCTATTTAAGCTGGAGTCACGTAGCGCCGCACGTCACACTGCTCTGATTAGTGTAGGGAGAGGACGCAGCTTCTGTGAGGGCGAGATTAGGCAGGGAAAAGTCAGCAAAAACACCTAATGAAGTGACCGATCTACAGCTGTAAATGATTCAACTTCTGCTAGTTAATTGCTCACTGGTTTTTAGGCTGCACAGAGCGTTTTTCTGTCACTTTTTTCTGGGGTGATCGGCGGCCATTTTGTGACTTGTGGTGCACCAGCACAAGCTGCCACCAAGTCCATCAATCCATCAATACTAGTTTTTTTTTTTTTTTTTGCTATATCCTACATCAGGGGCTTGACTGTGCTTATTATCACCCATAGAAACTCAGGATAGAAATTTATATATTTTATTAAGGGGTTAAATTCAATTGCCCAAATAGCAATCCCCTAAATCTGGTGTCCCAGCTGTGGCTAGCCAAGTGTAATACTGTCTGCTGTCTGACAAAGGATAGATAATTTTCTGTGGTGAAATTTAATTGCCAAAATAGCAATCCCCTAAATCTGGTGTCCCAGCAGTGGCTGGCAAAGTATAATAGTGTCCGGCAAAGGATATATTTTGTTCTGGGGTGAAATTCAAAAGCCAAAATAGCAATACCGTAAATCAGTGGTTTCAGCTGTGGCTGGCTAAGTTTAATAGTGTCCTGCAAAGGATACATTTTGTTCTGGGGTGAAATTAAATTACCAAAATAGCAATACCATAAATCAGTGGTTTCAGCTGTTGCAGGCCTAGTTTAAATCTGTCTGTAACAGGGTATATTTTTTTCTTGGGTGAAATTTAATTGCCAAAATAGCAATACCCTGAATCTGGTGTTCCAGTTGTGACTGGACAAGTTTAATAGTATCCGTCAAAGGATAGATTTTGTTCTGGGGTGAAATTTAATTGCCAAAATAGCAATACCATAAATCAGTGTGGACTACTGTGTTGCCACCCTGCTTCATCCCCGGTACAAAGACAATGTGCCCACCTTACTTCCTGCACTGGAGCATGATAGGAACATGCGAGAGTACAAGCGCACGCTGGTAGACGCGGTCCTGAGATCATTCCCAAATGTCACAGGGAACAGGTGGAAGCCCAAGGCGAAGGCAGAGGAGGAGCAAGAGGTCGCCAAAGCAGCTGTGTCACGGCCAGGGTTAGCATGGCAGAAATGTGGAAAAGTTTTGTCTCCACGCCACAGCTAACTGAACCATCACCTGATACGGAACGTGTTAGCAGGAGGCAGCATTTCACTAACATGGTTGAACAGTATGTCTGCACACCCCTCCACGTACTGACTGATGGTTCGGCCCCATTCACGTAGCCAGAGTTAGCCTTTTATGCCTTGGAGTTGCTGGCCTGCCCGGCGGCCAGCGTTTGTCTGAACCTGTATTCAGCACGGCAGGGGGCGTCATTACTGACAAACGCAGCCGCCTGTCCACAGCCAACGTGGACAAGCTCTGGGGCACTTCTTTATTGAATCCTAATTTTCTTTTAACTTTACTATGATCTTGCGGTGCAACCCAAAGTTGAATGAACCTCTCCTCAATCTGGGAGCCGGGGCCTAAATAACTGAAAATGGCCTGTTACAATGGTGGGTGACATGAAGCCTAAACCTCTGCCATGCGAACTCTCTCATCTGTCTGGGTGCCGTGGGCTAAATAACTGAAAGTGGCCTTCTCCAGTGGTGGGTAATATGACGCATGATTCCTTGCTGTGGGACCTCTCTCCTCTGTCTGGGTGCTGGGGCCTAAATAACTGAAAGTGGCTTTCTCCAGTGGTGGGTAATATGACGCATGATTCTCTGCTGTGGGACCTCTCTCCTCTGTCTGGGTGCTGGGGCCTAAATAACTGAAAGTGGCTTTCTCCAGTGGTGGGTAATATGACGCATGATTCTCTGCTGTGGGACCTCTCTCCTCTGTCTGGGTGCTGGGGCCTAAATAACTGAAAGTGGCCTTCTCCAGTGGTGGGTGATATGACGCATGATTCTCTGCTGTGGGACCTCTCTCCTCTGTCTGGATGCTGGGGCCTAAATAACTGAAAGTGGCCTTCTCCAGTGGTGGGTAATATAACACATGCTTCTCTGCTGTGGGACCTCTCTCCTCTGTCTGGGTGCTGGGGCCTAAATAACTGAAAGTGGCCTTCTCCAGTGGTGGGTGATATGATGCCTTATTCCTTGCTGTGGGACCTCTCACCTCTCTCTGGGTGCTGGGGCCTAAATAACTGAAAGTGGCCTTCTCCAGTGGTGGGTGATATGACGCCTTATTCCTTGCTGTTGTACCTCTCTACTCTGTCTGGGTGCTGGGGCCTAAATAACTGAAAGTGGCCTTCTCCAGTGGTGGGTGATATGACGCCTTATTCCTTGCTGTGGGACCTCTCTCCTCTGTCTGGGTGCTGGGGCCTAAATAACTCAAAGTGGCCTTCTCCAATGGTGGGTGATATGACGCATGATTCTCTGCTATGAGACCTCTCTTCATTTTATATTGGTTAATTTTTATTTATTTTATTTTATTTTAATTCATTTCCCTATCCACATTTGTTTGCAGGGCATTCACCTACATTTTGCTGCCTTTTGCAGCCCTCTAGCCCTTTCCTGGACTATTTTACAGGCTTTTTAGTGCCGAAAAGTTTGGGTCCCTATTGACTTCAATGGGGTTCTGGTTCGGGATAAAGTTCGTGTCGAGTTCGGATCCCGAACCCGAACTTCTCGAACCGAACATCCAGGTGTTCGCTCAACTCTACTTTTAATAGATCATTTTAAAAGTAAATGCCAAACATGCCAATGCCCCCTAAACTATAAAGGGAAGACCAAAAGAGAGTTGAGAAGGGAGGATAGGGGAAGATCTGGGTGATATCAGACATAGGAGGGATACCTCAGTAGCAAATCATGTCTTTGAATTTCATGGGGGAAACCCAAAATGTCTGAGCTTCCAAGTCATTGAGGTTGTCCATCCATCTCCGCGTAAGGGAATAGAAAATAGAAAAATACTACAAAGGGAAAGCTACTGGATCTATTGATTAAGGACGACCAACCCAGAGGGCCTGAATGAACAATTATCATTCAGTTGCTTTCTGGAATTGTATGTTCTTATTTAACCACATTAATCCTCGATGGGTCCCCTATCCTCCTTAGACTCCATATGTGATGATAACTAAACCACCATACAGCGAATCTTTATTCCTTACTTTTAGTGTAAGTTTATCAGGGACTCAATATTTTGAATATAGGCCATAACTGTTTATATCGGACCGGAAAGGCCTAATTTTTTCAATATTATCTAAATGTCCATGAGGATGATCATAACTAACGGTTGATCCCCCCTTAATATATTGTTCTCTCTGATTGTGTTGCACTTGAGGTCTTGGGTCTAATTAGATCTTTTGATACACAGGTTTTTTTTTCCCCCCAATATGAAGAGCCTCCCTCCTCCTGTTTTATCGAACTATCACTTCCTTCATATGTCCTCACTTGAAGCTCACGTGCCCCAGTTAAACTTGTACAGTGCGAACATTCTATTACCGGTCGCACTGAATATGGCCTGGGTACTTCCTGGAGGGTGGAACGCAGGTTGCGTTCCACGCCTCTGTTTGGTCTCCTCTTGACTTCCTGTTGATGCGATGAGGCGCAGGCTGCGTTACACACATAAGTCTCGTCATATGACAACATCCGGTTTAGTGGTGGAACGCATATGTGTTCCACTATAGTGTCTTTATCGACTAAATAGATTTCTGGATCAAAATTGAGTTTGTGGAATGTTGGAAATCGCGCGATTCTCATAGGGGATATAAGAGCAAGCATAATTACCGATATAAAGTTGCTTCTTTAGGATATTTTCGCTTTGATCTATAGCCAAGGAGGAGGAAGTGGAGGGGAGGTAACCAAATTACCAATGGACCTATTTTAGGCTCCAGTTTTTAAATCAGTAGTAAGACGCCTTCATCTCAGTGCCCACATCTGAACACAGGTCTGTCTGTATTTCCCTATCTAGGGACGACATATTCCAGATATTTACTATATCATATATACTGGGTATCTTGGTTCAGGGTCTAAAGCTAAAGAACCCTCAGCTAAGAAATTCCTGTCTACTTGGATTTTACATCCAAAAATCCAGGTACACACTCCCCTGACGAACCAGTTTTAAGTTGGGGAAACACCGCGTCGGGACGCATGATTATTACTTTGCGGACATTTTTGTTACATGTTTTGTTGTAGACACCACAGCATCTTCTGTTTCTCCTGGTCTATCTTACTTATCTTTTTGAGGGTTTGACTAGTGCGATTAGCAGCTCTAGGAACGTGGACAGGGGACCCTCACCATCAGGGGGTTTCCCTGGGCAAAGGATAGATAGGGAAGCTAGGGTACAATAGGGATAATTTATATCTTTCCCTACACCAGGTTATCCAGCATATGAAATGATGTATCCCCACGGCTCCTAAGTGTGTCTACTTACTGTAAGTAGAGAGGGCATAACTATCTCTATTGGTATTGCCTTACTTATTGATATCTGTCCGCATTTATCAGACTTTATCAGTCTTGACCTTCTATCAGAGTGAAAAGGTTGTTAAAGCTTATCCTTTAGGTTATTTACTTTACTTTTAAAATTAACTATTAAAAGTTATTTTTTAATGTTGGAAGGTGTTTATGTATTATGTAGTCTGTAGACTTCCTCAGAATGTGTATTTGCCAATTGGTTTTATTTAAGTAGGCCAAAGTGTGGCACAATGACAGAGTCTGGAGGTAGCAGCAGCATGAGTAGGCCACAGAGTGGCACAATGACAGAGTGTGGAGGTGTCGGCAGCAGCAGCATCAGGAGAAGGTCACAGAATGGCACAATGAAAGAGTGTGGAGGTGTCGGCAGCATCAGGAGGAGTCCATAGAGTGGCACAATGACAGAGTCTGGAGGTGAGGGCAGCAGCAGCATTAGGAAGAAGGCCACAGAGTGGCACAATGACAGAGTCTTTAGGTGGCGGCAGTATGAGGATGCCACAAAGTGGCACAATGACCGAGTCTGCCGGTGGCGGCAGCATGAGGAGACCACAGAGCGGCACAATGACAGTCCTGCGATGGCAGCAGCATGAGGATACCACAAAGTGGCACAATGACAGAGTGTGGAGGTGGCAGCAGCATGACTAGGCCAGAGAGTTGCACAATGACAGAGTGTGGAGGTGGCAGCAGCATGAGTAGGCCACAGAGTGGCAAAATGACAGAGTCTGGAGGGGGAGGCAGCATGAGTAGGCCACATAGCGGCACAATGACAGAGTCTGGAGGTGGCAGCAACATGAGGAGACCACAGAGCAGCACAATGACAGTCTGGAGGTGGCGGCAGGATGTGTAGGCCACAGAGTTGCACAATGACAAAGCCTGGAGTGGGAGGCAGCATCAGGAGGCCACAGAGTGGCAAGGTGACTTATTGTGGAGGTGGGTGGCAATACCAGTACCCGCTGCAGATGGTGGGTGAATAAAGGAGCACTTGGCATCAGATGTGTGGCATCAGGCGGGTAACAGCATCAGAATAGTAGATGAGGCAGGTAGCCAGAAGAAACCGGTCTCTTTTGTCAAATTGTTTGTGTGGCACCATGGATGATCTAGTCTGATGCATCAGGCATTGGTGTGTGGAAATCCTGGCTGATCCACGCCTGATTCATCTTGATGCAGTGTCCCACCATGTGCAATATGTGGGCACCTTAAACTCTTGCTAAATGTCCTATCAAATGTATTGTGGTATCATGCAGTAATTCCCTTTAACAGGCTGGCAGTGTCGTTTACCTTTATTCGCTCCTAGGTGGTGCTGGCACCACTTATATATATATAGCTGCGGGGGGAGGGGGGGAGGGGTTAAAGTTAGTGTGTCCGATGATAATGATAATTCAAAAAAGATTAACGCAGAATACCAGATTTTTGACCAAAGAAATAATTCAAAAAAGATTTTACTGAATATAAGTGCAGCGCTTAATGCTGAATCCAAGTATTTTCTCCACCGAAATAATTTTACAATTTTTTTACCGCATATAAGTGCAGCGATTAATTATGAATACAAGATTTTTTTCCACCTAAATAATAAAAAAAAGATTTTACCGCATATAACTGCAGCGCTTAATGCTGAATATATTTTTCTTTTTCTACTGATATACGCCACTAAAAGCTTTACCACATATAACAGGAACAGTGAACGCCGAATATATTTTTCTTTTTCCACGTATATACGCCACTAAAGGATTTTCAACAGAGGGTTATAGGCAGTCAGTTTTAAAAAAACAACGGCGTCTGAGGCGGAGTGATCTGTAATAAACGGGACGTAGCGGAGGAAGTAGGTCCGTGCTGGAAGAGCGAGACGTGGCCCTCGAGTGGTTTCTGTGCTGCAGAAAAGTCTCCGTAGTGTCCAGTAAGCAATACCGCAGATAGATGCGGGCTGGTGTGAATTATTTTGCACTATTGTGCAGGGTTAGTGCATAGTGTATTCACCTGTATTGGTGTGCCGCTCTTATGGACCTCGTCAAGTAAGCGCGCAGTGTGTGAAACGTAAATACAAAATTTCAACACAACATAATTCAGTCCATACCGCAAAAAGGACTTTCCCACATATAACTGCAGCACTGAACACTGAATATATTTTTATTTTTCTACTGATATACGTCAATAAAGGTTTTTCAAGATATAAGTGCAGCAGCGAATGGCGAATGTATATTTATTTTTCTACTGATATGCGTCAATAAAGGTTTTTCTACATATAAGTGCACCAGCGATTGGCGGATGTATATTTCTTTTTCTACTGCAATACGCCAGTGAAGGCTTTACCAGATATAACTGTAACAGTGAACTGAGAATATGTTTTTCTTGTAATAATGAAATACGCCCCTATACGCTTTCACAAGAAATAATGGCAGAAGTGACCTGAGAATATATATTTCTTGTTGGACTTAAATAGGCCACTACGCTTTCACCAGAAATAGCTGCTATAGTGCAGTGCATATATATATTTTTCTTTTTATACTGTAATAGGCCCCCATACCTTTTCACCAGAAATAACTGCACAAGTGACCAGAGAACATCTATTTCTTGTTGGACGGAAAAAGGCCACTATACGCTTTAACCAGAAAACAATTAAAGAGTGAAGTGCGTATATATTTTTCTTGCAGTACTGAAATACGACCCTATACGCTTTAACCAGAAATGACTGCAAACGTGCAGTGCGTTTATATTTTTCGTGTATTACTGAAATACCACCCTAAACTCTTTCACCAGAAATGACAGCAAACGTGTAGTACATTTATATTTTTCGTGTATTACTGAAATACCGCCCTATACTCTTTCACCAGACATGACTGCAAATGATTTTAGTGTACAGTCGTGGCCAAAAGTTTTGAGAATGACACAAACATTAGTTTTCACAAAGTTTGCTGCTAAACTGCTTTTAGATCTTTGTTTCAGTTGTTTCTGTGATGTACTGAAATATAATTACACGCACTTCATACGTTTTAAAGGCTTTTATCGACAATTACATGATATTTATGCAGAGTCAGTATTTGCAGTGTTGGCCCTTCTTTTCAGGACCTCTGCAATTCGACTGGGCATGCTCTCAATCAACTTCTGGGCCAATTCCTGACTGATAGCAACCCATTCTTTCATAATCACTTCTTGGAGTTTGTCAGAATTAGTGGGTTTTTGTTTTTCCACCTGCCTCTTGAGGATTGACCACAAGTTCTCAATGTGATTAAGATCTGGGGAGTTTCCAGGCCATGGACCCAAAATGTCAACGTTTTGGTCCCCGAGCCACTTAGTTATCACTTTTCCCTTATGGCACGGTGCTCCATTGTGCTGGAAAATGCATTGTTCTTCACCAAACTGTTGTTGGATTGTTGGAAAAAGTTGCTTTTGGAGGGTGTTTTGGTATCATTCTTTATTCATGGCTCTGTTTTTGGGCAAGTCTGCCATTTTAACCCAATCAGCCTGACATAATGATCTCCAGCCTTGTGCTCATCAACATTCTCACCTGAGTTAACAAGACAAGACGATTACTGAAATGATGACAGCAATGAAATGCAGTGGAAAGATTTTTTTGGGATTAAGTTAATTTTCATGGCAAAGAAGGACTATGCAATTCATTTGATCACTCTTCATAACATTCTGGAGTATATGCAAATTGCTATTATAAAAACTTAAGCAGCAACTTTTCCAATTTCCAATATTTGTGTCATTCTCAAAACTTTTGGCCATGACTGTATATAACAACAAAAGTGACCTGCGTATATATTTATCTTTTTGCACAGATAGAAGCCACTGAAGGCTTTTCAACATAGCACTTGCATCCCAATAACTAATTGGTGGAATGACAGAGCTGTATTATGAGACTGGATCCCCAAGTAATGTTACCCTGCACTTGTAAATCTTTTTTTTCACAATGAGGATTTTCCTATAATTCCTCTCACTATCCTTTCCCTTCACTTGTAAATTGCTGTTTATCACAATGAGGATTTTCCAATGATGCTCCCTAGCATTGGCACACGTCTCTCCCTGCCTGTGAAATGATTCATCTCACTATCCTTTCCCATCACTTGTAAAATTGCTGTTTATCAAAATGACGATTTTCCAATGACTCTCCCTGGCATCTGCACACCTCTCTCCCTGCCTGAGAACTGATTCCTCTCACTATCCTTTTCCTGCACTAGTAAATCGCTTCTTTCCTTTTTTTTTTTACAATCTTTCACTCTCCCTAGCACCTGCATACACCTCTGTCCCTGAAAAAAGTACGATTGTGAATGGCAGAATCTAAGATGGCCACCGTATTTCTAGGGCTGTGACATCACCGGGCTGGCTGGCTGCTGATTGGCTCCATTTTGTCGTGTATTAGTGGCAAAAGTAAAATATATTTGCCTTTCAGTGGTGCTGTTATATGTTCTAAAGCCTTTTGTGTCATTTATAAGTGGAAAAAATATATATACTGTATATTTGCCATTCAGCAAATATGTTGTAAAGCCCTTTTTGGTGTGTATTAGTGCGGAAAAAGAAAATGGGCTTATTAGCCAGTAGTGTGGCATCAGAGTGGGTGTTTATAGCGGCGAGGGCCATAGTTACCCCAAGAAGAACTTACCCGTCCACCCAAAATGTGGAGAGACTGACCTTTGTCAAGATGAACCTGGCATGGATCATCCAGGATTTCCACCCACCAATGCCTGATGCATCAGACTAGATCATCCATGGTGCCACACCAAAACTTTGACAAAAGTGACCGGTTTCTTCTGGCTACCTGCCTCAGCTACTATTTTGATGCTGCCACTCGCCTGATGCCACACATCTGATGCCAAGTGCTCCTTCTTTCACCCACCATCTTCATCTGGTACTCATATTGCCACTCACCTCCCCACTCTGTCACGGGTCACTCTGCAGTCTCCTGATGCTGCTGCCACCTCCTCACTATGTATCCTTGTCACTCTGTGGTCTCCTGATGCTGCTGTCACCTCTACACTATGTCATCACCTTACCACTCTATGGTCTTCTGATGCTGCTGCCACCTCCACACTGTCACCTTGCCACTTTGTGGTATACTGATGCTGCTGCTACCTCAATACTATGTCACCTTGCCAATCTGTGGCCTCCTGATGCTGCCACCTCCACATGGTCATTGTGCCACCCTGTGGACTTCTCTTGATGCTGCTGCCACCACCTCCACACTCTGTCATTGTGCCACTCTGTGGCCTCCTGATGATGCTGCTGCCACCTCCACACTCTGTCATTGGGCCATTGAGCCTCATTCACATGTCAGCTCTGTTTTGGATCCACTCCTGTTTTTTTTTTTTGCATTAGTAATATTGATGGATTACTGACCAAATGCTGAGTGAGTGAAGGTGGATGCTCTACAGACAGGATTAGTTTTTTGGGGGTTATTGCTCTAACAGATTAGAGGAAGGTCAATGACGTCAACACAAACTTACTGCTGACACCCTCTCCACTCTGTCGAGGGCTATACTTGTATAAGCGTTTAATAGAACAGGTTCTGTAGACATCTATGTGGAATCAACTGACAACAGTGTAAAAGGAGTGGGTTTCTTCTTGGCGCTAACATCAACCTGTAAGGCTGAGTTCATACCTGAGTTATTTGGTCAGTTTTGGCCCCATCACTGCCCAAATAAATGAATTGTGCAGTGATTCTAAGAGCGACGCCTGTCATCTGCATGTCATACTGACTCACAGTAGTATTTCACTACCACAGCAGACTCTCTATACGTGCTACTGCAAGGCACAGTGTTCTACACCACTATAAAGGCTCTCTGCAGCCAGGAAATAGCCGTTTTTTAACATGATTCAGCGTGAATAAATTAGAATCAAACCAAATTTTTTCAAAAAAGGCAGCAAATCGTCCGAATCGAATTTTTCAAAAATTCACTCATCTCTAATAGTGTCCCTTGCTGTATGAACCAGAGAGTTGTCTATAACCCATATGAAAGGAGGTTTTAGTGTTCCATAACCATATTCATCTTGTAGGCCAGTTCTATTCATAAAGTCATAAAAATAGTTCAGTAAAATTAATGAATTTGTCATTTACTACACTGAATAAAGGACCTCTATTGTTAACTATAAAGGTGATGGAGGTGCTTAAATCTGTTACTTACATTGAAGTAGTCTGCCTATGGATCTATGCTTTTGTATTATCATAGTGCTACCTACTGACTTTGGTATGTAGTTATTTTTCACAGTTAGTATGTATTGTCCCAGATATAATTATATCACATATTTAGATAACATGGAAAAGCAGTGGTCCCGATATAGACATAGTAAGGTAAATCAAATTAAAGTAAGGAATGAAGAATAGATACACTCCTCAACATTGAGATTGCAACACCAAGAAGGAAACGTTGTGGAATTATGAAAATCAGGGGATCAGTAGACCTGTTAATGATATGCAAATGATAAATAAATGGAAACAAAATATTTAAAACCTCTTGATTTATTCAGTTTCGAGCATGAGTGCCACGTGCAGAAATACACGCATTTACACACCTTGGAATGCTATCATTGAGGTTATTAATGGTTGTCTGATGAATACTCTGCCATGCTGAATACACTTGGGCATGCAAATGGGCTGGCAGCTCCCTTTGCAATTGCTGACCAGTGACAGATTTATGTGATGGGAGACAAGTCTAGAGATGCTGAAGGCCATGGTAGCATGTTTAGGCCACGCAGGCAGCTCACAGTAACATTACCAACACGAGGCTTGCCGTTGTTTAGTAAAAAAATAGCTCCTGGGACACTTTGGAGAAGTAGCAGTACCACTGGTTCCACGATCAAATGAAGCTAGTGTACCGGAAATAAAGACTAGAGTGGTCTTGCCACTGTACATTATGCCAACCCACACAATAAAAATGGGAGTAGAATCATTGTAACGTTACCTTGTGAAGGCCTCTTCATGGCATTGCCCATGTGGTTTCCAGACCAATCTGCAGCTATCATTGTGTCCTAGACAAAAGTGGGACTCATCTCTGAGTCATAAGGGTAGACCTCCTTTCCAGCTTCCATTGCTGTATTGCTGTACATCATGATAACCTTTGAGAGCAGTCAATGTTCAGTACCCCATACCTATGGTAAATGGTGGGTAGTAGAATGCAATGTAATATCATGCTATACACTTTTTCACCTGCAGATGGGATATTGTTGGCAGCAGGAATGAGACTTGCCATCCGTCCTCCCGTTTTGGTAGGAGTGGGCTGGTCTGACTTTTTGCCAAGTGAGGGGGAGCTCCAGTCTAGCTGAAGGAGAGAAGAGTGAGTTCTTGTTCTGATAGTGGGTGAGTGAGGATGCACATGTCAGAACTCCTACTCCCAAGAACTGTATCTTATTCCCCTGTGAGACCAAAACTGCAAAGGGAAACTCAGGAACCAGATATTCTTCTGCGAGACTAATACTCCAGAGAGATCTGCAAAATTCAATTTAAAAAAGAGCACAGCTTAAAAAAAAAGCATCAGTGTGACAAGTCAGCAGAGTGATCAGTGAAATACACCTTTACAGACACTGCTACAAGGTGAGGGACTACAGTTCAGAAACCGTCACCTACCTAAACCATCTCTAGGCCAGACAAACATTAAACCTGTACTACAGTAGACACTTACATGCACAAGTGCTTGCTAGTGCATATTGCCATCCACCCTACCACCATATCCCCTTACCTGGGGCCAGAGAAATTGCACTTTGTATTTAATACTGCTGAATGTGCCATATGTTTTGCACTAATTAAAGAATTATTGTTACACGTTTAAATCTGGCCTGGTTCTTCAAACCACGTTTTCATTGCACTGAACCCCAGAGAGAGACTGCCTGAGGGAGTACAAAACATTTCATCAGGAAGACTGGTTCCCATCCTCTACACTGACCCCTCAGGGCCTCACTGCAAATGGAACACCTGTAGCTGGACATCTGGTTCATAGACCAATGTCATGCAAATGACATCTAATGGTTTGTGTAGACGCTGTTTGTCCCTAGATACCCTAGGCTTGGGATGTGACGTCCAAGTGGCATTAACTCACACATGGATGAACAGGAGGCATCGCGTAATTAACCCATACAACTTGATCAGATTTTTGAAGTTTCATGTAGCTAAAAAACTTTCAAACTTTGAAAATGTTATTATCTGCAGATATTAATGACACCTGCTACTTCTTTAATGTGCATAACCTGACAGATTGTCATTGGCTTTGCAGTTTCAGTATTGAGAAGTGTATAAAATGATTTTTCATATAAATTTCCATAATGCAATAAAGACAAAAGAATGTACATAACATTTATGGAGCCAACATGACTCAAGATTAATGTGTTAGCAGGACATGCCAGAAAGTCACAACCAGCTTACCTAACAAATATAAACTTAGAAAATTTAAATAGTAGCAAAATAAATAAATAAAATCACATTTCAGACTAAAATAATAAAAAAAAGAAAAAGTTGTAGTAAGGACTGGATAGTAAAGTTTTTTTCAACTTGATTACTGCTACATCAGACTTCATACCCTTAGAAAACGTGGTGTGGTGTTTAACAAGCAGGATATGCTCAACCCATATGCAATTGTGCATGTATATAGGGGAGCACATCCTGCACTTGTAATCCGTTGCTAGGGGTAATCAACAGCAAAAAATGCATACAATGGAAGATGCCAGCAACGGACTACAAGTACCACAATAACCATCCTACATACGATAACGATAATGTGGATGTGGAGAACAATCAAAAACATAACCATAGCAAAGGCAGGTGCACTCTACGGCAATACTAAACCCTCACACTGATAAAATTGAGGGGTTAGTTCGACATATCCTACTAGGAGGACATGTCTTAAGCTCGGACACCACGGCAAGGTCCCTCAAGTAGCCCGAGGCCCTACCACTTAACCTACCTGTGCCGTATGGTCGATACCATGTGCCTGCTTTTCATCTACAGGCTACATACAGGAGCACCTGGGAGGCTCTGGGCCATATCAGCCGGTCTCAGGTGGGGCTCACAGGCACCTCCCACCTCCCATTGCAAGCATGGTTACATGCTGGAGGTCACTGGTGAGCTGTCTGTGAGTCAGGCCGTACGCTCCCGTAATGCCCAGCGGCTCCTGGTATCGCCCATACGGCACAGGTAGGTTGAGTTGAGTGGTAGGGCCTCGGGCTACTTGAGGTACCTTGCCGTGGTGTCCGAGCTTAAGACATGTCCTTCTAGTAGGATATGTCGAACTAACCCCTCAATTTTATCAGTGTGAGGGTTTAGTATTGCCGCAGAGTGCACCTGCCTTTGCTATGGTTATGCTTCTAAGAGTAAATACACTGCCTCCCAGGAGCACCAAATAGTGACTCACTGATTAACTATGTACATGTCTGTAATTTGTGTGCCAGTCCTCCACATCTGGTCCATGAGCCACGTGCGCTGATACCCTAAGGCCTCATGCATACGACCGTATGTATTCTGCGGTCCGCAAAATACAGATGACATCCATGTTACATCCATTTTTTTGCAGACCCATTGACTTCAGTAGGTCCGTGATCTGCACTCTGCGTCCAAGTATAGGACATATTTATTTTCTATTGCTTTGCAGCACGGACACGGATACAGAAAGCAAAATACATATGGTCGTGTGCATGAGGACTAACTCGTATAAAATATTCTGCAAGTACAGTTTGTACCCTGCAATTCAGTTCAAAACACTACATAAAAAGATTCCTAGATGTTTCATCCTACTGCACTTGGTATCTTTGAGCCGTTATTTTGCAGACCTGATCCTGCATATAATGCAAGGTCTTATTATTTTATTCATGTATATGATTTCGTAACATGAGGCTCAGTCAGAAATGAACAATTCAAATGTTAATTTCTGTTCTTACACATGAGGATGCATAAATCTATTTCAGACATATACTGACTGACCAACCTAAAATGTGCATGTATGCACACAAGTAACGATTATTATCTACTTGCACAGCAGTGACAGAAATGATGTGCGCCTGTACCAAACAGAAACTCATGCTGAGTAAACACCTATTTGATGGCTGGTTTGCTTCAGGGAGAGTCAAACATTTGTGTAATGATAAAGCTAATTTCATTTCATGCTGCAGCCTTATCTTTTTTACATGTTGGTTTTTAACTGTTTCTTAAGTCAATAAAATACAAAGGTGTTTATTCTTTTTTTTAAAAATCAGATTGCTTTTAATTGCAATAAAAATTGTCACATGAACAAATCAAGGAGTACGTTGTTTTTTGTACAATTGGGAAGGGTACAATATAATGCACATAAATGCATAGACAGCGGTGTATGCAGACACCGTAAATAATCATGGGACATAAGCAGACATATGACCAAAACAGCATTAGAACCATTAACATGTCATAACATTTTAATCCAAGAACCCCCACCCTCCACCACCTCCCTAACCTGGGCAGAGAGACAATTAAAATAGCACAATAGAATTAACAAAACACCTGAGAGATCGGACAGCACCATTTAAATAGGGTAGAACAATCCAGCGGTTAGAACCCAACATCTAAGTAGAGGCCCTGGAGAAGGACCGTAATGAGGTCAGCTGCCCCCTCACAAAATCCTGGATTAGAGCTTGAGAAACTAGCTGCGGGGACTCAACCCAACCCTGCCATAGGGAAATAAATTTTTTCAGACATTTTCGTTTGAGATACACCCCCCGTTCAAGCCTCAGGATAGTATTCATTCGATTGATAAACTCCTGTCTCGTGGGCGAAGCTTCACGTATCCGATGTTTAACAAGACCCTAGCTTGGAACAACAATCTCTGAGTACATAGTGAAATCTCATCCCTCTGCCCCAGAGAATCCAGCAGCCCTAGCACACAAACCCTAGGGTCATTAGGTAGGTGTATATGAGTTGCAGTCACAATAACATTCCTAATGTCATCCCAATAGGATCACAGACGCGGGCAGCTCCACATCATATGGAGCAACGTTGCTTCCGTTTCCCCACATCTAGGGCACATTGAGTTCGGTCGAACACCAATCTTAAAGAGAAATTTGGGGGTTCTATAAACTCGATGGATAATAAACAACTGAGACAGACATTGCGATTCACTATGGGTGAGAGAGGGAGTTAGAGCCAGAATATCTGTCCATTGTTCCTGGGTCAGCGCTCCAACATCTTTTTCCCACTGGGCTTTTGCTCCAATGGTAATAGAAGAGGAGGTAATGTCAAGAATATATCTATACAGCGAGGAAATGAGACCCTTAGTAGAGGAGCCTGTTAACAAGTACTTGATTACTAGGGACAGTGTGGACAAAGTACTAGTAAATGACCGGGGACCTCCCAATTCCACCATGGCAATAGGAACTCTTTGTTTAGCAATTCCAGAGATAATGGCAGCCGAAGAGTCCATCTCACCGGTATGGAGCCACCCTTTTAAATGTTGGAGTTGGGTCGAAATAAAATATAACCGTAGGTTCGGCAGGGACAAACCTCCCCCTCCTTACTCTTTTGAAGCATCTCTAAGCTTATTCTCGGCCGTTTCTTTTTCAAAATCAGGGACCTAAAAATGCCTTGGACTTTAAAAAACATACGCTGTGGGATCCAGACTGGGGAGTTATGGAGAAGGTATAATAGGTGAGGCATAAATATTATTTTTGCCAGGTTACTGCGACCAATGACCGAAAGGGGCAGTTTACACCAGGCATTAGTTTTGATAATGAACTGGGCGATCAGAGGTTCCAAATTGACCTTAACGTAGTCAGACAGGGACGGTGTCACCATCACCCCTAGATATTTAAATTGATCGGTCACCTGCAAAGGCAAGCTACCTACATCAAACTGATCCGGGAGTGGATCCAAAGGGAGGATCGTGGATTTATCTCAGTTAATGGTGAGGCCAGAGTAAGTCTCAAATTCAACAATGTCTTGCATGATAGGATCAATGGAATTCTGCAAGTCCCCCACATATAGCTACAGGTCATCTGCATATAGCGAGACCCTCTCTTCCCACTGACCCACCGGAAGACCACTCCACCGGGGGACGAGCGTAATAAACAGGCAAGAGTCTCAATGGCAATCGCGAATAATAGGGGAGAAAGGGGGCAGCCCTGACGAGTACCCCTATATAAAGGAAAGTTGTCAGAGAGCGTCCAATTCGCCCTAATTCTCGCAAGTGGTGATTGGTATATTAGCCGTACCCAGGAGATAAAGCCATTACCAAAGCCCATAGCCGTTAGAACCTCCCATAAATAACACCACTCTAGACTGTCAAAGGCTTTGGCAGCGTCTAATGATATCACAGCCCGACAGCCTCCTGTATTAACCGGACGTTTTATATTAAGAAACAACCGGCTGAGATTGACAGCCGTACTTGGTCTTTATGTATCAAGGGGGAAATAACTTTATTAAGTCTATTAGCCAGAACCTTTGCTAGTAATTTGACATAATTTGATAAAAGAGAAATGGGTCTGTAAGAAACAGGCTGAGTTAAGTCTTTATTCGGTTTTGGGAGCACTACAACTATAGCCTCCCGCATTGATGCAGACAAAGTACCTCTCTGCAAGGCTTCATTAAGCGTAGTTAGGAGGTAGGGAGGAGACATTACCTATATTGCTTAAAGAATTCCACCGGGAGTCCGTAAGAAACCGGTGCCTTATCGTTAGGAAAAGAACTAAGGGCTACGTCTAATTCTTTCACAGCCAGAGGCTCATCTAAGAGCGCAGCTGAATCCGGGGATAGCCTATTAAGCGACATACGAGCAAGATAGTGTTGAATATCTCCCTAATTTACCATCAATCTAGAGTAGTATAGTTCCTTGTAATATTGGTGTAATACGTTCAGTATAATGGTATCCTCAGTGGAAAGAGCTCCGCTAGGGGTCCGAATTGTAGCAATCCTGGAAGGGCCATTCTGGGAGCAGATCACCCTCGTCAGCAAGCTACCAGTACTCTCCCCCGCTTCGAAATACTTCTGGTGAAGAAAAAAAATGCTTATTGCTGGCAACAGACAACAGATGCTCAGTGAGCCTGGCTTGCGCCTCTCTCCATTGAGCCTCCACATGCGGGGACGGAGCACTAATGAACCTGCCCTCCCACGTCTGGACTTCAATCTGAATGACCTTTGTCAAAGGGTCCTCCTCATCTAACAGCTGGATCCAAAATGGGTTGAGCTTCCAGAACACCATGCCCGACGACCCTCAGATCCTCCAAACTTCAGTTCAAGGCGGATAGGAGAGTGGTCTGATAGATTACGGGGTAAATATTCCACAACCGAGATATAGGAAGAAGCGTCTAGAGACCCAATAGGCAGATCTATCCTGGACAAGGTGGAGTGAGAGGCTGAGAAACATGAAAATCGTTTCTCCAAGGGAAATCTAATCCTCCGAAGGTCATATAGGTCCGCTACTTTAAATAGTTTTGCCAATGAGGTCTCCCCAGTAGGTGCCTGAGCCTGAGGTGGTGGAAACCGATACATTACGGGGTCCAGACAATTATTAAAATCTCCTAATATCAAAGTAGGGATCTGTGGGTTATGAGAAATCGAATCCAAAATCTTTTTGATTGCCACGGTGGAATATGGAGGTGGAATATAAATGGCTACTAATAAAAAAAAGTTCACCCCGAAGATAGAGCAATGCAAACACACATAGCGTCCTTCCGTATCAATTTTACTAGAGTGGCATATAAACGGAATGGCCCTATGTTTGAGGATACTAACCCCCCCGTGCTTGGGAAGAAAAGGTGGAATGAAAGGCCTGTGAAATCCAAGGCTTACTAAGAAGCCGATGGTACTGGGGAGTCAGATGTGTCTCCGTGAAACATACAATAGTAGGTTGGTAGCCCTGCACAGCGGTAAAGACCGCCTGACGCTTAACCAGATTGCCCAGGCCTCTAACATTCCATGCTATAACATTAAATCAACCCGTCATCCTTCAGAAGTAAGAATAAATGACAGACGGCAAGCAGTTTGCCATCCTGTGACCTAGTGCCCATCGTCATTATAATTAGGAGTTGTGTCCCTCTGTCCATATATAACCCCAGAAAAGCATGAAAACAGTATACATACAAAAAGAAACTCTCAGTATTCTCTACAGAGAATATGAGGCACTTAACATTTTTCTGAAACCTACAACATAGAAAGCGCAGGCAATTCAACATGACCATTGTGTTCTAACAAAAGCATCAGAACACTTCATCCGCGGTCCCGGCCACTAATAGGATGTAGTGACGTGCGGCTGTTTTTAACCTGCGTGGTACCAAGAGACCACCACAGCAATATACAATGCTCCTGAGATAGCAGATATGAAAAGTTCCTCACATGGAGAATAAAGAACATATAAACTACGGACATTATCCTAGAAAGGTAAGGCAGGGTTAGTGCAAATAAAGAGCAGCATACTCATCCCTTCAGTTAAGTAAACCATGACGATGATGGCCATCACTACCATGCAGAAGCAACATCAGGTTGGCGACGGAATTGCATCTCTTGACATAACAGAAAGACATCCGGATTGTTCAATCCAGTGGAAGGTGTCCTCCAGAGATTCAAAAAAGTGGGTTTTCCCCTGAAATTGCACCCGTAGTTTAGATGGGTAAAGCATAGAATATTGTATTCCATGGGATCTCAAGGTGTGTTTCACATCCAGGATCTAGGCTCTGCGCCATTGCAGTTCCACTGAAAAGTCAGGAAAAATGGAAACTTTATATCCATTAATGGAAAGATCCTCATGATGCCGAGCTTTACGGAGGATGATATCCCAGTCTTGGAAATGTAGAAGCTTCATCAGAACCGGTCTTGGGGGGCCTCCTCGGGGTGGCGGACGAGATGGTACCCTGTACACTCTTTCAATGGCCAAGAAGAGAGATAGCGAATCTTTGGCGACCGTGTTTCTATTACAATCTTCAAAGAACAGAACAGGATGCTGTCCCTCAGCCCTTTCCATCTGTTCTCTGTTCTGTTAATCATAAGTGTAATATTATGGATGACCTTGGCCAAACCTCGCTTTACTGGTGGAACTTGATCCTTCAGTCGACACACGGTCCTCAATCACTGTAACTCTTTCCATAATTTTGCGCATGTCCTGCCGGATAAATTACTAATTTTCCTGCAGCGAGCCCACAGAAGTATTCAAAGTGAGCAAAGTAGTGCTGCAATGCTGTACAGCAGCATACATATCTTTAATAGTGGGCTCCTGAATGATTGGTAGAGGAAGAGCTGGAGGCTCTATTTGGGCCACAGGAGCCTGATTTGAAGCTGCTTGGTGGGCCTCACAGGCCATCTCCCTCATATCTGACTGCCACCCGCCATCTTGTGCAGCATAGGCCTCCTCAGCAAAATCGGTGGCCAGGGCATTAGCAGGAGCCCCCACCCCAGGGAGCGATGAGCCCGCAACAGTTGTTCTCCCGGCGCAATGTTGTTTTCCCAGGGTAGGCCCCGGCCCCTCCCGTTCCTTCTTACCCGACCGGGTCATGGCTGAAAACGGGTCTGCAGGTCCAAGAAGTTTAGAAGAAGCTGCAGCGGTCGTCTGGGCCAGGAGCAGGCAACGGGGCCGCAGGATGAAGCAGGATGGAGTCGGGAACAGTCAGGAGCCCAAAGAAGTGCGGCTTCCTACATTGCCGGTCAAGCTACGACCCCCAAAGGTGTTTATTCTTCTTCATGACTTAATAATATTAAGTGATCCCTTATCAGAGTAATTAGTGTTCAGCAAATCGAAGCATCCAAAGTGGAATTTGATCCGAAGTTTAGGAAAAATGTGATTTGCCAAGAATTCGAATTTCCTTGTGTGTAAATCTTTTTTTTTTTTTTATATGTCGTATTTACATGTTACAAAGTGAAAGTAAGAAGCCCAGGAACACAAGAACACCCATAATGTCGTGCAGCCAGCCAATCAGCAGATAGCCATCCCTGTGATGTCACAACCCTATAAAAAGTCTTTGCTATTTCACCATGAGCTGAGCTTAGGGACGGACATGACAAGCGTTATGCACTAGGAACAGTGTTTCAGAAAGTTTTTATTTGTAGAATATTGGATAGGGAGAGTGCAGAGGCAGTGCATGGAGATGGTATGGAGAGTTTTTAAACAATGTAGGGAGAGAATAGTAAGACTGCAGGATCAACTCAGGTCAGGTTGAGTGTAATAGCTGTGGGCATCTTGTTCACCTGCTGCCATAAACCCAGTTAATCTTTCCTTTTTTACATAGAAATACTGTGCTTCAGTATTAAAGTGCGGTGTAATATTTCACTGTCTGCATCTTGTTGAACTGCTGGCACATTCATAGTTAATCTGTTACATTACTGATTCAGTTACTGTACCCTACGGCCAACAGACAGTTGCCTAGGCCCTTCAAAATGTTGCTGTAGCCAGTATGAGTAGCAGCAGAAGAAGGGTTAGTGGTAGAAGCAGCCGCAGCAACAAGACAGAGCTGCCACTGTCATCCAGCGGTGGTGTTTTGACCAATAATCCAGCTGTACTGGAATGGTTGACTCGCTCTTCAACATCATTTCAGGTGACAAAAGATACACTCAACCAGAAATCGAAGGGTTCCTCTGAAATAACGCTTAGTTGGCATGGCCTACCTCTGTGCTCTCACCAGTCCTGAACCTGCCTCTTGCTTTTGCTGCTGCTTTTGCTAGCCAAGAAGCGAGGATGAGCTTTTGGAGGACAGTCAGCAGTTACAGGCCAGCACAGACTTGGAGGAGAGGTCCGCTGTGGACTCCTACAGATGAGCAACTACCGATGATGACATTTGGATGGAAGCACATGTTGCGGGAGGTCAGTTATATGCACAAGAGACATTAGTGAGATCCGAATTGGATCTTTGGGTCTTTTGGGTAGTTGTGAGCCTCCTCCATGAGGTAGCCGTGGCCTTGAATTTCGAACGGCGAGTAAACCGGAACCTCCCCTGAAGCCTGCGGACCATCTGGAGACTGATCGAGTCTCTGTGGTTCAACTATGAGATGACTACGGACCCCCGGGCCGGGTTCTGAGGCCTGACCAAGCTGCTGATTGAAGCGCAACAGAGCAGTTAACTCACCTGAAGACCGCTGAGCCTTGCCGATGGACTCCCCCGCCTGCCGGTGGAATATGCCAGGGGAACTATCAAGGAGAGGGAGGATACCCACGTCACCCCTAAGCCCCACATATTGCCTGGAACTCTCTAACCTTCCATTCAGGAAGGCTCAAACTGCACTGCCCTCTTTTACAAAGCCCTGCAGTATTATTGGCCACACTTTTGGCTAGCCACCACAGTGTGACCCAGAAGCACAGTACAATATCTCTTAGGAGATCCCTTATGCTTGCTGCTTTCATCTTATAAACCAAGCCTAAATTTTTATTGCCAGACCACATCTTATCTGCTTGGGGAGGTCAGAAGATATCTCATTAGAATTTATTCAATGGGTATTTGGCTCAATGTTTCCGGACCCCTAACCAGGATGTGGGCTCTCCTTGATGTGGTCTCATTTCCATGTAATAATACCGCTCTCTAAAATGTGTATGTGACACAGCAACCTACTACAACCACTACTTCACTCAGCGTAAGCATATTGCCGATCACAATGGTGAAATACGGGCAACCTACAGCTAAGGACTCAGTCTTGTCTTCTAAAACCTCTCAAACTAAGGGAAATATGGAAAATGTTATCACGAAACCAATTGCGGGATCAGACATCAGACATCCCCTTCTCAGGGACTTCACAAGCAGAGAAAGACACAACGCTCCCTGCAGAAGAACATATGTCCTCGCAATCTAAGCAACGTCTGTCCAGAACTTTCTTCCAACAAACTCTCACTAAGGCACTGTCTCCTGTGGCACAAGACCTCCGTGAGATCAAACAAGACCTCTAGCAAATCGGTCACCGCGTGGACACCCTAGAGCAGGGGTGTATAACCTGCGGCCCGGGGGCCACATGCGGCCCTTGATACCATTCTGTGCGGCCCCCAACAATCTGGTAACAGACACATGTCTTTGTCTTGTGGCTGCTCACATGTAACTTTCATGTATTCTACTATTAGATGAGAGTCCTGGAAGTGTAAATAGACATTTATGGTAAATACTGGATGTTCAATATACCATAAATACAGTATTTTAGTTGGTAATATCCCTTTAAGTTTTATTTTCGGTCCTTGACATTGGTTCAGTCTGACAATGTGGCCCCAAAGCAGAAAAGGTTGTGCACCCTTGCCCTAGACGATATGGTGGCTGATCTCTGTCATCACACTAAAGAAGTGGATACTCATTTCCATTCTTGCCAAGACCAACTAAATCTACTTTGCACTAATGTGGAAGACCAGGATAATCATAACCGACGTAATAATCTACGTATCCGAGGCCTTACTGAAACCTACGCCTCAGAATCATTGTCAGGCACCATTAAGCAACTAGCCATTAACCTCCTAGGGGACCAGTACCCCCTTTCTATTGAAATAGAAAGAGCACATCGGGCCTTACGCCCATGTCCAGAACCTTCAAACCCCCCTAGAGACGTAATTTGCAAATTCTGAGGAAAGCTAGAGATACACCACAAGGGGACTTTGAAGGTCACCAACTAACTCTCTTCCATGATTTGGCTCCCATTACTCTTTACAAAAGAAGACAACTAAAACCTCTGACGGATCTACTACGTTTGAAGAAAATCCCTTATCACTGGCTATTTCCATTTGGCCTTGCTACTACAATAGATAGGAAAAGATTCATAATTCGCCAGCATAAAGACCTGACGGAGCTCCTGACAGCACTTGGAGACCCTATGATTACAATAGAGGACTGGGCGACGGTTAAGGATCTAACTGCCTTACCAATCTTATCGTGTCCATCCCCGTGGTCTGTAGTGCCAATGAGTAGAAATGGAAGAACCAAGAGAAGAGCTAGACAGCGCTCACCCAAAAATCTTAATGTGGACAATACCTGAGTAAGTATCCTTTATTAATACAATGTTCGTTTTATTTCCTGTCAAAGGTTTTTTCTCCTTGGGAAGTTACAACTGCAATGTATATCTTTAGGCTTTCCTTTATTATGTAAGGCCTTTCTTTTCACCCTTTATGAAAAAAGCGAAGGTAGGACTGTGACCCCATATATACCTGTGTTTAATTGCTTTATCAGTGTTATATACTATAGATCTTTAGATTTTCATCTAATTTCATAGTCGATGGAGTTTAACCCATATTGTATTTCCTTCTCCTCCCTTATGACACTATTAGCATCCCTTAAAAGGTTGGACACATCAAGATCCTCCTTTTGATCATATAGGCTTTACTGCCAACGAGTTCTGTAATATTTACTTTATTGTTATTATTGTTTTTTCTCTCAAACGGATCGTGATTAGAGTTGAGCAAACACCTGGAAGTTCAGGGTTCGCCGGGTTCGGCCAAACTTCGTCGCAAAGTTCGAGTTCGGGACTCTGAACTTTACGGCACTAAAATGGCTCTAAAAAAGTAATGGAAAGGGCTAGAGGGCTGCAAAAGGAAGCAAAATGAGTGAGTAAGAGCTGGACAATTGCCCTACAAACAAATGTGGATAGGGAAATGACTTAAAATAACATAAAAGACATTAAAATTAAAAATAATAATCTTGAACAAGGAGGAGAAGGTCCATATGGAGTAGGAGGTTGAGGGGGTGGTGGACGTGGCAGTGTAGGTGGAAGCAGTGGTGGAGGAGGTAGTCGCCAACAACACTGTTTTTGTTTTTTTATTTATTTCTTTTTTTACATGTGGGCAGACCCCAAAACATTGGGAAATATAGAAAAGAAAACAAAGAGTATGTGAGCTGGAGTATGACAAAGGGTGCGGCCGGTATACATGTCCGTTCTGCACAAGGTACGGACAAATACTGTGGGATCCATGCCTGGTTCATTTTAATGAACGTAAGCTTGTCCACATTGGCTGTGGACAGGCAGCTGCGCTTGTCTGTGATAAAACCCCCAGCCGTGCTAAAAACACATTCAGACAATACACTTGCTGCAGTGCAGGCCAGCACCTCCAAGGCGTAAAGGGCAAGCTCGGGCCATGTGCCCAATTTGGAGACCCAGAAGTTGAATGAGGCAGACCCATCAGTCAGTACGTGTAGGCGTTTGCACACATACCGTTCCACCATGTTGCTGAAATGCTGCATCCTGCTAAGACGTTCCATATCAGCTTGTGGTGTTGGTTCTTGTGGCGTGCTGACAAGGCTTTTCCGCATTTCGGCCATGCAACCCTGAGTTCTGAGGTGCTGGCGGTGCCTCAGCTGCGTTTCCGACTTCTTCCTCCTCCTCTGCCTTCGCCTTGCGCTTCCACTGAGGCCCCGGTGTCAGGTGGGAATGCCATCAGCAGTGCGTCTACCAGCGTGCAGAATATATTTCCCAGTCAGGTATGCAGTCAGGGGTAGCTTGAAAGAAAAAAGGGGTACAGATCACCCAACAATCTAAACGCCACCGAATTTACAGAATATATTTCCCAGTCAGGTATGCAGTGCAGGGGTAGTTTGAAAGAAAAATGGGTACAGATCACCCTAAACGCCACCGCATTTACAGAATATATTTCCCAGTCAGGTATGCAGTGCAGGGGTAGTTTGAAAGAAAAAAGGGGTACAGATCACCCAACAATCTAAACGCCACCGAATTTACAGAATATATTTCCCAGTCAGGTATGCAGTGCAGCAGGAACACACCCTCCAAGCCACTTGTGAATAATTGGCCTGATAACCATGGAAATGTCCCCCCCCCCCCAAAATCTAACAGATTGATTTACAGAATTGATCTCCCTGTCAGATACAAAACGCAGGCCGCAGGGGTACTTGAACGCTAAAAAAGTGAATTTGTCCCCCCAGAATCTAACAGATGGATCAACTGAATTGATTTCCCTGTCAGATATGCAGTGCCGGTGTCATAAAGAGAAAAAATTGCTTTAGTTCACACAAATATGTGAAAGACGAATTTAATAGAATTATTTTCACTGTTAGGTATGCAGTGCAGCAGGAACACACCCTCCAAGCCACTTGTGAATGACTGGACTAATAACCGTGGAAATGTCCCCCCCCCAGAATCTAATTGATTTACTGAATTGATTTCCCTGTCAGATACACAGTGCAGGCCGCGGGGTTACTTGACCACCAAAAACGTGCATTTTTCCTCCCAGAATCTGACAGATGAATTTACTGAATTGATTTCCCTGTCAGATATGCAGTGCCGTTGTCATAAAGAGAAAAAATTGCTTTAGGTCACACAAATATTTGAAAGACGAATTTAATAGAATTATTTTCACTGTTAGGTATGCAGTGCAGCAGGAACACACCTTCCAAGCTACTTGTGAATTACAGCCTGATAACTATGGAAATGTCCCCCCAGAATCTAACAGATGGATTTACTGAATTTATTTCAGTGCAGGCCGCAGGGGTACTTGACTGCCAAAAAAAGTGAATTTGTCACCCCAGAATCTAACAAATGTAACATAGTAACATAGTAACATAGTATATAAGACCGAAAAAAGACATTTGTCCATCCAGTTCGGCCTGTTTCCTACAAGTTGATCCAGAGGAAGGCAAAAAACCCCTGTGAGGCAGAACCCAATTTTCCTCACTTAAGGGGAAAAGAATTCCTTCCCGACTCCAATCAGGCAATCAGAATAACTCCCTGGATCAACGACCCCTCTCTAGTAGCTGTAGCCTGTAATATTATTACACTCCAGAAATACATACAGTCCCCTCTTGAATTCCTTTATTGTACTCACCATCACCACTTCCTCAGGCAGAGAGTTCCATAGTCTCACTGCTCTGACCGTAAAGAATCCTCTTCTATGTTTGTGTACAAACCTTCTTTCCTCCAGACGCAGAGGATGTCCCCTTGTCACAGTCACAGTCCTGGGGATAAATAGATGATGGGACAGATCTCTGTACTGACCCCTGATATATTTATACACAGTTATTAGATCTCCCCTCAGTCGTCTTTTTTCTAAAGTGAATAACCCTAATTTTGATAACCTTTCAGGGTACTGTAGATCCCTCATTCCAGTTATTACTGTAGTTGCCCTCCTCTGAACCCTCTCCAGCTCTGCTATGTCTGTCTTGTTCACAGGAGCCCAGAACTGTACACTGTACTCCATGTGTGGTCTTACTAGTGATTTGTAAAGTGGTAGGACTATGTTCTCATCACGGGCATCTATGCCCCCTTTGATGCAACCCATTATCTTATTGGATTTACTGAATTAATTTGGGTACTTGACCACCAAAAAAAGTTAATTTGTCCCCCCAGAATCTAACAGATGGATTTACTGAATTGATTACACTGTCACATATGCAGCACAAGGGTACTTTACAGAAAGAAATGTGAATATTTCACCCCCTGGGGCCCTGAACTCACAGACGGATTACCTATATTATTTTCCCTTTCCCTGGCACATATGCAATGCAGGTGCACTTAAAAAATGGGTATATGTGGCCCTCTGAACTACAAGGACAGGATTAAATTATTGTCCCTAGTACATATGCAGGTGCAAGTGCACTGCACTTGCACAAAAAGGTTGCCGTTCTTATTTTTCTGTGTTACTGGGCTCAGGGCAGGGTACAAAAATGTTGCATTGCACCCACAAAAAAAAAATCACTGTAGATTGCAGATTTAACACCAAGCTCTGATATCAGATTCTTTCCTAACCTCTCCCTCACACCAGCAGCATTCTATCCCTACACTTGTAAGAGCTGACGTGACGTGCGGCGATACGTGACTCCAGCTTATATAGAGGCTGGGTCACATGCTGCACTGGTCAATCACAGCCATGCCATTAGTAGGCATGGCTGTGATGGCTTCTAAGGGCACACATATTAAACGCTTGTTCATTGGCTGCCCTGCAGCCTTTCAACAAGATTTATTAAACGGCCAAACACCGAACTGGAACCTAAACTTTTACGGAAAACTTTACAGTTCAGGTTCGCTCAACACTAATCGTGATCTATATGCCAGTTAGTTTAACACCGCACATCTCTCTCCTTCTATATATTTTATACATTTTAGACACCTCAATACAACACCATGTTCTTGAAGTTGATGTCCTAGAAAGTGAAGGGCCTTAACTACCTATACAATAGAATACAGAACATGCTGCGATTTTAACGCAACGCACAAGTGATGCGTGAAAAAAACGCTCATGTACACAGACCCATTGAAATGAATAGGTCAGGATTCAGTGCGGGTGCAATGCGTTCACATCACGCATTGCACCCGCGTGGAAAACTCGCCCGTGTGAAAGGGGCCTTACTCTGATCCATCTGCTTGAGTCCTAGCATCTGGGTTCTATTCCAAGCAGGGGAGGGCTGGCAGCCTTAGTCCTGGGGGGCAAATCCAGTCAAGTGGCCCATTGCACCACTGAATCAGCTCACCATCCACGCCCACCTTTTCCTTGTTTTATAAAGGCCCTTTACAGAAAAAAGGCAGTATTTACATTACTGCCAAGGAACACCTCTAGTGGCCACTCATCACACGGCCACTAGAGGTGCTTCCTAGTCCAGTGTTGCACAACGTGCAATACTGGCATTCATACTAAACAATCCTCATAGAAATGCATTGATTTAAAGCATTTCTATGAAGCCACGCATGCGCAATAGGCTCTCAATTCTTCCCTATGGGAAAGCAGTGGGTTGCCTATGATATACTCACACACTGCACATTGTGTTGTGGTGGAGGGCGTGATTGCATGCTAGGGTGTGGGAAGGTGGGATCCAGGAGGCCAAAGTTAAATCATTACATTAGTAAATGTTTGCTGGTTTTATGTAACTCATTGTCATATTTTCAAAAGGCAGTGTTTACATTAAAAGCTTGCAGAGACATGCTATAGACACCAGAACTACAACGTTTAGCTGTTGTGGTTCTGGAGACTATAGTGTCCCTTAAATAGAGAAAAGAAAAAAAAAGAATCAGCACAAAGATATCAAATAAAATGGCTGTATCATTATTCTAAAAATTAAAAAAGCACATCTTCTGACACAAATATATAGTATTTTGTAGATTACTTTTTTTTTTTACAATGTGCAGATGGAACTGTTCTACTAACCCCTCCATCCACCGCTCCCTCACACTTCTCCATCCCTCCCCTTCTCCAGCAACCCAGCACCCTTACATACATAAAACAAATAATATATATATATATATATATATATATATATATATTGTAGCTTACAGTGAATTACTGTAAATACCTACAGTTCTGAAGATTCCAGCAGGCTCAGGATCAGTGCTCTGGGCAGCTGGGCTCAGGGCTGGAAGTGGGCACCGCTATGCAGTTCAGGAAGGAGACCGGGGCTCACCCTAGCGTTGCAGTGCCTCCGTCTGACATCACGGCGTACACAAAGGGCAGGGGGGATTTGGAGGATGAGCAAGCAAATATCAAATTTTTTGCCCTATAAGACGCACCTAGGTTTTGGATGGGGACAATAAGAAAAAAATATATTTCATTATACCTCGGGTCAGACCACCAATTAGACCCCCAATGTTAATCAGACCTCAGCTAACAGCCACAAGACCCCAATCAGACCTCAGCTCAGACCCCCAATCAGACCCCAATATGAATGACCCCCAGACCTCACATAAGAGCCCCATGTCTCTTATCAGCCCCCAGTGCCTCTCATAAGCCACCAGTGCCACTCATCAGCCCCAGTGCCTCTCTCATCTGCCCCCAGCAGCCTCTGCCTCTCCAATCTCCATGAGCCCCCAGTAATCTCCCAGCAAGTTAGCAACCTATCAGCCCCCCCCCCCCAGTGCCCTCACCACCTTACTATCCCCCACAACAGAAGTGTCCACCAAGGCACAGCACAGACACTGCGCATTGGCGAGCCGGCAGGGCTGGAGTCTTTTTTCCTCACTGACAGACGGACTGTCACTCTGCAGTCACTCTGCAGTGTGCAGCGCTGTGAACACAGCGCACTCACCTGACCTGCTGCAGCCGGCTGCCAGGGGGAGGATGTTGGGTCTTGACTTGGGTTGGTTCGCTCTCCTCACTGAGTCACTTGGTCGGGTCACTATTCTCTCTCTCCCTAAGCCAGGGCTGGCGGCGCACTGTTAATCTAGTCGCAAGTCAGTCTGGGATGGAAAGACTTCTTCTCCTGCTCTGGGTGGGCGTCTGTCTCCATCTCCCAGGCTGGAGCGCTGGCCAATCGTAGCGCTCAACTCATAACCTGGGAGAAAAAAATCATTCCAGGCTGTGAACTGAGCGCTGCGATTGGTCAATGCTCCAGCCTGGGAGATGAAGACGCCCAGGGCATGAGAAGAAATCTTCTCCTATATGCGCCTGTAAGAAGTGGAAATGAAAGGTCCTCAGCCCAGCGGCAGTTTTTTACCTGTTTTAGTGCTGCCTGGGGTGCAATTGCCTCCCTGCCCCCTGTTCCAGCCTACCCCTGATTCCAAGTGTTTTAATATATCCAATGGTACTCGTCAAGGTTGCCCACTCTCACTGCTAGTGTTTGCTGTAGTGATGGAACCCCTTGCAGCAAGAATACGTGCAGATCCAGCAGTAGTGAGCATTCCAGTTGGCAAGTTAACTCATAAATTGGGGCTTTATGCAGATGATGTCATATTATCCCTCACAAAACCAGAAACGTCCCTTCCAGCTGTCGCTAGGATATTGGAGGAATATGCTAAAACCTCAATATATAAATTAAACATCACTAAATCACATATACTTCCTGGACCCCTCAAAATTCAATTGTTAGATACATTTCCGTTTCACTGGCCACCAGAATATCTATCTTATTTAGCTATATAGTTGACATCCCACCTCAGAGTTTTGGTACATCTCAATTTTGCCTTCATGTGAGTGGAACTTCTAAAAGATTACACTAAATATTCCCAGAATTTTATGTCATGGTGAGCGAGAATTAATGCTGTCAAAATACTGATATTGCCCAAAATACTCTATAAACTTAGATGTATCCCACTTATTATTCCTATCAAGACACTAAATCTCCTACAAGCAGATCTACTCAAAATTATTTGGGGAAATAAACTCCCTAAGGTGGACCGTGGCGCACTTTACCCATGTCTTCAAGATGGAGGACTAAGAGTCCCAGATATTATTCGATACTATAAAGCCAATCTCATAGATCAAACTAGGGAGTGATGGTGTCCCTCTTTGAATCATAAATTATTGGAAGTGGAGTCTACCTTTTGCGGTGCTTCCAGGGGGCCCCCCTCTTGACCATGCAGGCTGCAACTACATTGGGAATACAAATCTATTTTCTCCTGCCATTTCTGAAATCCCTTTGACTGCCCTTACTTATCTTATTCCGGATCTTGATATCAAAATATGGGATGAAAGGGGTATAGTATCTTTAAATCAGATACTGGATGACTCCAAAATTAAAACATTTGAGACATTACACCATTCCCACCAGCTACCCAACTCATGTTTCTACCAGTATCTATAGATCAGAGATCTATTACGTGACACCGTTACCTATGGCCGAATGACTTGAAACCTCCCCTCTCAACAGGCTTTTCAACCCCAAAGGAACTATAAGGAAAGGCCTCTTTATTGTGTACCAAGCCTTAGGTCCACATCTGGATGACAAGTCAGGCTTTATGGTGAAATGGGAGGAAAAGCTGGGATCTGAGTGGACCATCTCTGAATGGCAAGATGCTTTCCACTGGGCTGTAGCTGGGTCAAATCATGCAGAGCAAAACCGTAAAATCCAACTTTGCTGGTATCTAACACCGGCCCGTATTGCACACATCAACTCCTCATATAGCTCGTGCTGCTTGCGAGGATGTGGGAAAAAAGGAGCACCATCACATATGTGGTGGAGTTGCCCTACCATATCCTCTTTCTGGAGGGATGTGAATGACCTTTTATCTAAAGTGGCTGGCTTTCCTTTTCCCCGTCACACATTGATGGATAGTGGCGGAGATACTAAATGCGTCACGAAAACTAATAGCTACTTACTGGAAGTTGCCTTTCACTCCGAGCCTCTCGGAATTAGTAACCTTAATTAATAAATATATGCAATACGAATGCATATATGCCACTTCACACAAAAATAGACTGCAAGTAATGCAAAGATGGGAATTATGGTGTACTTCCTCTTATGCGTCCCATATACCAAAGGTAGTCTTATGACTTCCATTATAGAATTATCTACCTAAAGGGAAACTACCAAAGGTGTTAAAGGGGGAGAGAGAGGAGTGTCTCTAGCATATCACGGTCACTGGCATTGTTCTTCAGTTGTCTTGCTTTCACGCACATTACGATGTTTACCAAGTTTAATATTTTCTCATGGATCATACTGTTCTATTATCTGGTAACAATATTGATTGTTTAATAATTATTATTGCATCACTAAAGAAATGTACAAAACATAAGCGCTGAATGCTTTACTTTCTCTTTTCATACAATGTACTGTTTGAATAGCATTTCACTGAATGTTATTTTGGAATATTGATTTGTACTGGAAAACTGAGAAAAAATGTGAAAGTTGAAAAAAAAAAAAAGACATTAGTGAGGAACAAACCGATGTAGATGACGATGTAGCCATGTGGAAGCTGGGTGATCGTCATAAATGTTGAGTGAATCGGGTTCGGACTGCTCTATCTGAACCCAATTTGTTTCAGAACTTAATTTACAATATGCGCTCTGTACTGCAGTAAAATGTATGGGCTTCGCTGAGGCCTTCTTCTAGCCACAAGTAACGTGAGACTTGTTTAGTCGCGTGCCTGTGATGTTACAGTTCTGGGCATACATCACTGTTTCAAAATCGAAAGCCGAACTTGGGTTTGCACCTCATTAACGAACATAGGCGTGCGCAGGGGGTGTGCCAGGTGTGCCTGGGCACACCCTAATCAAGCCGCAAAAAATAAGGTATTGTCTCTGCTACAGTGCTACCCCTCCTCAGTTGTCCCCTGTATAATGTATCCTGATACCCCTCAGTCATCTAATATAAATGAGGGGTATAAGGGTACATTATACAGAGCTTAATATAACTGAGGGGTATCAGGGTACATTATTATACAGGGGTAATAGGACTACGGATTGATATCAGACATTATACAGGGGTAATATAAGTTATATTACCCCAGTATAATGAACACTGATACCCCTCAGTTATGTGTTTGCGCATGTATAATATAGATATAATATATTTATACACACACACACGCAAGCACGCTTATGCATTCGGGTGCACACCCTAATGCAATAGGCTGCGCACGCCGATGTTAACGAAGCTGAGTTCATAGTTACATAGTACATAGATACGGTTGAAAAAAGACATAAGTCCATTAAGTTCAACCAAGGAATAGGGGGGGACGCGAATCCCAAAGGGAAGTGAGACTAAGATTTCTACACGTTTTCATAAGCATTAATGTTGTTTACTTTTAATGATTCATCTAAACCCTTTTTAAAACTGTCCACTGTTCCTGCTGTGACCACATTCTGAGGAAGTCTATTTCACAGATTCACAGTTACAGTAAAGAAGCTTTAATGCTTCTGGAGACTGAACTTTTTCTTCTCCATTTGGAGGCAGTGCCCCCTTGTCTTTTGAGGGCATTTTACATGGAACAGTTTTTCACCATATTTTTTGTATGGCCCATTTATACATTTGTATAAGTTAATCATGTCCCCCCTTAGACGTCTCTTCTAATAAATTCAGTTCTTTAAATCTTTCTTCATAACTAAGACGCTCAATGCCTCTTATCAGTTTATTTGCTCCCCTCTGTATTTTTCCAGCTGCAGTGCGTACTTTCTATGGACTGGTGCCCAGAACTGAATTGCATATTCCAGATGAGGCTGCACCAACAAGAACACCCAAATCCTTCTCTATAAGTGATTCTCCCAGTGTTACATCAGGACATATGAAGCACGGAGAATATTACTACCAAGATGCATAACTTTACATTTATCCACATTGAACCTCATTTGCCAAGTTGATGCCCAATCCTTTAGAGTGTTCAAGTCAGCTTGTAGTTTATGGACATCTTCCATAGACTGTACAGTACTACATAGCTTGGTGTCATCTGCAAAAATAGAAATGGTGCTATTAATCCCGTCCTCGATATCATTAATAAATAAATTAAATAATAAAGGGCCCAGCACTGAACCTTGGGGTACACCATTTATAACCCGGGACCATTCTGAATAGGAATAATTTACCATAACTCTCTGGACATGGTCCTTCAGCCAGTTTTCAATCCAATTACAAACTATACTTTACAAGCCTATAGACCTTACTTTACCTATTAAAGTTCTATGAGGGACAGTATCAAAAGCCTTTGCAAAATCCAGAAACACTACATCCACAACTGCCCCTCTGTCCAGGCTACTACTTACCTTCTCATAAAAACAAATCAGGTTAGTCAGACAACTTCTGTCCTTGGTAAACCCATGTTGGTTATCACTTATAATATTATTTACAGTCACATACTCCTGTATATAGTCCCTTAAGAGTCCTTCATTTTTCCCACTACAGAAGTTAAACTAAATGGTCTATTATTACCTATGAAGGACCTAGATCCTTTTTGACTCACTGAGTATATTACTGGATGTACTAACAGCCCCAGCACCACAGATATCAGTTTCCTTCTCTTCTTTTGTATATACAAAACTCATTTAGTAACTCTGCCTTTTCTTTATCTTCAGTGACTAACCCCCCCCCCCCCCCCCTTTACCATTAGTTAGAGGACCTACCTGCTCGGACCTTGATTATTTAGCATTTATCTATTTAAAGATCTTTTGGGGATTTGTTTTGCTCTCTTTTGCCACCTGCTGTTCATTTTGTATTTTTTCCTAATTTCATCTCCTTTTTACAGACGGAGACAGGCCATTATTCACAATGTTCTAGTGTGGCAGTGCACTGCAGTTAAAAATTACTGCCATAATGATCTAGTCTGATGCATCAGGCATCAGTGTATGGAAATCCTTGCTGATATATGTCTGATTCATGTTTAGAAAAGTTAATTTCTCAACAATTTATGTTGAAAGGCAAGTTCTCTTTGGAAAAACTATGCCCCTTGCCACACAAAACACCCGCTGTGATGCCACACTAATGGCTGGTCAGGAAGGTTTGCCCAGGGCAAACTCAGCCAGTTGCTGCCACAATTCAAGTTTGGCTGCCCAGTAGTCCAGGGAATCTTGGATCTAGGGTGGCAGTGTGCAGTCCCAGTATATCACCACCTGCTTCATGTCTTTCTGCTGCTGGCTGGTTTCTTCAGTAGGCGGATGAAGAAAAGTGCTCATTAGAGACTCAAGACTTAAGTTCCTGCTGATGGAGCTGGTGCTGCGCCTGGCTCCTCACCACTCTCCAACAGTCATGGCAGTAAAGCGTGAGCGCAGGGTGTACCCCCCGGTCAGACCTTTGTGAGGATGGGCAAGGCTCACTTAGGCAATGACTAACCGACTACATTGGATGTCTCGATAGTAGTCAGTGGCGTTGCGAGGGGGGTGCGGGGGGTGCGGTCCGCACCGGGTGACACCAGTCTGATGGGGTGCCACCAGGGGCGGACTGAATATTGGCAGACGCAGGGCGACGGAGATGAGCGCATGCATTGCGCTCATCTCCATGCGGAGCAGCAGCAGAGGAGGGAGAGGCATGTCCTCTCTCTCCCTGTTCCTCTGTTAGGCTGCCAGCACTAGGCCGGCAGCCTATCAGAGGCCGGCTCCGGCGGCGCGATGACGTCATCGCGCCGCCGAGCCGTACAGCTCGAGACACAGGCCGGAAGAGGCCTGCATCGCATCGCTGGAGGTAAGTACAAGTGTTCTTTTTTTTTTTTTTTTGGGGGGCTACTGGCACTAATGGGGGCTACTGGCACATAAAGGGGGCTACTGCCACTAATGGGGGATACTGGCACATAAAGGGTGCTACTGGCACATAAAGGGGGCTACTGGCACTAAAGGGGGCTACTGGCACTAAAGGGTGCTACTGGCACTAAAGGGGCTACTGGCACTAAAGGGGCTACTGGCACATAAAGGGGGCTACTGGCACATAAAGGGGGCTACTGGCACTAAATGGGGCTACTGGCACATAAAGGGGGCTACTGGCACATAAAGGGGACGGCTACTGGCACATAAAGGGGACGGCTACTGGCACATAAAGGGGACGGCTACTGGCACATAAAGGGGACGGCTACTGGCACATAAAGGGGACGGCTACTGGCACATGAGGGGGGACTAATAACACATAAGGGGGAACGGCTACTGGCACATGAGGGGGGCCTAATGGCACATGAGGGAGGCCTATTGGCACATGAGGGAGGCCTATTGGCACATGAGGGGGGCCTAATGGCACATGAGGGGGGCCTAATGGCACATGAGGGGGGCCTAATGGCACATGAGGGGGGCCTAATGGCACATGAGGGGAGACGGCTACTGGCACATGAGGGGAGACGGCTACTGGCACATGAGGGGAGACGGCTACTGGCACATGAGGGGAGACGGCTACTGGCACATATGGGGGGGGCTACTGGCACACAATAAGGGGGGGGGCTACTGGCACATGGGGGGGAAGCACAACAAGAGAGGCACTTATTACTAGCACATGTGGTGGCATGGAGAGGCACGTGTTACTGGCACATTATTATGGGGCACTATGTGCGCCTCAATCCTGGGGGTGAGAAATGAGAAATGATGGGGGACAATCACAAAATGTCTGTTTGTGCCATGGAGCCTGGAGGGGAAGAAAAGAAATGTGCCACCCATGGGGGGTGACATGATGAGGGGACAATGATGAAGAGAGGGACAATGTTGGAATCTGTGCCATGGGGGGTGACATCATGTACCCCCTGGCACAGTCAGACTTCAACATTGTCCCTCATCATGTCACCCCGATGGTACAGACTCCAACCTTTCCCCCATTGGGGATCATGAAGGATCGGAGCTGACGGCTGACATGGGGGCTGATGGCTGGCATGATGACTGACATGGGGGCATGATGGATGGGGGCTGACGTCTGACACGGGGGGCTGATCTGAGGTGTGATTAACATTGGGGGTCTGACCTGAGGTATAGTGGAAAATATTGTTTCTTATTATACTCCTCTAAAACCTATGTGTGTGTTATAGTCTTATAGGGCGAAAAGTACAGTCTTCAAGCGATTGAAGCATAGCGAAGATACCAGGACCACACAGAGGAGAAGCCAGCTGCTGCACACAGGACCAGGACCAGGTGAGCTGCGGGCGGAGGGTCGCCAAGATGTAGCTTCGCTTGAGCTTGCACCGGCCCAGGTCACGTCACTCACACAGGCACAGCACAGCCTGAACCAGCCCATCCTTCTGAACATACACATCTGTCATCCGCCTTACCTCATGATCCTGGAGCTGTGCTGTACAGTGACCGCCGAGCTCTACAGCACAGCTCCAGGATCTACCGTTGTGAGGATCCGGCGTGCACTTCCGTCGCCGGAAATGCCCACCGGATCCGTCACAACGCAACACACCTGAAAATATTTGAAGACTGATCAGTCTTCAAAATGCTTTCAGTGTTACCATGGCAGCCAGGATGCTACTAAAGTCCCGGCTGCCATGAAAAAGTAGTGGGGAGCCAGGGGAGAAGCTACTTACCTTTCGTGTGGCTCCTGGGGCGCTCCACAATGACGTCACAGCGCCCCTACGTCGCATGATCACATTATCCATGTGATGTAGGGGCGCTGTGACGTCATTGTGGAGCACCCTGGGAGCCGCACGGACGGTAAGTAGCTCCTCCCCTGGCTCCCCACTACTTTTCCATGGCAGCCGGGACTTTAGTAGCGTCCTAGCTGCCATGGTTACCATTCAGAAAGGTAAACGTCAGATCCGGCGATGCGCCGAAACAACATTTAGCTTAAAATCGGATCCGGATTAATGCTTTTCAATGGGCATTAATTCCAGATCCGTCCTTGCGGCATGCCTTAAATTTTTTTGGCCCAAGGAAAATCCGCAGCATGCTATGGATTTTTCAACGGCAAAGAAACGTTTGAATACTGAACTGAAGACATCCTGATGCATCCTGAACGGATTTCTCTCCATTCAAGATGCACTGGGACAATCCTGATCAGTATCTTTCCATCTTAGAGCCCCGAGGACGGAACTCTAGCACGGAAAGGAAAAACGCAAGTGTGAAAGAGGCCTAAGCACTAGTGAGTATCTGTTATTTTTGGTTATATGACTAAAACATTATTGCTTCGGGGGTCTGGGGTGACACCATTTTCTACTGCACCGGGTGACACCAGCCCTAGCAACGCCACTGATAGTGGTTGAGTTTTTCATCCCTCTCAGCAGGTTTATAAAAGGCCCCCATTTTGGCCAGGTAGCGAGGGTCTAACATTGTGGAGAGCCAGTAGTCATCCCTCTTCCGAATGGTGACAATGTGGCTGTCACTATGCAAGCAACTCAGCGTGCTTCTGGCCATTTGCCCAAGTGAATCAGAGAGGCCCCCTGCCTCCATCTTTATTGTATACTGTGATAGTCTGTAGGGGTTATCTCCATGGTCTTCCTCATCGCCCTCCAGCTGTTCATACTCCTCCTGTTCCTCTACTATTGCTTGGGCAGATAAACCACCTATTTTTTACATAAAATTCCTGGGCATTAATGTCCTCCTCTTTGTTCTCCTCCTCTGCCAATTCAGCCTCCTACAGGGCTTAGGTGGCCGTGAAATGTAGGCGCAACATCTCCTGTCCCCTGGCCAGCCAGATTTATCAGCATCTGCTCCAGGACGTAAAGGAGTGGAATGACATAATTTACCCAGTCATCCTGTTGACAACAAATAAATTGGCTACCTCAAAGGGCCCGAGCAAATGGCAGGTGTCACGCATGAGCTGCCAACTGGCTAACGTTGAAGTTACACAGGGGAGTACCCCTCTCCTGCATCATCAACAAATTGTTCACGGCCTTCCTCTGCTCATATAGTCGGTCCAACATGTGGAGGGTGGAGTTCCAATGTGTGGAAATGTCGCATATGAGGCAATGTTGGGGAACACTATTCTGCCTTTGCAGCTCAAGGAGGGCATGTTTTGAACAGTAAGAGTCACTGAAGTGCATGCACAGTTTCCTGGCCATTTTCAAAATGTCTTGGGAGGGCATGTTTTGCAGGTTAACGGGGCTAAATTTCATGCACAGTTTCCTGGCCATTTTCAAGAAAACTTTCAGTTGGGTGGTTGTTTTACAATCAGATTAAAAACTTGCGCCAGGCAGGGCGCATGGGTCAGCCCTACTTGAGGCAGCACCAACATAATGTTCTTCCCGTTAATGGTGACCATGGTTCTGATCTTCAGTTGGCGAGGAGACAGCCAGGTTTCAATTTCCTCCCCGGTGTGACTCCATTCGCCCAGGCTGGCCAGGTGCATCACAGCATGGCACCGCCATGCTCTACATAGGTTCAGTCAGAATTGTGCCTGCAGTGGAGGCTGAGAACAAGGTGGAGGATGAGGAGGCGGAGAAATCACAGCATGAGAATGTGGAGGCGGTACTGCCACCATCTGGCCAAGTTGCTGCTGTGCCTGGGCAGGAACCACATTTAACCAGTGGGCCGTAAAGAACATATGTTGTCCATGACCAGAGTTATAGCTCCACAAGTCGGCGCTGCCTTTAAATGTACCACACACTGACAGGCTCAGGACTGGCCCACCTTCTGCTTTACATAGGTATGCAGAGCTGGTATAGCTTTTTTAGAGAAGTAGTGATGGCTTGGGACTCTCCACCTAGGCTCAGCACAAGCCATCAGTTCTCTAAATTGATCAGAGTCAACCACATGGAAAGGGAGGGACTATAGTACCAGCAACTTGGCCGGGAGTAGGTTCAGCTTCTGCACTGTTGGATGAGTGGACGAATACTGTTGTTTCTTTGCAATCGCCTCAGTGATTGATTGCTGTTAAAATGCAAGTAGGAGGAGGAACATCAGGACCAGTAGACAATGGGAAAGAAACATAGCTCCCTTCTGCTGAAGTCGTGGTGCCCTGACTGCTGGACAAGGGGTGGGGGCTGCTGCCAGATGCGTCAACATTGGCACCCTGGCCACGCTTTACCTTCTGCCCATAGATACCACATATGGTCACACTGACATCCTCCTGCGACTTGATAAAAATTCTCACACCGGCTAAAATTACATTTTACGATCACCATTGCGGGGTGACTGCCTGCCACTGTCTGTTGTCTGTAAACCCTTGCACCACTAGTTCTTTCCGGATAGGTAGGCTCCTGAGTAGCAGACAGTCTACCCCGGGCATGTTGGGCACCAGACCTCACACTGCTGCCACCTGCTCTCATTTCACACAGCGTTGCTACTTGCATGTCTACAGGAGGAAGCAGCAGACCTCTCCTATAAACCTATGCTGGGCAGTAGCTGCTGACTGTCCTCAGTAATATCTTCCTCTCTGGAAAGTGGAGCAGAGCAGGCAGCATACATCACTTGACTGGCAGAAGGAGCAGAAAAGGAAAGAGGCAGGTTCAGGACAGTTGAGGGTACCGAGCTTGTTCCTGGGCCATGCTAACTAAGTGTGATGTCAGAGGAACCTACAGACTCCTGGCTTTGGGTGTCTAATGTCAGTTGAGATGATGTTGAAGACCAAGTCAACCATTCCAAGACAGCAGGATTGGTCATCAAAACACAACTGCTGGATGGCACTGGCAGCTCTGGCCTGTTGCTGCAGCTGCTGCTACCACCACCCCTTCTTCTGCTACTACTTCTGCTGGCTCCAGGGGGCACACGTTCACTAGCGGCAGGATAGATCCGACAGACTGTTCCGTTGGGTGAACAGCCTGTCGGATCCGTCCTGCTGCTAGTGTGAAACTAGCCTAATAGAATTGCTTATCTATGAAATCAGTTGGAAACCACACTAACGGTTATATTACACAGGTTATTCACCCTAATATGAGAATCAAGGCCTAATGGAATTGCTTATCTATGAAATCAGGTGGACACACACTAATAGTTGTATTACACAGATATTCTAGTTACTTTAAGTTAACCTACATTCACACCACTGATCAGAAGAAAGGAGGCCTTGTACTCCATGAGGATCCCCTAAGTGAATGGAATGCAGGTCAAGCAGTGCTCAGACCCCACCAATCTAATAGTTATATCTGTCCTGTGGGATAGGGGATAGCTTGGTGTAAACTGGAATAAAAACAAAATGGCCCTTATGCATACAAGTGTTCCTCAGCATTGCCCCTAGCAACCAGTTAGGTCACACCTTTAGTTTTACAAAAAAAAAAACTCTTGAAAGCTGAAGGCTGGAAATTGATCGGTCGCCATGGACAACACTTATTTTTGTAGGACAGGTATTATACATGGGTTTTAACATGTTTAACATAAGACCATTAATTCAATGTTCCAATTTTTAGGTCTTATGTATGCCTAGTATAATAAAACTTCTATTAAAATAAATATTATTTGTGCAGTGACAGGTAGTAGTTTAAAATGACGACAGATTAACTCAACATAAGAGCAAAATGATATGAGCAGTGATGAGCCGAGAATGTAATTCAATTATCACTGTACGCAGTTTTTTTAAGGTTGACCTTAATTAACGTAGCTGTTACAACACTATTAAAACTGCTCTTCTAGCACCCAGCTAAATTGAACTAATGACATATCTAATGGGTTATTACTAAGTGATTGATGCTTATTCTACAGCAGGAGCCTTTTTCACTTTTTTGTCAGGTTTCTTTATAAACATTATTGTTTCTAATATTATTTTTTTCCCGCTCTCTATCACCCTCTTGTCTCTGCTTTATCACTGTTCTTTTTTCATTTTGCTTTGTGGTTCCTTGCTGAGAACATTAGTAAATATAATTATCATCCAGTAAGAGTTGGTGAGATGGTATTGACAATTTGAAAAGTAGGGCATCCAGATCTTTTCTTTAGTAGTGGAAAAGTCGGCAGGAAAACAGCCCAACGAAATATAAAAAGTGGGAAACAAATGAAAAAGCTAAAATTACCTAACTGCTAATTCTCATTACTTTCTTTGCTGTTGAGAGTACTGAGATCAGAAAGGAGCTGCACTAAATGATCTGCCCAGTTTGTAAAAATGATTCATACAAGAGATGTGAATGGCAATTTGCTTTTATTATAGTGCAATTTTCCTATTCTACTTGAATGTGGGAAATTTTGCGATTCTTTAATACAAAATACTTCAAGCTTTGTACGGTTTATATAGCAGCCATGATACTGTAATCCAAACAAATGTGATAGTACGTTTAATCAGGACTGGTGCGAGGATTTTTGCCACCCTAGGCGAAAGCTAATTTTGTCGCCCTGCCCTTGACTCCACCCATTGACTACGCCCTCTGACCTGGCCACAAGAAAAGTCACAGTGACTCTGACTCTAGTGCGCACAGCGCCCTCCCCGGCAGACTGCGGCTGAGGAGAGTCAGACTGCGCTGCGCGCTTCTACACATCAAGTGCAGCGCAGTCTGAGTGTGCCACGGAGGAATCGCACCTATCAACTAGGGCTGCAGCTAACAATTATTTGAATAATCGATTAGTTGTCGATAATTTCATTGATTAATTGGGAAAAACACCAAAATGACAAAAAAGGGGTTTATATGATTTTAGTTGAAAAATTATGTACAAAGGCCATATTAAAACAATTTTAGGAGTTACATAATTAGAAACATTTTGCATTAGAATGTAAAAAAGACAACATGTCCACATGGTCAGGGCTGATGTTAGCTCTTTTCTTACATGCTTTGTTGCCTGTTGCAGAGTTATGGGGGATCTGTGGATGACACTGTTATGGGGGATCTGTGGATGACACTGTTATGGGGGATCTGTGGATGACACTGTTACGGAGGGAGATCTGTGGATGACACTTATGGGGGGGATCTGTGGATGACACTGATATGGGGACACACTGTTATGGGGGATCTGTGGATGACACTGTTATGGCGGATCTGTGGATGACACTGTTACGGAGGGAGATCTGTGGATGACACTTATGGGGGGGATCTGTGGATGACACTGATATGGGGACACACTGTTATGGGGGATCTGTGGATGACACACTGTTATGGGGATCTGTGGATGGCACTATTATAGGGGGGGATCTGTGGATGGCACTGTTATAGGGGGGGATCTGTGGATGACACTGTTATGGGGGATCTGTGGATGGCACTGTTATAGGGGGGATCTGTGGATGGCACTGTTATAGGGGGGGATCTGTGGATGACGCTGTTATGGGGGATCTGTGGATGGCACTGTTATGGGGGATCTGTGGATGGCACTGTTATGGGGGATCTGTGGATGGCACTGTTATGGGGATCTGTGGATGGCACTGTTATAGGGGGGGATCTGTGGATGACGCTGTTATAGGGGATCTGTGGATGGCACTGTTATGGGGGATCTGTGGATGGCACTGTTATGGGGATCTGTGGATGACACACTGTTATGGGGATCTGTGGATGGCACTGTTATGGGGGGGATCTGTGGTTGACACTGTTATGGGGGATCTGTGGATGGCACTGTTATGGGGGATCTGTGGATGACACTGTTATGGTGGATCTGTGGATGGCACTGTTATGGAGTGGGATCTGTGGATGGCACTGTTATGGGGGATCTGTGTATGACACTGTTATTGAGGGGGATCTGTGGATGACACTTATAGGGGGATCTGTGGATGACACTATTATGGTGGGGGATCTGTGGATGACACTTATGGGGGTCTGGGTATGACACATACCGTATATAGCATCTTATGCTATATGTGTCATCCACAGATCCCCCTCCCTATAACAGTGTCTTCCACAGATCCCCTCCCCATAACAGTGTCATCCACAGATCCCCCTCCCCACCGCTCACAGGAGTATACATTTATAAACTGTAATCTGTATCCTGAATCTTGCAGTAAATCAGCGCTCATCTCTTTACTACCTTACACTCAGCTCCGGTAACAGGCAGTGTGGGCGGCGGCACTCACTCACTGACATCACACGCCTGCGCCGCCAAGTGGGAGGAGCAGGTGCATGGCGTCAGTGAGCGCTGCCCGCACTGCCTGTTACCGGAGCTGAGTGTAAGGTAGTAAAGAGATGAGTGCAGGAGGCGGGGGCGCAGGAGAGTCAGAGCAGAAATAGCCTAAGTGAGGCCTAAGTCCTAGAAAACCCCTTTAATTTCTTCATCTTTATAGCATTTTGAGCCAGAACCCAGCAGCAGGGAGCAGGTAAGTATGACTCCCTATGCGGGGCCAGCCATATTGAGGGGTCTGCCTTAAAGCCCCTGGGAGTGTACAACCCCTTTAAGTATAAATACTATACAGCAAGTATCCCCCAGTTGTCAGTTTTATCATGTAACCCTACATGTTAGTTAATTGTCGTCCAAATGCTCATTGAGTGGTCAGTTATCTCTCCCGATCCCCCCATGCACTCGGCCGAGCATTCATGTGTCCAGAAAGGAGAAAAAGCTGCTGACAAACTCTGAGAACCAAAGGATGTTGTAATCCTGTTTGCGGTGGTGGGAAGAGTGCCCCTTTAGACCAAGTTCACACATCGCATATTTGTTGTAGAATTTTAGTCGTTGAATTTGCAGCAAAGATAAAATACGACAAAGGTGAATGAGTTTTGCACAGACGTAATTATGCAGTGGAACTCTTTACTGCCTTACACTCTGCTCCGGTAACAGGCAGTGCAGGTGGCAGAGCTCACTCACTGACGTCACGCGCCTGTGCCGTCTAGTGGGAGGAGCACTCCCACTAGGCGGCACAGTGAGCACCCCATGGGTGCCTGATGTCAGTGAGCACCTGACGTCGGTGAACACTGCCCGCACTGCCTGTTCCTGGAGCTGAGTATAAGGTAGTAAAGAGATGAGCGCAGGAGGGGGGCCCAGCGCAGGAAAGTCAGAGTGCGCCACTGTGACTTGTGGCCAGAGTGGCACCCCCTGCAAGAGGATGCTCTCTGCAGTGGCCTACCTTGCTTATGGATGGCGCCGGTCCTGCGTTTACTACAAACCTAATTGGCAAACCTCCATTGACAAACTGATTTCTAGAAGAGCTGAAAAGTTGGCACTTTTAAATACATAACATAATATATGCGGAATTCATGCTCTTGATGAATGAAGATGAAACTTTTGCTCATATAACTGTTTATTACCAACCTCAGACTTCTGTAACAAACAACCTACCCAACCATCTGGATCCATGAATCCATGCATCAGCGAAGGTTACTTGTCTCACAGAACTGTTAAATGTTGGTTAGGCGTGGGTCCTACATCTGGAAAATGCAAATTTGTTCAGAACTAGGGGTCCCTTCCCTTGACCTGGTCCTCAACTCAGTCCTGCCCTGTGATGTAATGTGTATATTTTTCTACAGCAAGAATATAGAAATATCAAGTATCATTTCTAAAGATAAGAGAATCAAATCGAAATGACTCAAATTCATTACGAATTTCTCAAAAAAATTAGGATCTTGAACTTCTGTGATTCATGATTTTGTGCTCAAAATGCCACTCACCATTTTACAGGTCAGATGGCATCTACCTCCAAAAAGGGAACGTTTTTGGACCTTTTATTACATTTTACACAAGAAATCCGACGCTGCGGTGTGTTTTTAAGCAGGCTGTTTATTACTCCCTTCCGTTTGCCCATAGCCATGTCTGTCACTGTGACATTATTAATGCTATCTTGGTGTTAAACAGCTTGAAAGGGGTTTCATATAGTCCTAGAAGACCCCAGAGTGTCACAAATGCCTTTTCAGCACTTTCGATTAGGGTCAAATTTATTCAGACCCAAATTAAATCTGAAGACCAATTCATGTGATTCATGCAAATTTAATTTCTAGAAAATTGCTCATCTATAATTATTTAATTTTTAAACCACTTAAGTTTCAAACTAAATTCCTTGTTAACACCTTTAGGACATTTTTAAAAACTTTTTTTTTTCTTTTACTAAGTCCCCATAGGGGACTTGAACATGCAGTCTTCAGATTGCATTTCCTATAGACTGCAATGAATCAGTATGTTCCTGTGGAATAATGTGCCCTTATTGCTGATCGCAACATTAGCTTCAGGTGTCTGCTATGTAAAACAGCAGGCACCTAGCAGCTATGGCACTCTCTCAGCTTCTGTGCGGGTGCCATGTTTAAATACTCAACCAAAAGTGATTAAATAAGGGGTTAAATAAATTCTTCAGGTTATTACAGTGGTGTAGATACCTATTAAGCGTAGTTTTTCCACTATTCTAGACTATCAGTGATAGTGACCCTAATTCCTCCAGTACCTAAGATAACCATGAATGGTAACACTAACTTCTCCGCTACCTTACACAATAGGGAATGGTGACATTAATGCTTTTGCTGCCCTAAACAACAATGGAAGTTTGGAATTAAAAAAAAAAATTGCTGTGTTTATACTGTAGCATGTTTAATATTCTGAAAGCTATGTTACTTGTCTGGAGAAATGTGTGACATGCAAATAACAGCTACTTGATACATAATGTAGAAATCATAAAGTCAAAGAAATTAATGGAACACCAAGACCTAAGAACAATGTAAAGATAAGGAACACATATGCACTCCTCAGCATTGACATTGCAAAAGCAAGAAGCAAGTAATGGAATTATGGAAATCATAGGATTGATAGATATGTTAAAATATGTAAATGATAAGAAGTGGAACTAAAGATTCAAATTGTCTAATTTTTTTAGTATAGAGTATGAGTGCCAGTGTCAGCACAGTAGGCAGGAAAAACACATTCCTGACTGGAAACCAACCATTTTCCCTGCTTACGTGCAGTGCAAGCCCTAAGCAGCAAGTCTACTAGTCAAAGTTGCCTGTTCTGCTAAGTGCAAGACAGACAGACACAGAGACACAACCACACAAAGAATGGACATAGGGAAATGGGTCAAAACCTGGAGGATGGAGGATTTTCAAACTAGTCAAGTCAAAATCAGAAACAGACATGTATTATGGTACAAAATCACAAAACACAGGAAGGGCAAAGGCAAGCCAAGGTCAATATACTAAACAATCCAAAACATTTACAAACAGAACCAGGAGCACAGCAAGGGAGTAAATCTAACTGACAAGGGTGAATAGCCAGCAAGGGATTTAAATAGAGCACCAACTCCCAGAATATGAACCTGATAAGTCCATGACTCAGTGCTCCATTAGTCAGACATAGAGATGGCCTTGGCCTTTGCACATTCGCGATTCGCAGAACATGCGAACATATGGCGATATTCGCATGCACCGAACTTTGACCCATGACACATCCATCAGGTGGGACAGGACAGCCAATTGAGATGTTTCAGCACATGGACACACCCCCAACCCTATAACAGAGCCCGATCTGGCAGCCATTTTACATTATGTGTTTTGTCACTGAAGGGAGAGGTTGCATTTTGGAGCAGGGACCGGCTGTTAGGAACTTAGGGACACCAAATGCTAGCTAATAGGGCCACAAAAGTCCTTTTAAGGACTGGTAACATAGAAAGTATATTATAGTGCATTTGTATGCTTCCAGAAAATGCCGACTGAGGGCTGCGATCTATCAGCTTCCACAAAAAAACTGATTGAGGTTTTTCATATACCTGCGTCCACAAAATTACTGCTTAAGGGTAATGTACCTGCTTCAACTAACAACAGATTGAGGCCTGCCATATACCAGCTTCCACAAAATAGTATTTGAGGTTTTTCAGATACCTGTATCCACAAAATACAGACTGCAGGTTTTGATATACCTGCTTCAACTAACAACTGATTGAGGCCTGCCATATGTCAGCTTCCACAAATACTGCTCTTCTCTACGGACTTAGGCACAGGGTCATTTAGAAAATGACAGGCAGGGGAAGAGGCAGACCGTTCCGCAGGGGTGGTAGGGTTCGGGCAGGTGCACCAGGCCAGAACCCAAGTGGGAAGTTGGAGAAGGCGTGTGCGATAACTTCAAAGGACGCACCACAGTTGGTTGAGTGGCTCACTCAGCCTTACGCTTCTGCACCCTCCTCATCCTCTGTATCTGCACCCTCCTCACTCTCTGCTGTGTGCACCCCCAAAGACACCACCATAGCCCCTCCACTTGAGTCAGTTATTATTTACCCATCCATTCCCAGACCTTACTGATGTGCAGCCATTCTTGGCATCGGATCAGGAAGAGGAGGTAGCAACAGCCGCCACCCAGCGGTCCCTTTCCTTGCCCACTCCACCTTATTTAGACCTGGCATGAGCGGAAAAAATATGCAGATTGCAGTGCTAAGGACCTTTGTGTCAGAAATACACCTAACATAGACGTATTTCTATATAATAAATGACCACCTAATTGCATTATTATTTGGGGGTAGGGCTTATATCTTTATATTCTATAGACTCTAGTGTATTATACTGTGCCCTGTATTTCCCAGTAGAAAAATGATTCTTGGGAAACACCCATGCATTCGCGTTCGTGAACCGTCCCAGCAGATGTTCGTTCATCACTAATTGTAAAGAGTTTGTTACAATCCAGGAGAGTTGTAAGCTGTACTTTCGCCTTAGGTCTCAGTCTTCTGGGTCGGCGGTTCAGAGGGTGGGCATTATTATGTCCCTGCTACAGGGAGATCCACAAGAGTGGGCATTTTCCCTGGCACCTAACTCTCCTGAATTATGTTCTGTTGATAGTTTCTTTTTATCTCTGGGCTTTTTATATGATGAGCCGGATAGGGCGGCTTATGCTGAGAGTCAGCTTCTGTCCCTTACTCAGGGCAAGTGACCTGTGGAGGAGTACTGTTTAGAGTTCCGCAAATGGTGTACTGCCTCCGGGTGGAACGATCCATCCCTGAGGTCTCAGTTTAGACTGGGTCTGTCTGACCTAAAGATCTGTTAGTTAATTATCCAACTCCTGGTTCCCTGGAAGAAGCGATGACTTTGGCTGTTCGCCTGGATAGGCATGTAAGAGAACATAAGCGTGAGAAGTCTGTCACTGTCTATACCTCTTTTACTTCCTCTGTCAGTAAAACTAAGTAACATGAAGAATCCGAGGTTCCTATGCAATTTGGCGATGTGACATCTCAGCAGCGGATGGAGCATCGCCTGAAGAACAGTCTGTGCTTTTACTGTGGTAGCCCCGCACATCAGAAAAAATTGTGTCCTAAAAACCGAAGGCGGAAAACTTCAGTGTCTGAGTGAAGTTCAGGAAGATCACTCAGACGCACAGGTATTTCCCGACAAGTGTGGTACACTAATACTGCCTGTGACTTTATCCTCACAGGGATGGATTGTTACTGGTCATGCATTTGTTGATTCAGGGTCTGCTGTAAATTTTGTTAATTATGATTTTATTTTTGCTCTGGGTCCCATAGTACCTAAATTACCTAATCCCATTCCGGTATCTGGAATCAACTCCACACTATTGGCCGGTGGGTACATTGAGTTACAGTGAGCAACCAGAAAAAAGAAATACCACAAACGGGCCGCACCTCTTAAAATATAACAATCAATTTATTGAAACCCACATGATTAAAAACACAAATACATGGAAACATCCCCCATAGTGGGTTTAGATAAAGTGCATAATACAGCCAGTACTGCCACCTGTCAATAAAGGAAGGCTAAGTGTACAACAATATATATCACCAGCAAATAACAAGATACAATATACTTAGCCGACAAGACAATGGTGGCACAAGGCGAATAGAAATCCACAAAGGGGAAAGAACCCTCACGCGTATCGCTAGAGTGTATACTAGCTTCCTCAGAGGTCCATGTATATGATATATATGTTATACATGGACCTCTGAGGAAGCTAGTATACACTCTAGCGATACGCGTGAGGGTTCTTTCCCCCTTTGTGGATTTCTATTCGCCTTGTGCCACCATTGTCTTGTCGGCTAAGTATATTGTATCTTGTTATTTGCTGGTGATATATATTGTTGTACACTTAGCCTTCCTTTATTGACAGGTGGCAGTACTGGCTGTATTATGCACTTTATCTAAACCCACTATGGGGGATGTTTCCATGTATTTGTGTTTTTAATCATGTGTGTTTCAATAAATTGATTGTTATATTTTAAGAGGTGCGGCCCGTTTGTGGTATTTCTTTTTTCTGGTTGCTCATGGTTGCTTTTTTGTACCTGGGCCTGCACTCTTGTATTGCATTTTTAGGTGTGCCCCCCATTATATATTAGTGGTATACATTGAGTTACAGACTATTGAGTTAGTGATGACGGTGGGTACAATTCATTCTGAGAAAAGTTAATTTTTAGTTTTGCCTAATTTATCTGCTGATGTTGTTTTGGGGTTACCCTGTTTGAAGAACCATTCCCCAAATTTTGACTGGCGTACTTGAGAATTGATTAAATGGGGCTCCCAGTGCTCTAGTCACTGTCTGTCTATTCAGCTTGCTGGTCTAGGTTGGAGGAGGGTTCCATTCCGGGGGTTTATTAAAGACTATCAGGATGTTTTCTCTAAAGAGGCTTTTGAGGCCTTGCCGCCACAAAGAGAATACGACTGTGCTATCGATTTACTCCCTGGAGCTAAACTTCCTAAGGGTCGGATGTTTAATCTCTCTGGGCTTGAGAGATTGGCCACGAGAGATTACATTCAAGATATCCTTAGGAAGGGGCATATTCGCCCATCTGTTTCTCCTGTTGGGGCTGGATTCTTTTTTGTTTGGAAAAAGGACGGTAGTCTTCACCCTTGTACTGAATACAGAGAGCTAAACAAAATTTCCGTCCGGAATCAGTATCCTCTTCCTCTGATTTCGGATCTGTTTAATCAGGGAGCTCAATGGTTCTCCAAAATTGTCCTGAGGGGGGCCTACAATCTGATTAGAATCAGGAAAGGTTATAAATGGAATACAGCATTTAACACTTCTGAGGGACATTTTGAGTACCTAGTAATGCCCTTCGGAATGTGTAATGCCCCAGCCGTTTTTTAAAACCTTGTCAACTACTTTTTGGTGAGTTTCTCGCCCAGTTTGTTGTGGTGTATTTAGACGACGTATTGGTGTTCTCCCCTGATTAGTAGTCTCATGTACTTCAAGTCAGGAAGGTTCTTCAGAAGCTGAGGGACTATAATTTGTTCGCTAAGTTGAGTAAATGCGAGCTTGGAATTAGAGAAGTCTCTTTTCTGGGCTACATTATTTCCCCACGAAAATTTTGCATGCATCCGGGTAAGGTGTGTACCATTGTGGAGTGGGCCAGGCCGACTTCGCTTAAAGCCCTTCAATGGTTCCTAGGCTTTGCCAATTATTATCGGAAATTTATTAAAAATTTCTCGGTCATTGCCAAACTGTTGACGGATTTGACCAGGAAGGGGGCTGATGTTCTCCACTGGGGTCCTGGGGCTGTGTCTGCCTTTGAACTCTTAAGATGAGTTTTACTCAGGCACCTTTGCTGGTACAGCCTGATGTTACACAACCCTTTGTGGTTGAGGTGGACGCCTCTGAGATGGGTGTTGGGGCTGTTCTATCTCAGGGGCCGTCCTCCTTGACTAACCTGAAACCATGTGCTTTCTTTTCCTGGAAATTCTTTCCCACAGAGAGAAACTGCGATATTGGTAACTGTGAGTAGGGTTGAGCGAACCCGAACTGTAAAGTTCGGGTTCATACCGAACATTACGGTTTTTAGCAGCCAAACCCGAACATTTCCGTAAAAGTTCAGGTTCGGGTTCGTTGTTCGGTGATTTCCTCCTGCTTTTTAAAAGGCTGCAGGGCAGCCAATCAACAAGCGCTACACTACTTTGCCCTAAGAAGCAATCACAGCCATGCCTACTATTGGCTTGGCTGTGACTGGTTAAGTGCAGCATGTGACCCAGCCTCTATTTAAGCTGGAGTCACGTAGCGCCGCACATCACTCTGCTCTTCTCAGTGTAGGTATAGGATGCTGCCGCTTCTGTGAGGGACATATTAGGGAAGAAATCTGTTGAACTTGGTGGTGTTGACTCTTCAAACTACAGCAATTATTGAGGGTGCTATGCTACATATTTGTACCCAGCCCTGAGCCCAGTGATACTGCAAAATAATTTTTAATCCATCTGTTACTGAGGTGGGGGTCCGCGGCCATTTTAACAACAGCAGTGTCCTTGGAACTGCATGTGACCTGCATGTGTGCCAGCCTGCCAGGGACATCAGTCTAATTATTTTTTGGTAGCTCAGTGGAGGAAAAATTCCTTTTTTATGGCAGGTCAAGTCCCCCTACATTACCTATTTTATAATTTTGGGGTGACATAGTCCATTTCTGTAGTTGGTGGAATAAACCCGTACTGTCGTAACAGAGCACGTTTGCATACACCGCTGAAAAACCTATTTTAAAATTTTGCGGTGACATAGTGCATTTCTGTATGTGCTGTAATAAACCCGTACTGTCGTACCACAGAGAACGTTTGCATACACGGCTGAGAAACCTATTTTAAAATTTTGCGGCATTTTTGTAGTTGGGTCAATAAACCCGTACTGTTGTGCCACAGAGCACGTTTGCGTACAACGCTGAAAAACCTGTTTTATAATTTTTGGGGTGACATACTGCATATATGTAGTTGGGTTAATAAACCCGTACTGTTGTGCCACATAGCACGTTTGCATACAACGCTGAAAAAACTATTTTAAAATTTTGCAGTCACATACAGCATTTGTGTATTTGGGGGAAATAAACCCATATTGTTGTTCCACAGAGCACTTTTGCATAGAACGCTAAAAAACCTATTTTAAAATTTAGCAGTGACATACTGCATTTGTGTATTTGGGGGAAATAAGCCCGTATTATTGTTCCACAGATCAGTTTGGCATACAACGCACAAAAACGTATTTTAAAATTTAGCAGTGACATACAGCATTTATGTATTTGTGGAAAATAAACCCGTATTGTTGTTCCACAGAGCACTTTTACATAGAACGCTGAAAAACCTATTTTAAAATTTAGCAATGATATACTGCATTTGTGTATTTGGGGGAAATAAACCCGTATTGTTCCACAAAGCACTCTTGCATAGAACGATGAAAAACCTATTTTAAAATTTAGCAGAGAGATACAGCATTTGTGTATTTAGGGGAAATAAACCCACATTGTTCTTTCACAGAGCACTTTTGCATAGAACGCTGAAAAACCTATTTTAAAATTTAGCATTGACATACTGCATTCCTATATTTAGGGGAAATAAACCCATATGGTTGTTCCACAAAGCAGTTTAGCATACAACGCACAAAAACCTATTTTAAAATTTAGCAGTGACATACTGCATTTCTGTAGTTTGTTGCAATAAACACTGGTTTTGTGCTACATAGCAGATTTGAGGCCTACCCTGTATTTCAGTCATTTTAAGTAACCTTTTGAACTTCGCATTTACATAGTTGGTTGCAAACACACAGGTTTTGTGGTAGATAGCACATTAGTGGTGTACGCTGCATTTCTGACAGTCAAATTAAACTGTTAACTTCTGCTTTAACATTGTTGGTTTAAAAAATCAAATTTTTGTGTGACCTAAAGAAATGTATTCTGTTTATGACACGGGCACTGCCTTACTGTTAGTGAACTTAATTGTTGACTATTGGCAGTTAAATTGACACCGGAGATAAACCATCTGTTAGTTTGGTGGGTGAACGCAAATAATGAGGAGAACATCAAATAAGGGATGTGGGCATGGTCGTGGTGGTGTTGGTGGAGCTTCTGTTGCTGGGAGAGGACGTGGTCATTTAGCACCAACTACAGGTCCAAGTGAAATACCTTCCTCAGGTGTGAGTAGGCGACAGAATCTGCAGCGTTATTTGGTAGGCCCGAATGCCACTCTACGAATGGTGAGGCCAGAACAAGTACAGGTGCTAGTAGATTGGGAGGCTGACAGTGCCTCCAGTACCTTAACATTGTCTCCCACTGCTGAAAGCTCAGAGTTGGCACCTGCAGCCCATGCCCATCAGTCTTTCACCTCACCCCCTTGCAAATCAGCCAAGCAGTCTGAGCCCCAAGTCATGCAGCAGTCTCTTATGCTTTTTGATGACTCTGCTGGCAGGGTTTCCCAGGGCCATAACCATAGCCCTGCCCCAGAAGTGGAAGAGATTGAGTGCAGGGATGCCCAACCACTTAGGTTTGAGGATGAGGACATACGAAGACAACCGCAGCACATCTCTGATGATGACGAAACACAGGTGCAAACTGCTACGACTTTCTGCGGTGTGCAGACCGACAAAGAAGGCAGGGGTGAAGACTGGGTGGAAGATGATGTTGAGAACGATGAGGTCCTACACCTCAAAATATACCACTAAAATCCATGTTATTCATGGGTGGTGGAAAAATCATATTTTTTAAGGCCAGGAATTACCCTTTGTGGCCTGTGCTGCATATGTGGCGGGGACAATAATATAGATAATCCATCTGGGAGTTCAGGGGTAGTGATGATCGAGCAACCCGATGCTCGGGTGCTCTGCCTGAGCACATCGGGATGCTCGGGTGCTCGGTAGAGCACCCGAGCCCTATAGAAGTCAATAGGAGAACCCGAGCATTAAACCAGGCACCCCCTGCTCTGAAGAGGGGAGGGTGCCTGGTTCACAGGAAAAAGGTCAGAAATTGATGGAAACACCACCGAAATGTGTCGAGGACAGCATGGGGAGGATGTCGGGATGCATTTTGGACTACAATGTCACTACTGGGAACGATGTTGCCCGAGTTGTACGTCACTTTTACAGACTGACCATAAAACTCACAAAACTGAAGATAAAAGCGATTTTAGATGAAAAATTGTTAGGAAACATTCTTTCCTGTATATTTACTTTTATATAAATAGCAAGTTCAGAATTTTTTTTTAATGATTTTCGGAACTGGGGTCATGACTAAGAGGGACGGCTGGTGGGTTCGATTGTGTTGACCGGACTATCATCTGATGATAATGAACTTGTAAGAGGAACAGAGTGGACGTTGAGCTGACCAGTGACCGTGTATATAAAATTGTAGGTGAAGGTATGCTGCTGCTTTGTTAACTGTAGATAACTTCTAAGCTGATTTGCATCTCACTGCTCACAGTCAGCAAGCAGAGTTTGTGGAATACAGAAAATGACTGTCTGTCACTGTTATTTGAATTAAATATAGACCATACACAGTCTAGATATAAGTGTAGATTAGCGTCTCACTGCTCACAGCAAGCAGAGTTTGTGGAATTCAGAAAATGACTGTGTCACTGGTATTTTTGAATTAAATATAGGCCGCACACAGTCTAGATATAAGTGTAGATTTGCATCTCACTGCTCACAGCAAGCAGAGTTTGTGGAATACAGAAAATGTCACTAACGTTCGCCCTGACAAAAAAAATAAAAAATTCCCCCAAAACAATTTTGGCTGCCTGCCACCTCTAACAATAGTCCTTAAAAGGACTGTTAGTTCTTTGATACATTTTTTCAATGATAATTTTTACATGAAGTTTTCCCTATACTGACTTTCCCTTTCTAACAGCAGTTCTCTGTGACTCGCAATGAGCCGAACCCATGTGACCGGGTGCTATATAGTACCCAATGACGTGTTACGGCCAGCCAAATACTGAAATGCCAGTAGAAAACATGTCTAATGGCATTACAGTAATGGCAATACTTACCTGCACATTTATTGGCTGCTTAGCAAGCGCCAAATGTGCGGGGAGGAGACTCGAGCATGGCGCTCGAGCGTATGTGGTACTCGGCAGAGTGCTCGGATCTGCGGAGCATAGCGATGATCGAGCCGAACCGGTACTTGGCTGAGCATGCTCGCTCAACAATATTCAGGGGTTGACCTATTACAATTTTTTGCTGTCAAGTAACCCTGCACTGGTGACAGGGACCTAAAATTTCAAAAATCTTCTTTTAAATTGTTGGGTGCAAAATTACCATTTTTCCCGGGTACAAACCCCTGCTCTGCATAGGTGACAGTGACCAAAAATGCAGAAAATCTTCTTTTAAATTGTTGGGTGAAATATTACCATTTTTGCCGGGTACAAACCCCTGCTCTGCATAGGTGACAGTGACCGAAAATGCGGAAAATCTTCTTTTAAATTGTTGGGTGAAATATTACCATTTTTGTCAGGTACAAACCCTTGCTTTGCATAGGTGACAGGGACCGAAAACTTGAAAACTCTTCTTTTAAATTGTTGGGTGCAAAATTACCATTTTCGCCATGAATAAATCCCTCCTCGGCTTGGGTGCCTGGGGCCTTGATTTTTAAAAATCATCTGTTCCATTGGTGGGTGACATGAAACCCGTTTTGCGGTGAATAAACCACTCCTCTGCCTGGGTGCCAGGGCCCCACATTTCCAAAAATCGCCTGTTCCATTGGTGGGTGTTATGAACCCGTTTTGCCGTGAATAAACCCATGCTCTGCATAGATGACAGGGACTTAAATTTCTAAAAATCGCCTGTTCCGTTGGTGGGTGACATTAACCCCATTTTGCGGTGAATTAACCCATCCTCTGCCTTGGAGCCAGGGGCCTACATTTCTAAAAATTGCCTGTTCCATTGGTGGGTGACATGAACCCCATTTTGCCATGAATAAACCCCTGCTCTGCGTAGGTGACAGGGACCTACATTTCTAAAAATCGCCTGTTCCATTGGTGGGTGACATTAAACCCATTTTGCTGTGAATTAACCCCTCCTCTGCCTGGGTGCCAGGGGCCTACATTTCTAAAAATCGCCTGATCCATTGGTGGGGGACATGAACCCTGTTTTGCCGTGAATAAACCCCTGCTCTGCAAAGGTGACTGGGACCTAAATTTCTAAAAATCGCCTGTTCCATTGGTGGGTCACATTAACCCCGTTTTACTGTGAATAAACCACTCCTCTGCCTGGGTGCCAGGGGCCTATATTTTTAAAAATCGTCTGTTCTATTGGTTGGTCACATGAACCCAGTTTTGCCGTGAACTAAGCCCTTCTGCCTGGGTGTCAGGGGCCTACATTTTTGAAAATCGTCTGTTCCATAGGTGGGTAATATGAACCACGTTTTGCCGTTGAAAAACCCCTGGTGTGCATTGCTGACAGGGAACCAAGTTTGGTAAAAATGTCTGTTAATGATCAAAAGTTGCGTGACTACAAACACCCGCTGATAGACGCGCTGCTGATGGCATACCCATCTGACGCCTCCTCAACCTCCTACTCCACATCTATTTCCTCCTCCTAAATCAAGATTAAGATTTTTATTTATTTTATTTTAAGTCATTTCCCTATCCACATTTGTTTGCAGGGCACTTACCCACATGATGCTGCCTTTTGCAGCCCTCTAGCCCTTTCCAGGCCATTTTTACAGCCATTTTAGTGCCCAAAAGTTTGGGTCCCCATTGACTTCGATTGGGTTTGGGGTTCGGGGTCGAGTTCGGGTTAACCCGAACTTTTTTGTGAAGTTCGGCCGAACTCTTCGAACCTGAACTCCTAGGTGTCCGCTCAACTCTAACCGTGAGTTGTTGGCTATCAAATGGGCTTTTGAGGAGTGGCGGCATTTCCTAAAAGGAGCTCAGCACAAGATCGTTGTACTGACTGATCATAAAAACCTTACCTATTTGGATACTGCCAAGCGCTTAAATCCCCGGCAGGCAAGGTGGGCTCTATTCTTTACGCGTTTTAACTTTGTTATTGATTGTTTATTGATAACATCCTTAGGTTGCATGGCATTCCGGACTCCATCTTGTCAGATAGAGGTGTCCAATTTGTTTCCAATTTCTGAATTAAAGTAGAAGTTTAAGCACGAAACTGAGAATTAAGCTTTTCTTCTCATCTGCCTTCCACCCTGAGACTAATGAGCAAACGAAGAGGGTCAACCAGGTACTGGAGCAATTCTTTAGATCCTTTGTGTTGGATCACCAAAATGATTGGAGAAAGTTCTTATCTTTTGCAGAGTTAATTGTCTATTAACAATCATATGACTTCCTCTAGTGGCATGTCTCTGCTCTATTGTAACTATGGTTTCCCCTTACGTCCCACCAGCAGCACAGATGGGGGTTAATTCCCCCCGTGAGCTGGTAGGACTGGCGGAATTTTAATGAGCCCTTAACAATCAATAAAAGTTGGCTCCCCTTAAAAGGGGGCCGTCCCCTTAACCCCCTGTGTTTTTTTCAGTCCTTCCGGACTGGTGGGCTGGCGGACTAGCCCTCTTGGGCTTCTGTCAAGTATATTGCCGCGCTCCCCCTGGCCCTGGTACCTGCTTCAGAAGCGTGATTTTTTTCTCAAAACAATTGTATCCTGCATTTCGGTGGGCTTATGCTGAATCAAGAGCAGTGGAGTGTTGTTATAACCCTCTTTTCTGAGTTATTTCTTCTGTTTTTCAGATGGCGTCTCCCCATGAAGGTGATCAGCCCCGCAAGGCGGGCACTAAGAGACGTCACTTGGCCTGCTTTGACTGCGATACCCCCCTGGAGGACGCGTATCCTTACTCCAGGTGTGAGTCCTGCAGACGTCCCCAGGAGACCGTGGATCCCACTGTGCAGGACATGTACTATTGGGTGAAGACCTATGTCGACGACTCCATTAAAGGAGTAGTCAATCTCCTTGATGAGAGGCTTCCGGGCGCTAAGGCACCCACGCACGTCCCTATGGAGGTGACAACCCATGGAGAGAGGCCCGTTGCAATTTCCTTGGATTCCTCTTCGGATGAGGAGGATACCTCGTCATGTTTCTTCCCTCCGGAAAAACACAGAAATTGCTAAAGTCCATCAGGTCGGAGGACCATGATGTTGACCCGGGAGCCCTCCGACCCCGCTACCAGGGCACAGCGTGTCTTTAGAGCGGATAACTCCCTCCTAGCCATGATGCAGTTGGAGTGGAGAAAACCGGAGAAGGCGCCGGTTTTAACCAAAAATTCAAGACCATGTTTCCGATGGCTAAACCTTTGATGGAGTCGTGGGGCTCTATTCCAAAGGTGGACATGGCTATAGCGAGTTGTCTAAGCGCACTTTGGTTCCAGCGGATGATGGCTCCAATCTTCAGGATCCCCTCGATAGGAGAGCTGAAAATACCCTTAGGCGTAGCTACTCCGCGGTGGCGGCCTCAGCCTCTACCTCCATTGCCGCAGCTGAAGTGTCGTCTTTTCTTCGATCCAGCCTAAACAGCATCCAGACGGACGTGGACCAAAATGTGTCCAGAGACGATATTTTGGCGTCTTTCAAGACTGCCAATCTCGCCATTGACTTCCTCTGCGATACGGCACAGGTGCAGCTGAAGTTGGCAGCAAAGTCTATGGCCCTAGTTTCAGCCGCACGTAGGCCGCTATGGCTTAAACCTTGGATAGCGGATAACGCATCCAAGTATAATCTGTGCTCTCTTCCATTTGAGCCGGGCCGTCTCTTTGGGTCGGAATTAGACAGGCTCATGGAGGGACTGTCTGACAAAAAGGCAAGTCCCTCCCCAGCAGCCCTTTCGTGGGAAAGGCAGGCAAGATCGTCCAGGGAAGTCAGGGACCAGACCTAGATCCTGGGGGCTCAGCGGAGAGATCCGAGCGCCCCGCAGAGGTGGCAAGGAGGGCAGACCCTCCTGACTATGGGCCTCATCCAGGCTCTCGGTTGACCCCCGCTGCCTCAGCCGTGACTCCTCTAGATTTTCCCCTTCCCGGCCGGAGTTTCCGGTGGGGGACGTCTGTCCCAGTTCAAGGAGGCCTGGCATCAGTTAATTCCAGACCCCTGGGTTTTAAGTGTTGTCACCCATGGCTATCAAATAGACCTCTCCTCTCCCCCCCCCAGAAAGGTTTCTGATAACCAAACGCCTTCAACCTCAAAGACAACAAATCCTAGAGGCTTACGTCCAGGAGTATATTTCCAAGGGGGCCCTGGAGGAGGTTCCGGTGGAGGAGCGGGGCTTAGGAATTTATTCCCCAGTTTTTCTGGTCCCCAAAAAAACCAGAGATCTCCGGATGATTATCGATCTGAGATTTTTCAATCGATACATAAGGAAGTTAAGGTTTGGCATGGAAACCGTCAGGTCAGTCTCCCACATTCTCAGACCCGGCAATGTGATGGCGACCTTAGATCTGAAGGACGCCTATCTTCACATTCCAATCCACCACTCTTCCCGCAGATATCTCAGAATTGCGGTCAGAATGTCAGGATCCCTGAGGCATTTTCAATTCTCTGCTCTTCCTTTTGGCATCTCTTCGGCTCCCATTACCTTTACAAAGGTGGTGGTGGCCGTGGTGGCGGCCTTGAGACTTCAGGGACTGACCATTATTCCTTACCTGGACGACTGGCTGTTCCTAGCCTCCTCGGTTCCAGTGCTTACCCAACATCTTCAGATAGCCATTCCCTTCCTGCTCCGCCTCGGGTGGATGATCAACTGGCCGAAGTCCAATGTGAGCCCTTCAACTTCCATCGTTTTTCTGGGCTTCATAGTAGACTCCATAGAGATGTCTCTCCGGTTGACTCCAGAGAGGGAAGTGCGGATACAGGACTTAGCAAGATTCCTGTTTATTCCTCGACGTGTCTCGATCAGGACTCTAATGAGGATGTTGGGGCTCATGTCAGCAGCCGCGGACGCGGTTCCTTGGGCCTTGTGGCACCTCCGGCCCTTACAGGCGGAGGTTCTCGCCAAATGGGACGGCTCCCTTGTGGGCCTAGACTCCCTGTGCTCCCTGTCTTGTCAAACTCGTGCCTCTCTAAGGTGGTGGTTTCACCTTCCTGCAGGCAGGTCTATGACCCAGCCGGACTGGGTCATATTGACCACGGACGCCTCCCAGGTAGGCTGGGGTGCCCATTTACAAGACCTTCCGGTCCAAGGATCTTGGTCTCCTCAGGAGCGGCTACTCTCCTCCAATCTCCGCGAGATCCGAGCCATCCGGCTAGCCCTCCTCCACTTCGCCCGCGGATTCGAGGCAAAGCAGTGAAGATACAGTCAGACAACATGACCGCAGTTATGTATATAAACAAGCAGGGAGGCACGAGATCACTCCCCTCCTAGCGGAGATAGGGGTAATTCTCCGGTGGGCAGAAGCAAATCTTTCCCATCTCTCTGCCATTCATATTCGTGGGTCCCTCAACATGATAGCGGACCGTCTAAGCCGAGGCCTTCCCACCATGGAATGGGCCTTACGTCCGGAGATCTTCAGGCAGATAGTATCCAGATGGGGGTTGCCAGATGTGGATCTGATGGCAACGAGATTCAACGCCAAGGTACAGACATTCTGTTCCCTCTATCGAGAGGACAACCCGCTGGCGATAGATGCTCTGTCGATACCGTGGAGGTTCAGGCTGGCGTACATCTTCCCTCCTTTTTCCATGATACCGAGGGTATTGATGAAAATCCGTCAGGATCAGGCCTCGGTGATAGCCATCATCCCGTTTTGGCCCCGGAGATCCTGGTTTACCCAGCTCATGCAGATGAGTCAGGGACAATATTGGAGGCTCCCCCAGAGCAGACCCTGGTGTCGTGGGACACACATCTCTGCCTAGATCTGCATCGATTCAGCCTGACAGCCTGGAGGTTGATCAGTCCCTTCCCGGAGTAGAAGGGCTCTCTGAGTCGGTCCTGAGAACCTTATCTCATTCCAGAGCGGAATCTACAAATAAGGCCTATGCAAGGATCATGAGGATTTTTTCGGCCTGGTGCACTACTAAACAGGTGGCGTATGCAGATCCGCCCCTTTCATCACTTCTTCAATTCCTTCAAGATGGACTAGACAAGGGCCTTGCCCCTTCTACCCTTAAAGTTCAAGTTGCAGCCATCTCAGCATGTCTTAGCAAACCTTTTTCTCGGGACCCACTCATCAAGCGCTTCCTTAAGGGAGCCGAAAGACTAAAGCCTACAGTGCTCAAACCCATTCCTCAATGGGATTTATCAGCAGTTCTAAGGGGTTGTCATCTCACCCCTTTGAACCCTTGGAAGAAGTGGACTTTCGTTTCCTTACTTGGAAGACGGTGTTTTTGTTGGCAATAACCTCGGCCAAGAGGGTTTCGGAACTCCAGGCGTTCTCTGCTCACCCTCCATACACATCCTTTTTCAGGACCGTGTCCTTCTTAGATATTTGCCATATTTCAGGCCTAAGGTTCCTTCCTTCCAAAATATTAATCAAGTCATATCCTTGCCGGTGTTATTTTCTTCTTCCTCCACTTCTTCTTCTCCAGTTCGGCATTCACTGGACATATCGAGATGCCTCCAAGTCTATGTGGATAGATCTAAGGAGTTCAGGATAGATGAAAACCTTTTCATCTTATTTGCCGGTAAGTTAAAAGGCTGCAAGGCGTCTACACCTACGATTAGCCGCTGGATTAGAGAGGCTATCAGGGAATCGTTTATATCCCTAGATCTTGACCCTCCAAGTTTTGTTAAGGCTCATTCCACGCGGGCCGTAGCGACATCTTTTGCTGAAAGATGTTCCATTCCCTTGAGGTAATTTGTAGGTCAGCCTCTTGGAGCTCAGAGTCTACCTTTATTTCTCATTATAGGGTGGATTCTAGAGTATCCGAATTCATGGCCTTTGGACAGACTATTTTAAGTGCTGTCAGGCAGGAGGACCCTCCCTAGGGGTTTTTTTCTTGCTATTTCCCCATCTGTGCTGCTGGTGGGACGTAAGGGGAATCGTTAATTTCTAACGATAATTTGTTTCTCTTAGTCCTAACAGCAGCACACAAATATCCCTCCCTACTGTACTATCTTGTTACAAACACAGGGGGTTAAGGGGACGGCCCCCTTTTAAGGGGGGCCAACTTTTATTGATTGTTAAGGGCTCATTAAAATTCCGCCAGTCCTACCAGCTCACGGGGGGAATTAACCCCCATCTGTGCTGCTGTTAGGACTAAGGGAAACAAATTATCGTTAGAAATTAACGATTTAATCTCCGGTTTTCATCAGTTGGTGGCTCTAGTGGCACAGTTTGGGTCCAGGCTCGCAAAACAGGCTAGACAGGCCTATAAAAGATGGTCCAAGGGGCCAAATTGTGTTGGGTGAACTAGTATGGTTGTCTACCAAAAATCTACGTCTCAAGGTGCCTTCAGGGAAACTGGAGCCTACATTTATTGGACCTTACAAAATAATTTCGGTCATCAATACCATTGATCATATCAGTGTTATTTTGTCTGCAGTTACCTGAATCTTTCAGAATTCGTGATGTCTCACATTTCTTTGCTAAAAAAAATTTGTTCCACAGGCTATTCCTCCTCCTAGGCCTCCTGACCCTATTATTATTCTCGATGAACTTGAGTATGAGGTGGAGAGAATACTTGATTCCCAGATGGTTCAAGGTTTTCTTCAATATCTGGTACATTGGAAAGGGTATGGTCCTGAGGAGAGGACATGGATATCCGCTCGGGATGTCCATGCTCCTCGTCTCATCAAGAAATTTCATTCTAAATTTCTGTCTAAACCTGTGCCCCCTCATAAAAGGGGGGATAGTGTCACCAAACCGCCTGTCCGAGCTCCAGCTAGCAGTATGGGTTCGGACACTGCAGAGTGGTGTCGGAGACGCTGTCAGGCCATGATCCTTGGTGACTCGGCGCTTAGGCCATGCCCCCTCTCGACACTCAGGTGATTAGCTCCCTATTTAAGGCAGCTACTGGCAACCATCCTTTGCCAGTTATAGGTTTTCCTTGCTGTGCTCTGCTGCCTTTGTGTGAATTGGACTGTTGCTTTTGGACTTGACCTCGGCTATTCCTTGACCTTTACCTCTGCTCAGCGATTCTGTACTTGCTTCCTGTCCGGTATTCACCCTTGGCTTGTTCAAGTTAGGGCTCACTGTGTGAGTGCGTGTCCCTGCCTACGGTCGTGACAGGCACATCTCTAAAGAATAACTAACCTTTTCGAAAACATTATTTAAAACTATTCTAAATGTACTAATTATTTTTGTAATGTACTGTTTTTTACAGTTTTAAGGACAAAATAGGCATCCAAAGTTCAGGGAGTCTATGACGCTTTGGAGTCCGTACACTCAATAATACACCGACTATCCAGACCATTCCATGATTATAATCATTATAATTTTATTAAATTCATATTAAAAAATCAATACACAATAGACAAAGGACAATAACAATACATAAATGTGCATCAGAGATTGGAGAAAACCTCCCTTAAAAATATACAATGGTCAGTTTGAGTGCAATAAAAAACGGAGATACAAATAAACACTATGCTGCCATGGACCATGAGCTAATAAATGAAGTAATATCAAAAATAAAGTGCAGAAAGTGCCAAAGCATAACCCCAGGCAGCAAAGTGCATTCCCTCCAAATTACAACATTACATATACAGACCAGAGTACACCACCCGACGATCGTTTCGCCTGAACAGCTTCTTCAGGGCGTATGAAATAAACTGTGTGTAATCCACCTATAAATACCCCTCCCTTGTATCTCTTTGCCCAATAGAGCCTGGGATAACTCTGAGTAAGTCACCACCAGGTGAGATTAATCAGCAAACACCTAAAAGTAGTATGTACCAACCGGATGTGCGTACATCTCAGGATCCCATATGATACAGATCACGTGAGGGACGGACCAGCGCGTCACCGGTCACATGATAACTTCACGTGACCAAATGATGCCGCTCCGTCCGCCTAAAAGCGTGAACAACCACACATATAAAACTAATAAAACGGACCTCTAAATATAATCTAATGAAAAACCCCCATGGGGATTAAATATCACCAAAGCTGTGCGCACTGATCAAGATACCAAATATAATAGAAAGAGACGGGCCGGCGCGTCATTGGTCACATGATCGCAAACGCGTCACGTGACCATATGACGTCGCTCGGTCCACCTCACAACATAAAAACCAATAAATATAAATGAAATAACTAAATATTGTCTAATAACAGACCCCATAAGGGCCAATTGGCCCCAAAATTGTGCAAGAAATGCTATAATAATCATCATGTGACCGTCTCATACAAAGCGGACCCACCACTGAAACAGTCACATGAACGCAGACGCGTCATAGCAACCCAACAGTGTGATTGGCCTGGATCGCGAGACTCAAGCCATAGCACTGTCATCAAATGCCAATGATCCCATCCAGTGATGGAGGTAATGGCCAATAAAGTGAATAATATAATAATAATATAAAACATAAGTGCAAACAGTGCGGTAAGTGCACGAGTGATAATGTAAGTGCGTAAATACAGGTGGTGCGATAAGTGCCCGAGTGAGGGGATAATACGTGACACAACAATATGAAAAAATAATTTACACAATCCCAAAATAGCACAGCCTGTGCAACATCTATGAAAAAGAGAGTGAGGAGAATCTGCTCGGATGGGCACTCTTTTGAATTACGGGCACAGGAGTTGAAAAGTAGATTTCGTACACGGGGTTATCCGGAGCGATCCATCGAGGTTGGATATCAAAGAGCTAAATCCACGAATCGGACAGAGCTATTGCATCAGGGCAGGGACAGGGTTAAGAATGATACACAGACATCAAGATTTATCACTACCTACAATCCTCAGTGGTATAGGGTAAAGGAAATTCTCAGCAAGTATTGGAGTCTCCTAACCTTGGATCCACAGTTGAAGGATGTGATCCCGAGAAGCCCCTCTATCACGTACAGACGTGGTCAAAACCTACGTGATATCTTGGTTAAGAGCCACTATACTGTACGAGAGTCCAGGATATTTGGAGCTGGGGGCCCCAAATGGGGCAATAAACAATGTGGCAAATGTGTTGCATGCCCGAATATGGTGAGAAGTGAGATTTTCTGGAACTCTACTAGATCTAAGGAGTATAAGATCACACATTCTATCAATTGTGCCACGATGGGTGTCGTATATTGGGCTGAGTGCCCATGTGAATTGATTTATGTGGGTATGACCACACGACAATTTAAGAAACGGATTCGTGAGCATGTTCTGGGGATACAGGCGGGAAAGACGTGATAGATGAAGATGTTCATACCCCTGACCACTATCCCTAGGCACTTTAGAGAAAAACATAATTGTGATGGATCATTGCTTAAATTTAGGGTATTGATCGGGTCTTCGCCTCTCCCGGGCGGAGATTGGAAGAAGTTGTTGGCTCCAACGGGAGACCCGCTGGATATATATGTTGGATACGGCTGCCCCATCAGGTCTGAATGATTTCAATAGTTTTCAACCTTTCTTGTAGGCTGGCTTTGGTTCACTTTGACCTCTCTGATTCGGGTCTGTTGGAATACGGGTAGGTTTCTACATGATTTTTAATTTTTAATCTGTAACTCATATTTATCTGTATTACATAATATTATTGTATTGTATTATTTTTGTCTGTTGTCCTGTCTGACCTTCCTTATTAGTTTGTTGGTGTGTCATATCATATTTGTCTTTGGTTTTGCTCTTCCCCTTGACTTGTTATATAATTTTTTTTTTTTTTTTTTTTTTTTTTTCTTGGTGTTTATCTCTTGCCCATTAGTTTGTTCCTTTAGGGTCGCTTATATTGGTATAACGGTGCATATTTAACGATAATAATAAAAATTATTTATTTATTTTTTTAATTTTTTTATTTTTCTCCAGGTGATGTGAATTTCTGGCCAGTTCTAACATCGTCGTGTCAAGGGCAACATTATGTTACTTACATTGGGACTATTATGTGTATATAATATTATGCTCACTTTATATTGGTATTATTAGTGTTTTCATAGATGTTGCACAGGCTGTGCTATTTTGGGATTGTGTAAATTATTTTTTCATATTGTTGTGTCACGTATTATCCCCTCACTCGGGCACTTATCGCACCACCTGTATTTACGCACTTACATTATCACTGTGCACTTACCGCACTGTTTGCACTTATGTTTTATATTATTAACATTTTTTCATCATATTTTCTCACTCACTATGGTTCTTGTTATTCACTTTATTGGCCATTACCTCCATCACTGGATGGGATCATTGGCATTTGATGACAGTGCTGTGGCTTGAGTCTCGCGATCCAGACCAATCACACTGTTGGGTTGCTATGACGCTGCCTATGCTCATGTGACTGTTTCAGTGGTGGGTCCGCTTTGTATGAGACGGTCACATGATGATTATTATAGCATTTCTTGCACAATTTTGAGGCCAATTGGCCCTTATGGGTCTGTTATTAGACAATATTTAGTTATTTCATTTATATTTATTGGTTTTTATGTTGTGAGGTGGACCGAGCGACGTCTATATGGTCACGTGACGCGTTTGCGATCATGTGACCAATGACGCGCCGCCCGTCTCTTTCTATTATATTTGGTATCTTGATCAGTGCGCACAGCTTTGGTGATATTTAATCCTCATGGGGGTTTTTTTCATTAGATTATATTTAGAGGTCCGTTTTATTAGTTTTATATGTGTGGTTGTTCACGCTTTAGGCGGACGGAGCGGCATCATTTGGTCACGTGAAGTTATCATGTGACCGGTGACGCGCTGGTCCGTCCCTCACGTGATCTGTATCATATGGGATCCTGAGATGTACGCACATCCGGTTGGTACATACTACTTTTAGGTGTTTGCTGATTAATCTCACCTGGTGGTGACTTACTCAGAGTTATCCCAGGCTCTATTGGGCAAGAGATACAAGGGAGGGGGTATTTATAGGTGGATTACACACAGTTTATTTCATACGCCCTTGAAGAAGCTGTTCAGGCGAAACGATCAGTCGGGTGGTGTACTCTGGTCTGTATATGTAATGTTGTAATTTGGAGGGAATGCACTTTGCTGCCTGGGGTTATGCTTTGGCACTTTCTGCACTTTATTTTTGATATTACTTCATTTATTAGCTCATGGTCCATGGCAGCATAGTGTTTATTTGTATCTCCGTTTTTTATTGCACTCAAACTGACCATTGTATATTTTTAAGGGAGGTTTTCTCCAATCTCTGATGCACATTTATGTATTGTTATTGTCCTTTGTCTATTGTGTATTGATTTTTTAATATGAATTTAATAAAATTATAATGATTATAATCATGGAATGGTCTGGATAGTCGGTGTATTATGCTAGATTTGTGGTCAGTGACTGTTGTATCACTGACATCTTGGTGTAAGTCCGTACACTCGTACACTGCTGAAATATAAGAGGTGTATAGATTCTGATTCTATGCTGCAGGTAGAGATGAGCGAATTTCATATTTTGAAATTGGTTCACGCTTCGTTTACTGGTAAAAGGTGAATTGCATTATGGATTCCGTTACCACGGACCATAATGCAATTCTATGACGGAATGCATAATGGAATGCCTTTAGAGGCATTCCGTTATTGATTCCGTCATAATATAAGTCTATGGGCTGCAAAACGGATCTGTCCCTTTCCGTTATGCAGGAGAGAACTCCCCTGCATAACGGAAACGAAACAGATACGTTTTGCAGGCCATAGACTTCTATTATGACAGAATGAATAACGGAATGCCTCTAAAGGCATTCCATTATGCATTCCGTCATAGAATTGCAATATGGTTTGTGGTAATGGAATCCATAGCACTATTCACCTTTTACCAGTAAACGAAGCGTGAACGAATTTCATAACCTGAAGTTCGCTCATCTCTAGCTGCAGGCATAGCGGCCGCAGTATGCAGGCAGCAGCACACATCGTTGCTCCTGCATGTCCTCACTCACCGCAGCTGAAGTCTGGCATAGCACATTGGGGCACAGTGTCCTGCATCAATGTGCTATGCAGAGCTTTTAGTAGAGCAGGCACAGGAAGGAGCAGCAATGTGCTATACAGAGCTCCTTCCTGTGCCTGCTCCGCAGTGAATGGTGTGCTGGCAGAAGCATACATGGCTGCTCCTGCATGTCCCCACTCCATTCAGCTGAAGGCTGGCATAGCACATCGGTGCTACACAGAGCATTCAGTAGAGAGGACACAGGTAGGACCAGCTCCACTCCGCTAAAAGCTCTGCATAGTACATTAGTAAAGTCATGAAAAATAAACAGTACATCCTTTTTTAATTCTATAGTTTTACTTATCAGGAGATAATAAAAAAAAAAATATAGCCCTTAGAAGATCTTAAAATTAAGTAAATCCAAACTCATGACAAGTTACAGTGCCATTATTTATTTAACAAAAACTAGGCCAAAATGCAGATGTTGTGTGTTAAACATTAGGTACACCCTTACTGCTTCCATAGGAATTAAGAGGGGGTAAGTAGTAGCCAAATGATGCTAATCAAATGCTTTTGATTAATTGATCATCAGCAAGTATGACCACCTCTATAAAAGCCAAAGTTTCAGCAGTTTGCTGGTCTGAAGCATTCAGGTTTGAGTTAACACAATGCCAAGGAGGAAAACATTAGCAATGATCTCTAAGAAACAAGTGTTGCTGTTCATAAATTTATGAAGAGTTATAAAGCTATTTTTAATTTTAAACCCATTATTCTACATTGTGAAAGATTATTCACAAGTGGAAAACTTTCCAGAACTTCCAGCTTTTTTAACCCAAGGTCAGACCATGAAACATCTAGTCTCTACAGGCCTCAGTTAGCATGCTAAATGTTCAAGTTCAAGTTCATGACACTACAATTAGAGTAAACCAATAAGGATTATTTGGAAGGGTTGCAAGGAGGTTTCAGAGAAAAAGTAAAATGCACTATTATGAGAATTTACTGGTGTACATGTTACTTGTAGGAAGTGGTGAGCACAGGTGGTATAAGTATATTGTATGGTGATTGTAAGTTACTATTATAATCAAGTTTAGGATGGATTCATGTGGGTAATGTTTTATTTCATGTATTTTATGTTTTGGATCCACTCCTGCTTTTGGCTCCCAAATCATGATCAACTCCTGATGCAAAATATTGACCGTGTGAGCCTCCCTAGAGCCTCCCTAGATGCTCCTAAGACAGGATCCGTTATGTTTTTCATTTTTTGGTTCTTCTAACAGATCAGGAGAATGGTAAAAGAAACTGTGATGTCAACAAGGCCAAATAGGAACAATAGTGTCCCCAGAACAGGGTGGTGAAGGTGGCAACAGCATGAGGCGTCAACATAGTGGCCAAGTCAAAGTGGTGAGTGTGGCAACAGCATGAGGAGTCAACATAGTGTTCCAGTCACAGAGTGGCAAGGTGGGGGGAAACAGCAGTGACAGTAACAGAACAAGTTAATGGTAGTAGGAGAAGATGGCAGCAGAGGCAGCAGGTGTGTGGCATCAGGCGGATGGCAGCATAAGAATAGTGGCCGAAGCATGTGGCCAGAAGTAATGGGCCATTTTTAAATTGCTGCCAGAATTATCTAGTCTGATGCATCAGGCACATGATTCATCTTTAGAGAGATTAATCTCTCAACATTTGAAATAAGAGTTCTCTTTTGGGTAACTATGCCCCCCGCCGCACTAAACACCTGCTCTGATTCCACACTGCTGGCCGGGCAGAAAAGCTTGCCCAGGCCAAACTTAGCCAGTTGCGTGCACTAATCAAGTCTGGCTGCCCAGTAGTCTGGGGGATCTGGGGTGAGAGGGGGCAGTCCAAGTATGCCAACACCTGCTGGTTTAGGTTCTACTCCATGTCCTGCTTCAGCTGGGTGGTTTCTTTAGTAGGTTAGTGAAGAAAAGTGCTCATCAGAGACTGGAGACTCAAGTTATTGCTGAGAGAGCTGGTGCTGCTCCTGCCCTCCCACCCCCTTCCAGCAGTGATGGCAGTGGAGTGTGAGCCCCCCGGTCAGACCTAAGTGAGGATAGGTGATGGTGCACATAGGAAGCGACCAACTGACTACATAGGATGTCTCTATAGTAGTTGAGTTTATCATCCCTCTCAGCAGATGTAAAAAAGGCCCCTATTTTGGTTCAGTAGAAAGGGTATAACTTCATGGAGAGACAGTATTTATCCCTCCGCCGAACTGTCATAATGTGGCAGTCACTACCCAAGCCACTGACACTGGCTAACGTCGAAGTTACACAGGGAAGGGATCCTGTCCACATGCATCATCAAGGAATTATTTACAGTCTTCCTCTGCTCATATAGTCGGTCCATATGTGGAGGGTGCAGTTCCAATGGGTAGAAACATCACATATCAGGCGATGTTGGGGAATGCTACTCTGTCTTTGCAGCATAAGGAGGGGGTGCTTTGTAGTGGAAGAGTGGCTGAAGTGCATGCACAGTTTCCTAGCCATTTTCAGGATGTCTTGCAGTTGGGTGGATGACTACAGGAACTGCTTTACAACCAGATTAAAGATGTGTGCCAAGCAGGGCGCATGGGTCAGCCCTTCTTGAAGCAGCTACGGTCACAGTGTTCTTCCCGTTGTCAGTCACCATGGTTCTGATTTTTAGTTGGTGAGGAGACAGCCAGGATTCAATTTCCTATTGAAGGACAATGAGTAGTTCCTTCCCAGTGTGACTCAGTTGACCCAGGCAAACCAGTTGCAAAATAGCATGACACCACCTTGCTCAGCATAGGTGGTATGCTGGAGGAGCACTCCAAATTGTGCCTGCAGTGGAGGCTGAGGACAAGGTTGAGGATGAGGAGGCAAAGGAAGACACTGGCGCAGGACTCACAGCTTGAGAATGCAGAGGCTGCATTGCCGTCACCTGGTCAAGTTGATGGTGTGGCTGGGCAGAAACCACATTTACTCAGTGGGCTTTAAAGGACTTATATTCTCCTTGACCATACTTATAGCTCCACACTAGAGATGGCCAATTGAGATATTTTAGCACATGGACACACCCCCACCCTATAAATGAACCAGATCTGGCAGCCATTTTGCATTCTGTGTTTTGCCAGTGTAGGGAGAGGTTGCTTTGTGGAGCAGGGACAGACTGTTAGGAATACCAAACGCTAGCTAATAGGGCCACAAAAGTCCTTTTAAGGACTGGTATAGGTGTGCTATCGATAGGTGTGACATACTGAGGGGTGTGATATACTTATAATATACTTTATAACATAGAAAGTATATAGTGCATTTGTATTGTGCAGCAGTTGTGTGCGGTTGTGCTGCGAAACTGCAGGTATATAGAGAGACAAGTGCTATTGGAACAACTATTGGCAATGGGTGTGATATACCTGTTGCCCCCCCCAAAAAAAACTGATTGTGGGGGATGCGATATACCTGCTTCCACCAACTACTGATTGACGGCTGCCATATACCTCTAACTTGTTGCCCCAAATAAACAGGGTGGTGTGATGTAACTGTTGTGGCAAAAAAAATAATTGAGGGTGTGATATACCTGCTCCCACAAAATACTGATTAAGGGAATTGATATACCTGCTTCTATCAAAACTGATCAACACCTGTGATATGCAAGCTTCCACAAAATACTGATTAAGGGTATTGATATACCTGCTTCCACCAAATACTGATTGAGTTCTGCGATACACCTGCTTCCACAAAATACTGACTAAGGGGATTTATATATCTGCTTCCACAAAATACTGATTGAGGACTGCGATATACTACAAATACTGCTCTTCTCTAGGGACTTTGGCACAGGGTCATTTTGAAAATGACAGGTAGAGGAAGAGGCAGGCCGTTCCACAGGGGTGGTAGGGGTAGAGCAGGTGCACCAGGCCGGAGAAGGACGCACCAGAGTTGGTTGAGTGGCTCACTCAGCCTTCCGTTTCTGCACCCTCCTCATCCTCTGTATCTGCACCCTCCTCACTCTCTGCTGTGTGCACCCCCAAAGACACCACCACCACCATAGTCCCTCCACTCGAGTCAGAGTTATTATTTTCCCATCCATTCCAAGACCTTACCGTTGCGCAGCCATTCTTGGCATCGGATCAGGAAGAGGAGGTAGCAACGGCCTCCACCCAGCGGTCTGACGACAGTACCCAGATCAGCCCAAGGAGGGAGTTCCCCGCTGTTGCGGCCTACTCCGAGATCTCTAATGTCAGTGGTGGTGAAGGTGACGATGATGACGTGTCGATGGACATCACGTGGGTGCCCACAAGAGAGGAAGAGGAGGAGAGTTCAGAGGGGGAGATGGAGCAGCAGAGAGGGAGGAGAAGAAGAAGAAGCAGGCAGAACTCGCAGTGCACAGGAGGCAAAAAGCAGACTGCAAATGTATCTGGAGCGAGCCATCCACCATGCACAGTCACATCTGGCACTCCCAGGACGCCGGCACATGGCTCCACAATCTGGGCTTTTTTTAACGTGTCAGCTGCTGACAATAGTGTTGCCATCTGCAGCCTGTGCTGTCAATGCATAAGTCATGGTAAGCCCAACATTCACCTAGAGACGATCGCCTTAAGAATGTCCCTGGCCTCCCATGACCTAGCCCAGTAGAAGCAACTTCGTCAGAACCCACAAAGCCACACTCCCGGCATTCCATGTCCTGCCTCTTCTCTTTCTCCTCTCTCCTCCCATTTGTCTTCCACTCCACCTTCCACCGTGCCATCGTCTCGTTCACCTGGCAGAAGGCAGGCTTCTGTGGCTCAAATGTTCGAGCGTAAAATGTTGATAACGCCGGATAACCCTCTTGCCCAACGGCTGACCGCTGGCTTGTCGGAACTGCTAGCCCACCAACTACTGCCATATAAACTGGTGGACTTGGAGGCTTTTAGAAAATTTGTGGCCATTGGCACGCCACAATGGAAGGTCCTCGGAAGGAAATATTTCTCCCAGAAGGGCATCCCAGAGCTATATAGCCACGTTAAGTGTCGGTGCCAAGATACATCTGACCACAGACACGTGGTCTAGCAAACACGGGCAGGGAAGGTACATAACTTTTACTGCCCACTGGGTGAACCTTCTGACGGCCATCAAGCATGTAACCCGTGGCTCCCGTGTGGATTTGGTGTTACCGCCACTGATTGCATGCAGGCCTGCCTCTTCTTCTCCTCCTACTCCATCCTCCGTCTCCTACTCGGCTGACTCCTCCCATTCCACTGCTACCACCTCCCCTGCTACGCCCCCCAAGCTCCCCAGAACCTATTCGACGTGCCAGGTGAGACATTGCCATGCTGTGCTGTGGCTGTTGTGATCAGTGGCTAACCCTGCTTAATTTGACAGTTGGTAAAGTGGTGTGCGACAATGGTGCCAATCTGTTGAGCACGCTGAAACAGGGCAAAATGACACACATGCCATGCATGGCACACATCCTGAACTTAGTTGTGCAGGGATTCGTTGCCAACTACCCCGGGGTCCAAGATGTCCCGCGGCAGGCCAGGAAAATTTCTGGCCATTGTAGAAGATCCTACACGGCCATGGCTCGCCTTGCTGACGTTCAGCGGCGACACCGTCTGCCCGTCAGACGTCTGATTTGTGACAGCCCGTTGCGTTGGAACTCCACCATGTGTATGCTTGATAGGCTGCTCCAGTAGCAACATGCCGTTAACGACTACCTGTATGAACTCTACAGCAGGACAGGTTCTGGGGAGCTTGGTTTCTTTTCACTGCACTTAGATCCCTGGTACAAACACAAAATGGCAGACATGTTACCAGCATCACAGAGGGCTGGCAGAATGCAGCATTTCCAGGCCTTGCTGCGAGAGATGCTGCATTCTGCTGTTGTGGACGCTGGCAGAGGAATTTCCACCCACAGCGAAACAGGTGCGGGTACCAATCCTACCTCACCTTCAAGAAGAGGGCGGTTTGAAGATGTGTTGGTCACTTCGGATATGAGATCATTCTTGCATCCAACCCATCGACAGCCGCCCTCTGGATCCAGCCTCAGGGAACACCTAGACCGTCAGGTGTCCAGCTACATCGGGTTAACGGCCAATGTGGAAGCGAGGAACCCCTGGACTACTGGGTGTGCAGGCTTGACCTGTGGCCACAGCAGGCACAATTTGCCATGGAACTCTTGGCTTGCCCCTCGTCGAGTGTCCTGTCCGAAAGGACGTTCAGAGCAACAGGGGGGATCGTGACCGATAAGCGCACTCGCCTAGCTCACGACAGTGTGGACTACCTCACATTTCTAAAAAGGAATAAGGCATTGAACTCGCAGGAATTCAACACCTGTGATGACCACGTTTAATTGAATTTCCTCATGCCAGCCCAAACATATCTGCCACCACCCAGAACAAAGAATGGTCCTTGTCTTTTGTATATACAGCAGCATAAAAGGCCTTTTCTGTCAGGTGAATGCCTAATGTTTGGGGCCTGTACTTCATTGGCCTACAGTAAAATTGTTATCCACTGACCACCTAACTTACCTCCAGCCACATAATCACTTGTTCTTTTCTGTCTGGGGAATGCCTAATGTTTGGGGCTTGTACTCCATTGGCCTACAGTAAAATTGTTATCCACTGACCGCCTAAATATACCTCCAGCCACATAATCACTTGTTCTTTTCTGTCCGGTGAATGCATAATGTTTGGGGGCCATAATCCTGAGACCTTAAATAAAATGTTTCTAGGCTCCAGCAGGACACATATTTGAGAGTTTCCCTTTGAGACGCATAAAAATGGACCCTGATTAAAATACATATTTTTAGTCCAGGTCAATGTAGGTCCATCACTACTCCACACGTCGGCGCTACCGTGAACTTTAGCAGACACAGACAGGCTCAAGGACTTGCCCATCTTATGTTCAACATACTTGTGCAGGGCTAGTGCAGCCTTTTTGGAGAAGTAATTATGGCTTGGGACTCTCCAACTTGGCTCAGCACAAGTTGTCAGTTCTCTGAAATGTGCAGAGTCCACCACATGAAAAGGGAGGAACTGTCGTACCAGCAACTTGCCCAGGAGCACGTTCAGCTTCTGTGCCATTGGGTGATCGATTGTTGACTAAACAAGTGACGAGAAGTAGGAGGTGCAGGAGCATCAGGACCAGTAGATGATGGGAGGAAATGCAGCTCCCTTCTGCTGAGGTGGTGGAGCCTTGACTGCTGGAAAAGGGGTGCGGGCCACTGGGTGATGCAGCAGTTGCTGCGTCAGGCTGTACCGCTATACTAGTGCCATGGTTTAGCACCAGGCTCTATGAACCTGTGCACTGCTAGTTGTTTCTGGACAGGTAGTCTCCTGAGTAGCAGACATTCTATTCCGGGCACGTTTGGCTCCAGATCTCACACTATTGCCAACCTGCTGACTCACGTCCACACTTGCCACCCTGCCACTGACTCATGAGCAAGCTGCCACCTCCCCCCCTGATGATGATGATGATGATGAAGCCCCCACTTCAACCGGCTCCTATCTGCGATCGGTTACATTATCATCCATTGCTGTCTGCTCGTCCACTTACGTAATTTAAACACAACCAAATAAATGTATTTTTAACTGAAAAAAACAGTATTGCCACTATTTGATTCCAGATACAGGAGTGCCCTCCCCTCACAACTAGCAACCACTATTAGTCTATATTCTTGGGCAAGGATGTGGCCCAACGGGAGTGAGCACCCATACCACGCATTCTGAGGGGTGAGCCATTGAACACATAACTACTTCCTCATAAAATCAACAAGCATTGAACAATCATCCATAATCATCCATATTTACAAGACCGCCCGACCCAGGATTCGCCAAGAAAGCTTTATCAGGGGCGAATGCTTTACCCTCAATTGGGCGTTCCATTTAAATGGGTAGGGGATAACTAAAGAAATATACTCCTCCCACCCCTCATCAATATAAAACAAATTATAATACACATATAAAGTTAAAAACAACTATAACAATATGGCAAATAATTGACTTAGGTAGATACCTCCTGTGAATATTAGTTAAAAACCTTAAGCTTATAGTACATATGTTAATATCAAAATTGCCTGTATTTCATTCAATATCGAGTATCTTAAATTCCCAATCTCAATATAGCACCCCCAAATCTTCCAAAACAAACCTTCAGAACAATACCACTTCTAAAACATAATCTTGAACAGTATACGCAGGGCCACTGTATATTCCTTGCATACCGTTAATTAATGATTCACCATTCATGAAATAGGACCAGCCTTGACCACTAAACACCTACTATCAACCTTATGCTGTTTCTCCATGCAAAATACCCACATAATATTGATCAACCAATCACCATCTACTATCAACCATGCGCCATTCTCCATTCATAAAGATGACACATGGTTTAGATCAGCCAATGGGAGCCCACCCTTCACCACGGTACTCTCCATACACCAGCAGCAAATCTTCGCTAGTAAATTAGGTCTATAACTATTCTACCAAGCATTGTTTCAAATCAAAATCAATATTTAGTCCATAATGTTGTAAGGTCCTCATTATATTTACCCATTTGACTTCCCAGCAATTGATATTTGCTACGGGGTCTCCACCAGTTAAGTTTAACCTTTTCAATTCCCGCAAACCACAACCCCTTCGGATCTTTCCCATGCATCTTTTTACGTATCAACCTTAGTGGGAATATGATTAAGTACCAAAACATCCCGTAAATTGTGAACCTTCTGGTACAAAACTTCTGGTTTTCCTGGAATCACAGCCTCCAAAATGGGGTTATTTTTTAACACTGACCAGTTCTTTCACAATGTGTTTTTCAATGGCCCTGTAATGGAACTAAACTGGGGGAAAAAAGTAAATCTATAGTCCTTTTCTACCTTATTATTTTTCTTCTCTATATCCTTACCTAGCTTTCACAATCTCACTGATTCTTTTCAACTTATCTCTGCCGTAACCCTTTTTCTCAAATTGTTCTTGTATAATTAGACATTGTTCTCTATAGTCTTCTATATCGGTGCAATTTCTATGGATTCGCATAAATTGTCCTTTTGGAATATTTTCTATCCAGGGGCTATGGTCACAACTGGTTGTATCTATATACCCGTTGATGTCTGTTTGCTTGAAAAAAGTTTTTGTTTTTATTATATCTCCTTGCACAAAAATAGTAAGGTCGAGGAAATTGACACTTTCTGAACTGTTTAAGTCATTATTAAAATCTATTAACCCTTCCACCTTGTTCACCCTCCCACTCTATCAAACAATTGTCTATATATCTTTTCCATAGTGTGAGTCTACCCCCCGATAGTTGTTGGGATAGTATAGGTTTGATCCTCTCTTTCTCCCATGATGACAAAAACAAATTTGCGAAGCTGGGGGCGAATTTCACCCCATTGCCGTCCCGGTTTGCTGTAGGTAAAAATTATTTTAAAACAAAAAATAATTATTACTCAAGCAGAAATGCAAACACTGACAGATGAAAATCTATCTGTTTTTAGACATATCAGGATCATTCTCAAGTTGTTCCCTCATTGCTTTAATACCTAGATCTTTTGGAATGAAAGTGTAGAGTGATGATACGTCAGCGGTAGCTAACCATGGTGTTTGTAGATGGTGGACCATAATTTTTAATCACTCCTAAAACACTACTACTATCTTTCAGGCAGGGGCGTAGCTAGAAATGACTGGGCCCCATAGCAAAAAAAATTTATGGGCCCACCCTCCCGGATCCTCCACCCCCATATACCCATCAGACCTCCCACCCCTTCCAGAGCTCCCACCCAAACACCCCTCCAGGACCTCCCACCCCAACATTTAAACACCCCTCCCTAGATCCCCCTAAGTGTCATCCACAGATCCCCCTAAGTGTCATCCACAGATCCCCCCTAAGTGTCATCCACAGATCCCCCATAAGTGTCATCCACAGATCCCCAATAAGTGTCATCCACAGATCCCCAATAAGTGCCATCCACAGATCCCCCATAAGTGCCATCCACAGATCCCCCATAAGTCGCAACCACAGATTCCCCATAAGTACCATCCACAGATCCCCCCTAAGTGTCATCCACAGATCCCCCCTAAGTGTCATCCACAGATCCCCCATCAGTGTCATCGACAGATCTCCTCCCCGCCCAGAGCTGCCTCCTAGCTAATTTATTCACTGCACTTGCCTCTGTGAAATTGAAGAGAAGTGACGTAATCTGACACAGGCGCACTGGGAGAGGCCAGGAAGACGGCGCATGCGCACTTCAATGCCTCTGCCAGTGCACCTGTGTGAGATTATGGCGCTTCTCTTCAATTTCACAGAGGCAAGTACTGTGAATAAATTAGCTAGGAGGCGGCGCTGGGCAGAGAGGAGCGGCGCCAGCACCCCCAGCAAGAGTGCGCTCTACGTGGTGGCGTACCTTTCTTATGGGTGGTGCCGGCCCTAAATCCTCAGCCGGCGGCCCGGGCCCCATAGCCATTGCTATGGCTGCTATGGCGATCCCTACGCCAGTGCTTTCAGGTATGATGGAGATCGTGTCGCATATTTCTGTAGGAAGAAGTCAACGTATTCTTGTGTTAAACACTGTCCCTCCCACTTGTCACGTCTTTCCCTATGCTCTGTTCACTGTAAAATGGCTGACACCAGGCAGGATTAAGATTTTTATATGGTTTGTGACATCATGGGGACTGACTCGCTGCTGATTGGCTGGCTGCACTGCATTATGGGTGATCTCTTGTTCCCGGGCTTCTTACTTTAACTTTTTAACACATGTCGCCACTATTTTAGGAAAAAATAGATTTGTTGTGACAAAGTACCCGGAAATTCGGATTTGTTGGGAAAAAACTTTTTCCTATACTTTGGATGGAATTCCACTTTGGATGCTTCAATTCACTCAACACTAGATACCAGTTTATTGGTTGTCCTTTACTGGACCACTTTTGGTAGGTGCTAACCAAAACATACTGGATACATTTCACAAGCCCTAAATATAAACCAATAAAAGTAGGTAAAGGCCGAAAGACTGTTTTAACAATAGACTATTTTTAAAAAATATATAAATAGAGAAAACCCTAAAGCATATTTATACTACCTAAACCAAATATATTAAATAATATACAATGCCATTTGGTTCATCAGGCAGATGGAAAAATGTATATATCATAATGCACTGGATAAAGATTTTTGAGCAGATGTATAATATGTGAGTCAGTCCTTAACAATCATTTATTTATAAAGAGTTGCTGACTACTCGCCTAGAATATGCTAACTCCATTCTACAACTTCAGGATTTCATTTAGACTTCGCTTTTTATGTTCAAATGAATACACATAAAATGATTTTTTTACGAGTTTGCCTTGCACAATGCTAGTCAAATGCAAAAAAAAAGAAAGATAAACAAGTTGGGATAAAATGTTTAATTACATGGTGGAATTTCTAGCTGCCACCTTGCCAGATGGATCAAAACTTGCATAAACTACATATTTTTTCACTGGAATATCAATTTTATTAATTCAGTTTTATAAGGACACGAGTAGAAAGCTGTAAAAATAAAATGTACTGTTATGATACAGATTTATGGGTCTTTATGCTTGCTCCACAAATAAACTCTACAAATAACTGGTAAGTTGGCAACTCAAGCAGAAACGTACAGATGTATTTTCCAAACCCAGAGCATTCGAACATGTGCGAATCACTTGTTGCATAGTTGAAACCACAGTTTGAAAGCAAAATATAAGGTTATGGCAACACAAGCAGTTTGGTTGATGCAGTTTTTTAAGCCAAAACCATAAGTGTATTACAAAAAAAGAAGTTAGTATCTGTCCTTAACTCTCTTTATATGACCCAATCCAAGTTTTGGTTTCAAATACCGGATCAAAAAAGTATAAGTTTGGACCTACCTTAACCCTTTCAGGACCAGACCATTTTCAGGTTTTTCATTTTTGTTTTTACTTCCAGCATTTTCCAGCATTTTCATAAAACTTTTTTAGTTTTGCATTCACATAGCCATATGAGAGCTTGTTTTTTTACTTTGCAACTTTACAGTTGCATACAATGCATACAGGAAGCAGGAAAAAAATCTAAATGGTGTGCAATTATAAAAAAAAAAAACACAATTCCACCATGCATTTATGGGTTTTGTTTTTAGAGCATTCACTATGCAGTAAAACTGATCTGTTACTTTCATTCTCTGAGTCAGTACAATTAAAATTGTTTTAGGCTATTAAAAGATCTCAATTTGTTTTTAATAGGGTACAAATTTTGTGCCTAGAAACTTCTTTTTATATTTTTATTGCAGTAAGCAACCCTGCTATGTTTCTGGACTGGTGGAGGGAAGCATACTTACCTGCTCCCTGCTGCTGCATTCCAGCCCCTTCTGGCCCCCACTTCAATCCAGTCTGCCACTGCAACTAATGACTTGCCGCAGCGGCAATGTGTCCCTCCCAAGTGTCACATTACTGGGTGAGTATGTTTCCCTCTGCAGGTCCAGTGATATGGGGGATGGGGCGGTGGCTCTGTGACAACAAGGCCCCTGAAGGTGAACAACCCCTTTAAAAAAGGAATCTGGAATTTTAAAAGCCGACATGCCCAATGCTTTTTTCTTGACATTTGCCACATGAATCTAAGCCAAACTTCTAATACACATTAAATGGTCAGCTGGTTCCCAGGAAATGACAGATTCTGTTGATGCTAGTCCAACGTGTATGTACTTTTATTATCAGCAGAACTCCTATATTTTCCATACTATCATTTTATATCTAAACCAATGTACTTACTTATGCTCATTCTATAACTGTTTTTACACCAATACACAAATTATCCACGACTATACTCTATCTTTACAATCTACTACATACTCAAAGAGGTACAGTACCCCCCCTTAAAAAGAGAACTGTCTTGCTAGTGACCCCTTCTGGTAGTGGCTCCCTATGAGTCAATGTCCAAATCATTAACAAGCTTTTCGGCATCACAGCCATTGATAGTTCTAGTGCCAGGCCATAGATCATTCCATAGGCACCTATCCCCCCCATGCTCTAATCCTTTTTTGCGGGGCAGCGGAACGGAAGTACGGCTGTGGTAAGCACACAGTGTGCTGTCTGCATCTTTTGCGGCCCCATTGAAATAAGTGGGTCAGCAACCGTTCCACAAAATTGCGGAAAGGGTGCAGACTAATTCATAGGGTCATGTGAATGAGCCCCTAAGTCATGAGAATGATGAATCAGTTTTCAATATGAAATGAAGTTTATTCTTGGTAGGTTAATTTAGACAATAGATGATAAATGCTGGCTGCATACAGGTTGCTAAGAGAAAAAAAAAAGGGTGATTTTCCATGATAGAAGAAAATATTTGTCAATTAATATAATTAAAGCGACTGAAGTTACCATATGTATGTCAGATTAATCTAGCCAATGTTCTCACTAAAACATCTTTCTTGTAGCTGATTTTCACCCTATCTTTGGCTAACTGCTTCAGCACCTGCTTATATAACCCCATTAGTGCTAAACCATATGTTGCTGGAACATTCAATCCTGTGCCTGGCCATGGCTGATGCCATTTTTCAAAGCTCTTGTGGAAGAAAAACACAGGAAATAACATACAATTCTGTATTGCGCTGCTAAAAATATTGTACTCTGCAAGTATACTTGAAGCACCACATATCTATAAAAAAAATATACTGAATCCATGTTTTCTTTTTTCCTTTTTTTGCTTTTAATTAGAAAAAACCCTTCAACAACCATAGATCTTAGATAAACCTTCTCATTTTATATAGTTTCCTAGCACTGGAATAGACATTGAAAGTTGTAGATGTGGATGAATGACTTAAAAACTGTGTAGTAGTATTTTAATTTTGTACCTTTCATAGTAATATCATGACCCCGTTTCCCGTTTCATAGCTACTAATATATATATATATATATATATATATATATATATATTAAAAGTCATTTATTCCGGCGACAATAGGACCTGAGAGAAAGTTTTGTATGCAGAAACTACAGCACAAATTAGAACAAGAGCTAGGGATGGATTGGGAACCTAAAGTGACCCTGAAAAAAAAACAAAAAATTGGCCCCATGTTGTAGGCGGGTCCAAATAGATAGAAGGCAGGGCCAACAAAAGTAGGAGGGCCAGCAATACTGTACTGCCCCACCTGAAGCAAATATACAGTGCAGCACACAATACTGCCATTCCAGAGCATTCAACTCTATGACCACAGCAATACAGTTGAAGGCAGGACGGCACTTTCTTCTGCCAGCCAGGTGCGTAAGTACCTGATGTTCCTAGCATTTATTAACACTGAGAGAATCAGATTGTACCCGACAGGCAGCCGTGAGGAGAGCTTGGAAAGCCCCCGGGCCCCAAGGCATCGGCCCAACAGTCTCTGTAGGGTCTATGGCCAGTCTGCCCCTTATGAGAGCTCTTTGACATAATTGGCTTTTATATGGTTAGTCCAACAGTTTGTAAAATTTCTTTGTAGCAGAGTTCAGATTTTCCTACACTGTCCAGATACATGTGACCGATGATCAGATTAATCTACAGCATATATATATATATATATATATATACACATACATAATTCATTGGATAGAGAACCTCAGACACAAATATGCTACCATCGTTTTTGACCAGCTTTTTTACTGCTTGGTTCTCATCCGTTTCCTCGTAATATTATATGCACCAGCAGCGACCAGTGGTACACACAATCGGCTGGGATATCCGGGCAAATAAAGTGCACCCAGCACACATGCGATTAGCTGAGAGACAATAGCCAATCAGCATTTACACCTGGGTTTTTCTACAGCCAATCGCCAGCACTGTTTTACAGATGGAAGCTGACTGATTGAATACTGTACTGGTCGACACAATCGGCTGCGATATCCGGGGAATCGGAGTGCACCCAGCACACATGTGATTAGCTGAGAGACAATAGCCAATCAGAATTTACACCTGGGTACTCCTACAGCCAATCACCAGCACTGTTTTACAGATGGAAGCTGATTGGCTGAATACTGTACAGTAGATCTGCTGCTGCATCAATAAGGGATAAAGTAGTGGCCAGCATGAAAAACTGAGAGATACAGTAGTGGCAAATGGTGAGATCTCTGTTCACGCTACAACACTATACATAAAGTATCAATAGCCCCCAAGCACACTGTTCAGTGGACAGCCGCAGCCCGTTGGCCCGCCACTTTTATCATCTCCTACGCCAGACGAATACTGAACGCTACTCCAGCCAGTTGAAGCGCACAGAATGCTGGTTGCCGCATCTAATTTATGATGAGGTGTATGTCGCCAGGCTATGATAAATCTGCCCCATTGCATCACAAGGCTCACAATGCACAAAAAAGCTTTATCTGTACTGTTTTTGTTTATTTTTTAGACTTTTAACCACTTAAGTACCAGGACCATTTTTGGTGTTACATTTTCATTTTTTCCTCCCTAGGCTCCAATAGCCCTAACTATTTTAACATTTTGCGTTCATATAGCCATATGAGGGCTTATTTTTTGTGGGATAAGTTGTATTTTTTTAAGGGACCATTTAATTTACCATGTCTGTTATTGGAAAATGGGGAAAAAATTCTTTATTCTGCGGCTCAATATGATTATGGCGATACCAAACTTGTATAGTTTTTTTTTTTTTACTTTAAAAAAATATAAAAACCTTTGTAAAAATACAAAATTTTCTGACAGCCATAACTTTTATATTTCTATCCACGGAGCTGTATGAGGGCTTGTTTTTTGCAGGACGAACTACAGTTTTTATTGGTACCATTTTTGTGGTACATATGACTTTTTCATCAGTGTTATTCAAAAAAGTGCCCTCCTGCATTCAACTGTATTGCCATCGGTGATAGAGTTGAATGCTGCAGAGGGGGCAGCAGTATTTTGTGCTGTACTGTTTATTTGGTTCTGCTGGGGCAGTATTTTGTGCTGCACTACAGTATTACTGACACCATCTACTTTATGTCTTCTGTCACTTTGGACCCACCTACAACATGGGGACACTTTTAAGTTTTTTTCAGGTCCTCTTTAAGTTCCCAGTCTGCCCCTGCATACAGGGTATGTCGCTGTCACTTTGACATTACCTATGCTGTCTAAACAGTAAAGAGCTTGATAAGGGATTGTATATGGTCCTGAGAGTGTCATAACTGACTTTTCAGGGCAAAAAGGGTGCTTTAATTTTGGGTTGACTTTATTCAGATCTAAATTGAATTAAACAACCAATTTGTACAAATCGGATCTGAATTAAATTTCAAAATATTTGCTCTTCTCTGTTGCATAGCAAAAGTGTGCTATGGAAAGACAGCCAATGATGGATTTTCAGATCAAGTATGGTCAAGTAAGTAAGATGCCAGGTGGTTGTAGCCACGCAGGGAATTTCTTTTTCCATGGTCCCTGGAAGCTGACATAGAAGTTCCTGCAGAGCCTTACACTGTGCAAGATTTGAAGTGTGGACAGCAGTCTGTGAAACAGAGGGATCCGCATAAATGCTGTCCTTGTTGCATATGTACCCATGCTGCAAAGAAACACTATGACCAATGTGCAATTGTTCTGTCTAATAAATTATTTGCCTGTAAACTAATTCACATTTAGAAGTGATTATGTTTGGTTACTAACTATGCTTACAAGCGAACATAAATATATGTGGCAGTAAAATGGTCTACTAAATAGCACAGTGGGTTTTAGTGCACATATTAATTGCTTGTTTTTCTTGTGACATTTATGTGGCGAGAAAAGACGTGTTTTTCAGTTCACTAGATTTTATTATGTATAAAATGAGGTGCGTTCATGCTATGTGTTGTCTTTTATTTAGTTTGACGTGAAGTATGTGCTCACCTACTAAATGAGGCAGAAATAACACCAATTAAGTGGGATATACTTCCAATATATTATTACCGCAAAGTCAGGTCATTTATTTTATCTAAAAAGCAAAAATCCCCAGCTCATCGTTTTTAATGTATGAATGCTGAAAAAGGAATGGCACAAGTATCTATGTTATAATCAGTAGCGGTCTTTACCATCATGCAAACCATACAATGGTGTTGGATCCTTACCTTACAGGTGGCCCTATTGGGTCCCCTGACATGTGGGGCCCCCACCTTACAGAATGCACTGTTAGGCCCACTGACAGGTGGGTCAGATAGCGCCACAACAATTTATCTGTATCCTGAGGGAATGCATAGCTACAGTGTTCATTTTAGGACATGGTAAGATATCATAGTCAACTATCAAAATATTGCCAGTGTGACACCTGACACCTAACCCATACCCTGACACCTGACCCTGACACCTGACTCTGACCCCTGACCTTGAAAACTGACATCTGACACTGACTCCTGACACTGACACCTGACCCTGACACCTGACTCTTACACCTGACTCTTACACCTGACCCTGACACCTGACCCTGACACCTGACCCTGACCCCGAACCCTGACACTGACAACTGACACTGACAACTGAGTTTGAATTATGCTCTTCATAGGTCAGGGTCAAAGTGAGAATGAGTTATAGATATACTATGTATTTGTATGCAAAATCGCATTGATGAATAAAATCGCAGGCTAACCCTAAGTAGCTTATAGCTCAATGGTAATGCCCTTGCCTTGCATCCAGTGGGCCAGGGGTCAAGATGTCTCTAAGCCTCTAAAAATTTTAGGTTAATTGATTTTAGGTTCATTGTACTTTTTGTATACTGATGGGGATAGATGAATAAAATCCCAGGCTAATCCTAAGCAAGCTTATGGCTCAGTAGTAATGCACTTGTCTTGGGTCTGGTGGGCCTGTGTTCAAGACCACTTTCAGCCTTTACAAAGTTTTACATTTTATTAAGCCCTAGATATGAGGCAAATTCAAGTCATGTGTGAAGCTGATATCTGACTACTGACCTAAGGCCCCTTTTACGTCTGCGTTTTTGATTTCCGTCCTAGAGTTCCGTCCTCGGGGCTCAAGGACGGAAAGATACTGATCAGGATTATCCCAATACATTCTGAATGGAGATCAATCCGTTCAGGATGCATCAGGATGTCTTCCATTCAGTATGTGAACGTTTTTTGTACGTTGACAAAACCGCAGCATTCTGCGGATTTGTCTCCGTCCAAAAATCCGGAAGACATGCCGCAAGGACGGATCCGGAATTAATGCCCATTAAAAAGCATTAATCCGGATCTGACTTTAAGCTAAACGTCGTTTCGGCGCATCACCGGATCCCTGCGTCGCATGGTTCACATAGCTATGCTATGTAAGCAATGCGCCGTATGGATCATAGCTATGTGATCCATGCGACGAAAAATGTTAACATTTTATTAAGCCCTAGATATGACCTCACTTAGGTCAGTAGTCAGATATCAGCTTCACACATAACTTGAATTTGCCTCATATCTAGGGCTTAATAAAATGTTAAATTTTGTAAAGGCTGAAAGGAGTCTTGAACCCAGGCCTACTGGTCTCATGGCAAGGGCATTACCACTGAGCTATAAGCTTACTTAGGGTTAGCCTGTGATTGTATTCATCTATTCCATTCAACATATAAAAAGTAGAATGAACTGAAAATGAATAGTGAGGCTGACGCCTGTCTTATGTCAGTAGTCAGATATCAGCGTCACACATGACTTGAATTTGCCTCATATCTAGGGCTTAATAAAATGTAAAATTTTGTAAAGGCTGAAACTGGGGTCTTTAACCTCAAGACAAGTGCATTACCACTGAGCTATAAGCTTGCTTAGGATTAGCCTGTGATTGTATTCATCTATGTGATTTTGCATACGAATACATAGTATATTTATAACTCATTCTCACTTTGACCCTGACCTATGAAGAGCATAATTCAAACTCAGTTGTCAGTGTCAGGGTCAGGTGTCAGGTGTCAGGTATCAGGGTCAGGTGTCAGGGTCAGGTGTCAGGTTCAGGTGGCAGGGTCAAGTGTCAGGGTCAGGTGTCAGGGTCAGGTGTCGGTGTCAGGTGTCAAAGTCAGGTGTCAGAGTCAGTTGATACTTGACTATGATATCTGACCATGTCCTAAAATGAACACTGTACATAGCAAAGATGCATGATAATTGCAGAAGCCAGTCAGTGGTCATCAGGGCCTCTACCGCCTTCAATGAGGCCCCCATCACCTATGAAACTGCAGCTATAAAGAAGCTGGAGCTCCGTCCCCAGTCATAGGAGGCCCCAACCCCGCAGTGAGTAGTCTTCAACCAGACACTTAACAGCTACTACATTATCTTTGCTCAGAGAATTATCACTGTGTGTTAGGGCGGGTTCACACTTGTGTTATGGCATTCCATTCTAGGTTCCGTTTATAACGGAATTCCTGGACGGAATGCAAAACAGAAGCCTTTAAGAGGCATTCCGTTTTGATCCATCATAATAGAAATCTATGGCCAAGCATAACAGATCCGTCTGGTTTTAGCTATGCAGAACAGAAAACAAAGTCCTGTCGACAGGATCAAAACTGATTAAAATGGAATGCCTCTTAAAAGGCTTCTGTTTTGCATTCCGTCCGGGAATTCCGTTATAAACAGGAACCACAGACCGAATGCCATACCCCAAGTGCGAACCCACCATTATCTGTACTCAGAGAAATCAGCTAGGAAGATAACACGTATTAAATTATCTGTGCCCAGAGAGTTCACTATGTTATACGTACTCAGAGAGATCACTGTGTACTTTCTATACTCAGAGAGATCGGTGTGTTATCTGTACTCCTCGAGATCACTGTATGTTATCTGAACTCAGAGAAATCACTGTGTCATCTGTACTCAGATCACAGTGTATTATTTGTACTCAGAAATATAACTGATATTTGTAGTCAGAGAGATCACTGTGTTATCTGTACTCAGAGAGATCAGTGTGTGTTATCTGTACTCGGAGAGATCACTGTGTACTATCTATACTCAGAGATCAGTGTGTTATATGTACTCAGAGAGATCACTCTGTGTTTTAGCTTATATATAATCAGATCACTGTGGACTATCTCTACTTAGAGAAATCATTGTTTGTTTTCTGTACTCAGGGAGATCACTGTGCTATCTTTACTTATTAAGAGTGCTGTGTTAGGGCAGGGTCACATCACCACCATTATGGATTTCGTTTTTGTTTTCCGTTATAACATGGTTATAACGGAAAATAACGGAATCCATAAGTCGGAAGTCAAAACAGAAGCCTTTAAGAGGCATTCCGTTTTAATCCTGGATAACACAAGTCTATGGGCAGCATAACGGATCCGTCCTGGTTTCCATTATGCAGAAGTCCAGTCCTGCATAACGGAAACCAGGGCGGTTCCATTATGCTGGCCATAGACTTGTATTATGATGGAATGCAAAATGGAAGCCTTTAAAAGGCATTCCGTTTTCTTTCTGTCATAATAAAAGTCTATGGGCAACCATAATGGATCCGTCTGGTTTCCGTTATGCAGAACAGAAAAAAATTCCTGTCGACAGGACTTTGTTTTCTGTTTTGCATAACAGGAACCAGACGGATCTGTTATGATTCCCATAGACTTCTATTATGACAGATAAACATACTGTAGGATGGAGGGGTTTTTGACTTCTTTTCTTTGTTCCCACCTCCTGTTCTATTTCATGTAGAGTCCTATCATCTTTGGGACCTTTTGGATTCTTGTTCCTTTTCTTATTACCTGCATCATACAAATGGGGGCTATTTCTAGCCACTGTTCTCCTCCCCTGGACATGTAATCCATGTCCCAGGAAGGATCCGCATCAAAATGCGGCCAGGCTGTCTTATCATATAGACATAGTCCTTTGACCATATCCATATGATAAATACTATTGTCACCGTCCCTGGGGAATGGATCTGCAGCATCCATTGCCTCAGTCCAGCCTGCTAAATTATCTACCCATGGGTTGATCAGGTAATAGTTTGTTGGACTGACACTAGCTACATATACGTTACACGTTTCTCCTGGTTCTGGTTAGGGGAAATCTGTCTTGGATCCCTGCCCCCCCATATTAGTCTAACGATTCTCCACAACATAAACAATTTACACATTCGTAGTAGTGAAAACAGAATGAATTAACAGTGGGATGTGACCATACACTTACCACCCGGTCAGTATCTCACACAGACAGATAATCTTATTACTTCTAAGACATTTACACTATGTATATAAGAGTTAATCCAAGCTTGTAACCTTCTGTTCCCTGAACAGTATCTTTTAGTTTTAAGTGCCATTTTATCTCTAGTGGTTCTTTCTGCTTGGACTCCTGGAGTCCATGCAGCCACTTTATAAGGCTCCCTGAGCCATATCATCTGTGTCCCTGACACAGCGACCTCCTGAAGTCTTTAAGTAGATGGTTCAACTTACTTGGGTCGAGACGTGGCCAGTGCACTCGGAATAGACGGAGAACAAAATCGATGAATTTTCACTGGACCCGAGGATGACCCCCTCAATCCCGGACGCGAGCCCCCGAAACTGTAAGGAAATTGGACCCTTCGCTAGTTACCCCTGGTACCGGACTCCAGTGGTCAGCTTGGGTTAAGTCTTACTGGTACCAGGAGAGATATTTCTCAGTAGCAAACAAATGACAGACACACACAGGTATCACTGAGAAATACTCTAACTTTATTGAGGGTGGGGTAACATATATATGGCAACCAATAAGATGAAGACGCACGTACTATATGAAAAGTTACTGTTACAAAGAAATTGACCTTTGCTACATTTATTAGAAGTTAGGAAAAAGATGAAAATAACGGGATGCAGCCAGAACAACCACAGCTTAAGGCCTCAGACGCATAGCTTACAGTGTTAACCCTTCAGCAATAAGAAGAGAGGAGAGAAGGAGGTCTGGTGAGGATCGGAGATTGCGTGTGGGGATGTATCTGGAAATTAGCTCAGAGATGTAGGGAGGGGACAGGTTGTGGACGGCCTTGTATGTATTTGCTAGTATTTTTGAATGAATTTGCTGGGCAATGGGGAGCCAGTGAAGGAATTGGCAGAGGGGAGAGGCAGAGGAGTAAAAGGGTGAGAGGTGGATTAGTTGGGCAGCAGAGTTGAGGATAGATTGGAGGGGTGCGAGAGTGCTACATGGAAGGCCACAGAGGAGAATGTTGCAGTAGTCTAGGCAGAAGATGATAAGGGCATGTACAAGCATTTTTACAGATTCAAAGTTGAGGAAAGCGGGGTTGCGGGATAGCTTTTTGAGTTGGAGGTGGCAGGTGGTGGAAAGAGCATGGATGTGCGGTTGGAAGGAGAGGGCAGAATCCAGGGTCACTCCAAAGCAGCGGACTTGGTTGACCGGGGAGAGTGTGCAGTCATTAATCGTGATAGGTCTGTTGGGGGGGGGGGGGCGGGGATGAGCAAGATGGGGGAAAGATAATGAATTCTGTTTTCATCATCTTTTGTGTGTCATCAGTGGGAGACGCTAAACGTCCGGTCTGTGAGGTATGATGTTATCCAGGAGAGGGCCAGGTCAGTGATGCCAAGTGATGAGAGAGTTTGCAACAGAAGTGAGTGGTCAACAGTGTCAAAGGCAGAGGACAGGTCAATGAGAAGAAGGACAGAATAAAGTTTTTTGGTTTTAGCTGTTAGAAGAGGTTAGTGATAGGTTGAGGAGATGAGTTAGGGCTGGGTACAGGGTCTGTGTAGAGGGTCTGTGGGGACTGTGTACTGAAGCTTTCTCTGATGTTGACTACCTTTTGTTTGAAGTATGTCAGCAGAAAAAAAGTGAAGGAGCCAGGTGTTAAAGTGGTCAAGAAAGATGGTGGCTGGACCTGGGGGGGGGGGGGGACGAGGGGTTGCAGTTAATGACTGCTACTTGGAGGTTAGAGGAAGAGTAAATGCGAAAAGAGTGTAGTTTTTTACAGACAGAGCTTGCAAGAGGAAGCAAAGGAGCAGGGGTGAGAGGAATGGTTATTAGGTTTAAGGGGTTGACGAAATTTCTAGAAGAAGATGTGTAGTGGGACTTAGAGGTGATAGTGGGGATTTGCTGAGGGGCATGAGGTATCTGTGTGTGTTTGGGAAGGAAGTGTTTTACGTTGGCAAACAGGTTTGTGCAAGTGGTCAGATGAAAAGGTAAGATGGTGAGAGAGATGAATATTTCCTTGCTGGGTGAACGGATGTGGGGGTATTTCAGGAGGTTTTGGGAAAGTGGGAAGAGTAAGATGAAAGATTGAAACATTGTTTGCATTAACTGTTTCTGTAATTACCTTTGGTCTTCTTCTGGTTCAATTCTGGTATAATTCAGTATGTGCACTTAAAGAGTTGCACTTGAAAGATGTTGCATTTGGAAAGACCAATGTCTGGAAGGGGAGATGTAATAACTATGTATAAATATAACCGGGGTCAGTACAGAAATCTCTCCCATCTTCTATTTGTCCCAAGGATTGTGACTGTGATAAGGGGGCATCCTCTGCATCTGGAGGAAAGAAGGTTTCTACACAAACATAGCAGAAGATTCTTTACGGTAAGAGCTGTGGGACTATGGAACTCTCTGCTTGAGGAGGTGGTGATAGTGAGTTCACTAAAAGAGTTCAAGACGGGCCTGGATGCATTTCTAGAGTGTAATAATTAGTGATGAGCGAATTGAATCAGTATATGGATGTAGATGGATCCAGATAGATTGGAGACTTGGGCAGAGAAGTGGCAGATGAGTTTTAACACTGATAAATGTAAGGTTATGCACATAGGAAGGAATAATGCAAGTCACCAGTACATACTAAATTGTAAAACACTGGGTAACACTGACATGGAAAAGGACCTAGGAATTTTAGTGAACAGAAAACTAAGCTATAGAAACCAGTGTCAGGCAGCTGCTGCCAAGGTCAATAAGATAATGGATTGCATCAAAAGGGGCATAGAGGCCCGTGATGAGAACATAGTCCTGCCACTTTACATATCACTAGTCAGACCACACATGGAGTACTGTGTACAGTTCTGGGCTCCTGTGAACAAGTCAGACATAGCAGAGCTGGAGAGGGTTCAAAGGAGGGCATCTAATGTGATAACTTAAATGGGTGGACTACAGTACCCAGAAACAGTTTTAAAATGAGGTTATTCAATTTAGAAAAAAGATGACTAAGGGGAGATGTAATAACTATGTATAAATATATCAGGGGTCAGTACAGAGATCTCTCCCATCATCTATTTATCCCCAGGACTGTGACAAGGGGACATCCTCTGCGTCTGGAGGAAATAAGATTTCTACACAAACATAGAAGAGGATTCTTTACGGTAAGAGCAGTGAGACTATGTAACTCTCTGCCTGAGGAAGTGGTGATGGTGAGTTCACTAAAAGAGTTCAAGAGGGGCTTGGATGTATTTCTAGAGTGTAATAATTAGAGATGAGCGAATCAAAACCCACAAAGTGAAAATCAATCCAAATTTCAAGATAAATTCGATTTGCCTCTATGAGCAATTTCCTTGTGCTTCGTGTTAGCGAATCGATTTAACCCGAAATAAAAAATATAAAAAGTTCATACTTATCTCCTCCATTTGCTTGCGACGGGCCATCCGCTGCCAACTTGATTGAAGATCTCGGCCGAAATCCCATACGTGGCGACGTATGAAGTAACAACGCCTGGCAGTGTGATGATGTCATCTCGGGCCGCGCAAGATTTCACACCAGATCTTCAAGCAAGATGGCCGGCTCGTTGCGAGTATTTTTTTTTTTCTGTTAATTTTACACTGTTTTTACACTCAGATGCCACAGTCATGAATGAACGCGGCATCTGAGGGGTATAATGATTGGGAACGGCACTACCGCAGCTCCCTGTCATTGCACTCGCTACTTATAAAACTAAGTAATTCGTCACAAAGCAAATTTTTCTGTAAAATTCAGCGAAGCAGCCGAATCGAATTTTGCAAAAGATCGATCATCTCTAGTAATAATATTATAGGTTATAGTTAATAGATTTCTGGAGAAGGGTCATTGATCTAGATAACCTGATTAGTGTTGGAAAGGAATTTGTTCTCCTAAAATGAGGACAATTGGCTTCTACCTCTGGATCAACTGGCAGAATAAGGCCTCTTGCACACAAACGTTTTTTTTTCCATTTACGGAACCATTCATTTCAATGGATCCGTAAAAAAAGGAAGGTACTCCTTTTTGCCCTCCGTTTCCGTATTACCGTTCAAAGATAGAACATACTATAAGACAGAGTTCAGACTAAGCAGATATGTTTCTACACTCAGAAGTGCATAACCATAAGGCAAATAGAGTAAAAGATAGAACATGTCCTATTATTGTCCGCATAATGGACAAGTATAGTACTGTTCTATCAGGGGCCAGCTTTTCCATTCGGAAAAAAATGGAATGCACATGAACATCATCCGTATTTTTTGCGGATCTGTTTTTCACAGACCTCAAAATACTGAAAAAGCCATACGGTCGTGTGCAAGAGGCCTAACAGGCCGAACTGGATGGAAGTTAATCTACTTCAGCCTTACAAACTATGCTAGTATGATATGTGTTGGTATCAGGTTTTAACTCTCAGATAAAATTCTTGGTGACACATTTCCTTTACGCTGGGTTCAGACCTGAGCGTTTCTGAGACGCGCGTTTTCCGCGCGTTTTACACGTGTTTTTGTGCGCGTTTTTGGCAATAGTAAACACGCATTTATTGATTGACTGCAGTGTTGTCCAATGATGAAATATCCCTGTCTATATGAAGTTTGGCCTTTCCAGCATGTTGCAAATTCATAAACCGCGTTCGAATGCGCGTTTTCAGTGTCAAAAATGCGCAAAATACAAGCGTTGCGCGTTCCCATTGAAGTCTATGGACCAAAACGCGCGACAAATGCCCCCAAAAAAGCTCAAGTACTTGTTTATGCGTCGGACGTTTTTCCGTGCGTTCGAACGCGCTGTAAAACGCGAAAAATGTGAACCAGTCCCATAGGGAAGCATTGGTTTGCATCGATTATGCGTTTTACAGCGCGTTCGAACGCGCTGTAAAACGCGCAAGTGTGAACTGAGGGTTAAGCTGGATGAATGGTCAGGCTAGTATTACAATTTCTCCAATCAGGACCTATACTAGTCTGCCCTGGCTAAATGTGAAACTCAAATTAGGAGAAACATAAAAATATATCTAAAATTTACCTTAAATAAAATAAGCAAAAAGTTTTTTAAAGTTTCCAAAATTAGTCGCAGGAATCTTTGGCAGGTTGTTCCAGCCTATAGATTTCAGCCAGTAGCTGAACAGTAGCTGCGATTGCATCATGAAGTTCACTGGTGGTACATTTCAAAACATTTTTTTTCCTTTCCATGCACGCTAATTTGACTTATATGTTTTCAGTTGTTGCAACAATGTAATAATATCCTGTTATTTCACTGTAGCAAAATCCCGCTGTATTTCGGTATTAATGTCCTGCTTTAAATTTGTCTCGCATTACCAATACAGGAAATATGTAAGTGTTTCTGATAAATGAACATAATGTTAAATAGTATCATGATATTAGAAATACATGCACATGAGTATAAGATCCATGCACAGGTTTTGGATTTATCCCTCCAAACTGATCAAGGTGATTGAAAGCAGGTGTATAAAAAGCTGGGCTTATAGAGGTGACTTATAGCCACTGAGGAAGGAGCAGCAGCTCCGAAACATGTTTGGCACTTTGTCACCATAAGCTAGATGTTGACAACAGTAAGCACGGAGAAACCACAATAGAAGGATAGAAAAAGCATTGCAGTAAAAAGGTACAGTGGTTTCTTTGGCCCAACTTGCCAGCACAACAAGCAACTATAACTTCAAACTTCCCAGCAAGCACCACAACCTCCAGGATATGAACAGCAACCTGGTGAAAAAATGAAAACTAGGGGCTTGTGGTCCGGAAACGTGTATCCAGAGGAGTGCAGCGGTGAACTAGTAGCAGTGCTGAGAACGCACGTGGAACAAAAAGGACTTCTAAAATTGGGGTAAGTACAGTACTCTGATAATACACTGTACCTGATTTAATCCATCCAAGGAGATTGCAACACTATAAAGTGGAACACTGCATAAAGAAATACGAAGTCTCACTAAAAGGCAAATTTAAAGCAGAACATTAGTACTGACATACCGTGGGATTTTGCTACTGACACAGTGAAATAACGGGATATTATTACATTGTTGCAACAACTGAAAACATATACATCAAATTAGCGTGCATGGAAAGAAAAAATATGTTTTGAAATGTACCATCAGTGAATAGAGATGAGCGAACACCTGGATGTTCGGGTTCGAGAAGTTCGGCTGAACCCGAACCCTATTGATTCAATGGGGACCTGAACTTTTAGGCACTAAAAAGGCTGTAAAATAGTCCAGGAAAGGGCTAGAGGACTGCAAAAGACAGCAAAATGTAGGTAAATGCCCTGCAAACAAATGTGGATAGGAAAATTAATAAAATAAAATAAAATAAATAAAAATTAACCGATATCAATTGGAGAGAGGTCCCATGGCAGAGAATCATGCATCATATCACCCACCACTGGAGAAGGCCACTTTCAGTTATTTAGGCCCCGGCTCCCAGATTGAGGAGAGGTTCATTAAACTTTGAGTTACACCGCAAGATCATGGTAAAGTTAAAAAAATGAGGATTCAATAAGGAAGTACCCCGGAGTACAAGAATACATGGTTGAGGGGGAGTCAGTTATAAATGTCTACTCTGCACAAGGGAGGGACAGGTCCTGTGGGATCCATGTCTGGTTCATTTTTATGGCGGCTGCGTTTGTCAGTAATGACGCCCCCTGCCGTGCTGAATACACGTTCAGACAAAACGCTGGCCGCCGGGCAGGCCAGCATCTCCAAGGCATAAAATGCTAACTCTGGCCACGTGGACAATTTGGAGACTCAGAAGTTGAATGGGGCCGAACCATCAGTCAGTACGTGGAGGGGTGTGCAGATGTACTGTTCAACCATGTTAGTGAAATGCTGCCTCCTGCTAACAAGTTCCGTATCAGGTGGTGGTGCAGTTAGCTGTGGCGTGGAGACAAAACTTTTCCACATTTCTGCCATGCTAACCCTGCCCTCAGAGGATCTGGCCGTGACACAGCTGCGTTGGCGACCTCTTGATCCTCCTCTGCCTTTGCCTTAGGCTTCCACCTGTTCTCCTGTGACATTTGGGAATGCTCTCAGGAGCGCGTCTACCAGCTTGCGCTTGTACTCGCGGATCTTCCTATCACGCTCCAGTGCAGGAAGTAAGCAGGCACATTTTCTTTGTACCGGGGATCCAGCAGGGTGGCAACCCAGTAGTCCACACATGTTAAAATGTGGGCAACTCTGCTGTCGTTGCGCAGGCACTGCAGCATGTAGTCGCTCATGTGTGCCAGGCTCCCCAGAGGTAAGGGCAAGCTGTCCTCTGTGGGAGGCGTATCGTCATCGTCCTCCGTATCCCCGCAGCCACGCACCAGTGGTGGGCCTGAGCTGTGTCGGGTGCCACCCCGCTGTGAACCTTCATCCTCCTCTCCCTCCTCCCCATACTCCTCGTCCTCCAGTAGTGGGCACTGGCTGGCCACATTTGTGCCTGGCCTCTGCTGATCCACTTCTAACAGACTGGCCTGAAAGTGCTAAAAATGACCCCTCATCCTCCTCCTCCTGGGCCACCTCCTCTTCCATCATCGCCCTAAGCGTTTTCTCAGACATAGAAGTGGTATCATCGCGGTGTCATTGCCACTGGCCATGGTTGTGGAGTACTCGAAACAGCGCAACAGGGCACACAGGTCTCGCATGGAGGCCCAATCATTGGTGGTGAAGTGGTGCTGTTTCGCAGTGCGACTGACGCGTGCGTGCTGCAGCTGAAACTCCACTATGGCCTGCTGCTGCTCATAAAGTCTCTCCAGCATGTGCAAGGTGGAGTTCCACCTGGTGGGCACGTCGCATATGAGGCGGTGAGCAGGAAAGCCGAATTTACGCTGTGGCGCAGACAGGCGAGCAGCGGCAGGATGTGAACGCCGGAAGAGTGCAAAGACGGACCGCACTTTATGCAGCAGCTCTGGCATGTCGGGGTAGTTGTGAATGAACTTCTGCACCACCAAATTCAGCACATGCGCCAGGCAAAGGATGTGCGTCAAACCGGCTAGTTCCAGAACTGCAACGAGATTTCGCTCATTATCGCACACCACCAGGCCGGGCTTGAGGCCCACCGGCAGAAACAACTGGTCGGTCTGTTGTTCAATACCCCGCCACAACTCCTGCGCGGTGTGGGGCCTGTGCCCCAAACATATGAGTTTCAGAATGGCCTGCTGACGTTTACCCCGGGCTGTGGTGAAGTTGGTGGTGAAGGTGTGTGGCTGACTGGACGAGCTGGTGGAAGCAGAGGAGAAGGAAGCCGAGTAGGAGGAGGAGGCAAAGAATGATGCCCTGCAATCCTTGGCGGCGGAAGGACGTGCGCCAAGGAACTCTCCGCCTGGGGCCCAGCCGCCACTACATTTACCCAGTGTGCAGTTAGGGAGATATAGGGTCCCTGGCCGTGCTTACTGGTCCACGTATCTGTGGTTAGGTGGACCTTGCCACAGATGGCGTTGCGCAGTGCACACTTGATCTTATTGGATACTTGGTTGTGAAGCGAAGGCACGGCTGTCTTGGAGAAGTAGTGGCGGCTGGGAACAACATACTGTGGGACAGCCATGGACATCAGCTGTTTGAAGCTGTCTGTGTCCACCAGCCTGAATGACAGCATTTCAAAGGCCAGTAGTTTAGAAATACTGGCATTCAGTCCCAGGGCTCGAGGGTTGCTAGGTTAGAATTTACGCTTTCTCTCCAAGGTTTGTGAGATGGAGAGCTGAACGCTGCCGTGTGACATGGTGGAGATGTTTGGTGACGCAGGTGGTGGTGTCGGTGGCACATCCTCTGTTTGGTGGGCGGCAGGTGCCAACGTTCCTCCCGAGGCGGAGGAAGAGGCCGAGGCAGCAACAGAAGAGGGAGCAGGGGGAGCCAGAGTGAGTTCCTTGCTTTTAAGGTGTTTACTCCACTGCAGTTCATGCTTTGCATGTAGATGCCTGGTCATGCAGGTTGTGCTAAGGTTCAGAACGTTAATGCCTCGCTTCAGGCTCTGATGACACAGTGTGCAAACCACTCGGGTCTTGTCGTCAGCACATAGTTTAAAGAAGTGCCATGCCAGGGAACTCCTTGCAGCTGCCTTTGGGGTGCTCGGTTCCTGGTGGCGGTGGCCAGTAGCAGGCGAACTCTCTTGGCGGCAGCTGGTCTGCTTTTGCCCCCTGCTCCCTCTTTTGCTACGCTGTTGGCTCGGTCTCACCACTGCCTCTTCCTCTGAACTATGAAAGTCAGTGGCATGACCTTCATTCCATGTGGGGTCTAGGACCTCATCGTCCCCTGCATTCTCTTCCACACAGTCTTCCTCCCTGACCTCCTGTTCGGTCTGCCCACTGCAGAAAGACACAGCAGTTGGCACCTGTGTTTCGTCATCATCAGAGACGTGCGGACTCCGATGAGGTGGTATTCCCATGTCCTCATCATCAGGAAACATCAGTGGTTGTGCATCAGTGCATTCTATGTCTTCCACCACTGTGGAAAGGCTAGGTGGATTCCCTTGGGAAACCCTGCCAGCAGAGTCTTCAAACAGCATAAGAGACTGCTGCATAACTTGAGGCTCAGACAGTTTCCCTGATATGCATGGGGTTGATGTGACAGACTGATGGGCTTGGTTTTCAGGCGCCACCTGTGCGCTTTCTGCAGAAGACTGGGTGGGAGATAATGTTGTGAATGTGCTGGATCCACTGTCGGCCACCCAATTGACTAGCGCCTGTACCTGCTCAGGCCTTACTATCCTTAGAACGGCATTGGGCCCCATCAAATATCGCTGTAAATTCTGGCGGGTACTGGAACCTGAGGTAGTTGGTTCACTAGGACGTGGGGCTGTGGCAGAATGGCTACGTCCTCTCCCAGCACCAGGAGCTACACTAACACCACCGCATCCGCGTCCTTTACTAGATGTTTTCCTCATTGTTACCGTTCACCAAGCACCACAATAAGAAAAAAAATATTTGGCCCAATGTATTGATTTCAAATTCAGGTCTTTTTTTACAGACACCTAACACTATCTGCCTATTATTTATGTAGCGTATTACACTAATCCAGGCACAGCAGTACTAGTACTAGTATTTAGGCCCTGGATGAAAGGTATCCATTTATGGACAGATTTACACTTGGAGATGCACAGTAGCGTGAGAAAAAATATGTAGGATTATGCCTTCAGCAATTGTATTTTAAAACTTTGTGTAATATACCCTTTAACGGACAGAAATACAATTGGAGATGCACGGTAGCGTGTGAAGTTAATGAGGATCTCAGCACTTATATATACACCTTGAGTGTAATATACCCTTTTACAGACATATTAACACTTGGCCTGCAACAGCTGGAACACCAGATTCAGGGTATTGCTATTTTGGCAATTTAATTTCACCCCAGAACAAAATATATGTTTTGGCGGACACTATTTTACTTTGCCAGCCACTATTGGAACACCAGATTCAGGGTATTGCTATTTTGGCTATTGAATTTCACCTGAGAACAAAATATACCCATTTACGGACAGATTTAAACTAAGCCTGCAACTGCTGGAACACCAGATTCAGGGTATTGCTATTTTGGCAATTGAATTTCACCTGAGAACAGAAATATACCCATTTACTGGACAGATTTAAACTAAGCCTGCAAACTGCTTGATGACACCCAGACCCAGAGTATTGCTATTTTGGCAATTGAATTTCACCCCAGAACAAAATATATGTTTTGGCGGACACTATTATTCTTTGCCAGCCACAGCTGTGACACCAGATTTATGGTATTGCTATTTTGGCAATTGAATTTCACCCCAGAACAAAATATATGTTTTGGCGGACACTATTTTACTTTGCCAGCCACAGCTGTGACACCAGATTTATGGTATTGCTATTTTGACAATTGAATTTCACCCCAGAACAAAATATATGTTTTGGCGGACACTATTTTACTTTGCCAGCCACTATTGGAACACCAGATTCAGGGTATTGCTATTTTGGCAATTGAATTTCACCGAGAACAAAATATACCCTTTTTCAGACAGATTTAAACTAAGCCTGCAACTGCTGGAACACCAGATTCAGGGTATTGCTATTTTGGCAATTAAATTTCACCCCAGAACAAAATATACCCTTTTACGGACAGATTAACCCTTGGCCTGCAACTGCTGGAACACCAGATTTAGGGTATTGCTATTTTGGCAATTGAATTTCACCCCAGAACAAAATATACCCTTTTACGGACAGATTAACACTTGGCCTGCAACAGCTGGGACATCAGATTCAGGGTATTGCTATTTTGGCAATTGAATTTCACCCCAGAACAAAATATTTGTTTTGGCAGACACTATTATACTTTGCCAGCCAGTGCTGGGACACCAGATTCAGGGTATTGCTATTTTGGCAATTGAATTTCACCACAGAAAATCCTTTGCCAGACAGCAGACAGTATCACACTTGGCTAGCCAAATCTGGAACACCAGATTTAGGGGATTGGTGTTTTGGCAATTGTATTTAACCCATTAATAAAATATAGAAATTGCTATCCTGAGTTTCTAGGGGTGACAATAAGCACAGCCAAGCCCCTGATGTGACAGAAAAACGCTCTGTGCAGCCTAAAAACCAGTGAGCAATTACTTGCAGAAGTTGAATCATTCACAGCTGTAGATCGATCAGTTCATTAGGTGCTGTTGCTGACTTTTCCCTGCCTAATCTCGCCCTCACAGAAGCTGCGTCCTCTCCCTACACTAATCAGAGCAGTGTGACGTGCGGCGCTACGTGACTCCAGCTTAAATAGAGGCTGGGTCACATGCTGCACTTGGCCAATCACAGCCATGCCAATAGTAGGTATGGCTGTGATGGCTTCTTAGGGCAAGAAGTAAAACAGTAGCTGATTGGTTGCTGTACAGCCCTTCAGAAAGCGGGAATAAATCGCGGAACAACGGACCCGAACCCGAACTTTTTTGAAAATGTTCGGGTCCGGGTCTGTGTCCCGAACACCCCAAAATCCGGTACGAACCCGAACTATGCTCGAACTGTTCGCTTAACACTATCAGTGAACTTTATGATGCAATTGCCAACTATATTTGGGGTCAAACTATTAATGTTTTGGTCTGTGAATAGTATTGTCCAGCTACGGGCTGAAATCTATAGGCTGGAACAACCTACCATAAATTTCTGCGACTAGTTTTGGAAAATATAAAAAACTTGTTGCTTATTTTATTCAAGGTAAATTTTAGATATATTTTTATGTTGTTTCTGACATTTTAAACAAATTAGTTATATTTATATCTAAGGAGTTGTTCCAATAAATCCAGATAGTGGTGTGTCCTCCATTGTTTATTATAATTGATACAAAATCCTTTGGGATTGGGGTTCTCAAATTGGAGGTGCACCAGCGTTTTCCAATGTACATAGTGTGAGTCACACCATATTGTACAAATTATTTAAATTAGGAGAAGTTTGAAGTATTACAAGCAACAATATGAATGTAGAACCTGAAGGGGTATTCCCATCTTAGACATTGATGACATATCGCTAGGATATGCCATCAGTGTTGGGTGTGGCTCCCATGTCTGAAACCCTCTCCTATCTGCAAAATGGGATCCCCAAAGTGAACAATGGGCCTTTGTTCACTGCTATGGAAGTTCCAAAAATAGCTTGGCTGTTTCCAGGAGTCCCATATCGTTGAATAAAAAGGTGGCTGTGCATGCGTGGTGAGCTCTCTATTCACCACCATGGTAAATGGAGAACATGCCTGGCATTGTCAGTGTGCTCTCCTTCATTTTGGCTAATTTCACCCTAGCATTAGGTTTGTCCAGCAGGGGAACAGCCTGCCGGATCCGTACTAACGCTAGAACACATGTGGTTCCAGATGTCCAGCCCGGCCCCATTCACTTTAATGGGAAAGCTCCGGCCGCAGCACGTCGAAAACATGCCGAGAGGCAAATACCGCATCATACTGCATTTTTTTGTCCGGCCGCCTCTTGGCATGTTTGCACTAGTGTGAATGTAGCCTTTGGGGGGACCCGTTCTGGAGATAGATGCTGGTCACAGAACCTGACATTGATGGCATATCCTAGCGATAACTGATATAAAAACAATATTGTATTTACAGTTCAATTTGTAACAGTTTAATGTAACATTTTAGAAATATTTGGAATTTGTGTTGATGACTGGGAAGAGAACTTGAAGAAATTGAACTTTAAAAATACCCATCATGAGACCTGCACATTGAGATGAAAACTATGTTTCAAGTTGCTGCATATCAGATCTCTTGTGATGCAAGCTGGGGTTTGTAAATTTTACAGCTTTCATTTAGTAGCAAGAGATTTCGCAGTCCAACGATTGACACAGATCATTGCTAAATGACTTTCAGATATGTTTTGCAATGGTTGATGGGCAGAGAAAAATATGCCATTGTTCTATTGGCATAACTAAACTGAAACATAAATATTAGCTAGTCATTGACATGGCACACAATTAAACACATACCCCCCACCTAATCCTGAATTCTAGAAATCATTCTTAAAATGAACACTCCCAGAATAAAGTTACAAACATTCATACAGTTTTTAGCAGGCAGTATTCAATAAATGCATTAGACACACATCAGGTATTTTAATTACCATTTTGAAAGCCTCAATGGTCCCTTTATCTTATGCATTTAATAACTTATTTGAATACATTCACCTGAAATGGGAGTTTTCTTGTCTCTGGTTTACAGGAAAAGACTGAATTATGTTTAAAGCTTTTTTAAATAGATCTAAAATTGTAGTTAGGTGGCATTTTTCGCTATAAAAGCTGCTTAGCTTTCTTTTAATATTTGCAACATAACAAAATCGAATCAAATTGTCCTTGAACTTTTATTTGCTTTAACTTTTATTTATTTTTTATACAAATTTGTTTAAGGGGTTTTCTGGGAAGTTGATACTGATGACCTACAGTATGCTCAGGATAGGCCATCAGTATCTGATCCAACACGCGGGACCCCTGCCAATCAGCTGTTTGAGAAGGCACAGGCCTGGCCTTCTCGCAGCTTACCAAGCACAGCGCCTGTGCTGCCACGTGGTTAAATTTATGTGGATTTTTTTATAGTTTAATTCTTTGAACCATTTCATATGCAGTATTTTTATATATGATTTTATGCTCCCATCTAGTGGCCGTTTTTGGTAATGCTGTTGTTTTTCTTGTTCTTGATATCAATGACTCATTCCTTTCTATGCTCCACCCTTCTGTGTACTTCACTTCCTGTATCTCCATACTTCTTCAGCCTCATGAATCAGGTACACATGTATACTCAGGTACGTTAATGAAAGCATCATCTTTTGACCGCACAATACCAGAATCATCTGTTCCGCTGTACTCTATCTGGTTTACAGAATAAAGCAACTTACACGGATAAACACAGTGTTGGTGAGTTCAAGCTATCTGATGAATATTGTCCGCAGTGATTATATCTGCTTATACAGGCCAGGCATAGAAGTCTCACTAGGGATAAATCGCTATTACAACAATCGGAGTCAGAATAGCGCCGTACATGTATAGCGGCTGTGCTTGGTATCGCGCACAGCCACTATAAAATGTACAGCGCTGTGCTTAGTAAGCACGGAGAAAGGAGCACGGTAACTTCTCAAATAGCTGGTCAGTGGGGGTCCCGGGTGTCGGATCCCCACTGATTTGATACTGATGACCTATCCTGAGCATACTGTAGGTCATCAGTATCAAAATCCCAGAAATTTTAAAAACAAGAATTGATATTTTTTTTAATCGTTTTTGTAATCATATTTAAAATTATCCATTTGAAAAGTGTAAAACGACTGAAAGCGCCTCCTGAAATTTTATCTTTTTCTCTTTAATTGTACACGACTGGCCAAAATGTAACTCCATTTCAACTTTAGGTCCCCAACATTCTAATAAATATAATAATATATCTTTATATGACTTTTTCTGATACAGAGCTACACATTTTGAAGTATGCGATAAAAATTAAAAATAAGAAGTCCTGTTTATAAGAAAGGGGAAATAAATATGCCATGGGAGATGCCAGATGACATTTTAAAGAATTCAGATAACAGTGAGATCACATAGTTGTGATAATCGTTGAAACTGTCATTGATCAGTTCAATTTTTTCATTTAAGCATGAAGTCAGGTGTTCAGTAGAGAAACAGGTGGCTCTGTCACTCCACGCAGACTGAGGACTACTTGCCAGCAAAGCCTCTCCACCTCTGCGAACATATCCTGATTAGAGATGAGCGAATCGAAGCTGATGAAGTGGAAATCGATCAGAATTTCAGAAAAAATACGATTCCCAACTAATGCAAATTTCCTCGTACTTCGTGGTAGCGAATCTCAATTTTTTCAAAAATGGGGGCTACACATGTGAGGACATGGGGCAAGAAACTCTGGGAAGGCAGGATCACCCATAATGTCATGCATGCAGCCAATCAGCAGCTAGCCAGCCCTGTGATACCACTGCCCTATAAATCCCCGCAGCTATCTTGGATTTAATGAGTGCAGGGAGAGACGTTGCAGGCGCTAGGGAGAAGGATAGGGAAAACTTAATTGCATTGTAAAAAATGTAAGGATTTATAAGTGCAGGGAAAGGATAGGGAGGAATCATTTCACAGCATCAGTGCAGGGAGAGACGTCAGAACAGGCGCTAGGGATAGCGGAAAACCTAATTGTGAAAAAAAGCAATTTACAAGTGCAGGGAATGATTATTTGGGGATCCAGATAGCTATAATACAGCTTTGTCATTCCAGTAATTTAGTCTTGGGGTGCAAGTGCTATGTTGAAAAGCCTTTAGTGGAAAAATAAAAATATATATGCAGTTCACTTCTGCAGCTATATGTGGTGCAAGAGCTTACTGGCTTATTTCAGCACAAAAAGAGAAATATATAACGCAGTTCACTTGTAGTTATTTGCGCTTAAAAGAGTTTACTGGCCTATTTCAGTACAAAAGAGAAATATATATGAAATTCACTTTTGTAGTTATTATTTGGGGATCCAAATAGCTATAATACAGCTTTGTCATTCCAGTAATTTAGTCTTGGGGTGCAAGTGCTATGTTGAAAAGCCTTTAGTGGAAAAATAAAAATATATATGCAGTTCACTTCTGCAGCTATATGTGGTGAAAGAGTTTACTGGCTTATTTCAGTACAAAAAGAGAAATATATACGCAGTTCACTTTTGAAGTTATTTGCGCTAAAAGAGTTTACTGGCCTATTTCAGTACAAAAAGAGAAATATATATGCAGTTCACTTTTGCAGTTATTTGCACTGAAAGCATTTACTGGCCTATTTCAGTGTAAAAAGAGAAATATATACGCAGTTCCCTTTTGCAGTTATTTGCGCTGAAAGTGCTTACTGCCCAATTTCAGTGCAGAAATATATTTCGCACTTTTAGAGTGAATCTTGGATTCACTGAGTGCAGGGAGAGACGTTGCAGGCGCTAGGGAGAAGGATAGGGAAAACTTAATTGCATTGTAAAAAATGTAGTGAATTTATAAGTGCAGGGAAAGGATAGGAAGGAATCATTTCACAGCATCTGTGCAGGGAGAGACGTCAGAACAGGCGCTAGGGATAGCGGAAAACCTAATTGTGAAAAAAAGCAATTTACAAGTGCAGGGAATGATTATTTGGGGATCCAAATAGCTATAATACAGCTTTGTCATTCCAGTAATTTGGTCTTGGGGTGCAAGTGCTATGTTGAAAAGCCTTTAGTGGAAAAAGAAAAATACATATGCAGTTCACTTCTGCAGCTATATGTGGTGAAAGAGTTTACTGGCTTATTTCAGTACAAAAAGAGAAATATATACGCAGTTCACTTTTGAAGTTATTTGCGCTAAAAGAGTTTACTGGCCTATTTCAGTACAAAAAGAGAAATATATATGCAGTTCACTTTTGCAGTTATTTGCACTGAAAGCATTTACTGGCCTATTTCAGTGTAAAAAGAGAAATATATACGCAGTTCCCTTTTGCAGTTATTTGCGCTGAAAGTGCTTACTGGCCAATTTCAGTGCAGAAATATACTTTGCACTTTTAGAGGTGTTTAAATTTCATTTTTATTCATTTCGTTCAGCTAACAGTATGTCAGACAGAAGTGCCAGGCCCTGCACAGGGGAGTGGCAGAGGCCTAAATGTTTCTAGCACAGGCACAGGTCGCAGCAGAGTAAGGGGACGTGGCAGCAGGAGTTGCAGCAAGAGGCCTGAGCTCCCGGTGTCATCTAGCAGTCGTGTCTTGACCAGCAACCCAGCGGTTATTGATTGGTTAACTCGGTCATCCACTTCATCCCAAGTGACATCAGACACCCCCAGCCAACAGCCGGTGGGTTCGTCAGACACAACCCTTAGTTGGCATGGCGCGGGAGCAGGCCCTGTGCCCTAACCTGTCCTCAACCTGACTCTGTCCTTTGGTGTTCCCTCAGCCAGAAAAGTTATGTATGCTGTGGACTCAGCTCCACTATACAGCGAGGAAGAACTACTAGAGGACAGTAAGCAGCTACTGCCCAGCCAAGATCTGGAGGAGACATCTGCCGGTTTCTCCGCTAGGCGGGCAAGTAGTGATGAGGAGGGTGGCATGAGAGCTTTTGCGACCGGTCAGGCTCCTGACCCAGAGACTACTGAGGAGGACATCAGAGATGTGCAGACAGTACTTGATGATGATGAAGTCGATCGCACTTGGGAGCTGGGTGAAGAAGGGGATTCGTCATCATCAGGAGAGGCAGCGTGAGGCAGCGGCTGAGCCAGCAAGTCGCTAGCGTGGCCAGGAGTCAGCAGGGTGGCAGCAATGGGAGGTCGGGAGCCAAATGGGCACAGGGTAGACCACAAGCTTAGCAGCAGCCTACCTGGGCGGAAAGGAGTGGTGCACGGGTTCACGGAAGCAGCGGCGGTAGCAGTCAGCTAGTGAGTAGTGTTCGGGGTAAAATCAGCTACTCGGCGGAGGAGGTCAACATGGCCATATATAGAATATGTGGGCAGAAGGTGAAGCGTCACCAGGGTGCCAATGTTGGCACCATGGCCCTGCGTCAACATATACAGCGTCACCATAAAGTGGCCTGGGAGAACCATGGCTCCAATGTGGTGGTCCAGCCTGCCGCAGCAACCGCTGCATTACCCAGTGGCACGCCGCACCCATTTCAGGCAGTCAAGGCTCCACCACCTTAGCCGAAGGGAGCTGTCTGTCGTTCCCATCGTCTGCTGGTCCTGATGCTCCATCTCCTCCTCCTCCTCCTCCTCCTCCTCCTCCTCCACGTCAGTGATTCCGTCAGCAATCGATCACCGAAGCGATTGCCAAGAGACAAGTATGCATGCACGTATCCAACAGCGCAGAGGCTAAACGTGCTCCTATCCAGGTTGCTGGTGCTGCAGTCCCTTCCTTTCCAAGTGATGGACTCTACACCTTTCAGAGAACTGATGTCTTGTGCTGAGCCGAGGTGGAGAATCCCATGCTGTAATTTCTTTGCAAAAAAGTCAGTACCAGCCCTGCACAAACATGTAGAAAAGAAGGTGGGCCAGTCCTTGAGCCTGTTGGTGTTTGCCAAAGTGCATGGCAGCGCCGACGTGTGGAGCTGTATCCACCATCAGGGACAATACATGTAATTTATGGCCCACTGGGTGAATGTGGTTCCTGCACAGCCACACCAGCAACCTGGCCAAGTGACGCCGCTTCTGCCTTCACATTCTCATGCTATTGCTCCAGTTCCAGACAGGATACGTTTTTTGTGGGTTATTGTTCTGATGGATCAGAAGAAGGGCAAATTTATCAGTGACGTCAACACAAACTCACTGCTGACACCCTCTCCACTCTGTCAGGGCTAGTGTTGATCGAGCACCAAGTGCTCTGGTGCTCGAGTAGAACACTTTGGGATGCTCGGGTGCTCTACAGAGCACACAAGCACAATGGAAGTCAATGGGAGAACCAGAGCATTAAACCAGGCATAGTTCTGAAGAGGGGAGGGTGTCTGGTTCACAGGAAAAGGTCAGAAATTGATGGAAACACCACTAAAATGGTTCGAGAACAGCATGGGGAGCATGTGTGGATACATCTTGGACTCCCAGGTTTCTGTTGGGAATGATGTTGTCCGAGTAGTACGCCACTTTTACAGACTGACAATAATACGCACAAAACCGAAGATAAATTAGAGGAAAAATTGTTAGGAAACATTCTTTCCTGTATATTTGTATATAAAGTGTAAGTACTGCCAAAAATTACAAGGAAGAGGCACTCCAATACAACCTGTATATCACATAAAGGAGGGTCTCATTCACATTGTGGTACAATTGTTCAGGAAGTGGAACAAAGCCTATGCACTAAGTAAAAGGGCTGCCTCCTCATCAGGAGGATGCCTCTCAATCTCCCGATCCTCTTCCTCCCCTTTGGCCCATCCACGCTCAACAGATGGAATAAAACAGCTATGGATACTAACCTCTGTAGCAGAGGCAACTGTCTCCTGCTCCTCTTACTCCTCATCGTCCCATTTTCGCTGAAAACACAAACTGAGGGTGGTCTGGCTATCACCCTGTGTACTGTATTCCCCCATTTCCACCTCTTCCACATGCAATCCAATGCATCTGCCTTCATTGTGAGCAGCAAGCGTTTCAGTAGACACAGAAGAGGGATGGTTACGCTGATAATAGCGGCATCACCGCTCACCATCTGTGTTGATTCCTTGCGTAAAACCTCACAGATGTCAGACATCCATGCCCGCTCGTCACTTGTGAAGAGCGGAAGCTGATTGATAGGGCGATGACCATATTGCAGCTATTATTCCACTACTGCCCTCTGCTATTCCTTGCGTAAAACCTCACAGAGGTCAGACATCCATGCCCGCTCGTCACTTGTGAAGAGCGGAAGCTGATTGATAAGGCGATGACCATATTGCAGTTATTATTCCACTACTGCCCTCTGCTACTCACAAAGCCTGGCCAACATGTGGAACGTTGAGTTCCAGCATATGCCCACGCCGCACAACAGTCAGTGTGCTGACAATTGCAAGCATTACTGCAGCATTGCCAGACCTGTGGCTGCTATAGATGACTTTCGGAAATGGGCACACACACAACGCAGCTTCACCAGTAGCTCAGGCAAATTGGGGTAGGTTTTGAGAAACCGCTGAACCACACATGTTATGTGTGTGAGCTTGCCAAGCTCCAAAACCGCTACCAAGTTACGGCCATTATCAGACACAACCATACCTAGATGTAGATTGCGTGGCGAGAGCCACAGCTCAGTCTGGTCCCTTATACCCTGCCACAGCTCTGCAACGGTGTGCTGTTTGTCACCTAAGCAAATTAGTTTCAGCACTGCCTGTTGCCGCTTCCCCACTGCAGTGCTACACTGCTTCCAGCTACTGAGTGATGGCTGACAGGTGCTGCAAGATGAGAAATCAGAGGTGGAAGTGGCGGAAAGCCTCTGTGTCCACAAGCCTAAATGGTAACATTTCCAGGGCCAGTAATTTGGAAAGGTGCACATTTAGTGCTATAGCCTGTGGGAGGATGGCTGGGTATTTTTGCTATCGTTCAAAGGCCTGGGGTATGGACAGCATGTAGCAGTGTCTGTGAAGGAGGGCGCAGGGCTGCTAGTGGTCACTCTCATTGTAACAGCCCTCCACTGCCCTCAAGTATTGATGGTCACTGATCTGTGAGTTCCCTCTGTGTGCTCCCTGTGCCCCCTCTGGGAGCTCCCTGTGTGAGCTCCCTGTGCAAGCCCCTGTGTGCGCTCCTTGCGACCCCTATGCCCGCTTCGTGCACCCTCCGTGTGACCACTGTGCGCGCTCCGTGTGACCACTGTGTGTGCACTCCCTGTGGCCTCTGTGCTCCCAGTGGGAGCTCCCTGTGTGATTTGTGTGTGCTCCCTGTGCTTCCTGTGTACCCCATATGCGCTCCCTGTGTCCCTTCTGATCCCGGTGTGTGCCGCCTCTGTGAGCTGTGTGTGAGCTCCTTGTGTCCGATGTGCTCCCTGTGACTGCAGTATGAGATAAGTCTGCAGCACTTTTAGGACACCACCAAACAACGTGCTTGTGGCGTGGCTTACAGTGCTTGTGACATGGCCGTTCTTCAATTACCGCATAGCTGTCTGGGCCATAGAGGGCTCTAGTTAATCTATTGAAGACGGCATTGTTTAGGTGGTTTGCATTGTTATTTGGGGGGGGGGGCAGAGAAATTGGAGTATAGATCTGAGGTCCAAATTAGCAGTGTCTTTTTTTTTTTTGGACAACCCCTTTTTTTTCTGCTTATAAACTGCACCATGAAAAAAATGAAGTGCCCTGGCCATTCTTCATGCGGGTTCCATGTCCAGAATTGCCTTCGAAAATAGGCATTAATGAAAATCCACAGCAAAACTGCATCAAAATGTGTGTTATAAAATGCATCAGATAAAAAAAAAACACATCCAAAAAAAACTGTTGCAGATTCTGCATTAGGTTTTTTAAGCATAGAAAATACTCTGTGTGAACATACCTAAAGAGGCTGCAGGATGAGCAGCTTACAGTGGAAAGGCTAAAGAGAGATAATGTGGCATTCTGTAATCAGCTGCTGTGGTTGCAACCTCTGTCCGTGCCTACAAAGTCCTGTCAGACTTCTTGTTCAATACTTCAGGATTTGTGGCCCCACTTTCAATTTTGCCCAGGGCCACACTTTGTCTGGGTATGGACATCTGTACGCTGCGCTGGGACACAGAAGTGGATGTGCTAGATGATGGTGCTTGCGAAGGTCCAGGCGCAGGGCAGGAGGCATCCAGGCCTGCGTCTTGGACAGGGGATTGGCCAGCACGTAACACAGGGAAAGAGGAGGCAGTGGTGTTACCTGCAGACACTGATTGTGGACCCAGGCGTTCGGCCCACCTATTAGGGTGCTTTGATGCCATGTGGTGGATCATGCTGGTGGTGGTGAGGTTGCTAGTGTTCACACCCCTGCTCATTTTGGTATGGCACAGGTTGCAAATGAGAATTCTTTTATTGTTAGCACTTTCCTCAAAAAAGCGCCAGACTGCGGAACACCTATCCCTTGGCAAGGGAGATTGCCGCAAGGGGGTGCTCCGGGGAAAAGTTGTGGGCCTGTTTGGTGTGGCCTGCATTCTCCCTTTTGCCACCCCACTGCCTCTTCCAGCTTGTTGATGTGCTGCGGATCCCTCCCCCTCTGTACTGCTGTCCTCGCTCGGCTTGCCACCTTCCCAGGTTGGGTCAGTTATTTCATCGTCCACCACCTCCTCTTACACTTCCTCACTCTGGTCATCCCCCTGACTTGTTGACCTAACAAGAACCTCACTTATTGACAACTGTGTCTGATCCTAATTATGAACCTCTTTAGACACTAATTGCAGTTGACTTATTGGCAACTGTGTCTCATCATCATCATCCACCTCGTGAAACATTAATTGCCGTTCCCCACCATCATCATTTTCTCACTGTGGATGCTCAAGAGTTTGGGAATCAAAGCACAAGATCTCCTCATGTCCCTCTTCAAGCAGGTTTGGTGAGAGGGCCAAATCAAGGAATGGTGATGAAAAGAGCTCCTCGGAATATCCGAGTATAGGATCACTTGTTTGCCAAGACTCTCCATGGTGGGAGGAAGGAGGATCAGGGTGAGGATTCTGTTAACCAGACTCTTGGCTACAGAGACTGGACTTTGTAGAAGACAGGGTGGTGCTTAACAGACTGGAAGCATTATCTGCTGCAATCCAACCGACCACCTGGTCGCACTGGTCTGACTTCGAGAGTCTTGCCCTGCAAACTGTGACATGAAGCTAGGTATCATGGATGAGTGTGTTTCTTGTGCTCTGGCAGCAGGCACAGTTTCACTGCGCCCAGGGCCACGGCCTCTGCATGCACCATCAGTAGCACAGCTGCTTCCCCGTCCCTTACTGCTCGCCTTCATCATATTAAATGGTATATATGTAGAGCAGGTTTTGTAAGTGTATGCGCAAATGTATGGGCAAATAAATTACAGTTAATGCTGTCACCAGCAGCTAACGTTATACAGGAGATGTAGCGCAGGTAATGTTGTTGCTGTCACCAGCAGCTAACTTTATACAGGAGATGTAGTGCAGGTAATGTCGCTGCTGTCACTAGCAGCCAAACAATTGCACGCAATTTAGCGCACGTTGCGCTAATATATTTTACAGCCAGATAAAACAATAGTAAAAGGACTGTTGGGTCTCTAACACTTTTCAACACTCAAAACTCCCTAAAAAAAAAAAAACACAATTCAAGCCAACAAACGTGTGGGGAGGAGACTCGAGCATCGCGTTCCAGCACACGTAGTCAAGTGAAGTATGCAGTGACTTTTAAGAGCGACCCCTGTCATCTGCATGTCATACTGACTATTACAGTATTATTTAACTACCACAGCAGACTCCCTTTGCTTGTTACTGCAAGGCACAGTGTTCTACACCCCTATAAAGGCTCTCTGCAGCTCGGAAATAGACTTTTTTTAACGTAATTTGCCACGAATAAATTTGGATCCAAGCGAATCTTTTCAAAAAATTTGCCGAACCGTACGAATTTTTGAGAAATTCGATCATCTCTAATCCTGATCTGTTGTCTACTTGTGTACCGACCTCTGCTGTTTACTATACTCTGACACTCTGCTACCTGTCCTCACCTATGCCTGTTACCTGTATTGCTTCTACACTGCCAACCCAGACCGTGGACTCATTCCCATATTGCACATATTCTGCCAGCCCTGACCTTGGCCTGTCTCTAATGCAATTCTGCCTCCATTGGTGCCCTGCACCAGAGTCTCTGACAACAGTGGGTCAGCTGTTAAAAACACTGAGACTACTCCATGAGATAGCAATCTGGTGGCTTCCCTGCAGCAGAATCCAGATCCTTGCATAGGGATTAAAGGATAAATACTGGGGGGCTGCTAGGATAATGCCTTTAGGATTGCCCCTAAGTGAAATCTGTTGGTTAACACAGTGGTTTCACACTCACTGTGGTAACAGTATCCAGTAGATGGTTGGATTATTGGACTTTATGCATAGTAAACTTAATAGTTCCAAGTTGTTTACACATAAGTGGATAATCTTATAAGTGGATAATCTTATAAGTGGATAATCCTAAAATATCTGTTGAACATTTGAATCATACTGCTGGTTTCTATTTTACTGATGGTTATCCATAGAGTGTATGCAAAATAAAACTTTAATACCAAAATTACTTCAATATATAATAATACAGAATATAAACATACACTCATTAACAAAAAACAATGCTCCCAGAGAGATATGTCAGATTGCTGTAAAAGTCAGCAAGCAGTTATAGCTAAGGCAGATGTGTAAATCGCTGCAGAATATAGTAGCACTATATAAGTACATAAAATAAATAAATAAATACCATTTTTGAGTGTGTGTGACTTTTTGATCACATGTAGGGTCGAGCCAACTTGTGTTTTAAGTTCTGCATCCAAAGTTCTGGTTATCGAAGAATCCCGTTATGGATTCCGCTACCACGGACCATAATGGAATTTGGATTAACCCGAACCTTGGACGCCGAACTTAAAAAACAAGTTCGCTCAACACTAATCACATGTTGTTTAACTTTTGTTAGGCAAAGCAAAAAAGAATTGGCAAATAGGCCATTTGGATTTTTTTTCCATTACACTATTCATCTTATGGGATAAATATAACGTCATCACGCCGCCTGACTCGAGCCCTGACTGAGCCGCTGCGCTGCCGTACAGTCAGCAGCGCTGGAGGCGGGACGGGACACAGCCTGATCACTATTCGCTGCAGCCAAGGACTCAGGATAGGAGGTAAGTATAAGTCAAGTGCTTTTTTTTTTGTTTGTTTTTTTGTCATTTGTCAATAGCTGTTTCCGGTGGCTGGCTACTGGGCCTGGGGGCTGGGGCACATGATGGGGGGGTACTTATTGGGCCTGGGGTACATGATGGGGGGTGGTAATTACTTGGACAATGGAGTGTGGACATATGGCTAGTGGCTACTGGCACTGTGTGTGGCACATCATATGGGGGGGGCTATTGGCTACTGGCAGTCTGGCACTTATACGGGGGGGCCCTATGCTACTGGCACATGTTGATGATGGGGGGCCTATGGCTACTGGCACATGATAGGGGGGCCTATGGCTACTGGCACATGAAAGGGGGGGACCTATGGCTACTGGCACATGATAGGGGGTCTATGGCTACTGGTACATGATAGGGGGGGACCTATGGCTACTGGCACATGATAGGGGGGGACCTATGGCTACTGGCAAATGATAGGGGGGACCTATGGCTACTAGTACATGATAGGGGGGACCTATGGCTACTGGCACATGATGGGGGCCTATGGCTACTGGCACATTATTGGGGGACATCTATGGGGGCACTTATTACTGTCACATTGGGGGCACTTGTTACTGGCACATTATTGGTAGGCACTATAGGGGCATCTACTGAGGCCACAAAGAATGGTTATTTTATATGGGGCTCTGTATAGGGGCATTTTATAATGGGACACATTATGGTGGGTACTATGGGGGTCATCTACGGGGACACTGAGAAGGGGTATTTTATACTTACAAATTATGGGGGACACTGAGGGCATCTACTGGGGCACTATATATGGGGTATTTTATACTGGCACATTATAAGGGCACTATGGGGACATTAGCTGAACTGGGGGCATTACAAGGGGGTATTTTTTGTCACATTATAAAGAGAATTATTTCTACTAGGGTGGTAGGGCATTATGGTGGTCTTTATTACTCCCCCATGGTATAAGCCCCCTAGTATCAGCACCAGCCTCTCCCTGCTCTGCTATCCCTCTGCCCCTTCTCCAAATCCTTATTATGAAATCTTTATCATTAGGATAAAACACATGAGCTCCGCTGACCCCCCGGCCAAAGTGTGGAAGTGGTGTCCGAGATCCCCAAGGGTCCAGCCAAGTAATTGTAAGTTTTGATATGAAATATGTCTATGTTAGACACATATAGCATACACCGTGCCCCAGAATATACAGTTTCTTCTGCTAAAGTCATCAAGTGTCATGGGGGCGGGGGCCCCCTTATGGTTTTTCGCCTCAGGGCCCCATTTCACCTAGAACCAGATCGGCATTGCTTAGTACTGTCCTATGTGTGTGAGGCTCCTCCCCTGCCTTGCTGCGCGGCCGAGTAGCGTGACCGTACACTCGTGAAAGTAAGTGTCCCTGAATGGCAGTTAGGAAATGTGGTCACCCTACCGGCCACCTCCCTATGAAGTACAGCACTATTATGCTGGATCTCTTCAGAGAGACCCAAAACATCTGAGTGAAGGAACGGCTCCCCTGATCCCTGCACAGGGGAGCTATTCATAAACCCGGAGGCGTCCACTTCTGTTTTTTTGGCATGTAGATGTTGAGGTCACATTTGACTACGGCATCTAAAGGGTTAGATTTCTGCATTATCGCCGGTCACAGATATTAGCCCCAGGCCTCTGCTATTGAAACATATTTAAATCTTACAGAAAGGGTTTAATGCATTTAGGCTTGTATCCTAACTGTGACATCTTTTAAAGGGCTATCCCCATCTGGGACATTGATAGCATCAATGATAGATTCTGGTCCCACCTCTGGGATCTGCTCCTGTCTACAGAACATGGCACCCAAAGTGAAGGAAGAGCATCCACGTATGCATATTAGTGTCATGGTCCCTCCAGTGACAGGGTTCAGAAGATCTAAGAGACTGGCTTCACGTGATGTTATCGGACAGCCCCTTTGGTTTCACTTTGTTCAATGTTGTTGCTGGTCATGACCACACCTCTTGTCTATCATGTAGATTAAGTGGTCATTCCAACTCCTATTTAGTCTGGCCTCACCCATCAGGCTTTGCGGTTGATAGCTCCTTTTGGCTGTGGAAGTGCTGGTGTTGGTTGTCCTCTGAGTTCCTGCTCGTCCGCATACTTCAGAGTTAAGTGTCATTTCTTCCTTTTGTTTGTGTTTTTTCCCTTTCCTTTTGGTATTAGGCCTGAGGGGCTTCCCTGTTCCTTCAGTTGGGAAGGACAGGTCACCTGTTGTCCTTACTATGTTTCCAAGGCCCTGCAGGGTGAGACAGGGCCTTAGGCTCGGGCATATGAACATTCCTACCATCGAGGTCTGTTCATACTGTTAGCAGTCAGGGCGCGGTTTAGGGACTTATCAGGTGGTGACATTTTCCCTAGTTTCCAGGCCTAGTACCCTTCCCCCCTCCCTCCTTTGTTCAGTCTGGAGTGTATTCCCCACACCGCACCGTGACAATTAGTATCTGTTACCAAAGATAAGTAAGTCATGTATTCCAATGGGCCAGATTAGAAGTAATGCAAACCATAGTACGTAAGTTGGTGCACTCTGTCCACTTTGGAGGTCCAAAAATATGTGGCCATCCTTACCTACGAATTTGGTCTAGTTTACACTGAATGATTTTGATATTAACAGTAAGTGACTTTAATGAAGCCAATATAAATAAACCAGCAAGAAAATACACATCTTAGCTGAAGTTATTTCTGAATATAGGTCATCCTCAAAGAGGTGAAAATTTGCAGAAATGTATATTTCATTTTGTATTTCCAAATAGGTTTCTGTGTGATTGTTATACAGATTGTGTATGCTAATAAAAACCTTGTTTTTCCTAGAATTACCACAGTCATTTCTGCTATTTAGTACAATGTGACTTACATACATGTTCTACTAACCCATGTATCTGTTTCTTCACTAATAGGCATGTAAATGAACATTCACATGAGAGATGACTGACAGGGTAGCATCTGGCTTAGTAAGATTGATTGCTTGCTTGCATAGTAAATGATAGGTACTTAAGGCTATTCACATTCATTAGAAAGCTACTTCTATGTGATTACATTCTAAATATTCACCAGTTGAAATGCTCAGGGTACAGCCACATGGTCAGGGTTTCTGGTGCAGTTTTGGAAGTCAATATTAGGAGGGGATCATAAAAGGAGAGAAAGCATAAAAGACAGATACTACTACTTTTTTAAATTCGCTTTTAGTTTGGGCTTTCAAAACTGCACAGATATAGATTAGCCAGTTATTAAGGAATTGATATAGAGATCATAGACAGATGTCATAAACAAGACGCCAAGCATGCATCAAAAGTTTTCACATATTTAGCTGAAAGGGTCACTGAGTTTTGATCTGTTGGGGTCCAAGTGCTGAGACCCCCTCTCATTGCTAGAATGAGGAGAGAGAAGCACTTGCATATGGCACTCTTTCTTTTCTCTGCAGTATAGGAAGCACTGATCAAAATTTTTGATGTCTCTATAGTACTGTATATCAAAAAAATGTTTAAATCTTTGAAAAGAGGAAACATTTAAACACATGAACGTGCTCTTACTTTGTGCAGTTTTTTTCTTGTCCTCCAGACTTCAATCTTCAGTGTCTGCTGACACAAGAAAATGTACTTCTTGTCAGCATTACTGTACAGTGTTCCTTAGGCCCTGTTCACACATGGTTTTTGTTGGTAGATGCCTGCCAAAAAAGCCTTCTGCAGCAGCACTGAGTCTGCCTCCCACTGTTTTCACTTTATGTGGCTGCGGTTTGTAGCTCAGTCCAAGACAAGAAAGGACATATCCGAAACAATATTTTTTGATGTGTGGTGTCTAGACGGACGCACTGGAACTTGCAGCAGGTATCTGTAGTTTAGATCTATTCAATTCTAATTGAAAAACCATGGCAGAAATTGAAGGCAATTTGCCATCATTATCTTATAGGGGTTGTGCAGGGATTTTGTATTGATGACCTATCCTCAGAATAGGCTGATCTACTGTTCGAAAGGGAGGCGGCGCTCCATGCCAGATCTGCTCCCTCTTTATTATACTGCCCGTTATCTCGGAAGTGCAGTGTAATTACAAGTACTAGCTCCATTCACTCGGATCAAGTACTTGTAACTACACTGCACTGCCGCTGCAAGGGAGGCAATGTGTAGTGTAATGAGGAAGCAAAGTTCGAATGGTGAGCCACCTCCTCATCAAACAGCTGATTGGCGATAGTACTGCAGATAAGGAGTCTAGATTACTATTTTTTGTTTTGCCTCCACCCCCCAATCCCAGTGCTCAAAGCCGTGCTGAACTACATTGTTAGGACTGTTGTGCATGTATACATGAGTCCTCTCCATTATGTTAGAACGGCACAGCAGTCTGGACTGTGTACTTCAGCACAGCTTGCACTGTCCGAAAGGTAACAAGGGGCAGTAACAAAATATGTGCAGTATTAGGCTACTTTCACACTAGCGTTTTTTGCGGATTAGTCATGGATCTGCAAAAACGCTTCCGTTACAATACTACAACCGCATGCATCCGTCATGAACGGATCCGGTTGTATTATGTCTTCTATAGCCATGACGGATCCGTCTTAAACACCATTGAAAGTCAATGGAGGACGGATCCGTTTTCTATTGTGCCACAGAAAACGGATCTGTCCCCATTGACTTACATTGTGTGCCAGGACGGATCCATTTGGCTCCACTTCGTCAGGCGGACAGCAAAACACTGCAGGCAGCGTCTTGAATGGAGGCAAACTGATGCATTCTGAGCAGATCCTTTTCCATTCAGAATGCATTAGGGCAAAACTGATCGATTTTGAACCGCTTTTGAGAGCCCTGAACGGATCTCACAAACAGAAAGCCAAAACGCCAGTGTGAAAGTAGCCTTAGTGCTGGTAATAGTCCAAGACTGTGCTGACAGATTCCCTTTAAAAGAGAATTTGTAAATATTTTTGTAAATCAAAATAGCTCACTTGCCTTGGTGGGACTCGGGGGCTGTCTTATCAGCCACTGACAGCTATGTAGGTGTACACACACGGAGAATGCTATAAATCACTGATAAAATGTACCTTGTGTACAACTGAAGTCAGAAAGAGCAGAGACTTACGGTAAATGTATAAATTACAAGTTTTACTGAATCTTTGCCCACAAAACTATACATCTGCTCAGCTCCTTCTGCTCTAGAACATGCTGCCTGAGGATTGCAGTGCATAGTGCATTTCATGGTAACAGGTTCTCTTAGAAGCAATTTAGTGGAATTGGCCATATACCTTACAGGGAAATTTACAGGTGGGCTGATGCCCAGGGGGCAGCCTAAGCCCTCCTCATGGCCGGTCAGTGGAAGTTTTACGTGATGTATTTTGTGCTGCTGGCAGTATTTTGTGAATTGTGATAGACTGTGATATTTGCATCTGTTGGGGTGGTATACAATATGGTATCGCTGGCCTGCCTTCCATCAATTTGAACCCGACTACAAAACGGGGCCACTTTTAGTATTTTTTCCAGGGCCACTTTAAGTTCCCAGTCCGCCTCTGTACATATGGTTGGTCTAGTACAGGGAAGGGGCTGCTGCACTTGCTATCAGAGTTCTACTGATCATTAGGATTTCTTAATTTTGGGCTCATGCACACGACAGTATGTATTTTGCGATCCGCAAAACATATGGATGACATCCGTGTGCTTTCTGTAGTTTGCGGAATGGAACAGCTGGCCCCTAATAGAACAGTATTATCCTTTTCCGTGATGTGGACAATAATAGGACATGTTCTTTTTTTGCGGAACAGACATACAGAAATGGAATGCACACAGTGTAACTTCCGTGTTTTTTATTTATTTTGCGGACCCATTAAAATGAATGGTTTCTGCATATGGTCTGCAAAAAAAAACGGAACGGTCACGGAAAGAAAAACTTTTGTGTGCATGAGCCCAAACTCAGGTCTTTTTTGGTAAACCCCTATTTGTTTGTGTCGCAGAGATTCACTTGACCAGTTTTTATGACACAAGGGGAGCAGGTCAGCGCTGCGCCCTATGATTGGCTGCAGTGGTCACATGTCCCCCTGTTGACTGATAGTGATGAGCGGCAGGGGCAATATTCGAATTCGCAATATTTTGTGAATATTTGGGTGAATATTCATCATAAATTGGAGAATTTGCGATTATTTTCTTGATTGCGAAAAATCGGCAATGTAATATTCACGTAATGCGCGCACAATACAAGCGTGGGTCACTATTGCTATATTTTTCAAGCTGCTAGAAGTTTCCTGAGACTGGAGAAAATGGTTGGCACGGCAGAACATTACAATAGCTTTATATGCAGATAGAATGCTCCGATATATTCGCGATTGCTCAAATCGGCAATTAATGATGCGCATATTTCTGCGCAATACGTGCAACTTCACATAGCAGGTATGACTACATATTAGTGATTGGTGCACTAAGTATTGTTGTGAACTTGTGACATTACAGCACTATACATGTATGTATGTATGGACAGCAACACTACCTAACACCCTGCACTGGAACCTATCAGCTACACTATATCACTATCTGACCTACACTGACTATCTCACACTAACTATCTGTATTATATATATAAGCTAACTAACTAACTATCTAATGTAATGTGACACAGTAAAGCACAGAGCACAGCAATGACACTGATGTTTCTCTCAGAACTGAAAACAAACTGCAGAAAATGGCTGCTGGGGAGTTTCTTATATAGTAAGGAGTACGCAACTTTCCTATTGGTTTCTAGGGATGTTGCTAAGCTCAGACAAAGACATTGCACCCTTCTTATTGGCCCAAAAGCAAGAAGCAGGGAGGAATCATGGGTTGAGAGGAAAAAAATCTAGAAAATTCTCGAATATGAATATATAGCATTATATTCTAAATCTTTGCAAATTCTCGAAGTGGTGATATTCGCAATTCGAATATTCGCGCCCAACACTATTGACTGATGTCGATCCCAGCGTGGCACAGAGAGTAGGAGCGAGTCCGGAAGCATTAGACACTGAACCCAGAGGTGGGGGCCAGGTAAGTGTGATCTCCACACAGGGGTGGACTGACCGGCCGGGCACTTCGGACATGGTCCGAGGGCCCGGCCGGAAAGAGGGCCCGGCGGCAGCTGCAGCTGCCCAGTGTGTCCAAAGTAAAATTAAGTCTCTGAGACTTAAAAAATGCCCAGATCATTAAATAAAATAACCCCCCCCCCCTGCACCCCGCCATATTACTGTCCAGCCGGCGGTGCAGGGCGGGGGGATTGCGGGAGGCGGGCGGTGCGGCAGGTGGGATCGCATTTGCGATCCCCCGCCCGCCTCCTTTAAAAGATTTCCCTGGTGTCTAGTGGTTATAGCAGGGGGTCAGCACATTGCTGACCCCCTGCTATAAACTGCTGACATCTGTGCCGCAGATGTCAGCAGTTTAACCCCTTCCATACCGCGGTCCGTATGGACCACGGTATGGAAGGGGTTAACAGGGAGGGAGCTCCCCTCCCTCCCCATCACCCGCTGCCCTGTACTGGCAGCGGGTGATGGTCACCATGGAGACAGGACGCTTACTGAAGCGCCCTGCTCTCTTCATGGTGCTGAAAGCTTGAATAGATCTGCTATAGGCAGGTCTATTCAGACTTTCAAAAGTAAAAAAAAAATACAGAAGGTACACTATATAGTGTACTTACTGTATTTCATAGACCCAGATCCACTGAATCTACAAGAACCAACTGGGTCTGTCTTAAAAAAAAAATGTAAAAAAGTGAAAAAAAAGTAAAAATAAAAGAAAAACCTATCACTGTATAAAAATTTAAAAAAACAAAAAAACTGCACATATTGCATATCGTCGCGTGCGTAAAAGCCTACTCTATAAAAATATCACATGACCTGACCCATAAGGTGAACACCAAAAAGACATAAAAAAAAAAAAATGGTGTAAAAAAAGCCATTTTTGTCACCTTGCATGACAAAATGCGTAATACCAAGCGATCAAAAAGGCGTATGCCTTCCAAAATAGTATCAATAAAACCGCCATCACATCCCGCAAAAAATGAGCCCCTACATAGGACAATCTCCCCAAAATATTAAAAAAAATGGCTCTCAGACTATACAGACATTAAAACATGATTTTTTTTCTAAAATGCTGTTAAAGTAAAATACATAAAAAAGTATACATTTTAGGTATCGCCGTATCCGTAAAAACATTCTCTATAAAAATATCCCATGATCTAACCCCTCAAGAAAATACCGTAAAAAAAATTCAATTAAAATTAAATTAAAAAAAAAAGATTGTCACCTCACATCACAAAAAGTGTAATAGCAAGCGGTCAAAAATTTATATGAACCCCAAACTAGTGCCAATCAATCCGTCATCTCATCCCGCAAAAAATGATACTCTACATAGGACAGTCGGACCAAAAAAAAAAAAAAATGACTCTCAGACTAATGATATTATTGTGTAAAACGCAAATAAATAAATAAAAAGTATACATATTAGGTATTGCCGCATTCGTAAGAACAAGCTCTATAAAAATAACACATGAACTAACCTCTCAGGTGAACACAACAAAAAAAATAATATAAAAACGGTGTCAAAAGCCATTTTTGTCACCTTACATCACAAAAAGTAGCAAGTGACCAAAATGTCATATGCACTCCAATACAGTGCCAATCAAACCGCCATGTCATTCCGCAAAAAATGAGCCCCTACATAAGACTGTCGCCCAAAAAATAAAAAATATGGCTTTGAGAATGGGGAGACATAAAAATATTTTTTTTCACAAATGCTTTATTATGAAAAACTGTAACAAAATTCCCAAAAGTAGTCATATTTGGTATTGTCACGTCCAGAACAACCTGTTCTATAGAAATAGCACACGATCTAACCTTTCAGATCAACGATGTAAATAACAAAAATAAACACGGTCCCAAAACAGCAATTTTTTTTAATTTTCCATTTTAATCCATTTTTCCAGTAACAAAGCAAGGGTTAACAGCCAAACAAAACTCAATATTAATTACTTTGATTCTGTAGTTTGCAGAAACAGCCCATTTTGTTTGGCTGTTAACCCTTGCTTTGTTACTGGAAAAAATGGAATAAAATGGAAAATTTTGTCTCCATTTTCCATTAACTTTTGTGGAACACCTAAAGGGTTAACAACGTTTGTAAAATCAGTTTTGAATACCTTGCGGGATATGGGAGTGGCTGGAGGCAGGATATGGGAGTGACTGGAGGCGGGACATGGGTGGGGCCTGGAAGGGGGCCCTTGATTAATTTTCCCGGGGGCCCTGAGGGTTCTCAGTCCGCCCCTGTCTCCACAACGGGTTGCCCGCTCTGGGAGGTCTGTCTGACTCTTGTATAAACCCTTTAACTAGCATTTTAAATGGAACGGGAATCACAGCTCCGTTCAAAGTGTAGCGGCCATGCTGGGGTCCTGCAGCTCAGCTCCCATTCACTACATAGCATGACCTCTACACTTTGAACACAGCTGTCTGAAGTTCCCGGCAGGCTCCATTCAAGAGCTAGATCCAGTGCTGGAGCCTGCAGGGAACAGATGATCGGTGGGATTGTGGATGGATATAAATGACGTAACCTAAGAATAGGTCATCAATATCAGAAGTCTGGAAAACCCCTTTAGTGATTTGTAGCTGCAGGTCAATGATAGCTGTGTGACCACTCAAAATGTGTGAGTCCTGATGTTTTTTTGTCACAGTATTTTTCAAATGGAACTAATGGAAGTGTCTTCCATCATTTTTACCTAGTGTTGGATTCAAAACAATACTTTAGGGCAAGCATGGCCAACCTGCAGCTTTCCAGCTGTTGTAAAACTACAACTCCCACCACGCCCTGCTGTAGCTGTAGGCAGTCTGGGCATGCTGGGAGTTGTAGTTTTGCAACAGCTGAAGAGCCTCAGGTTGGCCATCCCTGCTTTAGGGTATCATTTTTGTTTGGTGAGTCCACCAAATCATCTGCAATCTGCAAACCATCTTCTGATACACACGGTATATAGACTATTACCAGTCAGCTATGTTCATTTCCCTATACATGTTCCTCAAAAAAATGACCTGATTATACATTGTGTTGATGCTTGGACCCCCCAGTGATCAGCTGCCAATAACGCCATTACAGGTGAAAGTTAGCATTACACCATATCTATTGCTTTAATGCATTGTCATTGTATGATAGATATCTTTAGATAAAGAGTAGCTCTTTGAAATGTTTCACTTCTCATACGCAATGATGGAAGCTCTTGGTGAAAACCATTGAATATTGAGCAGGTTACCGGTTTGAAAATCCACATTGTGCTCTGAACTCTCTTTTTTTTTTTTCCCCCTACAAAATATAACTACATGTAAATTGTCTTGGATATTCAGCAACACTTCCACCAGGTCTGAACTCTCCCTAAGGCATTCCATACAAAATAAGATTATTTCAAGGTGTATCATAGCAATGCAGCAAGGCACATGATTCTCAAACATGAAGGTAGCCATTTTTCAATTTTTGTAGACTATCACGCTCATTAAAGTTTCATTGTGCAGATCGTTTTCCTAGAAGTCAGGTATTTCTTGCTGCCATTGGGTTTTTTATTGTGACACATATAATTGTTTCAAAGAAAACCGAAAACCATTTTGAACCGCTCAACCTGCTCTCTTAATGTAATCAATGTTTCCCTTTATCAAAGGGAAGTCTGAAAAGGCACAGCAAGCAGTGACAGATGAAAAAGGCTTGTTTTCTGAAATCAATGAAGACTGCACAAATATCAAATGTCAACACAGACAGTACAGTACAAGTGGTCTTAACAAGCGGTCTAAAGGGAAGAAACAAATACTGACAAGTGCCTTTCATTGATAAGAACTCCGCAGATAAGCTGCAGCGTATCAACCGCCTTTGTCAAGAAATTACACAGTTCTATTGTAGCTCGTTTCCTTTATTGACACTGAGAAGAACTCTACTAGATGAAAGGACTCATTAAACTGAAATCTTAATTAAAGTCAAATTTGCATCGGCAAAAGAAACATTAAGAACATGGCTGCAGAGAGCATATGTAGAGTAGTCAAATCTTCGGCAGGGAGAGGTTCATGGTTGATTCTGTGTAGAATCTAAGGATTAATGGAATTTTCAAGCATAAAATGAAAAGTGCAAAAAATGATTTCTTTAGGAAGAAGTTTTAACGTTTAGTACAATGTATTACTTATGTAAGGAACACAGTTTTAGAAAATGACACAGGGGGTTGAGTTGTAATACTGGGTTAAATGAAATTAGTGAGTTCTGTCTGGGAAAAACATTTTCATAGAGAATGTGTATAAGGGTCCATTCACATGTCGTCCGCAATTCTGCGGAACGGAATTGCGGACCCATTAATTTCAATGGCGATGTGCACATCGCCAATGTCCATGCTTTGCTAATCTACGGATCCGTGGATCCGCAAAACACACATGGACGTGTGAATGGACCCTAACTGTATGTGAAGAGCTACAGATAACATGTCAACTGTGAGCAGGGGCGTACATAGAAATCACTGGGCCCTATAGCAAGAATCTGAATTGGGCCCCCTAACCCCACCCACTACCCACCCCTGGCCCAATCCCACCTCCTGTCCTGGCTCCTCCCCTGTCATACCCCCATTTGCCAATGAAGACATGTATACATGACCTACTGAAACCGTTAGGGATAAATCTTTTAACTTTTTTTAATTAACCAACTTTGTTGCAGTAACTTAAAAAACACATCACTGCTCCTGCCTGTCTGTTGGTAAAGCCGGGGATAGATGGGCTATGTCAGGCTTTAGCAGAGTGGGCACAGGACAGTGGACACAGGGTGCCATATCTATGCGAATGCAGGGCAGGGGCCCACATACACATCGCTTCTCCTGCCTGTGTTCACTGTGCTAAAACCTGACATAGGCCACCCCCCACATTTTAACCCCTTTGCTACCAGCGCCTTTTTTCATCACTTCTCTTACCCCAAAAAATGTAAATTTAAAAAGTTATCAATAAAAAATTGTAGCCTGCTATTGACTGCCCCCCCCCCCCCATGTCACAGGATGTTTTCATCTGCAGGACAGGAGGAAGGGCAGTGGTGGCTGCGCAGGCATCAGAAGTAATGCGGGTGTCGGGGAATGAGGTAAGTAAGGTGCCCAGCCATTTTGGGTGGCTTTATAGGGGTTGGATATTCCCTCTAACTCCTTGCTGCTGATGTGAGTGATGTGAGTGACGTGCTGGGGGGGGGGGGGGGGGTTCGGCTCATAGAGGACTCAGGAGGTACATAAATAAATGTACAAGAAAAAATCATGAGCAAATATAAACATCTGTCAGTTCAGAAAAACAATCAGTGAAACGTATGTATCACCTAGGTACACAAAATTCATACACAGGTAGGTATCTGAGGTGAGATCGGGTCCATGCCTCACTATGTAGTATCTGTTCCGGACAGCACGCCGTGCCGATTGTAATACTGCGAATGTCCTGAAATCACGCTGACCCCTAACAAAATGCATTGGCAAACCGGAGGTGGTTTACTAGAATGTATGGGCAAACGAGAGGAGGTTCAATAGAATGTATGGGCAAACGGGAGGTGGTTCAATAGAATGTATGGGCAAACGGGAGGAGGTTAGGTTGGCTTTCCAGACTCTGCATAGCCAGGGGATAAGTAGAAAAGGGTCAGTTCCTGGACATAGTGGGAGAACACAAGTGGGCGGGCCACGGGCCACCTCAATACCCCATGATTAAACTGTGTCTTGTGCAGAGTATACGTAGGGGCGGGGCCTTCCATGCACTCCGGGCCCCCCTGTGCCGCGGGCCCCATAGCAACCGCGTGGTCTGCCTATATTGACTGTGAGTCATTTGACTAAAGGTCCCCTTACACTGATAGATTAAACAAACGATTGTTGGGGAGGAAGCGTTCCTTCCCGACAATTGTGTGCTTGTCAGTGAGGTAGACCACTGAATTTACATGCAGCGGTCTCCTCCACAGTATGAGGACGAGGGATTGCTGTTGCCATCACTCATCACCATACAGAATCATTTTTTGCTAGCAGCAGAGCATGTTTGGATGGCACGATAGGCTGCTGGCAAACAATGATTTTTGACCGCAAGAACAATATTATTTACCGATGAATGAGCGTTTCAGTAATCAGTGGCATCTTTATAGTGGCAGATCATCGCTAACGAGCATTCTTAAGAACGTATGTTATCTATTATTTGGCTGATGCTCGGCTAGTATAAAGAGACCTTTAACCCCTTCCCGACCAGCGCCATATTCGTACGGCGCTGGCCGGGTCTTTAAAGATAGTGCTCGCTCCTGAGCGCTGCCGGCACCATAGCCGCGGGTGGCCGTCTGCTTCTTATAGCAGAAACCCGCGGCTCATGTCCGCAACCGGCAGTAATGCCGATCGCAAACACATAACCCCTCAGATGCCGTGGTCAATCCTGACCACGGCATCTAAGCGCTCTGAAAACTGAAAGCACGCGCTTTTGGTGGTGCTACGGCTCTCCCCTGTGGCGATTGGAGGAGCCGGAGCATGTATGCAGCAGCTTCTGTCTTTGTGAATGACAGGAGGCTGCTGTATAGTATTTCTTATGGAGCCCTTGCTTGTAATAGGGCTCCATAGGAAAGTAGTAAAATCATCATAGACTCCAATGCAAGTGCATTGGAGTCTATGATAATAGCAATCAGATGATTGATTGTTAAAGTTCCCGATGGGAACTATAAAAAAACAAAAAAAGTTTAAAATAAGTAAAAAAACATAAAAATTCTAATCACCCCCCTTTCCCCAAAATAAAAAAAAATAAAAAAATGAAAAAAATTCACTTTATGGGTATCGTGATGTGCGAAAACGCCCACAGTATAAAAATATAAAAATATATTCCCCATACGGCAAACAGATAAAACGGAAAAAAGCGTCCAAATGTCCGATTCGCAGTTTTTGTTCACTTAATTTTTTACAAAAAATTCAATAAAAAGTGATCAAAGTCATACACAACCCAGAATGATATCAATGAAAAGTTCAGATCGCCCCGCAAAAAATGAGCCCCCATGCAGCTCCGTACACATAATTACAAAAAAGTTTTAGGGGGTCAAAATATGGTGACAAAAAAACATAAAGCTGATTGTTTCCCACTTTTAAATTTTTTATCACTATCAAAATGCAAGAAAAACTATACATATAAGGTAACGCTGGATTCGTACTGACCTGTAGAATAAAAGTAACTGGTCAGTTTTATCGCAGATTGAACTTTGCAAATAAAAAACCCGTAAAACTGTGGTGGAATTGCTTTTTTTTTTTTTGCAATTTAACCCCATTTGGAATTTTTTCCCACTTCCCACTACATCATATGCAATATTAAATGGTGGCGTTGGAAAGTACAACTTGTCCCGCAAACAACAAGCCCCTCATATGGCTAAGTGAACAGACAAATAAAAAAGTTATGGCTCTTGGAAGGCAAGGGAGAGCAAAACAAAAATACTAAAGGATTGGGGGTGAAAGGATTCATTGGTGTTTAGATATTGAATTATTTTAGGGAATTATCAATGGCGTGGATGCTTTTCAGGGGTTGCAAAAATATCCCTACAGAATTCAGTCTTATGCCTATTTATACACATGAGAAGGGGCACTGTCGGCTCAGTACAAAAGTTAGAACCTCTACTTATGTACTTAACTCTATTATGCTACTAACACACACAAAGCCAATAAGCAGCACAGTGGCTCAGTGGTTAGCACCAATGATGGGGTCGTAGGTTCAAATGTGACCCCGGATGTGTTGAGGATTTCCTTCTATTTGTGGAATCTGCATGGAGTTTGTATGTTCTCCTCATGTGTCTGTGGGTTCTCTCTGGGTACTTTGCTTTCCTACCACACTTCAGACACAATAATAGGGAACTTAGATTGTGAGCTCCACTGGGAACAGTGAATCATAATAATGTCTGTAAAGCACTGGTGGAGTATGTTGGCGCTTTATAAGCTAGTAAAATAAATGAAGTAGTAGTTTATCCATATGTTCAGCTGGTTAACGTGTTAAACCCCCATATGGGGGCAGCCTGGGGGCAAGTAAGAAAAACTTTTCCAACTGCAAGGATAGGAGCTCAATAACAGCAAGAATGAAGGGAACTGTTTTCTCCCTAAACCTTTCTTCATTGGCTGCCGAACCACTTTTGACCAGCAGCCTTTGCAATGTCTTTCTGTACCACACAAAGAAAGCATGAGTAAAAAGGCTGCACCTCACATCACAAGAAACAATCACTTTATAGAGAAGTCAGTAAGCACAGACATGTTATAACCACAGACTACAAATCAAAGAGCTCTTAGATGTATATTCTATGTTTTTAGTGGTTTTAACATGTATGTGTGTACCTACATCTCAATAAAGTGGTTGTTTCTCTTTACTTGAAATACAGTCTTCCTGTTGATGCTTCCTTTGTGTGGTAGATAGTAAGTAGTCATAGCACACAGGCTAGCACTCAAAGTTAACTAGGTGGTACCCGCTTATTTGGATATACCACTCATAATTAACTAGTTGGTGCCTGCTTATTTGGATATACTACTCATAGTTAATCAGGTGGTGCCAGCTTATTCGGATATACCACATCTAGTTAATATAGGTGGTGCCCACTTATTTGTATATACCACTCATAGTTAATTAGGTGGTGCCCACTTATTTGGATATACTACTCATAGTTAAATAGGTAGTGCCTGCTTCTTTGGATATATTACTAATAGTTAACTAGGTGGTGCCTGCTCATTTGGATATACTATTAGAGATGAGCGAATTTCTCAAAAATTCGATTTGGCGGGTTAGCTGAATTTTCCGAAAAGATTCGATCTGAATTTTTTTTTTTGTGGCAAATCGCATTACATTAACATCTACCGTATTTCCTGGCTGCAGAGAGCCTGTATACTGGTGTAGAACACTGTGCATTGCAGTTACACGCACAGGGAGTCTGTTGTGGTAGTAAAACAATACTGTGAGTCAGTATGACATGCAGATGACAGTCGTCGCTCTAAGAATCACTGCACACTTCACTTATTTGGGCAGTTATGGGGCCAAAACTGACCAAATAACTCAAGTGTCAACTCAGCCTTACAGGTCAATGTTAGCGCCAGGTATAAAGAACCGTGCAGAGTCTGACACTCTTCAGTGTGGGAGGGAAACACCACACCAAGCATAGAAGGGAAGGGGAATCAGGCCTAAGAACTAGGGAAGGGAGATGGACACCTCCTAGTGAAAACCCTAACCAAATTCCTGACTGACTACCAGTATGAACAGACCCCAAAGGTAGGCGAGTTCATAGGCAGGAATACCTAGAGTCCTATCTAGCCCTATAGGGCCCTAGTACTAATGGCAGGGACGAGACTACCTGTTCCTTCAAAAGGAAGGATGGATAGGAGTCTCCTTCAGGCCTAATATAAACAATAGGGAAATGCAGCACAAAGAACCCAAACAAAATACAAAAAGAGAAAGAAAAGACTTAACTTCAAAGCGTCTATGGAAGCACCAGGAACTCAGCTGAGATTCACACACCAGGTATCTACAACTAAAACTGAAGCTATAAACCGCATTGTGGGAGAAGCAACTATAAAAAAGGAAGGTTAAATGACCACATTAGCAACACCTGGAGGCAAGGGGCCATTACCAGAAACAATACAGAAGTCTATTGATCCACAAGGAAAACCTGCCAAATCAAACCACGTGTTGCCAGTCTCACAGATCTCCTGCCACTCACTGTCGCTGGGTTGTCCATATCTCTCGGTACGTTCATGACAGAGGCCAAAGACCCTACTATAATGTGAAAGACTGCACTCCTTTTACACTGTCGTCAGCGGATTCCACATAGATGTCTACAGAACCTGTTCTATTAAACGCTTATACAAGTAGAGCCCCCTGATAAAGTGGAGAGGGTGTCAGCAGTAAGTTTTTGTTGACGTCACTGATTATTTTCCCCTTCCTCTGATCCATCAGAACAATAAACCCCAAAAAACAAATCCTGTCTTGAGCATCTGCCTTTACTCAGTCAGCATTTGGTCAGTAATCCATGAGTATTGCTAAGCCAAGAAAAAAGGAGAGGATCTAAAACAAAGATGACACGTGAATGGAATATTTGCATATCTTCTGTGTTTTGTACCCACTCCTGCTTTTGGCTACTAAATCATAAGCCAATTCTAATGGGACCATACAGGCCTTACAGCTGCTACATAGACAGGATCAATTTTGCATCTTATTTTTCCTTCCTTCTAACAGATCAGAAGAAGGGTCACATAAATGATAATGTTAACAAGACCAAACAGGGACACTAGTGGCGGAGGGTGGGAACAGCATGAGAAGTCCACAGAGTGACCAATTGACATAGTGGTGAGGTGGCAGCAGCATGAAGAGACCACAGAGTGGCCCAGTGACATAGTGGTGAAGGGGCAGAAGCATGAGGAGACCACAGAGTAAAACATGACATAGTGTGGAGGTGGAAGTAGCAGCATGAGAAGACCGGAGTGGTGAGGTGGCAGCGGCATCAGGAGACCACAGAGTGGCCCAGTGACAGATGGGGAGGTGGGTGGCAATAACAGTACCTGCCGATGATGGTGGGTGTAAGAAGGAGCACTTGGCATCAGATGTGTGGCATCAGGCGGGTGGCAGCATCAGAATAGTAGCTGAGATAGGTAGCCAGAGGAAGTCTCTTTTGTCAAGGTTTGGGTGAGGCAGCATAGATGATCTAATCTGATGCATCAGGTATTCGGTGGAAATCCTGGCTGATCCAAGCCTGATTCATCTTGACAAAGGTCAGTCTCTCCACATTTTGGGTGGACAGGCGAGTTCTCCCTGGGGTAACTATGGCACCCGCCGCACTAAACACCCACTCTGATGCCACACTACTGGCCGGGCAGGACAGCTTTTCCAGGGAAAACTCGGCCAGTTGTGCCCTCAAATACAGTTTGGCTGCCCAGTAGTGCAGTGGATCTTCAATGTGGGGTGGCAGGGTGCTGTCCAAGTATGTCACCACCTGCTGATTTTGCTCCAGGTCTAGCTGCTGCTGGTGAGTAGTTTCTTCACTAGGCCGGTGAAGAAAGCTGCTCATCAGCGACTCTAGACTCAAGCTGCTGCTTATGGAGCTGGTACTGCTCCTGCCACCCCACCCCTCCCCAGCAGGCAGTGGATCATGAGCGCAGAGGGCCCCTGGGTCAGATCTGCGAGAGCATGGACGATGGCACAGATAGGCAGCGGCCAACTGACTACAAAGGATATCTCTATAGTAATTCAGTTTATCCTCCCTCTCACCGGGTGTAAAAAAGGCCCCCCATTTTGGACCGGTAGTGAGGGTCCAACAAGGTGGAGAGCCAGAAGTCATCCATCTGCCGAATGGTGACAATTCGGCAGTCACTACCCAAGCAAGTGAGCAGCAGCGGGCCATTTTTGCAAGTAACTCGGAGGGGCTCCCTGCCTCCATCTCCACTACATACTGCCACGGTGTGCCTGGGTCATCTGCTTCATCTTCCTCATCTCCCTCTTGCTCTTCATTCTACTTCTGCTCCTACTCTCCTGTCACCTGTGTAGAAAAACCACGCATTTCGCTACACATTGCTTGTGCTCCAATGTCCTCCTCCTTCTCCTCCAGTTCCGCCCCCACAGGGCTCAAGTGGCCATGAGATGTATGCGCTACGTCTCCAGTCCCCTGACCAGATAGATTTACCAGCATCTGTTCCAGGATATAAGGCAGCGGAATGACGTTGTTCATCCCGTAGTCCTGGCGACTGACAAATAACATGGCATGCTCAAAGAGCCTGAGCAAACGGCAGGTGTCACAAATGAGCTGCTGCTGGCTGACCTCAAAGTTACACAGGGGAGTACTCCTGTCTGCTTGGATCATCAAGAAATCGTTTATGGCCTTTCTCTGTTCGTATAGTCGGTGCAACATATGGAGGGTGGAATTCCAACGGGTGAAAACGTCGCATATCAGCCTATGTTGGGGAGCGCCGTTCTGCCACTGCAGCTCAAGGAGGGTGTGCTTGGCGGTGTACGAGTGGCTGAAGTGCATTCAAAGTTTCCTGGCCATTTTTATGATGTTTTGCAGGTGGGTAGAAGATTTCAGTAACCGCTTGACAACCAGATTGAACATGTGCGGCATGCAGGGCACATGGCTCAGCCCTCCTTGACTCAGCGCCGACACCATGTTCTTCCCATTGTCGGTCACCATGGTTCCGATTTTGAGATGTCACGGAGAAAGCCAGGACTAAATTTCTTGATAAAGGACACGGAGCAGTTCCTCTCCTGTGTGACTTCACTTGGTCAGACAAATGAGGTGTAGAACAGCATGACACCGCCATGCCCTGCACATGTGGTATGCTGGAGGAGCACTGTGAATTGTCCCTGCAGTGGAGGCTGAGTAATGGATGAAGAGGCAGATGCAGACTTTGTCGTAGGATCAACGGCGTGAGAACATGGAGGCGGAAGCGGCATCATCTGGCCAAGTTGCTGGTGTGGCTGGGCAGGAACCATATTCACCCATTGGGCCGTAAAGGACATGTATTGTCTCTGACCGTAGTTACAGCTCTACATGTCGGCACTGCTGTGCACTTTGGCAGACGCTGACAGGCTCAAGGACTTGCCCACCTTCTGTTCTACATGAGTGTTCAGGGCTAGTACTGACTTTTTGGCAAAGAAATGATGGCTTGGGACTCTCCACCTTGGCTTGGCACAAGCCATCAGTTCTCTGAAAGGTGCAGAATCCACCACTTGGAAAGGGAGGGACTGCAGCATCAGCAACTTGGACAGGAGCACATTTAGCTTCTGCACCGTTGGATGAGTGCGCGCATACTGTTGTCTCTTGGCAATTGCTTCGGTGATCGATTGCTGATGCAATGACTGATAAGGAGTAGGAGGGCAAGGAGAATCAGGACCAGAAGAAGATGGGAAGGACAGACAGCTCCCTCCGGCTGAGGTGGTGGAGCCTTGACTGCCTGAAATCGGCTGCGTGCCACTGGGTGATGCAGCGGTTGCTGCGGCAGGCTGGACCACCACATTGGAGCTACAGTTCTCCCAGGCCACTTTATAGTGATGCTGCACATGTTGACGCAGGGCCGTGGTGCCAACATTGGCACCCTGGCCACGCTTCACTTTTTGCCCACAGATTCTACATATGGCCTGTTCATCAAGAAATCGTTTATGGCCTTTCTCTGTTCGTATAGTCGGTGCAACATATGGAGGGTGGAATTCCAACGGGTGAAAACGTCGCATATCAGCCTATGTTGGGGAGCGCCGTTCTGCCACTGCAGCTCAAGGAGGGTGTGCTTGGCGGTGTACGAGTGGCTGAAGTGCATTCAAAGTTTCCTGGCCATTTTTATGATGTTTTGCAGATGGGTAGAAGATTTCAGTAACCGCTTGACAACCAGATTGAACATGTGCGGCGTGCAGGGCACATGGCTCAGCCCTCCTTGACTCAGCGCCGACACCATGTTCTTCCCATTGTCGGTCACCATGGTTCCGATTTTGAGATGTCACGGAGAAAGCCAGGACTAAATTTCTTGATGAAGGACACGGAGCAGTTCCTCTCCTGTGTGACTTCACTTGGTCAGACAAATGAGGTGTAGAACAGCATGACACCGCCATGCCCTGCACATGTGGTATGCTGGAGGAGCACTGTGAATTGTCCCTGCAGTGGAGGCTGAGTAATGGATGAAGAGGCAGATGCAGACTTTGTCGTAGGATCAACGGCGTGAGAACATGGAGGCGGAAGCGGCATCATCTGGCCAAGTTGCTGGTGTGGCTGGGCAGGAACCATATTCACCCATTGGGCCGTGAAGGACATGTATTGTCTCTGACCGTAGTTACAGCTCTACATGTCGGCACTGCTGTGCACTTTGGCAGACGCTGACAGGCTCAAGGACTGGCCCACCTTCTGTTCTACATGAGTGTTCAGGGCTAGTACTGACTTTTTGGCAAAGAAATGATGGCTTGGGACTCTCCACCTTGGCTTGGCACAAGCCATCAGTTCTCTGAAAGGTGCAGAATCCACCACTTGGAAAGGGAGGGACTGCAGCATCAGCAACTTGGACAGGAGCACATTTAGCTTCTGCACCGTTGGATGAGTGCGCGCATACTGTTGTCTCTTGGCAATTGCTTCGGTGATCGATTGCTGATGCAATGACTGATAAGGAGTAGGAGGGCAAGGAGAATCAGGACCAGAAGAAGATGGGAAGGACAGACAGCTCCCTCCGGCTGAGGTGGTGGAGCCTTGACTGCCTGAAATCGGCTGCGTGCCACTGGGTGATGCAGCGGTTGCTGCGGCAGGCTGGACCACCACATTGGAGCTACAGTTCTCCCAGGCCACTTTATGGTGATGCTGCACATGTTGATGCAGGGCCGTGGTGCCAACATTGGCACCCTGGCCACGCTTCACTTTTTGCCCACAGATTCTACATATGGCCTGTTCACCTCCGCCGGGGGCGTAACAGAAAAATGTGATACCGCTGAGTAGGTGATTTTACCCTCAACACTCCGACCTAACTGACTGCTACGGCTACTGCCTTTGTGAACCCCTGCACCACTACTTTCCGGGCGGGCAGGTAGGCTCCGTTTGGCTCCCGACCTCCCACTGCTGCCACCCTGCTGACTCCCGGCCATGCTCCCGACTTGCTAGCTCTGCCGCTCCCTCATGTGCAAGCTGCCACCCTCTTCTCCCGATGATGATGAAGCCACTTCATCACCTGGCTCCCATCGGCTACATCATCATCGAGTACTGTCTGCACATCACTGATGTCCTCCTCAATGGTCTCTGAGCCAGGAGCCTGACCGTTTGCAACAACAGCTCCCAAGCCACTCCTCATCACTACTTGCCAGCCTACTGGAGGAAATGGCGGATGTCTCCTCCAGATCTTGGCTTCGTAGTAGCTGTTTACTGTCCTCTAGTAGCTAGTCCTCGCTGTATAGTGGAGCTGACCCCACAACATATAATACTTGTCTGGCTGAGGGAACAGAAAAGAACAGAGGCAGGTTGAGGACAGGTGAGAGCACAGGGCCTGCTTCCGGGCCATGCCATCTAAGGGTTGGGTCTGATGAACTCACCGACTAATGGCTGAGGGTGTCTGATGTCATTTGGGATGAAGTGGATGAACAAGTCAACCATTCAAGCTCCACTGGATTGCTGGTCAAGACACAACCGCTAGATGACACTGGGAGTTTAGGCCTCTCGAAGTGACCCCTGCTGCCATGCCCCCTTACTCTGCTGCGACCTGTGCCTGCGCCAGAAATATTTAGGCCCCTTCTCCTCCCCTGTGCAGGGCCTGTCACTTCTCTGTCAGACATACTATTAGATCAAATAAATAAAAAGGATATGAATACACCCTAAAAAGGCTGCAATTTTGCCACTTAACCGCACAACAGCTAATATACCACAAAAAAGGCTTTAGAACATATAACTGCACCGCTGAATGTCAAATAAGCACTTTTTTTAGCACAGCGGCTAATAAGACGTAGAAGACGTAGAAATATTTCATAGTAATACACCCTGTAAATGGCTGTATCACACAGCACTTGCACCCCAATAACGAACAACGTTTGCTGGAATTACAGAGATATCATCTATTGCAAACCTAAAAGCAGCAGTATATTGGCAATTTGGATCCCCAGTCAGTGCAGCAAGGTGTAATAGAGTTGCTCCTATTACACAGGCTGTACACTCCCCTATTGGACCTCTCCTTTTATAGCGTGGAATAATTCCTCCCTTTGAAAATGGATGGATCCAAAATGGCTGAGGCTATTTTTTGGGCTGTGACATCACCTGGGCTGGCTGGCTGCTGATTGGCTGCATGCATGGCATTGTGGGTGATCTCTTATTCCCAGAGTTCATTGCTCCATGTCCTAACACGTGCAGCAGCCATTTTAGGAAAAAATGTGATACGTTACCAAGAAGCGTGAAGAAATTCGGATTCAGTGCAATTCGAATTTTTCCTGAAATTCGGATCGAATTCCACTTCGTCAACTTCGATTAGCTCATCTTTATATAATATATATATATATATATATATATATATATATATACAAAACGAAGATATGTACAATCTTTCTCCATGACCCGTCCCCACAGATGTTTTTAATTATAATGATGATGAACTTTAATCACAAGGTAGCACTTTGCACATGATGATTATGATATGAACTTTATTTTTTCACGATCATGTACGTCAGCACTCACATTCTGATGTATCAGATGTTTACATATTGATTTATTGTCAGTTTTTTTATGTAATCATGCACGATGCACTTTATTTATCTGAGTATGAAGTTTTGTTTACACATTAATTAATTTTCACCTGTGACTAATTGCTGTTCTGTGATTGGTTGAACTTACCTATATATATTGTCAGTACTCACCAGTGTTTTATGCTTGAGAAAGGCTCTATTGTTGAGCCGAAACGTCGCGGTTTTTTGCACCATATGGGTAAATAAATAACTCACTTTTATTAGTGGAGTGCTGTCCTTTTTCTTTATTATATATATATATATATATATATATATATATTAGTTTAAATTTGCTTACCGAAATGTATCTTTCCTTAAGTCCAATAGCAGCACAACAGAAAGGGTTAATATCTTGCTCCTCCCATCTAGGACAGAAAATAAATCATAAGTAAATCAGACTAATTAACCCCCTATAAAGGAGTGCACACCCACTAGGTAGATGTGTTTTTTTCTAAGCAATATCTTTTTCAGGGAGGGATAATTGTGCTGCCTTTGGACTCAAGGAAATATAATTTCAGTAAGCAAATTTAGACTTTCCTTATCGTTCTACAGGCAACACAACACAAAAGGATCTGAAAAGTAGTATTACACTAAGGGGACGGGGGGGGGGGGGGGGAGTGAATTTGCAGCCTTAATAATCACTTGTCTGGCAAAGGCTGAATCACAAGCACCAGATACATCCAACTCATATCGTTTTGTAAAGATGCATGGAGAAGACCATATAGAGGCTTTGCATAATTGATCCAATTTTTTTTTTTTCTCTTTCCTCTGCCCAAACGACTAAGTGGACCGAGTTGAGTGTGCTGTAACTCCACCTGGTAACTGGAGTAATTTAGAAGCAGACTTTAATAGTATTCTTAATCCATGCAATGTAGTTTGCTGGCTTTTATACTACTCTATATAAACAGCTGGTCAGCCGATCTTAAGGACCCTGGTTCTCCAAAGACCAGTAGATAAAGCTTGTCTTGTTCAGCTGGTTGATGATTCTGACAGATGAATCTCTTAACTTACATTCATGTCAGATAGCTTTGGTAGGATATAGGGAATCAACCTTAAAATCGAGTCTTCTTGATGTACTTGCAGATATGGCCCTTGCAAAGTCTGACACCTTCTTAGCTGATGCACATGCCACCAGAAATAAAACCTTCCAAGATACCAACCTTATTGGTGCTTCTGTAAGAGGCTGAAATAGAGATTCAACCAGGGTCTTGAGGAGAACAGCCCAATCCCAGGCCGGAATAGGAGGCTTAACCGAATAAAAATAAATTGAATAAAGAACGTTAAAAAAAAAATGCATGAATGCACGAAAGCTCCATCTATGCAAGCAGTGGGGGCCGTGAAATGCACTCTTACAGTGTTGGATTTTTACTTAAACTGGAAACTTTCCTGTAAAAAAAATGTAAGACTTCAGACCGATCAGAGTTCTGCAAAGTTTTCTCCACCACATCTTACAAGCACTTCTCCTGAACCGTCAGATTCCAGGCTATAAGCTAAAACATCTCTTGTGGATTCTGTAGGCCTGCTTGAACCAAAAGGCTTGGCTGGACTGTATCTCCAATAATTTCCTCTGGAAAGGTGTAGCCAATGAAGGATCATCATGCCCTCTTGGCATGAGCACTATGGCTATGGCTGAGACTCATCTTATTTTCCTGAGCACTCAGGATTAGGGTTGAGCGAACCCGTACTGTTTGCGTTCGTACCGAAATTTGAGAGTTAGGATACCCGATCCTGAACCTGGACTTTTTCACTGAAGTTCGGGTTCGGTGTTCGGGTGATTTTATTATTTTCCGTTATAACATGGTTATAAAATTTGGATGAAAAATTCCTTCCCAACTGAAAGACAGGTTATATATTCTTTTTTGTAGATTTGCTGGATTCAGGGAGCAGAACTTCTTGAGCTTTGTATAAGAGGCTTTCCCCTTAGCATCTAAATGGGGGTACCCCATCTGCACACAATCTGTTAAAAATTCAGTCACTGAGACTTCAGCTGTGACCTACTTAACAGATCCGTCTGAATATTCAGAATACCTTGAATGTGTGATGGTTTGACATTTCACTGCCCAAGTCAAAATTTGACTGCATTGACTGTACCGTGGATCAGAGCGAGTCCTGTGCCAATTGTGGATATAGCACATGGTGGAGATTATCTGTTTGCTCCTCCACTGACTCATTCTTGAGCCTCACCTAATAAAGAGCTAGATATATTGCTCCCAGGTCTCTAATATTGGATCAAAGAGACATTTCGTGAGGAGACTGCCTCATCGAACGCAAAGAATGTGGAAGTGTACTTTCCGACTAGAGTTATCGGAATGGCTAGGAAAATCTACTTTGTTCAGTATTTCTTGGACAAAGCCATCAACACAGGTCTTCCTGAGTTTCTGGCTTGATCACCACAAGACGAACCAGACTTCATAAACATTGGTTTCTTCCTGAAACAATGATGGTTTGCAATGTACACTAATGCCCATGATACGGCTTCTATCTAAGAGGTCAGGAAAGTATATATTTGTAAACAGAGCGGCTGCCTGGCCTGATCTGATAGCGATCTTGACTAGCGACAGGAGAGGCGGTTGCACGGGAGGAAGGGGGGGCTTGCACAGAAGATGCTGGGGGAGCCCTGTTCAAATATTTGCTGTTAGGCCCAGTTATTTCTAGTTACTCCACTGGCACTTGGTGATGGGACCTTAGAACGCACATCCACCTTGATTTCTGGATCCGCTCCTGTGAGATCTTAAACAACCAGTTTCTGGAGTCTAACTGGAAGCTAATGGCTGAGTTAGTGCCACCACTTAGTAAAAACACCAGGTGATGAAACCAAAGGCCAGTGAATTGAAGATTAGATACCCTGGTGAGTGATGGCCAACCTGAGAACTTGCGATGGTTTGGCAGTAACGTGCATATAAGTATATATGAGATCTTGACTTTAAAATCGTCCTGCTGCTGAATGTTACATGTTCTGCCTCTCCAGTCTAAGCATTACAGTGTGATCTCTGTAATGTACAGTTGTGATGAGATGGTGAAAACCATAATCTTAGTTGAATTGGCAGACAGTGACTTGATCCAAACGCCACCTTGTAGATCGTGAAGAAGTTTATTCCAAACTGTGCAGATCATACACCGATGAACAAAAAGATAGGTCAAAAAAATCATGCTGTGAGTAGCTAACAGAATACATGTGGCTGAGATGAAGGGTGAAGCCAAAATGCATGAAAGGAGGAGACTAAAAAGAGGAGAGCAAGAAGGGAAGAGAGAAGGGACACACAGGATAAAAAGGCAAACCATGCCTGTGTAACATGACACTCCCTGTCGAAATCTATGATGGGGCAGTGAATAACCTCTGAGGTTCCAGCTGGATCATCACCAAAAGGATTTCTATTACCTAACAAAAAGATTGAAGAAGCTAATCATCCGAACAAACAGGCGCTAAAAATTTGAATTTCCCGCCAGAAAAGCACGTGGACGCCAACGGTGACGTCACCGGAAGTGACGCCCGGACCTTAAGCTCTTATACCGAGCGGCACATCGCGCGTGTGAGGACGCTCCACGCGACTGCCGCACATATCACCCGATCCACAACTGGGAACAAAGAAAGGACGAAAGTCCTAGAACAGAAGAAACATCGAGTGATTCATCACCCTATTGTTGGATTGGTAACGTACAGACCTCTGGGTCCACCAACTTATATCTATTCATACATCCATTTATACATTAATTTATACATCTATATATGTATATCGTCTATATGTAGTGAATATTGGGACCAAAGAAATCCATAAGAAATATTCATAGGAAATACTCATAAACTTGAGGATTTTGGGACAATATATGCTGAATCAATTGAAATTTTATTTCCCAGTATATGCTGAATTACTACATTTATCCTTGACTTTTATTTCCCAGTATATGCTGAATTACTACATTTATCCTTACCCCACTTGATTTTTATCCGGAGTTTACTATATTTTTCTATATACTGTGTTATATTTTATTGCTATTTGTGTATTTATATTTTATTATCTACTATTAAACTAATTTATTAAGCTCCATCCGTACATCACCCATATACTGAGTGCCATCCCCCCTTTATACAAACCTTTTTACAATAATAAACTTTAGTTCAAGTCCATATATAATAGATGCTTCTCGTCTGGAACATCTGCAAAATAAAAAAGAACAACAAAAAAGGCATCAACGAGGAAAACATTACTACAATACTTGTAGATGTACTCTTTAAGGCCTCATGCACACGACCGTTCTGCCCGGTGTCCTAAATTTGATGTTTCCCTGTTCCAAATTTCTACTTTCTAGTGCCTGGAGAGCCTGAACACTTAGAACTTACTCTTCTCTATCTGACCCTTCTGAGCCCCTCTTAGGTGATCTTTGGAATGAAAATGACAAGAATAAAACTAGACCTAGAGGTATATTGTGGAAAGGAGACCCCTCTGTAACAACAATTGATTCTAAATAGAATTAATTTGGTGAGGACAAAAATGACGCTAACAGAATGTCCCTCTGCACAGAGAGTCTACGGGGATCACATGAACTGAGAGGGACATTTATGGCCCATTCATATGAAAGAACTTTCTCATTCCGATACATCCCGCAATTTGCAGATCCCATGCGGACCCATTATTACAATGGGATTGTGAAACACGGACGGCACACAGTGTGCGTCAACATCCACACATCCATTTTGCGGCCCCGAAAGAGATAGAAAATGTACCACCCTTTTCCATATTGCGGACAAGAATGGTCATTACCATAAAGGGCAGGAAGTTCTGAACTGCAAATGCAGAATGCACACGGCGGATCTGTGTCCTATGGATCCGCAACTTGTGGTCCACAAAAATTGAAAGAGCTAGTTAACCTCTTGTGCCATTTTTTACTTAACAAGTTACTCTTCAAGTTTAGCTCAGTTGCACCTGTTTAATTCTACACCAAAATGGCTCCTGAGATGGAGACACTCCCTGCAGGCCTGAAGGTAATAACAGTGTTTGTAACAGCCAAACCAGCACTTCACACAGGGACACACCCTGAAACATACATAGATAGTTTGCAGGGAACACCCGATGCATATTAGAGACTCACCAGGACCACTCCAGGATAAATCTCAATACTCTCATTAAAACCCCGGATGAGAAAAATAAATCCTGGAAACCACTTCCAGATCAGTTATGCAGTTAATTCTGGAACAACCCTCCAGTTCTATACCATGCATATAAATCTGGAACCGACTTCCAGTTCAGTAATGACCTGCAGTTAACTTTGGAGCACACCTCCAGCTCTATACCATGCATACAACAACAATGGACTCTCTCCCAGCACCTCATGATATTCTGGAAACCACTTCCAGCTATATAATATCAGGCTTAACAACCATAGTGACCTTCACAGCAAAAAGAGCCTCTGTATGTGTGAGCTTCATTATCCTAGACCTAGACAAGAAAAAAAACACATCTACCTAGTGGGTGTGCACTCCTTTATAGGGGGCTTAATTAGTCTGATTTTAGGGTACCTTCACACTTGCGTTATTCTTATCCGGCATAGAGTTCCATCAAAAGGGCTCTATGCCGGAAAAGAACTGATCAAGCATATCCCAATGCATTCTGAATAGATAGTAATCATTCAGTTTGCATCAGTATGCCTTCCGTTCAGTCACTGTCAGGCTTTGATGCCTGACAGTCGCTGGAATGACGGATCCGGCATTATTTACATTGACTTGCATTAGTGCCAGATCCGGCATTGCGAAACAACTGTAGGGCGCATCCGTCCTTCCGCAGACCAGGAAAACTGTGAAAAAGACTGCAAGACGGATCCGTCCATCCGCATGACAAGCCGAGAGACAGATCCGTTCTTGCAATGCATTTGTAGACGGATCCGTACCCGGATCCGTCTACAAATGCTGTCAGTTGTCACACTGAACGGCGGATATGGCTGGCAGCTCCGACAACGGAACTGTATGCCGATTCACACTAACGCTAGTGTGAAAGTACCCTTACTAATGATTTATCTTCTGTCCTAGACGGGAGCGGTGTTGAGTGCGAATATTCGAATAGAGAATTTTAATCGCGAATATAGCAACTTCGAGAATTTGCGAATATTTCGAATATAGTGCTATATATTCGTAATTTTGAATATTCAGCATTTTTTTTCCATCTGAACACAGTATTCCTCCCTGCTTCTTGCTTGTGGGCCAATGAGAAGGCAGCAATGTCAAGTTCACAACAATACTTAGTGCACCAAACAGTCAGACCTACTAAAATGTGAAGTTGGACGTAGTGCGAAAAAAATATTATATTTTGCGCGAGAGCAAATATATTGGAGCACTCTATCTGCATATAAAGCTATTGTAATGTTCTACCATGCCAACCATTTTCTCCAGTCTCAGGAAACTTCTAGCAGCTTGAAAAATGTAGCCAAAGTGACCCACGCCTGTATTTCGCGAAACGAATGTGCATTATGTGATTTTTACATTGGCAATTTTTCGCAATCAAAAGAACAATCGCGAATACGAATATTCGCGAATATATGACGAATATTCTACCACATATTCGCGAAATATCGCAAATTCGAATATTGCCCCTGCCGCTCATCACTAGACGGGAGGAGCAAGACATTAACACTTTGTGTTGTTCTGCCTATAAGACGATAAGGAAATATTTATATACATAATTTCTCTCTCTCTCTATATATATATATATACATACAGTATATAATATATTGGCTACAGAAATTTTTTTTGGCCTTCTTTAAAAATTTGGACTATGTGCAAGGATAATCATTATTTTATTCCTTTTCCTTGATGTTGATAGACCTGTGAAATAATACACTGAAAGTACTAATAAGGGCTGATGCACACAAAAGTATTTTTTTTGTGTCTGTTCATTTTTGGTTTTATTTGCTGATCTAATGTGGAACCATTTACTTCAATGGGACACCAAAAAACGGAAATGACTTCACGTGCATTCTGCATCCGTATGACCATTCTGCAAAGAAAATAAAACATGTCCTGTTATTGTTACAGACAAGGGTATGACTGGTCTATTAGGGGCCAGCCCTTCCGTTCTGCAAAATGCGTAATGCATAATGTGGGTGAAAAAAAATCATCTTTTTTTTTTTGGCCAGAAAGTACCTTTGTGGCCTGTGCTGCATTTCTGATAGTGAAATATAATCAGTAAATACAACTGTTTCATTGTGGGTGAAAAAAACCCTTTTTTTTGCCAGAAAGTACCTTTGCGGCCTGCACGGCATTTCTGATAGTGAAAGAAAATCATTAAAACCATCTGTGACATTGTCTTTGCAAAAAATCTCCTTTTTTTAATAGAAAGTACCTTTGCGGCCTGCACTGCATTTCTGATAGTAAAATATAATTAGTAAATACAACTGGGACATTGTGTGAACATGACCATTATTTCTCTCCTATCTGTTCAGCAAGGCAGGGGCTAATTGTCCTTGATTGCCGAGTTATTATGTTCCATGTAGAGGTTAATTCCTCTTTCTGTTTGTGTGCACCTATGGGTGCTGTGTGCAAATTGGCTCAGCTATATGTTCTGTCTGTGTAAATCGTGCTTTGGCTAAGCAACAGCAATAGTTCTAGTAATGGTTCCTGTATTTGCTTCTGTTGCTCTGTTCTCTGTCCAGTCCTGGCCAGTCTGTGTGTCTGACCTGTTCCTACTGTGGTCTGTCTGTGTTCTCTGCTTGTGTAGTCTCAGTTTAGTTCTGTTCATATTTTCATTCAGTCTACCTTTCTGCTCTTGCTCCAATCTGTCTGTTGTATTATTCCTGAGAGCTGTGTTCTAGTGTTGGTTCCTGTTTGGACTGTGCCTGTGGTTTTGTGTGTTTTCTAATTATGCCTGTGTTTCTGAGTCTTATAGTCAGCAGCCAATACACAGGGAGCATCCCAGAAGGTAGCGGTCTGGTCGCTAACTGGCAGCAAAGTCCACATCCCTGTATAGAGGTAAAGTTGGAATACCAAGAAGGCGCCAGAATAATGACCTTACGTTTTCCCCCAGTGTCAAACCGGTTGCTTGGCACAGTGGTTCCACATTACCACTGATCTGTCTCGATCCATAATCAGTAGATCTGTAACAGTATTATTGCAAAGTAGCAGACCATGTAAATTTACAGAGCAATGTCATTGAGTGCTGAGATGCTTTGTTGACTCAATAAATGCAGAGCTCCAAACCTCATTAACATCAGCACAAAAACTTGCACCAGGAGCTTCATGGCAAATGTTTCCAAGGCTGAACAGCTGCATGCAAGCTATACATTTCCAAGTACAATGCCAAGCATTGGATTGAGTGGTGTAAACCATGTTGCCACCGATCTCTGGAGCAGTGGAAATATGTTCTGGATGGAAAGTCATAAAGGGCATCTGTCAGCAGATTTGTGCCTATGAAACTGGCTGACCTGTTACATGTGCGCTTGGCAGCTGAAGGCATCTGTGTTGGCCTCATGTTCATGTGTCCACATTGCTGAGAAAAATGGTGCCCCATTGCTCCTAGAGGCTCATTTGCATATGTTACAACTTCATTTTTCTTAGAAATGTGGGCAGATATGAATATAGGAACAACAGAGATGCCTTCAGCTGCCGAGTGCACATGCAAGAGGTCAGCCAGTTTTATAGGTACAAATCTGCTGACAGATGCCCTTTAATGCTTCAGAATACCAAGACGTTTTGGACAATTAACAAACACCGTTGAGATGAACTAAAATGAAGGTTGCGAGCCAGGCCCTCTTGTTCAACACCAGTGTCTGGCCTCACAAATGGATGAAAAAGAATTCTCACGGACACACTCCACGGGTTTTCAAGAAAGCCTTGGAAGCTGTTTTAGCTGCAAAGGGGGATCAACTGCATAGTAATGCATATGGATTTAGAATGGGATGGCATAAAAGCTACTGTAGGTGCAATGTGTAGGCATCTCAATACCTTTGTCCATATAGTGTATGTACCTATTAACTTTGTGAGGCTTCTTCCAGACTGGCGTTAGGACTGTACTAACCGTACTAACGTTTGCAGACGTATGCTGCTGGAAGTCCGACACACGTGTACTAGCGTTGGTACAGATCTGGCAGGCTGTTCCCCTGCCGGAAAAGCCAGTCGGAAAGAACACTAAATTAGACTGGGTGGCACATCATAAACATGGCAGTAAAAATAAAAAGAACAATAAAAAAATAAAAAAACAGGGGAGAATTTTTTTTTATTAGCTGTGTCTTCATTAACCTTGTTTCTTGTAGATCACAGTACACAAGACCACCCAAAAACAGCTAGAAGATCTAAAAATGTAAAAATTAAAATGCCTGTTCAGTTGACAATGCATGTTATGCACAGGCCTATTAGACAAGCTACTTTGCCTCTTATTAAATACACAGTAAAAAATATTAACATGCGTTCTCATTTCTCTTTGATATTTGCTTTGTATAGTTTTGGATAATCAGATAGAGTCATGGGGTCTATATAGGTTTTTTACCATAGAGATTATTTCCTATTGGAGGGAATATTGTGCATCTACATTGCCCTATACACTACAACCGTATTATTTACCTATAAAGATGAAGAAAAGTCAGAAGTGACTGCTTTCATGAATGATACCTCCCCAATAATGGTTAATAAATTTAAATGCATCTGTCATGTAACTGGCTGACCTATTACATGTGCACTTGGCAGCTGAAGACATCTGTGTTGGTCCTATGTTCAAATGTGGCCGCATTGCTGAGAAAAGGGGTGTTTTAATATATGCAAATAAGCTTCTAGAAGCAATGGGGGCGTTGCTGTTACTCTCGTAGACTCTGCCCACTCTGCAACTGCCGCACCCTCTCGAGTTTGATTGAGAGGGCCAGACGTGATGATATTTTCACTGTCTGACCGGGTTACTGAAAGTGCAGAAAGTGTGGCAGTTGCAGAGAGAGCTGAACCCCTAGGAGTAACAGCAACGCCCCCTTTGCTCCTAAAGAGTAATTTGCATATATTAAAACTTCTTTTTTAGAGTAATGTGGGAACATATGGGACCAACACTGATCTCTTCGGCTGCCAAGCACGCATGCAACAGGTTTCATAGGTACAAATCTACTGACAGATTCCCTTTAAATGGATGGCGAATTATTCAGTTGTCTAGACAGCTGTAGGCCAAAATCCTCTTCACAAAATCTATTTTTTTGTTTTGTCTTTCCTGATTTTTTTAGATTACAAATTTATGTGATACCAACAAAGTGCATTACACTAACAATAGGATATACAAAGTATTGGGTTGAATCTGAATTATAAATCATGGTTATTGGGTTTGTAATGATACATCATTAATTGAATTAGGATATGATTATGACAAAAAATAACTAAAATCCAATCTGGCAACATCATAGAAAAGATGTTTTATTAAAGTTTCAGAATTGTACAAATGATAAAATAACAATAAAAAAGCTGTACACAAATAAGAACACATATTGTGCAATGATATCTAAATAAATGGTTTGCTGTAATACCTACAATATTCATAATACTCAGTAGTACTGACCAGCTTACATCATACACTGTAAACTGCATTCCCTATAGAAATAATTGTGCTTTTACCTACATAACCAGTACTTATAACAAGAAATGTGCAAATATTATAAAATTAAAAAAGGCAAAAAGGCTCTTCGCTTATTCAAAAGCTATCAGTTTGCGTTCGTTTGCTATCAACTTAAATTTAGCTACATATTAGCTTCATTATTAACAATGGTAAAGAAATGCTTCTTCAGAGTAAAAGATCTACTTCCACAAAAGATGAATGCAACAATTTACAATACATTTACCAAACACGTTTTACGGTTTAATAGTGAGAACAGAATTATTTGTATCGTTTCTCAAAGAAAGAAAGAATCTACTTGCGAGGTCTTGGTAGAGAAAAGTATTGACTTTGGCATATCCAAACATGGTAAAATATGCTCTTTGTCAATGAAGGGGAGTGAAATAATGTGTAAATTATTGTATGACAGTGATGTCAATATATCTGGAATATACAGTGGTAATTCAGGTCAATTTAATGTCTAAATATCATTGTACACGGACTGATATATCAGGCAATTGTCAGGAATGAACCAGAAATTCTCAATAATTGCCTGATTATCAGTGGAGATGAGGCCAGCGTTTACATAAAGGAATTACCTCCGCTGTATGGGGACAAGCAATCACTACAGTGATCGGCCCTATAGAAAACAATCGTTCCTCGGCAGCAGATCACCTTTTAGACAGTACAACCTGCTGCACAGGAACAATGATTTTTGGTGCCATCAAAACAATATGATCACCCGATGAACGGGTCATCTCTGGCACCTTATACATAGGAAGTTATCGGGAATGAGAATTTATACAAATGCTCATCTCCAACGATCAGCCTGATTTGTTGTCCATGTAAAAACACCCTAACAGAGCAGACTATCAAAACCATAAGAATTTATACTAAATAGTATGATGCCTGCAACATTCAGCGTCTGGGGCACAGCATGTAATATATCCTAGAATCTAGGTTCTCCACCTGTGGTGCATGTACCCCACAGGTTACACTCAATGGCCCAAATATACTGCTGTGGCTGCGCCTCAATTCTGGCACAATTTGCAATACATTTTGACACAGTTTGGCACTTTTCATTTTAGACATATTTATCAGGCAAGTAAAGCTACTTTCACATCTGCGTTTTTGATGGATCCAGCAGGGGATGAGCAAAAACGTATCCGGTCAATAATACAACTGTCTGCATCCATTAAGAATGGATCCTGTTGTATTATCTCCAAAATGAACCAGATGGATCCGGCACTCATTGTCTTAAAATGGTTTTAGTGCTGTATCCTTTTTTTTGCTTGAGTTTCATGCCAGAGGCGGCTTGATCAATAACGCAACAAAACGTAACAGAATGCATTCTGGTGCACTCCGTTCCGGTTTGTCCAGTTTTGTCCCCATTGACAATGAATAGGGACGAAACTGAAGCATTTTCCTCCGGTTTTCAGATTGTAAAACGTAGATGTGAACGTAGAGGCAAAAATGAATCCACTGTGCTTCGCTAACCAACTGGGTGTGGTTTAGCAGGAAAGGGAATGACTTAAATGAGCCAAAATTTTGGTGTCGCAAAGTAAGTCAATCAATAAGTGCCATTTAGGCCAGTATCTAGCCATCAATATTAAAATCTCGGAAGCTATTTCTAAGTGTCACTTTTTCTACAACTATCTGTGATTATACGAAGGTGAAAATTGAGCTTTGGTAAAAATAAAACATGATTAAAGCTCAGAAATTAGAACGAAGATGAAAAGTCTCCACATCAATTTAAACATTACCATCTGTTTCTACCCAACATCTATCATATCTACGGTACATTCTTATTACAGTCCAGTCATGTGCAAACAGCATCGTTCATTTATATAAAATCACACCGTCTATCTGATAAGTTAGTACAATATAACATCGCTGTAGTAAAGGAATATACTGCATGTGGGGTTGGACGAATCACAGAAGCTAAATAGCCAGTATTTCTAGGAATTTGCTACTGGTATGTAACCTCTTGAGCCGATGAACATTCCTTACTGTAGTTATCCCCCTATAAAGATCGGTGTAAATGACAAGATTTCCATTGTCTATAATAAAATGATTAATCTGTTACCAGGTCACATGATAATAAACCGAAGATTGCATTTCATGCCTGAAACTTACGTTATAAGTCTATCTGATAGCACGTGGACATCTGTCTTCTACTATAGCACTTATCTGTGAAGTATATTTTAATATATTATTTTTTCCATACATATTATAATGTAATGTGTTTACTTTAAAGGGACCGCCCACAATTAGAAAAACGAGTGTGTTTTTTTGTGTTCAAAAGAGCACCAATCTCATCCATCGGCTGCGTCTGAAATTTCAGCTCAGCCTCAGAATGGGCTTTCTGAAAAGAAGAGCAGTCTAATCCTGGGAAATCTCTTTAATATTAAGGCAGCGCACGATTTTTATAGCTACACATACTGAATTTTCATGCAAATATGCCTATTATGCTTGTGCATGCCCATATGCAAAACTACTGATGAAGCACCTCGAAACCAGCCACCATGCATGAAATGTTAAATATTATTTTAGAGGAGAGTGATGCATTCTGGGAACTCAGGACACTGTACGACAGACATTGCTACTTATTGTTGAAAACCAGTGAAAACGAGGAGTCGCAGAGGGCAAGAAGTTGGGTCATTATCAGAGTAATGTTATGGGCTATCCGCTTTCATCAATTCTGATTCAGAGAGGTAATTGGAGCGCGATCCACAGAATTAGAGCAATCATGGAAAATTATTGTGTAAAAAAGAAAGTATTGCTGACATCTACAATCTAAGTCACTTGTCTGCTGCTCTAAAAAACACTTATGAAAAGTTTTGTATACTGTAAATGGTCAAACCAAACATTTTCAAAAATGTAATCAAGTCTTATTCCTACTCTGTCAATAGGTTGTTAAATCTATAGGTATTAGTAGTATATTCTTTATATATGTCACAGAAAGTGACAAACTAGACAATGAAGAAAATGGCCATATGATGTTATTCTACTCTTAAAGGGCACCTGTCAGCAGATTTGTACCTATGACACTGGCTGACCTGTTACATGTGCACTCGGCAGCTAAAGGCATCTGTGTTGGTCCCATGGTAATAAGTGTCCGCATTACTGAGAAAAATGATGTTTTACTATATGCAAATGAGCCTCTAGGAGCAATGGGGGCATTACTGTTACACCTAGAGACTCAGCTCTCTCTGCAACTGCTGCACCCTCTGCACTTTAATTGATAAGGTCAGGCCTTGTGATTCACTACTTGGCCCTGTCAATCAAAATGTAGAGTGTGCGGAAGCTGCAGAGAGAGCAGAGCCTCTAGGTGTAATGGCAATGCCCCCGTTGCTCCTAGAGCCTCATTTGCATATATTAAAATTTCAATTTTTCTCAGCAATGCGGGCACATATGACCATGGGACCAACACAGATGTCTTCAGCTGCCAAGCGCACATTCAAAAAGTCAGACAGTCTCATGGGCACAAATCTGCTGACAGATGCCCTTGAACTTCAAAAGACGGATTATAAATGCATAATCGTATACTTCTATATATGTCATAATTTTTTATAATTCAAAAGATAAACGAGGTAAATAAAAATCAGCTCTAGAAGATTCATGCAGAAGATTCCCGGTACTAACATTTCTATCCTTACTCCCACCAATCATTATTTTATTTTTACTTACATAGCGCCAGCATATTCTGCAGCGCTTTACAGATATTACAGAACAGGATGAGACAGCACCATTAAAGATCGTTCGATCAAATATCTATTCAGTGGAGGTGCAAAGCGATGTCGGGTCCCGGCCTTTGAACCCCCAATAAATACCAGTCAGATGAAGAAAATCGCAGCACTCCAATGTCTTGCAATGAAAACTTCTTTATTCCACCTCAGAGACGCGACGTTTCGACTCACTTGGAGTCTTTATCAAGCATGCTTTATAAAGACTCCAAGTGAGTTGAAACGTCGCGTCTCTGAGGTAGAATAAAGAGGTTTTTATTGCAAGACATTGGAGTGCTGCGATTTTCTTCATCTGACTGTTACGGATATTACAATCACTTTCTGTCTCCAGTAAACCTCATAATCTAAGTTCTCTATCAATATGTCTTTGGAGTGTGGTACGAAACCGGAGTACCCAGGGGAAACCCACACAAACATAGGGGGGAAAAACAAACTCCATGTATGGACACTGATAAGGGTCAAAATCACAATCCAATGTTTTCTCCTGCGCAGGTTTTTTTTCAAGCAGGAGATGTACCAGGTATTGCAGAACATCAGCTCATCCCCATGCAAGTGACTAGAACTGAGTTGCAATACCAGACTCAGAACCCATGGACAAGAGTGAAGTACATATGACAAAATCAATTTGTTACGAATTTCCCAACAGTCTTAGAGTCCAAGCATTTTGGGTTTTATTCCACACAAAATGGCAGCCACAGACACAGGGGCACAAACTATGATCTTGATCCAACAAAACAGTATCTCCTATAACAATGTTGTCCAAAGGACGAAAGCACATAGTTTTTTGGGCCTAAGCAAATTATTACAAGTTTATATCACCTTTTTTTGGAAGTATTACTTTACATTAAATTATTAGCTACCAAATACATGATAGCCTTAAAGTCTATGGACTCCACTGAAGGCATTTTCTTAACCTATCAGGCATCTGTTCTGAAGGTTCGTTCTGTAGCCCTTTTCTCTGAACTCCACACAGCACTTAAACACTCAATAAAGCCAAATGTGTATCAAACTGGTGGGAATTTAGCTATAATGAGTTTTTATGAGCTGTCAGGAAAGGACAGATAAGGGCTGCAGACCGAGTAGTCAGAGCAGCATCCTGATAGATTTACTGTAAAGCAGCAGCTATCTGGAAAACGAAAGCTGTAGAGAAAAAACTTGAACATTTTTAATAAAGGCCAATTGAAAAAATGATTTTTAGCCCAAAAATGTGTAAAATGCAATGAAAAAAAATCCCCCCAAAGGTGTCCATAGCCTTTAAATCTATTTTCTATAAAATAAAATTGCATGGAAGGCCATTGTGAAGTAGGTCAAAAGAAAAATACCATTCCGCTTTATGAAAATGTAAAAGATTGCTAATTAATAGATAAAACATATGTACTAACACCTATACTTAGACTTATTAACAGGTGATAACTATTACTGCACTGACTGAAAATATTATTTATTCAGGTTAATCTCTGGACATTTTACAGTTTTTTATGGATATATTAATAATTCCTTTATGTATCTTGCACTTGTCTTAAAGCACATGTATTATAGTCTACTGCTGCATTGTCAGTAGGCACATTCTTTATACCATAAGGCCATTTCCATGTAGAATTTCAAACCGCTGACATATTTGAAAACCAGCAGCAGCATATGCATTGTAAATCTGAATGATTTAAGAGCAACAGGCTAATGGAGGGTTTAAACAGGCTGAGGAGCAGATGAACATCGGGAAGGAAGGGCTCCTTCCCCACAACTGGCTGCTCGCTCAGTGGAGGTGAAGCTCTGCATTTACACGCAGCAATCACCTCCACAGTATGAGAACGAATGATTACTACTACGATCACTCGTCCTCATACAGCTGCATTGTTTCAGTAATTTAGGTGCTTGCACAAATAACAGCTTCATCCCATGAACAAGCGTTTTTCTCGTTCATCGAGTGATCGGCTGCACCTTTAAATGGGCAGCCTGTCAGGAATGAGCATTCGCAGGAACATTCATCCCGATAATCTGCCTGACTATCGGGCTGTGTAAACCCGCCATAAGGTTGAAAAGGCAGGGTTACCCTGATAAGGACGCTGCCCTGAAAGTAAGATGGTATAGGGCAGTTGGCTATTTTTCCGTAACTTCTTTCTTATTAGAATGTTTGGTGGTAATATATAATCGCATTTATATAAATTGTAAATGCGATTGACGGGTTTTCAATATTCTTCAGTCATATTGACTGTCGCCATACCAGTGTAGTAACAGTGTCATTCAAAGTACTTCTTCTTGAGCCATATTTACTGATTCCACTAATGATCAGTTCAGATTACACAATAATTGCCATGATTGCTCAGAAATGAAGAAATTGTAACAATTATTGCTACTGTACATGTAAACACTCAGGTCTTCAGCTGAACACCTAGATAATATTCTAGGGGAGGGGGGTAATTTTTGAAATTACTACATATTCTCAACACCTTCATGAATGGAGACACTAAAATAGCAGGTGGTATCGATGCTGTAGCAGAATAATACAATTTGTAAAAGATCTTGTTAAAAGCGCCCATCAGCAGGGTTATCCCTATTAAACCAGACATACTGCCTGGGGGGGGGGTTGATCCTGCTATATGGTACCTGTCCTGTGGAAAACGGTTGTGTTATTTTGTGCGTGGTCAGCACTGGAAAGCTTTTGAAGTAAGGTGCACCGATTTTCAGTGCACTGAAGCCCTCATTTGCATAAAGAATACAAGTCTTTTTCTCAGGAATGCCGCATCCAATTTTCACGAGACAGGTATCATTTTAATCAGCATGATCAACCCTACCAGGTGATAGGTTGATCCTGCTGAGTGATGCTCAGGAGTAAAGTTACTAAAATCTTTTATGTAAACTGCTAAATAATGTTTCAAAGATACAGGATGGAAGGAAATATTTTTTTTTTTCATAAGTTGTGTTTTTTTATGTATTAATGCAGCACAATATTGAAATGATTACCCCAACAACTGCTCCTCGTTAACATTTAAATAAACATACAAAATATGATTTTTCAATAAACACATTTAAAACAGAATCATGTAATAAACATAACCGATATATATATATATTCCAGCAGCATAGCTTCGCAATACTAAATGTACTCTAGAATAAAAAAAATCAAATTAAAGAACACAAATATTTATACAAAATCACTGAAATCTTTGGTACCAAAAGTAAGGGCACCTATGTCTGGTAACAAAATTCTGAAATCTCACATAAAACTTAGAAATGTATTTGCTGCTCTACAGTAATACCATAGCTGATCTGAGGATCAGACAGAACTAACAAACGGCTTTAAGGAGGATATTCCAGAGAAGCCTTCTAAGGCTACTTTCACACTAGCGTCAGCCTTCTCTGGCAGCCGGATACGTGCTGCCACTAGTGCACGCGTGCGTAGTTTTACTCCGGCCGCCTCTCGGCATGTTTGCCGTGCTGGCTCCGGCCCGCCCCCATTATAGTCAATGGAGACGGAGTGGACCTCTGGCGGCACGCATGCTCTAGCGGCAGCACGGATCCAGCAGACTGTTCACCCGCCAGTACAGCCTGCTGGAGAGGGCTGCCGCTAGTGTGAAAGTGGCCTAACACTGAAATGTACGATCAAATCTAGAACCCATCGCCAACACTGGATGCAGAATTCTGTGTTGGTGATAAGACTGAACATTGGTGCACAATCTGTAACTTCCACATTATCTCTCAGTATATTCATGATGTCAATCTTGTCCACAACATGTTTCCAGTGCCATCTGCTAAGCTAAAAGGTTCACTCTGAAATAATGTCAGATGTAAAGGAGTTTATAATTGATAGCCATTGTCATAGCTATTATTTCCCTCTACAAATCGGTCTCTGTCCTAATCTGCTCAGTTGTCTGCCATTTTGTTCTCAGTCATATGTTCTACAAAAGGCAGAGTCACTCGCATGGTTTGTACCAACCTCCATGATCATGCTAGAGAGTCTACATCAAGTGACTCTTCATCATTTCCTTTTGCAACATTCTTTTTGCGTCTACTCTACAAAAATGCTTAGAAAAATTACAAATTTATAATACAAGGGCAATCAAAATGAAGGGTCTAACAGCATTAAATGAATCCACGTGAATACTGATCGAAATGTGAATGTAAACTAGGTGCCTTAAGTTCTTAAATGCCATGTATCACTTGTGCTTCCATCATGTCAGCACAGACCCATCTTCATTCTTCCTGTTCCAGTGATTGTATATTCCGGTCTTGTAAACACTAGTAAAACATTCGAGTTTTCAACTCAGTGGCACTTATTCTGAACCAAGCATTTTCCCATAACACTGGTTTATAGCACCTTGAAACGAACACATCGGCTGGAACCCAACTGTGAGCAGGTATTCTAAAATGTCACACCATATTCTCTTCCATTGAAAAGAGCACAGCTCTAAACATTTCCCAGAAAATATCTCAACTGAGATGCTTTACTGATTGCATTTTAGCAAACTTTATTGCTGTTCACATTTCCCAGTGGTGAGTTTCAATGCCCCTTTGTTATGCAATAAATTCAATGTCTTGAATTCGAGCGGCATCCTGTGGGGTCCAGCTTTAGAAAAGTATTTGTATTTCAGCTCATCGTAATAGTGATATTTTACTAGGTTTCCATAAACATCCTTGGGGAAAGGCCAAAATCCGTAAAGATGGATTTCATCGCAAAACCGTGTAGCCAGCGTGTACATCAGAAGACCGGTGCTGGGTCTCTTGATCTGAACCTTGTTTGTTATCCAGTACCTGGAAAAAATAAATAAGAGCAGATATTGAACACCGACACTTGACTACAACGCCAATCTATTCAGACATTCATGCAATTTCAAGAATTATTCCATTCCCAATTCAGCCTTTCATGGCTGAGATGAGAATAACCTTGGTAAGAGACAGTGGGCAGAGTCCTGAAAACATCTGAGACGGCCGGTGCCCTGCTGTTTTCATAACTTCCACAGCAGTGAATGAGAGCTTCACATGTTGTTTCTGGTAACTCGGGAGTTACGAAAACGGCATAGCTCACTGTCCTATGCTGTTTGATGGCTACTAATGGGAGTTATGAAAACAGCAAAGCACAACCCTCTCAGTAGATTCTGTAACAGAGACCCCCATCAGGTACTTACTAAGGTTTTTCTATTCTCAACCATGAGATTAACAGCTCAGCTTGAACTTTGTCACTGTCACCTAAATCATATAAATACAAATCAATAAAAGCAGAGTATTTACAAAAATAATCTACTTGTTATGTAGATTTAAATTGTGCAATATTGGAAATTCAATGTGTGAACATGGAGCTTCCTTTTAAAGTATATCATAGTAAAAAGTGGACATATGAAGCATATATACAATGATGATGTCACTTTTTCCCCTATATTACAACAATCTGAATACAGCAACTTCTCCAGTAGTGGTCAAAAAGCAAGAAAATGATCATACTACTAAAATAGAGAGAGAAAAGAACCAATAACTCTTAAGGCATGTACACACATTAGATTAATGTAAGCTGAATCCACTGATTCCAATAGGGCGGATGACATCTTCCCTTAATGGCAGATGTCCAACAATGGAAAGATCAGGTGAAATATCTGTCAACCAGTTGACAGTCATCAAAAGTGTGTTGCCAGCTTTACTCTGAAAGCCTATGAAATGTCCTCAGACAATGATATGTTTGTCTATTAAAAGGTAGAATAACCAACAAAAAGCGTCAATATCAGATTGGTGGCGATCCAACACCTGGAACCCCAACGATCAGCTATTTCGGGAAGTGACCCTCGCCAGAAACTATACAGTGGACTGAAGGATTGTCCAACTGTGTAGTTTGCAATGCTGGTGTACTGCATCTAAGAATGTGAAGAAATATGGATGGAGCCCTCTGTTTCCAACTTTGTCCACTGCAAAACGGTGGTCGATGAAGGTGCCTCGTGTTGGAGCCCCACCGATCTGATGTTGATGGCCTATCCTCAGGATAGGTCATCAGTATCTTTAGCCCACATAATCCCTTTGTAGAGAGGGATTGATGAGTGTACATGAACCCCTATAATTAGGAAGTCACTTTCAAAAGCCCTAGTAAATCATGAATACTACTAAAAATAAATTGCCACATACCCTTCAAATTTCTGTGACTCTACAATGCTATTTTGGTGGTTTCCCATTGGTTTATGTTTATTAGAACACTACAGCGCCAGAGCCCGGGCACACAACTGTGCAGGGCATCTATTTTCACAAGTGCACTTAATGCTCCTGATGATATGTGACGCAAAATGTCACGATGAAACGAGTTGAGCTGCCTGTCATCCTTTAGGACACAGCTCACTAGGCAGGTGCTGGTGTGTGTATGCTGCGTGTATCTTGGGACCCGTCGATGAGCATATCTGCACAAACAAAGTCATCTGGGCTGTCCAGTGGTCCCATATGTGTCTGGTGGGGGTGCATATGACCTGCCTGTTATCTCCAGGTTTAGCTGATATTTATGAGCAGGGCATAACTTCACCTTCATTACATTGAAGGGGCCAGCCCATGTTAATGATCCTCCCCCTGTACTTGGATGCGCGGATTAAAGGCGAACATACCTAATAAGGCACCATAGTCCATATCTCATTGGGCTGTGTCCTAGCCCTGATCCAGCGTGATCTTGCCTTGCACGGCTGATGGTTCAATTAGGGCCAAACCTAGGACTCTTTGGTTATAGATGGTTATATGCTGTAATCCCTCTCTATACCAAAGTGTCCTCTTGCTTGTGAGAAAGAGTCATACACACTTTTCCCCAATTTTAATCATTTATTGAATAAAACTTTATTATTTTCTTTTTATACATTTGAGTGTGAAGATAATACATATTGAGGAACGTGCAACGCCCTAACTTTCTAATTGTTGTGAGTTGGTCACTTTCAAAAGCCCAAGTAAAACATGAATACTACTAAAAATAAATTGCCACATATCTTTCAAATTCCTATGACTCTACAATGCCATTTTGGTGGTTTCCCATTGGTTTATGTTTATTAGGATGCAGCAACACTGTGACATATTCTTAATCAACAGTGGAGATGTCGGTATGGGTGGCACACCAATGATCCAGCCAGCGATTGGCTAGCAAATTCATGCATCAAGTATGGCACATCATTGCTGTAGTCTAGTAAACAAAAACTGCCTGGGTATCATTGAATCACTGACTTGTGAGCACCAGAGGATTTGAAGGGTTAGTACCTGACAAATTGTTGTTTTTAGCTGTATAAGTGTTATACTCAGAATTACAAAAAAAAGTTTGAAACACCTCGTTAAAGGAGTTGTCCCAGTTATTTACAAACTAACCCAAAGTCACTAAATGTAAAAAAAAAATGTAACTTATACTCATCAGTTAATTTCAATGCCATTTCCAGCACTGCAGTTCCACTTCTTCCCGCCGGTCTCTGTTTATATGACTGCAGGAGTGCCTCACATGACTGCTGCTGCCAACCACTGGCCTCAGCAGTGTTTTGTCAATACATGAGTAAAATAAATAAAATATACTGCTGAGGCTGGTAATTGGCTGCAGTGGTCATGTAAGATATATGGGCATGTCACTGCTGCAGCCATATAAACAAAAACTAATAGGAAGGATCAGAGCTAAATTACTGGAAAAGGTGGGGGGAATTTTATCATAATTAGTTTTAATCACATTTAGTGGCTTCTTTTTTTTAAAAATAATTTGGACAACCCCTTTAAGAATAAAAAACATTTTTTATTTATCCCTCTTATTAAGAATATGAAGAATATGGGGGCTTTGTTATGCAAAAAATAAATAAATATCATACTGTCCTTCCATCTCCACTGAACTGAGACTGACATGTTCCACACATTCTATGCAATGTACAGGCCACTGGTAAAGTGCACATAGAGGCTTATTGATGCTATGAAATGAATGTGGGCACTGGTTTTGTGTACTTTTGCTTCAGATACTAAAATAAAATTGAATGAAAATGAAAAAGCATTACTGTTTTATTCCAGTTTATTCTAGTATCCTAACAAACAGTGGTATCACCCATATACATGCAGCCAAAAATGTAAAAATGCATTTCCTCATCAAGCCACCATAAGTGCATTAATAGACCTTGATAAACAGGAACATTCTTACAGAATCTCTTGATATGGAGCTAATGCTGTTGTCTGTACTATCACATTTAACAGAACAAAACTGAAGAGGTCTCTTCTCGATCATCTAAAGAATTTCATTTACTTGCTGCCTAGAGAAAAATTCTTGACTTTTTCTATCTTAAAAGCTTATGTAATGAAATGCCATGAGAAAATGATACGTTAGTCTACTAAAAGGTGGAATAACCTACAAAAAACATATTTTGTACCCGAGGGTCTTTTCTTCAAGTTGTATGGTTACAAAAAAAACTGAAATTTAAGCTACATAGTTGAAGTGGGAAGAAAACAGAATCTACCGCGAAATACACTAAATTGAAAACATTAGCCACTTTAGAAGATAAGATAGCAGAAAGTACCATGGGGAAGCTCATGTTTTCACCCAGGGTATTGTTATATATGATATTTGGACAAAGTGATCTCAGTTTTCCAGCTGCCAATAATTTTCAGACAAAGACTTGAAAAAATGTTAACGTTCATAAAACCGTGACTGTTTTCTATTTCTTTTCACATGCACACTGTCACAAGCTATTGCCATCTCCAACATTTCCCTCAACTGCCCAAAGATGACCAAAATGTTGATTCATGAATTTACGACGCCATCATGTGTCTACCAATTAACAGAATAAAGGCTGTATTACACAGGTAGATTTTCTGCCAGATGATAGCTAACGAGCGTTCATAGAAACGCTCATAAGCGATCATCTGGTAGTAATACTGCCACCGATTACCTGATGAACAAGCAAACACTCGTTCATCGGGCAATCATGATCTTTCAGCCTCACAATGGGATAACAATCACTCCTCCCCATGCTGTGGAGGAGATCGCCGCATGCTAGCTAGCAGGCAATTGCTGGGAAGGAACGTTTCTTTCCCGACAATTGCCTGTATGATCGCTAGGTCTAATACAGGCTTAAAGAGGACCTTTCACCGCTCCGGACATGTCTGTTTTAATAGCTACATGCATTTCACATGTAATAACAATTCTAGAGCATCTATTCGTATGTCTGTATGTTGTGCCATTCAATATCCAACAGGTAGAGTGACATAATCCCATTCACTATACGAAATTTATATTATGGGGACTGGGACAAGGGATCAAAAGACCCAGGTTCTAGCCCCCTAAGGGTGCTTTCACACTTGCGTTCTGAGGATCCGTCAGGCACTTCCATCCCACTGGATCCGTTAGAACGCAAGTCGCCTGAAAGCATTTGAAGACTGATCAGGATCCTGATCAGTCTTCGAAATGCTTTCAGGTTACCATGGCAGCCAGGACGTTACTGAAGTCCTGGCTGCCATGGTACTCCGCAGCAGTGTACAGTCATGGCCAAAAGTTTTGAGAATGACACAAATATTAGTTTTCACAAAGTTTGCTGCAAAACTGCTTTTAGATCTTTGTTTCAGTTGTTTCTGTGATGTACTGAAATATAATTACACGCACTTCATACGTTTCAAAGGATTTTATCAACAATTACATGACATTTATGCAAAGGGTCAGTATTTGCAGTGTTGGCCCTTCTTTTTCAGGGCCTCTGCAATTCGACTGGGCATGCTCTCAATCAACTTCTGGGCCAATTCCTGACTGATAGCAACCTATTCTTTCATAATCACTTCTTGGAGTTTGTCAGAATTAGTGGGTTTTTCTTTGTCCACCCGCCTCTTGAGGATTGACAGCAAGTTCTCAATGGGATTAAGATCTGGGGAGTTTCCAGGCCATGGACCCAAAATGTCAACGTTTTGGTCCCCGAGCCACTTAGTTATCACTTTTTTTCCTTATGGCACGGTGCTCCATTGTGCTGGAAAATGCATTGTTCTTCACCAAACTGTATTTGGATTGTTGTAAGACGTTGCTGTTGGAGGGTATTTTGGTACCATTCTTTATTCATGGCTGTGTTTTTGGGCAAAATTGTGAGTGAGCCCACTCCCTTGGATGAGAAGCAACCCCACATATGAATGGTCTCAGGATGCTTTACTGTTGGCATGACACAGGACTGATGGTAGCGCTCACCTTTTCTTCTCTGGACAAGCCTTTTTCCTGATGCCCCAAACAATCGGAAAGAGGCTTCATTGGAGAATATGACTTTGCCCCAGTCCTCAGCAGTCCATTCACCATACTTTCTGCAGAAGATCAATCTGTCCCTGATGGTTTTTTTTGAGAGATGTGGCTTCTTTGCTGCCCTTATTGACACCAGGCCATCTTCCAAAAGTCTTCGCCTCACTGTGCGTGCAGATGCGCTTACAGCTGCCTGCTGCCATTCATGAGCAAGCTTTGCACTGGTGGCACTCCGATCCCGCAGCTAAATCCTCTTTAGGAGACGATCCTGGCGCTTGCTGGACTTTTTTGGACGCCCTGAAGCCTTCGTAACAAGAATTAAACCTCTTTCCTTGAAGTTCTTGATGATCCTATAAATTGATGATTGAGGTGCAATCTTAGTAGCCACAATATCCTTGCCTGTGAAGCCATTTTTATGCAACGCAATGATGGCTGCACTCTTTTCTTTGCAGGTCACCATGGTTAACAATGTAAGAACAATGATTTCAAGCATTACCCTCCTTTTAACATGTCAAGTCTGCTATTTTAACCCAATCCACCTGACATAATGATCTCCAGCCTTGTGCTCGTCAACATTCTCACCTGAGTTAACAAGACGATTACTGAAATGATCTCAGCAGGTCCTTTAATGACAGCAATGAAATGCAGTTTTTTTGGGGATTAAGTTAATTTTCATGGTAAAGAAGGACTATGCAATTCATCTGATCACTCTTCATAACATTCTGGAGTATATGCAAATTGCTATTATAAAAATTTAAGTAGCAACTTTTCCAAATTCCAATATTTATGTAATTCTCAAAACTTTTGGCCACAACTGTACTTACCATGGCAGCCAGGACTTCAGTAGCATCCTGGCTGCCATGGTAACCGATCGGAGCCCCAGCTTACACTGGGGCCTTGACTGGAACTGCTTCTGCTCATGCGCAGAGCTAAACGTCGGATCAGGCAATGCGCCGAAACGACGTTTAACTTAATTCCGGATTAATGCACTTCAATGGGCATTAATTCCGGATCTGGCGTTACGGCAAGTCTTTCGGATTTTTGGACTGAGACAAATCCGCAGCATGCTGCGGTTTTGTCACCGTCCAAAAAACATTCACATACTGAACGGAAGTAATGCATCCTGAACGGATTTCTCTTCATTCAGAATGCATTAGGATAATCCTGATTAGTTTCTTTCCGGTGTAGAGACCCGACGATGGATCTCTACGCCAGAAAGTAAAAACGCTAGTGTGAAAACACCCTATGGTGGGTAAAAGTAAAAAAAAAAAAAAACATAAAAATATTTAAAGTTTAAATCACCCCCCTCTCCCAATTTTACACATAAAAATATGTAAATAAAAAATAAAACACAACCACATCCAAAAATGTCTCAACTATTAAAATATGAAATAATATTTCTCCTGTGCGGTATACTCCGTAACGAAAAAACAAAAACAAAAACACACAATTCACAATTTTTTGAGCACCTTCTCTCCCCAAAAAGTTAATAACAGTAACCAAAAGGTGTACGTACCCCATAAATGGTACCAATAAGAACTATAGTTCATCCTGCAAAAAAAAAGCAATCATACAGCTCTGTAGACAGAAATATAAAAATGTAATGTCTTTCAGAAAATGACAAGCCAAAGAAAATGTAGATTTTTACAAAAGGTTTTTATTTTTTTAACCCCTTAAGGACGAAGGGCGTACATGTACGCCCTTGCGTCCTGGTACATAAGGACCAAGGGTGTACATGTACGCCCTGTGAATATCCGATCACCGCTGCGCACGTGGCGGTGATCGGAACAAGATGCCTGCTGAAATCAATCAGCAGGCATCTTGGCACAATGCCCAGGGGGGTCCTGTGACCCCCCCATGCCAGCAATCGCAGCAAACCGCAGGTCAATTCAGACCTGCGGTTTGCTGCGCTATGTGCGATCTCTGATCCCCGCGGGGATCAGAGACTAAAATATGCCCCTAAGGTTAAATTTTAAACCCCCCCTGCACCCCGCCATCTTAGTGTCCCCCCGGGCAGTGCAGGGGGGGGGGGATTGCAGGCGGTGCTGCGTGTAGGCGGCGCGGGAGGCGGGCGGTGCGGCAGGTGGGATCGCAATTGCGATTCCCCGCCCGCCTCCTTTCAATCCATTTCCCTGGTGTCTAGTGGGTATAGCAGGGGGTCAGCACATTGCTGACCCCCTGCTATAAACTGCTGACATCTGTGCTGCAGATGTCAGCAGTTTAACCCCTTCTATACCGCGTCCGTACGGACCGCGGTATAGAAGTGTTAACATGGAGGGAGTTCCCTCCCTCTCCCATCGGGGGGCTGCCGTACCTTTGCAGCCCCCGACGGGATAGGATAGTAGAGGGAGGGAGCTCACCTCTCTTCCCATCAACCGCTGCTCTGTAATGGCAGCGGGTGATGGTTACCATGGCAGCAGGACACTTTCAGAAGCGTCCTGCTTGCCATGGTATAGTAACTCTGGTCAGACTTCTGCTAAAGGCAGAAGTCTGACCAGACTGTGAAAAGTAAAAATACAGTGCAGTACACTATATAGTGTACTGTTCTGTATTATATAGACACCAGATCCACTGGATCTACAAGAACCAAGTGGGTCTGGGTCAAAAAATGTCAAAAAGTGAAAAAAAGTAAAAATAAGAAAAATACATATCACTGAATAAAAATAAAAAAAAAACTAATAAACTACACATATTAGGTATCGCGCGTCCGTAAAAATCTCCTCTATAAAAATATCACGTTACCTAACCCCTCACGCAAATACCGTAAAAAAACACAAAAAAATGGTGTAAAAGCCATTTTTTGTCACCTTGCATCACAAAAAGTGTAATACCAAGTGATCAAAAAGGCGTATGCCTCCCAAAATAGTACCAATAAAACCGCCATCTCATCCCGCAAAAAAATGAGTCCTTATATAGGACAATCGCCCAAAAAAATAAAAAAATATGGCTCTCAGACTATGGAGACACTAAAACATAATTTTAATAATAAAATGCTATTATTGTGTTAAAGTAAAATAAATAAATAAATAAAAAGTATACATATTATGTATCGCCGCGTCCGTAAAAACCTGCTCTATAAAAATATCACATTATCTAACCCCTCAGGTAAATACTGTTAAAAAAATAAAATAAAAACAATGTAAAAAAAAAACATTTTTGTCACCTCACATCTCAAAAACTGTAATAGCAAGCGATCAAAATGTTATATCAACCCAAAAATAGTGCCAATCAAACCGTCATCTCATCCCGCAAAAAATGATACCCCACATAGGACAATCACCCCCCAAAAAAAAAAAAAATAGGGCTCTCAGACTATGGAGACACTAAAACATGATTTGTTTTGTTTTAAAAAAAGATAATATTGTGTAAAACTTAAATAAATAAATAAAAAGTATACATTTTTGTATCGGTACGTCCGTCGCAACCTGCTCTATAAAAATAACACATCACCGAACCCCTCAGGTGAACACAAAAAAAAAAAAAATACGGTGTCAAGAGCCATTTTTGTCACCTTACATCACAAAAAGTGTAATAGCAGGCGACCAAAATGTCATATGCACCCCAAGATAGTTCCAATCAAACCGACATCTCATCCCGCAAAAAATGAGCCCCTACATAAGACAGTCGCCCAAAAATAAAAAAATATATGGCTTTCAGAATGTGAAGACACTAAAAAATCATTTTTTTCAAAAATGCTGTATTATGTAAAACTGAAACAAAACCCCCCAAAAAGTAGCCATATTTGGTATTGCCGCATCCGTAGCAACCTGCTCTATAGAAATAGCACACAATCTAACCTGTCAGTTCAACGATGTAAGTAACAAAAAATTTTTTTGCAAATTTTCCATTTTAATCAATTTTTCCAGTAACAAAGCAAGGGTTAACAGCCAAACAAAACTCAATATATATTGCCCCGATTCTCTAGTTTGCAGAAACACCCCATATGTGGTCGTAAACTGCTGTATGGCCAAACAGCAGGGCGTAGAAGGAAGGGAACGCCATATGGTTTTTGGAAGGCAGATTTTGCTGGACTGGTAATTTGACACCATGTCCCATTTGAAGCCCCCCTGATGCACCCCTACAGTAGAAACTCCAAAAAAGTGACCCCATTTTGGAAAGTACGGGATACGGTGGCAGTTTTGTTTGTATTATTTTAGGGTAAATATGATTTTTGGTTGCTCTATATTACACTTTTTTTGAGGCAAGGTAACAAAAAATAGAAATTCCGAAATTTCATCTCCATTTGCCAATAACTCTTGTGGAACACCTAAAGGGTTAACAAAGTTTGTAAAATCAGTTTTGAATACCTTGAGGGGTGTAGTTTCTTAGATGGAGTCACTTTTATGGAGATTCTACTCTAGGGGTGCATCTGGGGGCTTCAAATGGGACATGGTGTCAAAAATCCAGTCCAGCAAAATCCGCCTTCCAAAAACCATATGGCGTTCCTTTACTTCTGTGCCCTGCCGTTTGGCCATACAGCAGTTTACGCCCACATATGGGGTGTTTCTGAAAACTACAGAATCAGGGCAATAAAAATTGAGTTTTGTTTGGCTGTTAACCCTTGCTTTGTTACTGGAAAAAATGGATTCAAACGGAAAATTTTCCCAAAAATCTAAATTCTGAAATTTTATCTCCATTTGCCATTAACTCTTGTGGAAACCTAAAGGGTTAATGACGTTTGTAAAATCAGTTTTGAATACCTTGAGGGGTGTAGTTTCTAGAATGGGGTCATTTTTGGATGGTTTCTATTATGTAAGCCTCACAAAGTGACTTCAGACCTGAACTGGTCCCTAAAAAGTGGGTTTTTGAAAATTTCTGAAAAATTTCAAGATTTGCTTCTAAACTTCTAAGCCTTGTAACGTCCCCAAAAATAAAATGGCATTCCCAAAATGATCGATACATGAAGTAGACATATGGGGAATGTAAATCAATAACTTTTTTGGGCGGTATTACTATGTATTATAGAAGTAGAGAAATTGAAACTTGGAAAATTGCAAATTTTTCCAAATTTTTGGTAAATTTGATATTTTTTTATAAATAAAAATGAAATTTTTCGACTTAATTTTACCAGTGTCATGAAGTACAATATGTGACGAAAAAACAATCTTAGAATGGCCTGGATAAGAAAAAGCGTTTTAAAGTTATCACCACATAAAGTGACACTGGTCAGATTTGCAAAAAATGGCCTGGTCCTAAGGTGAAAATGAGCCCGGTCCTTAAGGGGTTAAGTAGTAAAACAAAAAAAGCTATACAAATTTGGCATCGCCATAACCATATTGAGCTGCAGAATAAGGGCATCATGTTATTTTTAGCGCACAGTGAATGCTATAATATCAACACCCAAAAAAACCTTGTTGGAATTGTGGCGTTTTCTTCAATTTAACCCTGCAAATATTTTATTTTCCCTTTTGGAATACAAAACAAGGTAAATTAAATGATGCCATTAAAAATACTACTTAGCCTGCAAAAAATAAGCCCTCATATGGCTATGTGAACGTAAAATTAAAAGTTATGGCTATTGTAACGTGGGGAGGAAAAAAACACAAATGGGCCTGGAACTTAGGGGTTAAAAACCCACTTTTTCCAGGAAGTCATGACATAACTTGTCATAACATCTCCTTCCTAGCTTCCAAACATGCAGATAAACTCTCCCATCCAGCATCAATTGATTACTCATTCTCCCATCATTCATATCTACTGTAAGGGTACTCTTAAACTAACGTTATTCTTTTCTGGCATAGAGTTCCGTCGCCAGGGCTCTATGCCGGAAAAAAACGCTTCAGTCACATCCCCATGCATTCTGAATGGAAAGAAATCCGTTCAGGTTGCATTAGGATGTCATCCGTTCAGTCTTTTTGACATTTCAGGACGGAGATAATACCGCAGCATGTGGCGGTATTATTTCTGTCCAAAATTCCAGAACACATGCCGGCTCTGGCATTTTTTCCCCATTGGAATCTATTAGTGCCGGAATTCAAAATACCGCATGCGCAGACTGGTAAAAATGTGAAAAAAAAATATTACAGATTATGACAAGTGGAGATATGGATCTGTTCTTGCAATGCATTTGTAAGACGGATCCTTAGCCGGATCCATCTTCAAATGCTTTCAGTTTGCATGCAGATTGGCGGATCCGGCAGGCAGTTCCGGCGACAGAACTGCTTGCTGGATCACTCTGCCGCAAGTGTGAAAGTACCCTAAGCTTATATGGGCAGTCTCTCTTTAGTTTGCACATCCAGTTTTCACTGTGCTTACATAGGTCTAGTCTCACTATAAAATATGCGGTTCAAGCAAATAAGTTGTAGATATATTAAATGTTAAAATATACACCAGTGAAGATACTAGTGTAATATAAATACAAGCAGGTATATCATTTCAATAAACACATGCTAGACATACATAAAACAGATTATTACAAACATGAATATTATGAGTAATCTGGTTTCACAACAATGATGACCTATCCTCGGGATCAGTCATCAATATCAGATTGGTAGCTGCCCGACTCCCAGCACATCCACCGATCAGCCGTTTGATGGGGCCGCAGGCAGCGCTGCGTCCTTTCAATGTTTGCCTGCATTGTGATGGCGATACAGAGTACAGTAATTACGTGTTGTCCCATTCACTTGAACGCGAGAGGAAGCTGTAATTACACTGCACCACCGCTACAATGCAGACGGGAAGCGGGTAAACCCTGATATTTATGACCTTTCCTGAGGATAAGTTATCAATATCAAGATTCGTACAATCTCACTGCACTAAAGCTCTTTAAAAGCTATTTATTATGCTGCATTTCCTACTTATTCATGAATGTATGGCAGAGCCTGGGCGGTGTTCAACAATAAATGCGGTTTTATGATTACATACAGATAATCCAAGTGCTCATTTAAAAATAGACACAGCGTTCCCTGCTAGGACTAATAATATCAGGCTATCATTCAATGTGTTCTGAAATGTTACCGGCTAGTGTATGTAAAGGGAAAGCAACAACCCAAAAAAAAAAAAAGCAAACATGCTTTGTCAGCTGAAAGGCTAGCTGTGGCCTGTGATTGCAAGAGCATGCAAATATATTCTCAGTGGGATAAAGGCTTTGAAGTTGCCCAAATGTTGGTAACAATGTTTGAAATTCTAACAGACAACCTTAGTTCCTTGCTCTTTCAGGCATGAGTTGCTTACTTTGTCAAGCATATCAAAATTATGCAGGAAGAATGTGAAGAAAAGAATAAGAGAATATAGAACTTCTAGAGTAAATATACAAATGGTAGACAAACGTAGTTTAAATTTGATAAAAATACATATACAGGAAAAATACTTATACAGGCTACATACTGGCTTAATAGCTGTGCTGACATTAAAGAGGGCAAGGAAATGGCAGTGGGAGTGCATCGGAGCTCAATTTGCTATCAACAGTTATACTTGAAGGATGACGAATCAGAAGAAAAGGGAAATAAAGCATTGTGCGAAAGACTGATTTACATTACCATTTTGCTGAAGCTCAATATGATACAGACAGGAACTACCATCCAGAATCCTTTGGAATGCATATGAGTCTGTCAAGACTGAATCATAAAGAGGCAACTTTTTTTTTCCCCAATTCTGAGCTTGTTATTCCATAGAAGTATTGTGTTACATCTACTATATATAAATATCGAGATCCACAAACCTTAGAGATCATAAAATGAGCAGGCCAGGCTGCTTAAAGCATACATGAAACATAAAAACGTCATAGTGCTCTTGGATCCTCATGTACCAAACCTCGGTGGTGTCTTTTCCATCAAGCAGACACCTGCTTACTTCAAGCTACTAATAGGAAGATGTTATCAATGTCTGCCACGTTATAGATATAGCAGAGCTGCAGCTCAGTCACGGTTATAATTTCTACAAGCCTGATAGCTCACATTAAACTTTCCCTTCTTCCTCTCTCAATTATTAGTACACTTATATGGTTATACTGCTCTTACATAGCACAGACTGCTTGCTTGAATTAGTGCCAATGCTGCTGTAATCACAGGGCTTTATTAACATTTACATTTATTATGTTCCCTCTACAGACACACAAATACTTTGTAATCCCATCAGTAAGATATCCAGGGTTTATCTATCTAATCTATCTATCTATCTATCTATCTATCTATCTCTGACCCCAGCAGGGAGCTAATAACTGCAGTGATTCAAATCTCCTCCTATTGTGCCACATAATAAAATGAATTGATTGTACCACTTGCAGGTAAATTAAGTGAATAACCAATAAACAGTCCTCCATGTTTTTTAAAGATTTTTTAAATGGACAACTGTAGATATGCTTTAAGAGAAATACATAACATACATACTACCTCCATATGGATATAGAGTATGTTCTCTAGCCTCGATGTTTTAGATACTTTCTTACTATGGCCTCTGTATAGAGTATTGACTACATATGTATCCACAGCTGAATGCTGTTACCTCAGTATAAATAGTAGGAGTAAGGGGTATTCCAGGTGGAAGACGGTACACTATGTCCACTGGATAGGGGATAATGATTACACCTGAGGAGGTCTGACTGCTGGGACCTCCACCTATTAGGAAAATAGGGGACCTGTGCCCTCTGTAGGAATGGAGTGGCAGGTCATGCATGCAAACAAGTTAGTTAGTTAGGTTACAGGTTAGTTTTACAGCGAACATCATAAAAACAAAACCTATAAAACTATGACAGAATTGCAATTTTTTTTTCCAGTGCCACCCCATTTGGAATTTTTTTTCCAGTTTCCCTCTACATCAGGGGTGGGGAACCTCTGGCCCAAAAGCCGCATACGGCCCCCAGGATCAATTCATGTGGCCCCTTGCCAGAACATATAGTTAAAGCCGTCATTAGCATGCGGGAGGCAAGGGAGGTGCGAACAGAACTGCACTAGCTGTCCTCACCTTCCCTGGTCTTCTTCCAGCCCTGCTCTGTGTCCTGACACATACAGCATACGGACATAGATGCGCACTATGACCTGATGCTGTGTGCTGTCAGGTCACAGTACAGCGCAGTGGGAAGAAGACATGAGAGGGTAAGTGAATCTGCCAAGTCGCAGTGCCGTCCGAAGCTGAAGAGATAAGTTTATTCATGTTTTTAATCGTCTGATCTGAGGTCTGATTGGATGCTGGGGGGGGTCTGATAGGGGCTGATCTAAAGGGTAATTGAGGGTGGGAAAAGTCTGATCTGAGGCTTGGGGTCTGAACTGAGGCTGGGGAAGGTCTGATGATGGTCTGATCTGAGGCTGGGGGAGGTCTGATGATGGTCTGATCTGAGGCTGGGGGGTCTAATAGGGGCTGATCTGAGGCTAGGGAGAGTCTGATGGGGGTGTGGTAAGAGGTTGGGAGGTCTGATGGTGTGATCTGAGGCTGGGGGGTCTGATCTGACGCTGGGGGGTCTGATGGGAGTCTAAAAATTAGACTTCTGTGTTTGGTCAAAATGGTGCCTGTATTATATGTAATATATATAGTGCCAGTGCCATTTTGTGCTGCAAAAATACAGCGCTCTGGATTTTTTTTATTGAAACGCAATTTCTGTAATTTACACCTAAGTCAGTTATATGTTTGACCAAATATAGCAGAAAAAAAAGTTGAGAATTTTGTATAACCCGCAAACGATGTTACAAATACCAAATGGCCCTCAGCAGCAAAAAGGTTCCCCACCCCTGCTCTACATCGTATGCAATATAAAAGGGTGCCATTAATAAGGACAACTTGTCCGCAAAAAAAACAAAAAACTAAATAGATTATGTACCTGTTATTTACAGGTACTTTCTGTTTGTTCCAAATGACACTTTTTAAGAGGACCTGTCACCACAAAATGCAGTGCAATCGGAAAGCACCATGTTTTAGAGTAGGAGAAGCTGAGTGGGCACACCCTTAAACTAATACTTTGTTGAAGCACCTTTTGATTTTGTTACAGCACTCAGTCTTTTTGGGTATGAGTCTATCAGCATGGCACATTTTGACTTGGCAAGATCTGTCCACTCTTCTTTGCATAAACACTCCAAATGTGTGCACAGCCCTCTTCAGATCACCCCACAGATTTTCAATCGGATTCAGGTCTGGGCTCTTGCTGGGCCATTCCAAAACTTTAATCTTCTTCTGGGGAAGCCATTCCTTTGTTGATTTGGATGTAAGCTTTGGGTCGTTTAATGCTGAAGGATGAAATTCCTCTTCATGTTTAGCTTTCTAGCACAAGCCTGAAGGTTTTGTGCCAATATTAACTGGTATTTGGAACTGTTCATAATTCCCTCTATCTTCACGAAGGCCCAGTTCTAGCTGAAGAAAAACAGCCCCAAAGCATGATGCTGCCACCACCATGCTTCACTGTGGGTTTGGTGTTCTTTTGGTGATGTGCAGTGTTGTTTTTGCACCAAACATATCTTTTAATAATATTGCCAAAAGGTTCAACCTTTGTTTCATCAGACCGTAACCCTTTTTCCCACATGCTTTTGGGAGACTTCAGATGTGTTTTTGCAAAATGTACCCTGGCTTGGATGTTTTTCTTCGTAATAAAAGGCTTTTGTCTTGCCACTCTACCCATAGCCCAGACATATAAAGATTACGGGAGATTGTTGTCACATGTACCACACAGCCAGTACTTGCCAGATATTCCTGCAGCTCCGTTAATGTTGCTGTAGGCCTCTTGGTAGCCTCCCAGACCAGTTTTCTTCTCGTTTTTTCATCAATTTTGGAGGGACGTCCTGTTCTTGGCAATATCACTGTTGTGCCATATTTTCTCCACTTGATGATGACTGTCTTCACTGTGTTCCATGGTATATCTAATGCCTTGGAAATTCTTTTGTACCCTTCTCCTGACTGATACCTTTTAACAATGAGATCCGTCTTATGCTTTGGAAGCTCTCTGTGGACCATGGCTTTTGCTGTGGGATGCGACTAAGAAAATTTCAGGAAAGACCAACTAGAGATGATGAGCTTTATTTGGGGTTAATCAGAGGCACTATAAATGATGGCAGGTGTATGCTGACTCCTTTTTAACATGATTTTGAATGTGATTGCTTAATTCTGAACACAGCTACTCCACCTAAAAGATTTCAATTTTTTTTTAAATTGAGTGGTACAGTTTAAAGGTCACATTAAAGGTGGAAAAAGTTCTGAAATAATTTATCTTTGTCTCATTTTTTTTACAGCACAGAAACCTGACATTTTAACAGGGGTGTGTAGACTTTTTATATCCACTGTATAATACCAAGAAGTCATACGCACCCCAAAATGGTACCAATCAAACTGCCATCTCATCTAGCAAAAAATTAGCCCCTACCTAAGACAATCACCGAAAAGTAAAAAAAAATATGGCTCTCAGAACATGGCAACACAAAAACACGATTTAATTATTTTCAAAAATGCTTTTACGGATTAAAACTTAACAAAAGTAAAAAAATCTACATATTAGGTATTGCCACGTCCATACCAACTGGCTCTATAAAAATATCGCTTGATTTACAGGTGAACGCTGTAAAAATATATAACTTAAAACAGTGCAACAGTATAACAGCCATGTTTTTTTGTCACCTCGCCTTACTAAATGTGTAATATCGAGTGATTAGAAAGTCATACAGTATGTACCTCAAAAATGGTACCAATTAAAATGTCACCTCTAACATAATACAATCACCTGAAAAATAAAAAGCCAATGGCGCCCGTAAATCAATCCATCAAAATCTGCAAAAGCCATGTGGCGCTCCTTCCCTTCTGAGTCCTGCCATGTGCCCCTACAGCAGTTTACCACAATATATGTGGTGTTGTCGTATTCAGGGGAAAATGGGTAACAAATTATGGGGTTATTTTTCTCCTGTTACCCCTTGTAAAAATGATACACAAACCCTCATATATGTATGTAATTGGTAGTGGTGTATACTGAGACAAAATATAAAAAATGTCAATAGGAATGTTTAAAAAGATGGTGAGAGGGCACTCTTGTATTTGGAGTTTGTTGCTATTTTATTAAATATAAATAAAAACAATCAGAATATTTGGAATATTCAGAATATAAATATACAAATCAGTAGAGAAATACACACAATAATACACACAATAAATTTCTCCTGTAGAGGTTACTATCTAAAAATTATTAAAATTCATTGTGAATAGTTCATCTTGGTTATTATTCAATATTCACTTAGTTTTTAGATGAAAAACACACTTCCTGGTTTTCTTGTGTGTGCTCTGAAGGTGATTTGACCATAGGATGTTATTAGATGGTAAATGACTTGTAATTTTGTATATTGTAAGTAAAGTCCTGTATGGTCAAATACCTTGTATTTAGAGCAGCAAGTTGTGGTGAAAATAATAGTTTGATAGAGTTCCTGGAGTGCCACAGTAATATTTGTTTGGTGGACAACCCCCAGTATTCAGTTGAATTGTTTTAACTCAGTATTGCAGATTGTTAATAACAGAGCATAACAGTCTCACTGCAGGTTTAAGTCAAATGCCACACTGGCTACATTACCAGTCCTGCTGCGATGTGTGGCTGCGTCTCCTGGTTCTTTTCCAGTATCGTGAGCTCTGGTAGCGTTCCTGCGATGTGACAACAGTATACCGCTGTCTCTGTGGGGTATCCACGTTGTGAGAATCTCTCGTAGGACGTTCCTGTGGATGCTGCTCGCTGTGCGCTGGATTCTCCTGTGTAGGACTGATACCGGTTCTCCAATTGTGGAGAGTGACTGTGGCGCTGGACTCGATGTCGCTTCTTATCAGTAGTGCCAGTTTTCTAGTCAGGAAGCTGGCGTATACATGGTTGGCAGTGACGTGCTTTAGTGATGCCAGCTGCATGCTTAGAGGTAGTTCGTGTAGCGACGCCATTCAGGTGATCTATACTCATTTACTATGCTGTTAGGAATTATTCTATAAGTCCATGTGCACATGCTCAGCTCCCAGTGATGATATGCAGCCGCTGCATATCATCACTGGGAGCTGAGCACAGTGACACATGGACTTATAGGATAATTCCTAACAGCATAGGAAGAGTTAAATGAAGAACCTCAGAAACTCAATCCTAATGGTGACGTCACTACATACGTCACCCACACATTAAACACCATTTCTCTATAAAAAGACCATTTTGGGCAAAGCTGGCATCCACTGAAGAAGGGACCGCTAGTCCCGAAACGCGTATGGGTAGTATGCCAGCTTCCTGCACATGAAAAGAAATACTGAGCGCTCAGTGAAATAAGTGGAAACCGAGACATCGGCTCCACGTGGCACGCCACTCCTACAATTGGAGAACCGGTATCAGTCCTACACAGGAGAATCGCGCGACGAGGAGCAGCATCCACAGGAACGTCCTACAGAGAGATTCTCACAACGTGGATACCCCACAGAGACAGCGGTATACTTTGTCACATCGCAGGGAACGCTTACCAGAACCCACGATACTGAAAAAGAACCAGGAGACGCAGCCACACATCGCAGCAGGACTGGTAATGTAGCCAGTGTGGCATCTGACTTAAACCTGCAATTGAGACTGTTATGCTCTGTTATTAACAATCTGCAATACTTGAATTAAAAACAATTCAACTGAATACTGGGGTTGTCCACCAAACAAATATTACTGTGGCACTCCAGGAACTCTATCAAACTATTATTTTCACCACAACTTGCTGCTCTAAATACAAGGTATTTGACCATACAGGACTTTACTTACACTATACAAAATTACAAGTCATTTACCATCTAATAACATCCTATGGTCAAATCTCCTTCAGAGCACTACAAGAAAACCAGGAAGTGTGTTTTTCATCTAAAAACTAAGTGAATATTGAAGATAACCAAGATGAACTATTCACAATGAATTTTAATAATTTTTAGATAGTAACCTCTACAGGAGAAATTTATTGTGTGTATTATTGTGTGTATTTCTCTACTGATTTGTATATTTATATTCTGAATATTCCAAATATTCTGATTGTTTTTATTTATATTTAATAAAATAGCAACAAACTCCAAATACAAGAGTGCCCTCTCACCATCTTTTTAAACATTCCAATTGACATTTTTTAGGCAAGGGTGTAGCCTAGTGAGAGTGAGCACCTACTCCATAATATCTGAAGGGAGAGCCATTGAAAATATCTGCTACTTTTGTAACCAAAATATAAAAAATCCCTGCATCCTTAAGGCTCATATTGGCATAAAGGGTTAAGTATGTGTAAAAATGTTTTCAGAATTCTGATTGTTTTCTTCATGCGTATGTCCTTTATTCTTCAAGGAGAAACTAACAGAAAAAAAAAAGGTAGGAAAAGTTTCTGTAAGGAAAAAAGAAATAACTCAATCTAACTCAATCTCAATCTTACGCAGCAGAGGTAAAAATACTAATTAATTAATGAGCTTTTCCATTGCTGCTGTTTGCTGTCTTTGCTTTAGGTCAAGAAAATCCTAGGAATGGGAAATCTGCACAAGTCTAGGGTTTCCTCTAGAGTCCTCATTGTAGGAAATGCACAGTGTTTAAAATGGACTCCTGGGGTTTATAAAGGGACAAAAACAAATGTAAGAAAGAAAGAAGAAATGGGTATAATATGTGACTGTACAAACATGATAAAGCAGATTCTACAAACTCTACTACAAACTATTGAATATATATATATATATATATATATATATATATATATATATATATATTTCAATTTTATTTATTTTTTACAGCGTAGGGGGAGGGGTATCAATTTTCAGTTTCCCTGCCACGATAGGTGTTTCACAATCAAGGATCACTGTGTAGCACTGCAGCCATAAAAAAGAATTGCTGTTACCCCGACCCCAGAATCGCAAAAAATCCAACCCTGCGGTCGTAACACACTTGCAAGTTGCATTGTGACCCAATTAATTTCTATGACTGCACCGCTATGCTGCAATCTTCGGTTGCACAGCACCTGTTATGCCCAAGATTTCTATGTAGCCCTAGCCTTAAAGAAGAGATATGACTACAAAAGGATGATAGGAATATTACAGGGCATGGAGATATCCTCTTGCAGACTGAGTAAATATCTTTAGGGAAACAAGTTTAAAATACATATGTTAGGCTGCGCTGGGAACTCCAGCAGTCACTTCCAGAGGAGGAACAGACATCCGGAGTTCACCATATCTGGCAAAGCCGAATTCCACCGCATACCGCTGGATCCCTATTCACTGTAATAGGATCTGGTGGTAATCTGTCCTCTTTCAGACATATATGTCGACTTTTGGCTGGACAAAAAATGTTGCTTGTAGCATTTTTTGTCCGGGTAAAAGCCAGCATGTACGCCAGATACAGTGACCGGATTACAGTGCCAGAGTTCACGCAGATGTGAACCCGGCTTTATACATTCTGTAGGCTGTGGTCTCATTTACAGAAAGCCGTTAAATTATAGTAAAAATAGCCTGCAGCCAGGAATTTGATGCTTCATTGTGCTGGCAGCATAATTAAGTGTGATGAATCATTAGATCTCTTTTATCTATATGTATCACTACACTACATATAAACAATGGTAGAAAAGCTTTTTTGGAACCCAAAGAACCCTGCAAATTTCTGCACCCTCCGTCACAGTATGTCACTTTGCCTGGTATATGTCGAATGGCTAAGTGACTTCGCTTCTGAGTTTTAAATTTTTGTCCAATCGTCGGCTGAAAAATCTTTGCTCAAAGAAAGGTTGATGTACATGAAAAATCTTTCTTTAAATAAATGTTCCCAGAAATATCGTTCATCTTTCGCCTGGTGTCATTAAACATGTATTTCCATCTTCGAAGACTGTAATCCCCAATATGGACTAAAATATGATCACCCAACAGTCTACTGTTAAATTCTGGACAAACTTGTTCTATTTGTGTTGTCAATGATGAAAGATCACAGCAATCATCAGCAATGTACATAAATGGGGCACTACAGGTTGCGCAAAATGTATAAATGTCCTATATAAGCCCTGTGAACGGCTATGCTTTAGTTGACAGGTATAGTTGTGGTTAACCACAGTGTCACAAGACTTCTGGATGTAAAGGAATATTTCCTGTTCGCATTCTACATTTCTGACCCTTCAGTGTTAAAGAAAACCACATTTCAGAATAGAACAAAAGCTTTAACATATCAAAACCTCAAACCTCCCTCATATTTCCTCATTAGTCTGAGACCTTATCTATGTCCATCCGCACAAGTTCATCAAGTAGACTTATATGTGTCAAGAATCTGTTCTATTCTTAAAGGGGTCATCCCATGAAACATATTTTACAGCTTTCAAACCAGCACCTGGCTCTGAAAACCTTTGTAAATGTATGTTATTAAAAATGTTGTACAGCCACGGAGTTATTCAATGAAATCTAGCTGTATAGTGCCACCTGCTGTTTGTTCTTTCTAATTTCTCTGTCTACTTCACTGAGGTGGATGCACATCCTCAGTTCCATCCTTCAACTTCCGTCACCTGTAGCAGACGGGAAATACTCCATGAGAAAGGACACACTCCTTGAGCTGCCAGCTTGAAATACATCTAGCAGAGCAATTGGAGCAATGAATAGGGAGATCTCTGGATCCATGTAAGGTACAATTATGGTTCTAGCTTTGTTAGAAACAGGTTGTCATGTATAATACGATGTATTAGTTTCATTGTTTGCGTTAATCATGGGATTATCCCTTTAAGCGAATTGTTTCTTACTTTAGGTAAGAAATGTGGTTGCTGTTGATATATTCCCTATACTCTTAAACACAGTTATGTCAACCTTATCTCACAACATTCATACAAATGTAGTAGTAAACAAAAATGTCATTTTTCAAGCCTCTTTGGCATATGTGCAGTGAGCCCAGGAGGGGGAAGTGTGAGAGGAAGAGAATTGTTGTGGCAATGATGGCAGTGGTAGCTCTCATTCCTCCCTCTGGTGATCCCTGGGCTTCGAGTGCTGAACTTTTGGGGTTTCCTGTCTGGTAGTGGTTGGGGTTCCCTTGATGTTAGATAGATGGTTAGGGGATACAAGGAAGTAGAGCGGGTGAAGATGGAGGGATGGCAGATGATGTCAATGAGCAGGCCTGTTTGGTTACAACAAAGTCTTTCTTTACTGAATAGATGATGGAGGTTGTAATACAAACGCAAGCAATACACACAGTGCATACCACAGAGTAGGCTTTTCTAAATAGCTAGAGTTGTTTCGGTACCAAAATTTTGATTCGGTATCGATACCATAAAAAAGTATTGCGATACTCGATACCACGCGAAAAAAAATAAAAACGCCAAAAAAATCCACGTGCATTCCACATCTTATGGAACCGCCGGCTCATAATACAACAGTCCTATCCTACTTTTTTGTGGGGACAAGGCGACTAAAAGAAAATGGCGAATCGTGCATTTTTTCTTTTTTTTTTTCTTTTACGGCGTTCACCGCATAAAAGTGGATTTTTTAATAGTTTGGACTTTTGAGATGCGGCGATATGTAATATTTTATTTATGTATTGTTTATATATTTTATATGTAAAATTGGGAAAGGGGGTGATTTATAATTAATATTTTGGTGTACTTTGTTAACTTTTTTTTTTTCTTTTACAGTTTATTTATTAACTTTAGCCCCCTTAGGGGCTAGAACCTGGGATCTTTTCATCCTATTCACCCTAATAGAGCTCTATCAGGTTGAATAGGACCTCACACTCTCCCTGCTGCCCTGCGCACAGTACACACAGCAGCAGGGAACTGACTATGGCAGCCAGGACTTCAGGAGCGTTTTGGTTGCCATGGTAACCAATCGGAGCCCCAGCATTACACTGCTGGGGCTCCGATCACTGCCACTGCCACCAATGCTTTTATTACTGGGGGGAGGGAGGAAGGGGGAGATGGGGAGGGCGCACTGGCCACCAATAATGTATTTAATACTGGGGACAGAGGGGCACACTGCCCACTAATGTTTTAATACTGGGGACAGGGGGGCCACACTGGCCACCAATGTTTTAATACAGGGAACGGGGGGGGGCGGGAGCACTGGCCACCAATGCCTACTAACGTTTCATATATAAATGCAGGCAGAAGACACATGCTGCCGACATCTTCCTGTGACAGAGAGCTGCGATCTGCGGCAATTAACCCCTCAGGTGCTACTGTATGTATAGCCAGTAGCAATGATAGTAGTAGCCCTCTCAGAGTCTCTTTCTATAGGTGCTGGCGATCTTCCCAATCGACCAAGGCGTGCAAGTCCTAGTGTGGTGTGCGCCTGAAGCAATTTACTCTACCCACATGCAGCAAAGTCCAGGTTATCTTCACTGTCCCTGCACACACACACTCCTCCAGTCTTCTACCTGTCTATTCTGCTTTCTCTCAGAGTGTGTCTCCTAGCACAGTTGCTTTTTTCTCTGGCAACTTCACACTCCACATGACTAGTGTATTCCTTGAGAAAATCTCTTTGCTTGGTTCCAGCTTATGCCATATCTAGACTCATAGCCAAGCCAGACTGTTCTGTAAGCCAGCCACACATAGCTTGAGGGGATGACCAGACTTTCTCCTGCCCATACATAGCCTTTTGGGATTACACATTGTATATGATATAGATATGGTGCCTCACAACCTGGAATTAACATGGATTGTTAGAGGATTTGCATCATTTAATTTACAGAACATGTCCACAACTTTGAAGATGTTTTTTTTTTTTTATTATAAGGCAAACAACCAATAGGACAAGATAACAGAAAAAGTCAATGTGCATAACTATTCACCCCCCTAAAGTCAATACTTAATAGAGCCGCCTTTTGCGGCAATCACAGCTCCAAGTCGCTTAGGATAAGTCTCTATGAGCGTGCCACATCTTACCACTGGGATCTTTGCCCATTCCTCCTTGCAAAACTGCTCCAGCTACTTCAAGTTGGATGGTTTGCGCTTGTGAACAGCAATCTTTAAGTCTGACCACAGATTTTCTATTGTATTGAGATCTGGGCTTTGACTAGGCCATTCCAACGCATTGACATGTTTCCCCTTAAACCACTCAAGTGTTGCTTTAGCCGTGTGTTTGGGGTCATTGTCCTGCTGGAAGGTGAACCTCCGTCCTAGCCTCAAATCACACATAGAGTGGTACAGGTTTTGCTCAAGAATATCCCTGTATTTAGCACCATCCATCCCTCAACTCTGACAGTTTCCCAGTCCCGGCTGCTGAAAAATATCCCAACAGCATGATGCTGCCACCACCATGTTTGACTGTGGGGATGGTGTTCTTTGGGTGATGTGTGCCAGACATAGCATTTTCTTTGATGGCCGAAAAGTTCACTTTTAGTCTAATCAGACCAGAGCACCTTCCTCCATACATTTTGGGAGTCTGCATCATTCCTTTTCGCAAACCTAACCCTGACTTATAGTTAACAACATTGTCCCTTACTTGTTTGGAGAGTTCCTTGGTCTTCATGGCAGTGTTAGTGATGCCTCTTGCTTAGGTGTTGCAGCCTCTGGGGCCTTTCAAAAAACGTGGTTATATGTAATGACAGATCATGTGACACTTAGATTGCAAACAGGTGGACATCATTTCACTAGTGTGAAAGTATGTGACTTCTAAAGATAATTGGGCTTCCTAACAAAGGGGGCGAATACATACGCACATGCCAATTTTCTGTTTTCTATTTCTAAACAATAGTTTTATTTATATATTTTTCTCATTTTACTTCACCAACTTAGACTATTGTGTTCTGATCCCTCACATAAGATTCAGATTAACAAAACATTGAATTTAAGGCTGTAATGTAACAAAACACAAATAAAGTCAAGGGGGTGAATACTTTTGCAAGGCACTGTATGTTTTTAATCAGCAGGGTCAACCATACCAGGCATTATGGCTGGGTTAACAGAGTCAATACTGCTAACAGATGCCTTTTAATATGTTAAAAGGGTTCTGTCATCAGGATTATGGTTATTAAACTGGCTGGTTTTAGACATGTGCTAATGTCAGCTGAAGCTAACAGTCTGTGTCCTTTCTTTCTATGTGCCTTTGTTTTTGTGAGAAACTTATTTTATTCAAATAAACCTCTAGGAGCAAATGGGGGTGTTGCCCCTACTACTAGAGGCTCTGTTCTTCCTCCTCTGGATAGGTCATCAGCATCTGACCAGGGGATCATTCACTTCAATGTGGCTTAGCCACGCCGAGGCCAGTGATAGTCACTGGGTCTGCGGGAAACAGTGAGAATGGCGTGGCACTACTCCCAGCGCTGCTGCCTTCTCATACAACTGATCGGCAGGGGTCCTATGTGTCAGACCCCTGCAGATCAGATGCTGATGAACTATCCAGAGGATATATTATCAGAAGGAAAAAGCTACAGAACCCCTTTAAGTCTAGACTCATCCGCAGATTAACATAAACCTAATTAAAACAATCTGTCTCCCTTTTTATGCAAACATTTTAATAAAATTCCTGAAAAGTTTAACAAGCAATATACAAACAAAAATGTCTTGACTAAACAGGAACTGGAAGACATGTCTGAATGGCTGTCTTGGCTCAGTTGTGTTACATTAAGACTGTTCAATGCCTCCCAGCAATCATCACCTCAGTACATTGCCAGTAAATATCACTGGATAAATTCTGCCTACTGTGTGCTCCTGCTTCATCCTTGAGCAACACATTATGCCGTGTTTCCACCCTAGGCCCTGATAACATAATAACATATGAAAACCCATTACAACAACAGACACACAGAATGTGAGGAAGAAATAAAGATTAATTGGCCCATTTCATTTGTCCAATAATTTGTTTTCTTCCTGTTTAATGACTCTTTTCAATTTAATCTGAGACAAACTATATCCCATGGTGATGTATATTACTTACATAAAATTGCATGATCACACAATACAAGGATAGTAGCATCACATAAAGACATATACATCCTTATTAAAATGGCTGCCGTTAAAGTTTATATAAAACTTTTTTGTCATGTATTACGAGTCTGAAAATAAATGAAGGAATAAAGATTGTAGTGTGAAATGTAGTGCAACTTTATTTATTCAAGGTAACCAGTAGCATTTTTTTCCCATGATAAGGGTGTCCTTTGGTTTAATGCTGGGCAACCCCTTTAAGCTCTTCTTTGGTTAAAGAAAACTCACTTAGGCTACATGCACACAACCATATGTATTATGCAGTACGCAAACCGCAGATTCACAAAATACGGATACTGGCAATGTGCATACTGCATTTGCCTAATAGAACTGCGTATTCTTGTCCGCAAAATGGACAAAAAAAGGACATGTCCTATAATTTGCAAAACGGCCATATGAATGTGGACAGCATACGGATAACATCTGTGTGCTGTCTAAATTATTTGAACAGGTCCACATGAGATCTGAAAAAAATGCGGATTGAAGGTAGGCCCTAAATGCGATCCTATGCATGAGTGCTTATATGGTATATTCGGGACCAAAATATCTAACAATTCCCTAAAATGCACATTTAATTAAAACAATCCCCCTTTTGAACAGGAATAACCTAACAATAAAGTCAGCTTGTTACAGGAAAATATCCACACCTTCCCTGCAGCCTGTCAGCAGACATAGACTGTCATGTCTGCTATTAAACATATAGAGGGGTGCCTGGTAAACAATGAAGGGGACATGAAACTTGAGCCAGTAAAGCAACTGTCCGATGGGGATGCAGGTAGTCAACATCAAAGTCCTGGAAAACCTTTTAACTTCCAATTTGCAAGTGTTGGCATATCTGCTTGCTGATCAGTTCCAGTCAGTGGACCTCCACCGATCTGATATTGCCGGCCAATCCTAAATGTAGGCCATTAATGTCCTGAAAAATCTGTTTAAAGGGGTTATCCAGGAAAAGATATTTATGACTTATCCTCTGGACATCATACATATCTGTGGGAGTGCGACACCTGGAACCCCTGCTGATCAGCTGTTAGAAGAGGCCTCGAGCACTGCATCACATCACCGTATACTGATCACATTCAAGTCAATGGGGCTGAGTTGCAATACCAAGCACTGCCACTATATGATGTACAGCGCTGTCCTTGGAAAGCTGCTGGGAGCCTGCATCGCAATGGTTCCCTGAATCAAATGATCGACGGGGATGCTGGGACTTCGACACCCGCCCAAAAGGTAATGATATTAATGGTAATGATAACTATCCTAAACAAACTTTCCTGCAAATGCTTGTTCCCAATAATCTGCCCGTCTAACTGTGCCGTCGATCACCTGATGACTGAGCGAAACACTCATTCATCGAGTGATCCTGTCAGTCATGTAGGCACACAAATTATCATTTTTTGGGCAGCAGATCATGCTGTCTAAACAATGATCGACTGCCCAGTAACAATGATTCTGTATGAGGATAAGTGATCACAATGGCAATCACTCCTCCCATACTGAGATTGACTGCTCCTTCACTGAACGAGCAGCAGACTGTCAGGAAAGAGTGCTTCCTTCCCAACAGTCGGCTGATACATCAGGACATGTAAACCCGCCCGTCATCATTATCTTTTCCAGGATAACCCTTTAATCTCTTTTACTCTTGTTCACTCAGAGCAACACAAGTCAAATCTAGCATCTTTTAAGTAGTTGATTTTTATCTTCCCCCGAAAATGCCATATTAGTTCAAGGTCATTAAAACTCTGTGGTTTGCTTACTGGAATTACTTTGTAATTATTTTTCTTGGCAACTACTGGAAACAGCGGCAAATCATTTTACTCAATTAAAGCCCTCATTTGTACTCTGTAAAATTAAACTTTTATATTGTTAGTCTGGTTATCTGGGATATTTGTTTCTTTGGAAAATGTGGAAAAACAAGAGTGATGCATGATAATGAGAGCCACACTACAGGAGAAATGCTCATACAGTGGCTAACACTCTGCTGTATAATAACATAATAACAATACAATAGCGCTATCTCCCTTCCCCTGCCCAATAAATCTTAATAACGCCCAATATCTAGGTCCACAAAAATATGAATGGGCTCATAAAGATGTTTGATACTTTCAGAAAATGCTTTAGCTTTCACTCATACATCTTACTATTATATTTATTTATTGCTTAAAATAAAAATAAATTCAGAATGGTCATTACGAGTGGGGCAGTCACAAAGTACTGACCTAGTCTTCGCAATTATACTCTCTTAGCAATATTTTGGAAGCTAAATATTTGTAGAGTTGCAGCAAGGCTTTTCTTCTCCTGGGGCAGATATTATCTATGTACCTTGGCTAAGATAAGGTGGCTTATTGGCACCCCCCTTGGCATCTATTACGCAAAGCATGTGCCCTGCCAGCCACCACTGCCCGATAGTCCTTCAACCATAGAGTGTTAACACTGTTACCTTACCAAAACAGCCTAGGGGGCTTTAACAGTTTATAGCAAAAATGCTGTGTTACTCTTAAGCCTCGCCTCAGGTAGGGCTTAATAGGAACTTTAACCCCTTAGTGACCACCAATTTTCTTTTTTTTAAATGATCACAACAGACATTTTGTCTGTGCCGTCCCTATTTTTACGTCAGCCTAGTCTAAGAGCTGTGGGTCTCCCTTGCAGCAGAAAGTGGGAGCTTGGCTCTCACATAAGATCAGCAGAAGCATCGATCCGGGCCATATAACCCCTTAGATGCCATTGTTAATAGCGACCATTACAAAGAGTGCAGACTCCCTCTGTTTCGGCACACCGTAAAAATGAACAACGCAAAACTTATAACGTAAAAACTCGGTGACAGTATTGCTATTTTGTTCATCCCCCCAGAAAGCGCTAATAAAAGTTAGTAAGTAATATCAGTAAGTTATATGTACCCCAAAATGGTCTCCATAAAAAACTACAAACTTGTCCTGCAAAAAAGTCCCTACACGGCTACATTGACGGTAAAATAAAAAAGATATAGCTTTTGGAATGCGACCAAGGAATAATGAAAAAAATCACATGGTCATGAAGTCCCAAAACATACTTCTCCCAGTTGCTATAGTAATGAAAGTGCTCTTGCGATCTTGTTGCAGGGGGACCATTTGGTCATTTGAGGGAGCCCCTTAACTCTAAATGACTGCTCTCATGCCGTGGTCAGAGTTGTCTCCACATTGAACTTCAGGCACTCGCTGGCTATAATGCCTGATCATCTCCCGAGCAGGCGCCATGTTTAAAAACCTGACATCCGTAGTACATGTATGGCAGAGAGTGGAAAGGGGTTACATTCACATACTGTTAATTTTATAACCACATCTGCTGGAAGGATTTTTCCAAGCGTCTGCTACTCTTTCTATAAAATAAAATTGTGTAACACTGATTCTGACCTTTCCCCCAAGGAATTAAAGATTCTGCCCATTGTTCTAAAACATCCCCCCTGAACCTAACTGAAACCTTTAACATACTTTGACTGTTGACTGATGACTGTTTTGATCATTTTCATAGATTTTCAGATATTTTTTGTTAGAAATGAGCATCACTATCCATTTCCACTAGAAGAACATTAATCCCACGTCATAAACAGGTAAAACATATACAAATTCTATTCAGTTATACAGTAGTAATGCTTCTTCATTACCCAATGATTTCAGGCACAATTTATGACATGGATATTCTGTAAAGACTTGGATATCTTTTTAATCTTTGATTCCTACCAGCAACATTAGCAGAAGATGCCAAGTAAAAGACATAAGTGCAAAGTCAGACAACCTAATATTCAGGAACGTCAGAGGCCAACGGTACCGCTTGGAGACACCAAATCCAGCATGATCTGAAGAGACAAGGCGCTTAGAAGAGCACTGTGATTCCTCCGTTTCAGCTATCTCTGATATGTGTATACTTTACCAAAGGTAGATAAAACAAGAAATACAGCAGCTCTGCCAATGAATAATAGAATACGGATGCACACTTCAAGTCCCATCAACAATATAAAAAGTGGAAAAAAGGCAGCATTTCAAAGTGGAAAAGATGAGAAACAGTAGATCTTTTATTCACCAATCACTGTATCTTTGCATTACTAAATCTATATTTCTACTTAATATTATTCCATAATAAAAACGTAACATTTATTTGAGTTACTGGCTAGACCAACCACAGAGTGACAAGGGCATTGGAATCAGTTTTTTTTTAAAGTGATTTTCCAGGATTTACACTGATGATCTATCCCCTGGATAGGTAGGTAATCAGTATCTGATGAATGGGGCTGACACCAGGGACCCCCACCGATCAGCTTTTTGAGAAGGCAGCACTGCTCGCAGTAGTGCCGCGGCCTTCTCTCAGCTTTTCCTAGGCTGTGATGTCACAGTTAGGCCCCTTTCACACGAGCGACAGAGCGACAAAACGCATAGCACCCGCACTGAATCCTGACCCATTCATTTTAATGGGTCTGTGTACATGAGGGTTTTTTTTTCACGCAACACTTCTGCTTTGCGTGAGAATTGCAGCATGTTCTATATTCTGCGTTTCAAGCAGCTCTGGCCCGATAGAAGTGAATGGGGCTGCGTGAAAAACGCATTGCATCCGCAAGCAAGCACGGGTGCGATGCGTTTTTCACTGATGGTTGCTAGGAGATGTTGTTTTGTAAACCTTCAGTTTTTTATCATTTGCGTGAAAAACACATCAAAACACATTGCACCCGTGCGGAAAAAACTGAACAACTGAACGCAATCGAAGGCACACCTGAATGGCTTTGCCTGCGAAATTGCACAGTTTTCACTGAACGCATCCGCAAGGCATCCCACCTAATCCGGACACGCTCGTGTGAAAGACGCCTTAATGTTCACATGGCCTAGGCGCAGCTCAGCCCCATTGAAGTGAACGGGGCTGAGCTGCGGTAACAAGCACTCCAGCTATACAGTGTACGGCGCTGTGCTTGGTGAGCAGAGAGAAGGCAGCAGCGCTCACAGGAATATCGGTGCCTTCTCAAACAGCTGATCAGCAGGGGTCTCGGGTGTATGACCCCCATCGATAAAATACTGATGACCTATCCAGAGGATAGACCATTAGTGTAAGGTCTCATGCACACGACCCTTGTTTGTTTCCACGTCCGTTCCATCCGCAAATTTTGCCCAAAAAAACGGATGACGGATCAGTTTTTATGGCAGATCCATTGTAATAATGGCTATCCTTGTCCGCAAATGTGAAAAAAATAGGACATGCTCTATTTTTTTGACGGAATGTAAACACGAACCACGGATGCGGAACAAAAGCGGTTGACCATCCGCATTTTTTGACAGACCCATTGAAATAAATTGGGAAGCATCCTATCCGTGAAAAAAAACGGACGCGGAAACATGAGGCCTAAGACTCACGGAAAACCCCTTTAACAACTGGAAAACACCTATTAAATGAGAATGGACTTTTATAACTGCACACTTCCCCTTTAAGACTTCTGCATTTCACTAGTTTTGTCTTAAGCTGATCTACCTTGTTCCGCTTGGAAAGCTGAACAGTTAATAACTGAGAAGGTCAAATAAACACTTATCAGAGAAAATATGCTAAGTTCTCTGCATGAAGAAGCGAAGGAATGTATGCATTTCAGTGTTGCTGTAGCTAAGTTCAGTAGTAATGCTAAGTACTCCCCTGATGACTTGTACTGTATTACGGCACGAGAACGAGCAGCTGGCAGAGACACAGATGAGTAGTGGCCAAGAATGCACTGAAGCAAATATTAAATTCAAATCTGAACACAGTTCACTGCCCCAATCAGAGCGGAGGAAGAAGAACATTTGTATTGTGCTTCATATGCACTGAGAGAACCACAGAATGGCTATATTAGGCATATTTCTGGCGCAGATTACGGTGCAAAGGTCCTTTGCGCCACAATCTGCGACTTTTCCCCCCAAACGGAAGGAAATGGACCAACAGGCTACATTCACCCTACCGTGGTGTTTTGTGGATATGCAAAACACGGATACCGGCCCGTGTGTGTTCCACAATTTGCGGACCGGACAAGGCCGCCGTTATCATAGAAAATGCATATTATTTTCCGCAATCGTGGACAAGAATAGGACATGCTCTATTTTTTTTTGGGGGGGGGGGGCGCAGAACGGAACTACGGATGCGGACAGCACACGGTGTGCTGTTCAAATCTTTTGTGGCACCATTGAAATTAATGGGTCTGCATCCGTTCCGTAAAATTGCGGGACGGATGCAGACTCATTCAGACGGTCATGTGAATGAGCCCTTAAAGGGAGTCTGTCGCTTCCAAAATCAGTTCTAAAGTAGGCAAACTGCTATGTGGGGTAAAAGCCCTGAAACATAAGCATACCTTTCTTGTGAAAATCCAGTCCTCCAATCCTGAGAAATCTTTTTTTTTTTTTTCTATGCAAGTAAGGTTTTCGGTGCACCATGGGCAGGACCGCTCCATTTGGTTCATGTAGCTTCACCTGTATCAATGCTACGGACTAGGACTGTCAATTAAATAAGAGGGGGAGCATTGGTGCGCTAAATGGAGTGGCGCTGCCAATACTGCACTGAAAACCTTATTTGCATAGAAAAAATAAAAGTACTGTATTTCTCAGGATTGGAGGGCTGAATTTTCACAAGAAAGGTAAAATCATGTTTCGGAGTACCTACCACACATGGCGTTATGCTTACTTGGAAACAGACTCCCTTTAAATGTACAAATTGCAAAATTTGATGAATCTTTTTTGACAAAACTACCTGCTCAGCTCTTTCTGGTTAATAACCTGCTGCCGGCATAATGCACTGCATTTTGTGGTGATAGGTTCTCTTAGGTCTATGTTCACACCTGTCTTAGGGGCTTTGTTAAGAGCCTTTATTAGCTTCATATACACTCAAGCCCTGAAGCCTTAGAAATGGCTTTGTAATTAAAGACTGACATATTTTAACCATAATCTTTTCTCATTTCTTTTAGTTTTAGCCTAATGTTTTTAATAATATAGTAATTTTTATAGTACTGCAAATAAAGTTCAGTGTGTATATATATATATATATATATATGTATATATAATGTGCATGTATTTGTATGTGCTTGACTATAGGCTTTTTCACATCCCTGTAAAAACACTTCAGCGACAGTAATCAAGAACTGAATAAATATCTGCATCATAACTTGTGACTGATCCTGCGCGATAACGTTTTCGGTTAGTGTTATCAAAGAAAAGGCATGAGAATGCAGAAGCAGAGATAACATATTAAAGCAGTAACGTACCCCTCCTATCTCACATAAATGTCTGACACGTCTCTGTTTTAGCACAGTAACTACAACCCCAATTCCAGAAAAGTTGGAACGCTGTGTAAAATGCAAAAAATGTAAATTAAAACAGAATAAAATGATTTGTAAATCTCACAGACCCATGTTTTTTCACAATAGATCATAGACCATATATCACATGTTGAAAGCGAGACATTTTACCATTTCATGAAAAAAAAATTAACTCATTTAGAACTGGATGGCAGTTGGGAAATGGCGACAGAAGGCTAGAAAAGTAAGTGGTACTAATAAAAAAGTAGCGATTTGCTACTAAGTCACCTGACATGACTGCTATTACATAACAGTGCAAGTCGTTACTTGAACGTGATTTTTCATCCCAAAATAAATGAAATGCAATAATAGAAAAAATTTCCCCCAAAGTTGTCCATAGGCTTTAATTAATTAATTAAAATAAGTTGAATGATATACATCATGGGATGGGATGAATCCCCTTGGAGAACAAAGTGATATTATTATGGTACTAACACGATTTGAATACGAGGAGTATTGTGCACTTATTAAACTATTTTAAAAAATGAATGAATATAAATTAAAAGCTATGGACACCTTTAGGGGCACATTTTTATTCTTGAATTTTACTTATCTTGAACTACAAATCATTTTTCCAGTTGTAACGAAGGTTCGCCGAAACGCGCGTCGGGGTTGACCCCATCCTGGTCCCTCACTTCCATTTTCTTACTGGTAAGTACCCTTTTGGGTTCTGCTCTAGCACGATTCATGTCATTTTCTGTTTGCCTTTTACCACTAACATTGTCTATATACAAAGACACTTGTCCTTATTATTGTTCCTTTTTTGTGGACTTTTTGAAGGCTACAGCGAGGCTTTGATATACCATACTTATAAACCAGTATAGCATTTGACTTTCTGTTATATTACCTTCTAACGATGCTAGATACATATATGTTTTTGTACGTTTTGCTATAGGGTCCAGGGTGGCGTCTATGCTCTCTTACTACCTCCTTCTATGATCTATAATTTTTAATATATGCTCAATAAAATCTTTTTGATACTTTTCTAAATACCGCTGCATGTTGCTCTTTGTTCTCTCCCTCTTTTTCTCCCTCTAATTGATCAGACTGCTGGTCATCAGCTCGATCTATAGTCCTTATCTCTTCACTGCTGACAGCTCATAAACACTCATTTAATCCAAATTATGATCAAACTGATAAGAGTTTTGAGCTTGAATGAGTGTTTATGAGCTGTAAGAGAGCTAGGAAGTGTTGCAGATCAGGCCATCAGTGAAGCTCTCTGACAGGTTTCATTAAGAAGGAGAAGCAACAATTTTTTTTAATAATTGCCAGTTGGAGAAATTATTAGTAGAATGCAATAATAAAACATTGCCCCCCAAAATTGCCTTTAAGTCTCCAGTAGTAGGAACTACTGAACAGAGAGCTGAACACTGACATAACCCCTTCAGCCCCTATGAATGGAGAATTGGAGAATGTTTTGCTCCAATGCTCCCCCTTGCCCTGAGCTGAATCGCACAAGACAAGGGCTATTTGTTTACACTCTTACACTTCTAAGCAGAGGCTTCCCCCCAGCAGTGTTCTCAGTGATGTCACCGGCACTAATGGGTGGTCTTTACTAGCACTGCCCTAACCTATTTTATGGTACAAGACTGCTGAGACCAATAATTGACTGCAGTGGTCATGTGGAGTATAGGGCACCTAAGTGCTACAGCCAAGTAACCATAGACCATCGGGGAGGACCGGCGCACAGTGCTGGAAGCGACAAGGGAATAAACTGGTGAGTATAGCCTCTATTGTTATTTTATCACAATTCCAAGTCGTGGGCAAATTTTTTAATGACCCATAATTAATCTTATAACATTTTATGCACAATTATTCTATAGACAGTGGTCAAATTTGTTTGGATACCCTTTAGGACTACTTCACGGCCCGCAAAGTCTACCAAACATGGCTGGAACCTAAAACATAAGCAGTGCTGTCCTAGTCTTCCACTGGCGTTCATATTTCAATGTGCAAGGCTACAGGTTTGTACTTTATAGGTATAATAAATCATGCACCTAGGGAACAATATGGTGGTGAAGGAAGCTGGAGATATGAAAACTATGAGGAAAAATGGTAAATATGAAGGACGCATAAGAACACATGAGAATAAAACAATGTGTATACAGCATGTGATCTATTCCACATTTCCACTCTGCCTCTCCTAACTTTTATAGCAATTCTCATTTCAGCGAGATAATATGAATAGCTGTTACGTTTTGCCCGCTGTGAAGTAACGCAGAGAATAATTATCCATCCTTTGTTGAAATGCAACTTAATATGTTTAAATCTTTTGTATTATGGTCATCTTTCTCCACAAAGCTGCAACCATGAGAAAAGGTTAAACACTTATGCATGGTATAATATTTCTTTATAGCATGGGTTCATGCTTTCACCATAAATCACTACATAGCATTGTTCTCAATTGTAAAGTTACTCTACAAAATGAACACGCCACCAGTCAAATTATATATTCCTTTTCAAGCCTTCCCATAAATCATTCTTTTAGATAAAAAGTTACTTGAGAAATCAACTGTAACAATTGAGACTAGTCATTTTCAGGTACTTACCCTCTGACAGCGTGAATGAGCCTTAGCGATGGATAGGCAGTTCGTACTCTGAGTTTGTTCTTAAGAATTAAAGCATTAACCCATTCCACATGCTTCTCTCCACCTTTCACCATGAAAGCTGGTATCCAAAGGACGCTGTCATTAAGCATGGAAAGTCTATGAACAAATTTTGCCCGGTCGCTTTCATTGCGAAATCCCCCGAATGCTCTCTGTACCACAGATGGGTTCATGGTTATGAAGTCTGATTTGGTTCCAACATCGGCAGCAAATTCGACTACAGGAGCTAAATTGCACCTATATGAATAAAAACACAGGAATGAACACGACATTGTACAAATCACACTTTTGTCAGCAGTAAGTGACTTCATACACAAACATGTTGTCCGCTTGATTGTATTAGCACCAGAAAAAAAAAGAAGTACCTAAAAATCCCACAGGGAACTATTATCCTGCTGAGCAATTCCGTTTTGGCCTGTTGAATAGGTGAGGTAGGTGGGGCCTATCCAAAGGGGTCGGTCTTGAAGGGCATCTATCAGCAGATTTGTAGCTATGAAACTGTCTGACCTGTTACATGTGCACATGGCAACTGAAAGCATCTGTGTTGGCGCCATGTTCATATGTGCCCCCATTGCTGACAAAAATAAAGTTTTTAATATATGCAAATGAGCCTCTGGGAGCAATGGGGGCGTTGCCATTACACCTAGATGCTCTATTCCCTCTGCAACTGCCGCACCCTCTTCACTTTGACAGGGCCAGGCGTGATCACGTTTACACACTTAGGCCTCTTTCACACGGGAGTCATGTTTGACGCCCGGATAAGAAGCGGGTGCGTTTCGGGAAAATGCACTCGCGTGAGAAAAATCGGCATGTTTGGTAGCCAGTCCTGAAGCCGGACTTCATCACTGAAGTCCGGTTTCGGGTTGAGTATTCTGTATATTTTCCCTTATAACATGGGTCACATTGTCCAATCACCTGCTTCCAGTGATGTCACGGAAGGTCCTTTACCCCCCAGCTGAAGACAGAACAGGAGACCGACTGCTACGCGATCAATTGGAGGAAGTGAGTTAATTATTTTTTTTATTATTCTATCTATTGCCCTTTTTACTTAGCATTCTGTATTTAGAATGCTATTATTTTCCTTTATAACCATGTTATAAGGGAAAATAATAAAGATTGGGTCCCCATCCCGATCGTCTCCTAGCAACCATGCGGGAAAATAGCACCACATCCGCACTTGCTTGCGGATGCTTGCAATTTTCCCGCAGCCACATTCACTTCTATGGGGCCTGCGTTGCGTACAAAACGCAGAATATAGAAGATGCTGGGATTTTCACGCAATGCTAAAGTGATGCGGGAAAATCACCACTCATGTACACAGCCCCATAGAAATGAATGGGCCCGGATTCAGTGCGGGTGCACATAACGCATTGCACCCGCGCTGAAATCACGCCCGTGTGAAAGGGGCCTTAGGGTCACGTACGTGAATATGCGGAACGGGTGCGGACCCATTCATTCTCTATGGGGCAGGAATGGATGCGGATAGCGCGCCCTCAAACTTCTGGTCCGTAGCTCCGGAAAAAAATATGTCCTATTCTTGTCTGCAATTGCGACCAAGAATAGGCAGTTCTATGGGGGTGCCGGCCAGGTGTATTGCAAATCCGAAATACACTACGGACGTGTGAATGGACCCTTAACCATGTATCCCCTTAAAAAGGTGCAAAAATTATGCACACAACGGAATGGGGAGAAAAGTTATGGATTTGACAGATATATACTTAAAAAACTAAAATGTATCTAGTTAGGAATGAGGGTAAATGTCCCAGTCTTGAATTGGTTAAGGAGGTCACCTTGTAAAGGCGAAGAGACCCAATGCAAAGTGAATGAGATTTCTTAATCTCTCCCCCCTTCCCCTCACAAATAATGGACACTATATAATAGGATATATAGACAATTTATGGGCATACATGCTCACATCAGTGCCTTTTCATTAATCTAATTGTCTTTATTTCATTAGTAACTAATGCATGTCCATCCAATACTGAACCTTATGGTCTGTAGACTAATAATCTCATTCCCTTAATAAGGTTTACATATTAGAACAGGTAATCTATCGGTCTGACTTTTAGTCGCCACAATATTTCAAACTTGTAACATTTTGTAACTTTTAACTTAATTGAGTAATAAAATTTGAACGCAATAAATGAAGCATAAAAAAGCAGTTAAAACAGATTGAATCGAGCCGTTTATGTGCTACCGTTAATTGATAATTTACAGTGTGTTACAAAATGCATAACCTTGCTACTAATTAAAATGCATGGAACATGCAAATGGCATGATATGTTTCATAATAGGCAAACATAAGCTATTCGGTGAGATTTGAAAGAATCCATGTACGTCACTCCATGTATTATAAAGAATATTGGGTGATTAAAGGAGCACACGCATAGCACTGTAAGGCTTAGTTCACACTTCAGGAAAAGGTACATGTATTGGTTTTCTCTTATTTATTGTTGAAAAAAGAGACATTTTTGCAATCTCTTGGTTCAAAATGGTTTCCACTAAAATCAGGGAGTCTGGTTAGTTAGACGTCCATTTCCCTCCAACTTTTTGTGGCAGAAGGCAAAGGGAACAGACAGAAACCATGTACATATGTGAACTTGCACCAAGTGGAACTATTAGGGTACCTTCACACTGGCGTTTTTGTTTTCCGGCATAGAGTTCCATCGTCGCTTCAAAAAACGCTTCAGTTAAGATAATACAACTGCATGCATCCGTTTGAACGGATACGCTTGTATTAACTTTAACTATTTTTTAACATTGTCAAAACAGATCCGTTTTGAACTCCATTGAAAGTCAATGGAGGACGGATCTGTTTTCTATTGTGGCAGAATGTGCCAGAGAAAACTGATCCGTCCCCATTGACTTAAATTGGGGGTCATGACATTTTGCTCTGCATCCCAGGACGGAAAGAAAACCGCAGCATGCTGCGGTATTTTGTCCGTTCAAAAAACGTTCACATACTGAACGGAAGACATCCTGATGCATACTGAACAGATTTCTCTCCATTCAGAATAAATGGGGATAATCCTGATCATTTTTTTTCCGGAAAGGAAATACACCAGTGTGAAGGTACCCTTACTGTGGAAAATCAAGATTTCTTCAAGATTTTCCAAAAATAGTTTTAAAGTAACTTGAATGAAGCCAAATAGTACAGTTAAAAGACTCTAATATGAAACTTAGAAAATTTTATTATTTATGTGCCTCATTTTTTCTTCTGTTAATCAAAATAGCATTACGCTCATAAGAGGAAATTTTAAAAGACTCCAAAGGCAAAGCTGTTCAGAACAGCTGTTTTTGCTGAAAGGGGTTGTCCAAACCCTAAGCTAAAATAAATTATGGGCCAAAATGTGTTCAACATAAATAAAGATAACCACTGACTTGATACCTATTACTACGTTCCTTCCAGCACTAAGGATACTATTCTCTCTTGTTTCAGTCCCCTGTGGACTGGAAGTGAGATGTTCCATCCATCATCATGTGCACCACTGCAACCACTCAGCCTCAACAATCCGTTGCTGCAGCTGTGACAATGGACAAGACATCACACTTCCAGTTAACACTGGCCAAACCAACAGATTTTGGCAGGACTGGATGTCCATGTCATGAACTTTACTCTGATGGAAAATGTTGGAGCTAATAAGTATTGACTTGCTGGATTTCAACAAGCCTGATCCTTTTCTTGGGAAATAAACCTGCCACTAGAGATATATGGCAACGACATTCTCACCTCACCCTATTCAGAACACAAACTCACTCGGATGAGCCAAAGGGTCATGTGTATCGGTTGTTGGGATGGATAGTGTATGACCAGTCTTATATATTTCTTGTTTGCAGACCTGGCCACCTCTCCGTTCACTGCTATGGGACTGCTGGTAAGAGCCGAGCCAGTGCTTAGCTATTTTTGTAAGTCCTATAGCAGTGAACGGAGGGTGGCCATGCATGCATGCCTGCTCTCCCTTCACTTCTTAGTCCCGGTTCTAGCGATAGGAGTGGGTCTCAGAGGTGGAAACCATGCCTATCTGCCATTTTATGGCATATGCTAGCAATATGCCATATGTACTAGAGAGTGAATCTGGATCGCACATCCTCAACACTATGCTTTTGATGTAACGACTGTCTCAGCATAATTACGTGGCGTATCCGCACAATTTGTAATACATTGTATGCTGTGCATAAGAGGCATTAGTTTACAGTTTGATCAAAGAGCATAAGCCCACTTTCCACGACAAGGAAGCCTCTGCAAGTGGGAAACTACTCTAACCTATAAATGGCGCAGACGTGCGCGGCGACCACCGGCGCCCCAGCAGCAGACAGCGGGACCCAGGTGCCACACAGTAACCCCACTGTGCAGCAAAGCCTCCTTGGCTCTGGGACCCACCGCCCCGCCAGCACAGCGCTGAGGCAGCAATGGCAGACACGCAGTACTGCACCATGTGAACGAGTGCAAAGAGCTCACCCAGTCACGACCCTCAGGAAATGCAATGAAATATGCCATATGTGTTGTAATGGGAAAACCTCTATAATGAGATCTAATAATATGCTAGAGAACCTAAAAAGGGAGATCAGCTATAGCAAGTTGTTTGGCAGCCCAGGATACCTCTAGGATTTTTATGCATGGATGAGTGAAAAGTTTTAGGTGCCTATTGCCTAAGCTCCAACACACATGAACTGGTTAGATAAACCGTTTATATACAGTGCATAAAACTGCGGCCTAGGAATAGCTGTATTGAACTTCGTCTTAACAAAGGTTGCAAAATAGGAAATCTCAGAAAGCTCCATGAAGTAAAGGACTGCCACATGGTTTATGTACAGAGTGAAATTTATTTGCCATTTGTAATCAAGACAGTACTCTGGCACAGAGAGTCACTAAAATGTGGAATTTCACCAAGACCAGGAGTAAAATACTGAGGAGATACTGAAATTATAGTACACCTTCTCCTGCATTCAGTGGTGGACTAACGTGCTCAGTAGTAAAAGACCATAAGTAAAATACTGAGGAGAGAAAGACAATGAGGAAATTCTAAAAATATACATACCCGCAAACCCCCCCCCCCCCGCCACACACACACACACACCCCCGCCAAAACTTTAGTCTCTGTTCACACTTCCGTTATAGGACTTTGGCAGCAGAAATAGTGTAGAAAAATTGTCAGCACTAATCTTGCCATCAAACAAACAGGAACCTCCAAAGCCATTATGAGTCAATAAGGTCAGGATTTATTGCTATTTGGGTAAAGATTATTATTCTTTCCTCCTGAAGGTTCAATACTGTTACATATATAACGAATATTATGAATATTATATACTTTATGACCTTTACTGAATAATTGATAACCCTGCAACTAGCAGGTCCCCTTAAAGGGGTATTCCCATCTAAGACAATGAGAGCATATTGCTAGGATATGACTCAATTGTCTGATAGGCGCAGGTTCCACCTCTGGGACCCACAACTACATCAAGAAAGGATCCCTGAAAGTTGTGGAGGGAGCACTGCGCATGCACAGCCGCACTACATTCATTTCTATGGGGGCACCGAAAATAGCCGAGCTATGGCTCAGGAAAACCCGGCCACCACCCTCCCTGCTCTGTTCTCGATGTACCTCAAGGGACCCGCATCTATCACACAAAGGGGGCATATCCTAGTGATATTTCCCCATTGTCTGAGATGGGAATACCCCTGTAATGCCAGTCTAAAATAATTTTACCGTCAGGGGCGGCCATAGAACCTACACGGAAAGTAATGGTCTAAAACTCCAACAAATTTAGGGTTGTCACGATACCAAAATTTTGATTCAATTTCAATACTGTTGAGGGAGGTGCCCCCTGAAATATATGTGGGCCACCGGCCTGGGTGTACTGCATATATACATGTGTATGTATAAGGGATGTATACATGTGTATGGATGTGCCCCAAGCATGCATATAGATGTATGCTCCCAGAATATGTATATAATGGATATATACACGTGTATGGATGTGCCCCAAGCATCCATATGCGTGTATACTCCCAAATTATTATTTATTTAATGTATACATGTATATGGATGTGCCCTAAGTATCCATATACATGTATATTATGTCCCCTGGTTCACCTGAAACCAGATGTATCAGTGTGAATGTGACCCAAGCATTCACACTGATACCATCTGGTTAATTGCATCAGAATGACCGGACAAGAGTCCGTTCATCCTGCATGCTTCAATAGAATCGGATTCCTTTGTAGTAATTATCTCCAGTGCTGCTGGAGATAATTATGCATTATAGGAAGACCTCCCCTCCTTCTATTATGCGCATTCAGGTAGCGCGATTACTATCGCGCTGCCCGAAATGCAAAGTTCTACAGGCGGGAGATCAAAGACTTCTCCCACCTGTCAGCAAGTGACGCGGCCCTGCTGCACGCGTGCAGGGACGCGAGGGCTGGCGCGGTAACGTCATATCACCGGTCCGGCCCACGTGTCCTTGCCTGTGGCGTACGCGCGCCACAGCACGGGCGGCCCAGGAGTGCAGTGCTCGGCACTCAAGGAGTTGTGGAGTCTGCAGCCCGGACCCAAAGGACCCCCCTACATTATCCCTTTCACCCCTGCTGTACCCCTATAACCCTGTGTCTGTGGCCTGCATATACCCCTGCAGTGCCACAAGTTAACCTTTTGTTGCTCCCATAGGGATAGTTTTAGAGCTAGGTGGGGTGGGCTGCTATTGTGTGTGTGTGTATGCATTAGTTAGTTTGTGGGTGGAACTTGGAATTGTGTTAGCATAAATAGGACCGTATTGCTGTGTTACAGTGTGATTTTATATTTTGCTGTGAGCTGTTATAAATTTATATATCTATTCCCATTGATTTAGATATATAGGTGTATATAATAAGCTATTATTAGACTGTAACGTGTAGTGTGTTAATAAATACCCTTTTATTTAAAGCACAGTGTGTAGTCTTTTTGTTATAGTAGGAGTCACAGCAATAGCCGCAGGTAGTTCAGTATAGAGTGAGGTAATCAGCATTTATTTGTTTAATTGGTATAAATAGGCGGAGGCATCACTAGACGACTCACGCCTATTCATGAATATTAATTGTTGATATTTGCATAAAATATTAATAATTAATATTCCCTTTAACAGATACCATAAAAAAGTATTGCGATACCCTATACCATTCTATACCACACAAAAAAAAATAACCAAAAAAGCTGCGTGCATATTACAGTTTATGGAACGTCCCGCCCATAATAGCACAGTCCTACACTATTTTTTGGGGTCCACCGCATAAGAGATATTTTTATATATTTTAACAGTTTGGACTTTTCGGGCGTGGCGATATGTAATATGTTTATTTATTTATTGTTTATATATTTTATATGTAAAATTGGGAAAGAGGGTGATTTATACTTTTATACTTTTTAAACTTTTTATTTACCGGTAATAACTATTAGCCCCCTTTTAGAATCTTTTAACCCCTTGTCCTATTCACCCTAATGGAGCTCTATTAGGGTGAATAGGACTTCCTTATAGCAGCCAAGGGTTCAGTAGCATCCTGGCTGCTATGGTAACCGATCAGAGCCCCACAATTTCACTGCTGTGGCTCCGATCGGAAGCTACCACTGCAGCACAAATGAAGAGACCTTTGACCACTGCCACCAATGATTATAATACTGGGGGTTGGGGGGGCACTGCGCCACCAATGAAGATAACTAACCTTTTAATACAAATATAGGCAGCAGGTGCCGGCAGCAGAATCACATACCCGGCACCCAGCCTTTATGACAAGGCGTTGCGATCTCCGTCAATTAACCCCTCAGGTGCGGCATCTATGGGGTTAATTGTCGCGGATCGCATCGCCTTCTCATAGAGGCCGGAGCTGGGTATGTGATACCGCCGGCACCTGCCGCCTAAATTTGAATTAATGGGTTAGTTATCTTCATTGGTGGAGCAGTGGCCACAGTCCCTCTTCTTCCGCTTTCTCTTCTCATTAGTGACAGCGGCATAGTGGGGACGGAGTGACTCCCTCCTTCTCCACTGTGCTGCTGAGGAGAACATGGTGCGTGCCATGTTATCTGATACTAGGCTGCGCAGTAGCGCAGCCTAGTATCGGTAAATGGCAATTCCTGGTATTGTATTGATCTGGATACAAAAGTATTGATTGGGTATTGATAATCTGATCACAATAAAGATTGAAACCCAGGTATCTCCGTGTCGGACACCTGAATACTTGCTACCCAAGTAATGCACGAAAAATAATAAATATGGGGGGGCAAGATAAATAAAACATATAGTCGTTGTCGACTCTATCAACAACTATATGTTTAGGCATTAGTGGCGTGCTGGTCTTTAAGGCATTTTTTATATGATCGATTAAAAGCTAAGTTTTATTTATCTTGCCCCCCCATATTTATTATTTATTGATAATCTGATACTTGGTGCAACCCTAATCACAATTGCATTGGATGTAGACATACAGCAAATCAGCAGCTGATATTTACCACATAAGCACACATATGGATTTGCCACGGAGAGCTTTAAGATGAGCTGCAGCCCCAGTGAAATCCGTACTCCAGTGCAGCACTTACAGGTCAGCTCTGCACTAGACTTGTTTCGATACCAATATTTTGATTCGGTTTCGATACCACAAAAAAGTATTGCGATACTCGATACCTTTCGATATCACACGAAAAAAAATAAGACGCCAAAAAAAAGCCTTGTGCATTCCGCATTTTATGAAACGTCCGGCCTATAGTAGAACAGTCCTATCCTATTTTTAGGGGGGGACAAGGTGATTTAAAAAAATGGTGAATTGCGCATTTTTTTTTTTTTTTTTTTACAACGTTCACCGCACAGGAGAATTTTTTAAAATATTTGAATAGTTTGGACTTTTGGGTGGGGCTATATGTAATATGTTTATTTATAGATTCATTATACATTTTATATGTAAAATTGGGAATAGTGGTGATTTATACTTAATATTTGTGTTTTTTTTTTACTTTTTTTTTTTAACTTTTTTTGTTTAATTGTTATTTAATAACTATTTCCCTCCTTAGGGGCCAGAACCTGGGATCTTTTAATCAGAGTGAATAGGATCTCACACTCTCCCTGCTGCCCTGTGCATAGTGCCCACAGCAGCAGGGAACTGACCATGGCAACCAGGGCTTCAATAGTGTCCTGGCTGCCATGGTAACATAGAACTACCACTGTACCACCAATGGAGGGGACCCTGTGGCCACTGCCACCAATGATTTTAATACTGGGGGGGCAAGACACTTAGTAATAAATAAGTTCCCCTCTCTGCCCTGTGTTATGTATATAGGTCACTTTGCCAGTGTCTTCAGCTGCCCCTGATTCAGAGTAGATGGACAAGGCTTTTTCTTTTCAGTGCTCCCAGCCTAACTCCTATTGACTTCCCCACACAGTCCTATCGGCCGGAGCTGCAGGCGCTGACAGGGGAAGCAATGAGACACGGCCGCTATCAGAAAAGAAAAAGCCTACACATAACACGGGTCAGAGAGGGCTAACTGATTTATGACTGGATTCTAGACTACTTTATGAGTTCAGGCAGGGAACTCACAGGAGAAACCCAGCAGCGGCTGATAGTGAAGAGGTCTGTAATGGTGGCAGCACGGGGATAATTGTGTTTCTATAACTTCATTGCAGGAAGACATTGCTGGCACCCGACCTGACAGGGAGCTGTGGATCCGCAGCATTTAACCCCTCAGGTGCCGCACCTGAGGGGGTTAAATGCCGATCGCAGCTCCCTGTCAGATGTCGGGTGCCAGCAATGTCTTTCTGCAATGTAATAAACGTCCTTTTTCATTGGTGGCTCAATGCGCCCGCCCCCTCTCTCTATCTCTTCCTGATTGGTTGCAGCAGTAGCAGCACGAGGGAAGGGAGGGAGGGACTGCCTCCTCCTCACTGTGCTGCCGGACTGAATATGGAGCGCTGAGAACAGCGCGATTCAAAGTATCGAGAAAAGGCAGATCCCGGTATCGCAGCGACACCGGAACAAAAGTATCGATTGGGTATAGAAAATTTGATACCCAAAACAACCCTACTCTGTACAACCCTACTCTGTACTAGAATAATGACTTTAAGGCTTGATAGCAACCAGGATTTTGGGTGCCTATTTGATTAGGAAAACCGCATACTTGATTAATAAAGTATATTAGAAAAATCATTTTTGGGCTATTTAGAACAGTTTTAAAGAAAGTTTTACAAAAGTTTAGTCACTCTTAACCTCCCTGGTGGTACGATATCTTCATTAATTTTGTACCCGCATCGGTACAATCTTCCGGAACTGCGGATGCGGACAGCACACTGTCTGCTGTCCACATCCCTGAACCTCTCAAATTAAATCATGGTAATCCCGAGTGTGGCTCGGGGTTATTGCTGCTTGCAGTGTAATGTAACCCCGAGCCACACTCGGGATTACCGCTAAGGAGGTTAAAAGGGATTCTCCAGGCTTTTAATACTGATGACCTATCCTCAGGATAGGTCATCAATATCTGATCGGCGGGGGTACACCACCAATCAGCTGTATGAGGAGATGGAGTGCGCACGTGCTGTCTCTCTTCCTGTTCACTGCTGCTGTCTATGGCAAAGCAGCAGCGGATAGGAAGAAAGACTGGAGACGGCACAAGCACACTGCGGGTGCTGTCTCCTCATGCACATGTCGGACCCCCGCCGATCTGATATTAATGACCTATCCTGAGGTTTGGTCATCAGTATTAACCCCTTAAGGACGAAGGGCGTACATGTACGCCCTTCGTCCGCACTTTAAAGATGGCGCCCGCTCCCGCACGGAGCGGGCGCATGAGCTGCGGGTAAATGCTTGATTCATCAAGCTGACACCCGCAGCTCATGTCCGCGACCGGCAGCGATGCCGATCGCGGACATTTAACCCCTCAGATGCCGTGGTCAATCCTGACCGCAAAAACCGAAAGTTTCACAAGGGGGAGCCGGAGCATGCATGTAGTAGCCTAGGTTTCTGTGAATGAAACCTAGGTTACTAAATAGTATTCCTATGGAGCCTATGACTGTAATAGGCTCCATAGGAAATATGCGATTTTCTCATATATTCCAATGCTATTGCATTGGAATACATGAGAATAGCAATCTGATGATTGCATCTTATAGTTCCCTATGGGAACTATAAGTAAATGTTAAAAAAAAAAAAGTTTAAAAAATAAAAATAAAATAAAAAAAATATAAAAATTCAAATCACCCCCCTTTCCCCAAAATGAAAATAAAATAAATAAATAAATAAAAAAATTACACATAATGGGTGTCGCAATGTGCGAAAACGCCCATACTATAATAATATTAAAAAATATTCACCATACGGTAAACATAAAAACGGAAAGAAAGCGTCCAAATGGCTAATTCGCCATTTTGGACGCTTCATTTCTAAAAAAATGAATAAAAAGTGATCAAAACATCATACGCACCCCATAATAGTATCAATTAAAAGTTCACATTGCCCGCAAAAAATGAGCCCCTACACTGCTCCGTACGCATAATTACAAAAAGTTATAGGGGTCAAAACATGGCGACAAAAAATAAAATAAAAAAATTCCCACTTTAAATTTTTTTCACTATCAAAACGCAAGAAAAACTATACATATTAGGTATTGCCGGATTCGTACTGACCTGAAGAATAAAATTAACCAGTCAGTTTTATCGCAAATCGAACGTTGTAATTTAAAAACCCGTAAAACTGTGGTGAAATTGCTTTTTTTTTGCAATTTCACCCCATTTGGAATTTTTTTCCCGTTTCCCACTACATCACATGCAAAAATAAATGGTAGCGTTAAAAAGTACAACTTGTCCCGCAAAAAAACAAGCCATCATATGGCTATGTGAGCGGAAATATAAAAATGTTATGGCTTTTGGAAGGCAGGGAGCGCAAAACAAAAACGCAAAAATCCCAAAACCCCCGCTCCTTAACATAGTAACATAGTAACATAGTATATAAGGCCGAAAAAAGACATTTGTCCATCCAGTTCGACCTATTTCCTGCAAGTTGATCCAGAGGAAGGCAAAAAACCCCTGTGAGGTAGAGCCAATTTTCCCCACTTAAGGGAAAAAAATTCCTTCCCGACTCCAATCAGGCAATCAGAATAACTCCCTGGATCAACGACCCATCTTTAGTAGCTATAGCCTGAAATATTATTACGCTCCAGAAATACATCCAGGCCCCTCTTGAATTCCTTTATTGTACTCACCATCACCACCTCCTCAGGCAGAGAGTTCCATAGTCTTACTGCTCTTACCGTGAAGAACCCTTTTCTATGTTTGTGTACAAACCTTCTTTCCTCCAGACGCAGAGGATGTCCCCTCGTCACAGTCACAGTCCTGGGGATAAATAGATGATGGGAGAGATCTTTGTACTGACCCCTGATATATTTATACATAGTTATTAGATCTCCCTCAGTCGTCTTTTTTCTAGAGTGAATAACCCTAATTTTGATACCCTTTCAGGGTACTGTAGTTGCCCCATTCCAGTTATTACTTTAGTTGCCCTCCTCTGAACCCTCTCTAGCTCTGCTATGTCTGCCTTGTTCACGGGAGCCCAGAACTGTACACAGTACTCCATGTGTGGTCTGACTAGTGATTTATAAAGTGGTAAGACTATATTTTCATCACGGGCATCTATGCCCTTTTGATGCAACCCATTATCTTATTGGCCTTAGCAGCAGCTGCCTGACACTGGTTTTTACAGCTTAATTTGTAATTTATTAAAATTCCTAGATCCTTTTCCATGTCAGTGTTACTGAGTGTTTTACCATTTAGTATGTACGGGTGACTTGCATTATTCCTTCCCATGTGCATAACTTTACATTTGTCAGTGTTAAACCTCATCTGCCATTTCTCTGCCCAAGCCCCCAATCTATCCAGATCCCTCTGTAGCAGAAAACTGTCCTCTTTAGTGTTAATTACTTTACACAGTTTAGTGTCATCTGCAAAAATTGATATATTACTGTGCAAGCCTTCTACAAGATCATTAATAAATATATTGAAGAGAATAGGGCCCAATACTGAACCCTGAGGTACCCCACTAGTGACCGTGACCCAATCTGAGTGTGTACCGTTAATAACCACCCTCTGTTTTCTATTACTGAGCCAGTTACTTACCCACATACAGATATTTTCTCCTAGTCCAAGTGTTCTCATTTTATATACTAACCTTTTATGTGGTACAGCGTCAAATGCTTTGGAGAAGTCCAGATATACGACATCCATTGATTCGCCGCTGTCAAGTCTAGAACTTACCTCCTCATAGAAACTGATTAAATTAGTTTGACATGACCGATCCCTCATGAAGCCATGCTGATATGGTGTAATTTGCTTATTTTCATTGAGATACTCCAAGATAGCATCTCTTACAAAACCTTCAAACAGTTTACCCACAACAGATGTTAAACTTACCGGCCTATAATTTCCAGGCTCTGTTTTTGGACCCTTTTGAATATTGGCACCACATTTGCTATACGCCAGTCTGGTGGAACATTCCCTGTCAGTATGGAGTCCGTGAATATCAAAAATAAGGGTCTGGCTAGGACATCACTTAATTCCCTTAGGATACGGGGTGTATGCCATCCGGTCCTGGCGATTTGTCTATTTTAATCTTTTTAAGTCGCTGCTGTACTTCTTCCTGGGTCAGACAGGGCACTTTTAAAGGGGAATTTACTTTTACATTTTGCATTTCATCTGACAGTTTATTTTCCTCAGTGAAAACAGTGGTGAAGAAAATATTTAATAGCTTGGCTTTATCCTCATCGCTTTCTGCAACTCCCCTCATTGCTATGTAGAGGGCCGACTCTTCAGGTTTATATTTTTTACCATTTATATAATTGAAAAACATTTTAGGGTTAGTTTTGCTCTCTTTGGCAATTAATCTCGGTCTCTAGTTTGGCAGTTTTTATTAGTTTTTTACATATTCTATTTTTTTCCTTATAGTTTATCAGTGCTTCCTGGCTCCCTCCTGTTTTAGTGATTTATATGCTTTCTTTTTGTCATTTATTGCTTTTTTACGGTTCTATTTATCCACATTGGTTTCTTCTTATTTCTTAGCCTTTTATTTCTATAAGGTATGCATCGATCACAATTTGATGTTACAATGCTTTTAAAAATCTCCCATTTTGTGGTTGTATTTTTATTTTTGAGGACTATGTCCCAGTTAATTGGGCCTATGGCCTCTCTTAGTTGGCTAAATTTAGCTTTTTGAAGTCCGGTATTCTTGTTCCTCCCTGTAGAAACTCTCGCTTGAAGGATAATTGGAAGGTTATTACTTTATGGTCACTATTTCCCAGGTGTCCCCCGACCTGCACATCTGTCGTTCTATCAGGTCTATTGGTTAATACTAAGTCCAGTATGGCCGTCCCTCTAGTTGGGTCCTGAACCATTTGGGAAAGGTAATTGTCTTTGGTTATTGCCAAGAACCTGTTTCCTTTATGGGATGTACAGGTTTCAGTTTCCCAGTTTATATCCGGGTAGTTGAAGTCCCCCATAATAACCACCTCATTATGATTTGCCGCCTTGTTTATCTCGTTTAGTAATAGATTTTCTATGGACTCTGGTATATTAGGTGGTTTATAGTAAACTCCTATTAGTAATTTATTATTGTTTTTGGCTCCATTTATCTCCACCCACAATGACTCCACATTTTCGTGTCCCTCACAGATGTCTTCCCGGAGTGTGGGCTTTAGACAGGACTTTATGTAAAGGCAGACCCTCCCCTCTCCGGTTTTGACGATCCTTTCTGAACAGATTGTAACCTTGTACATTAACTGCCCAGTCATAGCTATCATCCAGCCATGTCTCAGTTATTCCCAGTATGTCATAATCCTCCTCACACATCACTAATTCCAGTTCCCCAGTTTTATTAGTCAGGCTTCTGGCATTAGTATACATACATTTGAGAGGTTTATGCATATTTTTTGCCCTACACCTTTCCTTCTGAACTTTTCTAGTCCCTCCTTCCATTTCTCCCCCAGTCCCACTACCTTGCCCCCGGTCTCTATCTGCACTATCTTCCCCTCCTGTAATGTAATTTCCCTCCCCCCCAGTCCCTAGTTTAAACACTCCTCCAACCTTCTAGCCATCTTTCTCCCCAACACAGCTGCCCCTTCCCCATTGAGGTGCAGCCCGTCCCTACGATAGAGCCTGTAGCCGATAGCAAAGTCGGCCCAGTTCTCCATGAACCCAAAACCCTGCTTCCTACACCAGCTCTTGAGCCACTTGTTAACCTCTCTAATCTCCTGCTGCCTCTCTTGTGTGGCCCGTGGTACAGGCAGTATTTCGGAAAATACTACCTTTGAGGTCCTTGCCCTAAGCTTTTGACCTAAATCCCTGAAATCATTCTTAAGGACGCTCCACCTTCCTCTAACTTTGTCATTGGTTCCGATATGGACCATGACCGCTGGATCTTCTCCAGCCCCTCCCAGTAATCTGTCAACCCGATCTGCGATGTGTCGAACTCTAGCGCCAGGAAGACAGCACACTGTTCGGCGATCACGATCTTTGTGACAGATCGCCCTATCTGTTCCCCTAGGGGTTAAAAGCCTGGAGAACCCCTTTAAGTAAATGAAACGAGTAGCATATTGTAAATATACACACAATTATATATCCTTGCTGGAAAGAGCTAAATAAAAAGTATAAAATATGCAATAAAAATAGTTGTCGTTTTTTACTGTATGCTGAGTCTTTCCTCACATAATATGTCATATGAGGTCATTTCTGGCTTGATGGTTGCCACTTGTTTTGGGGCCTAGGAGCTGCAAGTTCCGACTATATATACTGATTTTAAAAAGCTCTTTATAGCATATTTAGATTCATCTATATAGCTCAATTCTGACATGTAATAGGAGGGTTTAATGACTTCATTGGCTGATGAGAGAATAAATGTCGGTAAAGCACAGAAGCTCAGCAGCACACCAGAACTATCTTGTACACACGTAAACGTACCTGTTCCTTCCCAACGTTCTGCGAGCTTTTAAAATTATTAGTGTGGTCACAGGGGGCTTAGAGAATTGTTGTCAAGGCAACTGACTGGCTGACAAATCCTATGATTTTCTTGTTTTAACTGATTCTGAGATTCATGTAACCCTAAAATGTTATTTCGACTGCATGTCCTCACTAAACCCCCAGCTTTCCCTCAAGGGTGTCTGTATCTTCACCAATATGGACTACTGGGTCAGATCTCTACGTCTTCTTCAAATTGTCTTAGTTAGTTATAGCTTTGATAGAAAAACTGTGATTTGTGCAGTGTGTAACAATTAGACAGCTTAAAGGAGTATTCCAAGCTTACACATAACCTGCTGTTACAATAAAATGGGAAAAACACTCCCGAAAATATAGTTTTTTTTTTTTTTTTTTAATTAGAGGTTTTGAAATTAAAATCCCCAGCGGCCATTTTTTGACCAGAAGAAGTTGTGCCCAGTCAAATATTCCCCCTGCAGTATGCCCCCCGTTTGATACTGTACACGGACTAATCAAATATTTGGCTTGCCATGTAATACATGAAAGGTTGGATCCATCAAAGCAAGAGCTTCTCATTGCAACCGGCTCTCAGCTCTGGCTGATATACTCGGAGAGCCCGCACTTTTGATGACTCAGTGTCTGCTCCTCCTGCACTTTTAATAACTCAACGTCTGCTCTTCCTGCATTTGATTCAGACTTATTCCATACACAGTAAAACTGCTTTACAGACATTCAATGGAGGGATTTATCATGAGGGTAATATTTTCAATCAGTTTTCCTGGAGTCTGCATTTGGCATACTTTTCACCAAAGTTATCAATCGTTCCATGCTTGTTAAATTTTGGCACATCTTTAAACCGCTTTTGTCTAGAAATGTCCCTCCAGTTTTTCTACACCACCCCCCTACTGGAGTGAACTTTAAAAAGTTGCAGTGGATAATTCCAGAGTACAACTAATTTATATACATAGCTAACCATGCATACTGTCTTACCCAGTTTTTAAAACTGGAGTGAGCGGTGTAAAAATGCAAACTGTTACATCATTTTAGTGCACGTAAACACAAAAAGTCACAAGACCCTATTATGCAACTTTTTAAGGCCACAATTCTGAAGTGCAGGGTGTTTTAAATTTCCCCCAAAGTTTTTTTAAATTAATGGCGGACGATGTAAACTGTACTACTTACCAATATACTGCTAGTCATATAATACCTTCCTTTCTATTGTGCTCCTAGCAGGAATCCTCTGCAGCTAATCACAGTGAGTAATAGCTCTAAACACAGTTTGTGTAAAACAGCTAGACCTACTTGATGATGAAACCAAGTGACCAGGACACAAAATATGAATACGCATGACACATCAACCATTACTGGGCTGATTTCCTGTGACATTGGGTTTCAAGAGAGAGGGGAGCAATGAGGAACTGCTGTGTTCACTCTCCACTATAGATATGGGAATAGAATACTGATCCGGAGTCCGCTGTGCTCTAAGGATGTGTAAAAACATGGACACTTCAGTTTTCATCATTTACAATACTCTTTTAGGCCAATATTAGTTCTGTCTGCTCGCAGCTCATCTGCTGCTCCACACAAGTTGGTTTTCATTTCCGTTATTAATGAAATAATGAGAAATGTCCCTTACCACAGAGGAGAAGTCAACAGTTGGCAGACTGTTATTTAGTTACAGAAAGTGTTTACTTCTTCTCAACATTGTGTGAAACGCTGTACATTTTTGCCATTTTTTTATGTTTGCACAAAACATATCTGGAGTCTACTGCGTTACTGTCTGATCTTTGGAACTTATCTGCAAGAATTAGTTAGCAGCACGCAGAATTCTGTACTTCTAATAAAATAAAGCTGTCGCTCTTATGAACCACCTACTCATTTCCTTCATGACAAATACTGAGAAAAGCAGATGTTTTCTACTTGGTACAAGAACAATGTAGCTTTACGCAACTCACGTGAAATAACTGCATCACAGAATAATGCTACTCATTACTAATACTAGATCTGCACAATATATCGCCAAAGCAATCGGTATGGCGATAAATCGCCATATCGCAATTGCCAATTGGCCGACCCAAAAATGCTGCAATTATATTACCGTATTTTTCGCTTTATAAGACACACTTCCCCCCCCCCCCAAAAGTGGGGGGGAAATGGCAGTGCGTCTTATAAAGCGATGGTTGACTTTTTACGTGGCTGACACTGATGTATCTCCGGCCGCTATGCTGCACAGCGCGGCTGGCGATACATCAGTTACAGTGCGGGGAAGGAGGAGGGGCTGGAGGCAAGTCATTATTCTATTTATCTGTTCTGTGCAGTGCTATTAAGAAAATGGCAAGTTTTGTATTTTGTACTTTTGCAGTAATGCAAATATGTTATTTAATTTAGTAAAAGATGTTTTATTTTGAAAAACGCTGTGCATTTCAGTTCTTGAGTTAAGCATAACTACATTTTAGCATTATCAGTAATGTGTGTGTGCTTTTGCCTTAAAATTCCAAGCCAATAGACCTCTAGCACAATTCCCTTTAAATATCGCATCGCATATTGTTATCGCAATTTTTAGGGCCCTAATCGCAATCGCACAAAATTCCGATATCATGCAGCCCTAACTAATACTATTGAAAGGTTCATGTCTGAGTGTTTTAATACAAAGTGAACTGTCACAATTTCATTATATTTGTTACACAGTACCCATCTACATGCTGGAGATTTGTATAACCACCAAACACTTGCACTTTTTATGTTCCCAGATTATACTGTGTACACAGGTTTCGACGAAAGAGCACAAGGCTCTGCTACAAATGCAAGTTTTGTAATTTGTAGGCTTTTAAGAAGTCTAAGGCCTCTTGCACATGACCGTATGGCTTTTTCAGTATTTTGTGGTCCGCAAAATACGGATCCGCAAAAAATACGGGTGATGTCGGTGTGCATTCCGTTTTTTGCGGAACGGAACCGCTGGTCCCTGATAGAACAGTACTATCCTTGTTCGTTATGCGGACAATAATAGGATATGTTCTATCTTTGGACGGAAAAACCTAAATACGAAAACGGAAGGCATACAAAGTACCTTCCGTTTATTTTGTGGATCTATTGAAATTAATGGTTCCGTATATGGTCCATATATGGAACGCAAGAAACAGAACGTAAACGAAAAAAAAACGTGTGCAAGAGGCCTAAGGATACTTTCACACTAGCGTTGTTTGGATCTGGCAGGCAGTTCCAGCAATGGAACTGGCTGCCAGATCCGGCAAATCATATGCAAATGGGATGTTTTTTTCCAGGTCCATTAGACGGATCATCTGGTATCATCCGGAATAACGGATCTGGTATTTAATTTTTTTTAAAGATCAAAAGTGAAAATAGCTCCTCCTATGTCCTGGCGCATGCGCAGACGGGAAAACCAGATCTGGCAACGTGGCAATTTCCGGAACCGACATTAATACATCTCTATGGAAATTGCAGTAGTGTTCCGGGATTTTGGCCGTAAAAAATACCGCTACAAGCTGCAGTATTTTGTCCGGTTAAATACCGTACAAGAAACGGAAGACATCCTGATGGATACTGAACGGATTGCTTTCCATTCAGAATGCATTAGGACAAAACTGATGCGTTTTTTTCCGGTATTGAGACCCTTTACTGAATTTCAATGCCAGAAAAGAATAACGCTAGTATGAAAGTACCCTGACCTTAACATGGAGTACAAGAAGAAACTACAATACCAAAGTAGGAAAAGTAAAAACCAGTAAACACCCATGTAGATGGCGTTAGATTTAAACCAGGACCTCTTTGCTTTATTGTTTAAATGCCAAGTACCAGGCCATTGCTGCCTCCGTCGTTTCAATTTTTCCCATAAACAAATAGTACATGCAAATATAAGAAACTACGCAATATATCTTATCAGAAAAATAATTAGAGATGTAGAAAGCAGAGGAAAAATGTCTAAAAATGACAAATACAAATAATGACCATATACCCGGTTATTCCTCATGCACACAATTAGCTCCACAGTGGGTACATTACACGGGTATGACTCAATACACACAAACTGGCATACAGCCGTTTCACATCAGCAGATGCTTTCTCAAGGCCTTTAAGAGGCCTCACTGAAGGCAGAATAAAGTGATGACAAACGGGCTAATATCAGTGGTGTATTACTCATGAGTTAAAAGTACCGTATTTTTCGCCCTATAAGACGCACCGGCCCATAAGACGCAACTAGGTTTTTGGGGAGGAAAATAAGAAAAAAAATATTTTTAACCAAAAGGTGTGTTTTTGGTGGTTTTGGAACTAATGGTGGTCTGTGGATGGCACTATTATGGGGGTTCTGTGGATGTCACTGTTATGGGGGGGATCTGTGGATGTTACTGTTATGGGGGGGATCTGTGGATGTCACTGTTATGGGGGGGTTTGTGAAGGACACTGTTATGGTGGATCTGGGGATGACACTGTTATGGGGGATCTGTGGATGTCAATGTTATGCATGGGATCTATGAAGGACACTGTTATGGGGGATATGTGGATGACACTGTTATGGGGATCTGGGGATGACACACTGTTATGGGGGGGATCTGTGGATGACGCACTGTTATGGGGGGATCTGTGACTGCCACTGTTATGGGGGGGGGGATCTGTGAAGGATACTGTTACAGCCCACCTGTAACAGTATCCTTCACAGATCCCACCCATAACAGGGCTGGCACTGTTATGGGGGATCTGTGGATGACATTGTTATGGGGGATCTGTGGATGGCACTGTTATGGGGGATCTGTGGATGGCACTGTTATGGGGGATCTGTGGATGGCACTGTTATGGGGGATCTGTGGATGGCACTGTTATATATGTGTCATCCACAGACCCTCCCCACCCCATAACAGTGCCACCCACAGACCCCCTCCCCCCATAAAACTGAGCGAGCGGAGAGGGACTGGGAGGAGGAGCTGGGGGTCGGCAATTGCGGAGGGGCCGGTGCAGTGACTGTACTCAGGCCCCCCCCCCCCCCGCTCCAGTGCTGCACTATAGAAATATAAGATATCTAATTCAATTAAAAGTTACTGTCCATGCCTCCCACTCCTAATATTACCGACACACGGCAGCTTCTGTTGAAAGCAGGCATTAAGGCCGGGCGGCCAGTGCGTCACTCACTGACGTCAGTCACTATGCTTAATTCATAAAGTAGGCGGCGCAGGCACGTGACGTCAGTGAGTGACGCGCCGGCCACCCGGCCTTACTGCCTGCTTACAACAGAAGCTGCCCTGTGTCGGTAATATTAGGAGTGGGAGGCATGGACAGTAACTTTTAATTGAATTAGATATCTTATATTTCTATAGTGCAGCACTGGAGCGGGGGGGTCAGAGTACAGTCACTGCATCGGCTCCTCCGCAATTGCCGGCCCCCAGCTCCTCCTCCCAGTCCCTCCCTGCTCACGCATACATCGCAGCTTGCGATGTAAAAAATGTCAGCATTCGCCCCATAAGACGCAGTGGCACTTTCCCCCCATTTTTTGGTGGGAAAAAGTGCGTCTTATGGGGCGAAAAATACGGTAAGTGGTTGATGAGAACCGTCATTATAAATACCGCAATCCAGGCCTTGAAATGAGTCACCACTGCTTGAGAAAAGTCACAGTTATGCAAGATTTCCTGCTTTCCAAAACCACCTACCGATGGCTGCCAATACTCTGCAAGGGTTAAAACCAATATGACAGCTGCCAGTCATCAGCAGGTAGGTGGGGAAAGCAGGAAATCATGAATAACCATGACTCTTCTCAGACAGCCATGACTCTTTTCCAGGAGCGGGGATGCAAAGGTTAGGTTGCGGGTTCTCTGCAACTACTTGGTTTTAGGTCATCAATGAGATGCCTCTGAAATGAACATATTTTTTTCTGCCATCAGTGAGGGAAGCATAAAGTTGATGACAGATTCCCAGAGGGGATTCAAATACCCAGAGGTCCCACGGGAGTAGTTTGTATGTATACATTTCTGCTCCACTGAATGAGAAAGCTGATGGCGTTTTGGCAGGTCAACTGAGGTCAAGTTCTCCCAATGTTGCTTCTACCTGGTAAATACCCACCAGTAATTCTACCTCACAGAACAGGCCTGGGATGCCAGCTACATAAGAGATGTCTGCACATCTCAGCCAACACTACAGACTGGCCAAGAGCAGTGTATAGAAAGCCTCAGGGGCAGATTCAGAGGAGATTTAGAGAATATATATGCCTGTCCCTGACTGCGTTTCTGTGTGTTGACAGTGCGGCTTATGTATTTAAAGGAGAGGCGAGGGGGTACCAGACAAAGAAAAATTCTTTACAGGACACAACGTGAGTTTTATTCTACCTATCCATTAATTTAGATCTTGGATCTTCCCCTGACCTCTTTATAAGAAAACGATAAGAGAGCCCAATAATATAGTGCCAAAACCTGTCCTAATACAAAATGGCCGCTGTAAGACACAGAAACACTACAACATAAAACTATATAATTATGTATTGAACAAAGTAACAGAATTTAAACCATTATAACAAGCTCTGTCTGCATCAGTACGTACAAAGAATTACAAGTTATCCGTGACAGAATTTTTACCTGTATTTCCCTGCAGTCACTCGAGTCCCAACCTCGGCGTGTCCTTGAGCCTGAACATTCAATTCTACTCATAGAATGATTACCGCTATATCTTCAGCCCATCCTCTGTAGTGCATTTCCCAATAGTCTGAGAGCACAGAAGAATGCCCAACAGGCAAGGGTTCAACCATCCATATAGTATTTACAAGCGCTTAAGTGGAGATGAAAGAAATCAATTTGGGCTGAAAGCCAGAAACCCCCAAACTCCAGAGACTAATGATTTCACTTCAGTTCCAGAATCAGGACTATGACAGCATAAAGCATGAAAACCAGAAATGTGTATAAAGCCTCTTGCACACGACCGTATGGCTTTTTCGGTATTTTGCGGTCTGCAAAAAATACGGACGACGTCCGTGTGCATTCCGTTTTTTGCGGAACGGAACAGCTGGCCCCTGATAGAATAGTACTATTCTTGTCCATTATGCGGACAATAATAGGACATGTTCTATCTTTGAAAGGAACCGAAAAACGGAAATACAGAAACGGAAGGCATACTTTTTATGCGGATCCATTGAAATAAATGGTTCTGTATACGGAACACAAAAAACAGAACGTAAACGGAAAAAAAAAACGTTTGTGTGCAAGAGGCCTAACTGAGAAATGTGATAAATTCATCCTCATCAGATCATATCATGTGAAGGGAGACATTTTAATGTTTCATCATGATTTATTGAATTTAATTAAAAAGAATAAAAATGTAAACAGTCTTGCAGGACTGAATACATACACAAAATGAACAGTAACAATCATGATAATACAACGGTACCATACAAGGTCTGAAACCGCTGCCTGCTCACTCCTCCTATAAGACTGCATCAATTGCCTCAGTAGTACTGACATCCAAATTCGATTATCGGCTAAGACAAGCCTCCCCCACAACCCTGAAAGATAAACAAAAATAAACTGCCCCTCCTGGATTTAGGCTACTCAAGTTTAGAGGGGGGCAAGTCTGAGGGAAACCGGAACAAAGAACGCAATGCATAAAACACCAAACCAAACAAGCATAGAAGAAAAGAAAGAGAAAGTGTAAGAAAGAAAAGCAAGTGAGAAAAATAAAAAAATAAAGAGAATGAAAAAGAGAACGAGAATACGGGTGAGGTAGAGGGGAAACTAGGGAAAGCAAATAATTTTGGACTAAAACTGAATGCTTGGTGCTTCCGAAAACAGGTGAAGAAAGAAAGGATTAACTGTAATCAAGGTTTTCCACGACTCTCCATCCAAGAAAAGATTTTTGATGAAGTCCTAAGGGGAAAGATAGACTAAAGAATAAGGGAGTAAGTGGACTAAACAGTCTAGATAATATTAATCTCTGTACCAACCCATTCCAAAATTTCAGCTTGATGTGTGCAGTTAATTTAGAGACCTTCAGAAGGAGGGATCTAAAGGAGATTTTTAATACTGTTTCACCTAAGTCCAGAAATGCCAGTCTATATAGTGGATGTAGATAGAAGCCCAGTGATAGTCTCAGATTTCGGGACCTTGCCATACCCTAAAATTTAGGGCGAATCAGAGGGTGCAATACCACTCTGGGCACTAAGCTTCCACAAATAAAATGAGGTGCTGTCTGTAATTTTTGAAACGAGCTGATGGGGGTGCTACAGGTGCTACCTGCGAAAGGAAAAGGGCACGAATGTCCATTTAAAAAAAAAAAAAAAAAAGAGTTCATCTGCCTCATAGTATGGTTTTATTAGCAATTCCCCACTTCTGTATCTGCTCTGTCTCTGAGTTTTTAAAGGGGTTATCTAACACTAAAAGAGTGGCCCAGGCCTGCCTGACCCATGATGGGGATGATGCTCACCTGATCCCCGCCACTGGATCCAGTCTGTTGGGCTCCCAGGCAGGCAGTTCAGCTCCATTGTGCGCCGAGGACAACATCCATTGATGGAGACACACATGATGACCACTACAGACAACCACAGGCCACAATGGTGACTTTCTCCCCTTGCGTCACCAGGGGGAGCAGGTCATTGCTGCGGCCTGTGATTGGCTGCAGTGGTTACATTTGCCCCCGTCAACAGATGTTGTCTTCAGCGCACGTAGGAGTGGAACTGTCTGTCTGCAAGCCCAACAGACCAGATCCAGTGGCAAGGATAAGGGGAGAATCGCCCCACCATGTGTTGGGCAGGTCTGAGAAACTCTTTTAGTGTTGAATAACCACTCTAACCACTGTAATATCTAGTGATGGACTTGCTGTGGGAGCTATATAAGCATCAATATGTTCATTGAGAGACTTAGGATCCATATCGGAGTACTGTTCATTAATATTATAGAGTTCTGAGTAGAAACATCATCTCTGGGACAGCCAAGCAATACGTATTCAATATCCCTGCAGTGCCAAAGCATTACACAATACTCATGATAGGCATACTAATACTAACTAAATAACTTCAAACTTAAATAAAAGGCACATACAACCTTTAAGTGGAAATAATTTGGCTACAGTCTTTATTAACTGCATTAGAAAATTAACTTGTTATAAAGCAATTTTACCCTTTGTTAACCACAAGGCTGTGACCATAAGAAAAATGAACAAGAGGGAGGGGGGTTGAAGAAAAGATGAACAATCCAGCTTGCAGATCAGGAAAAACACCTAACCCTTGCCACAGCACCAATTTTTACACCAATCCCTAATCCCACTGGATACTATGTTCTCAAATAAATCCTTATCACTGGACATAAACGTGGCTAAAACATTCAGCCAATCCAACTCTATTGCTACCCTGGGCAACCTTGCCCAGGGGTGGTCATTGCACATTCACATGACATAACATGATGAAAACTATAATTTTTTGGGGTGGGAAAATCCCATGTGGACCCCTTACCCCTCCTTATTGTCCAGGATACTTTCACTATAAACAATGTGCAGAGTTGTAACAGATTGTTAGGTTCTCCAGAACAAGTTGCCTCCTTTGTAGTAGATGAGTTTCAATAAAAGGACTCGGCCACCATCAGTTTTTAAAACTTGACAAAAAGACTGTGTGCAAAAAGGTTAAGCTTTTCCAATATACAATTCTTTAACTTGAATAGAACAGGTCACCTTGACATTTAATTATCTGTTCTGCATCCATAACTCAATGCACAGTTATTTGTCTGGCCTTTTGTACAGTAAATTCATGTTTTTATCCAATGACTTCCTGCCCGGCACTTTGTTGCAATAAAACAAGAACTCGAAAAAAAACACTTTAACACGTCAATTTAGTAAATCTGTGCATGTAACATAAAGGTAATACATCTAAAAGAAAAAAGCTGCACTCCAAAAAATACTATTCACCCAATGTCAGCTCAACTTTGGAGACATTTTGGGCAGCACAGTGACTCAGTGGTTGGTACTGGTGACTACTTGTTTAAATCTGACCAAGGACAACATCTGCATGGAGTCTGTATATTTTCCTCCTTTCCTGGGCTTCCTTCCATATCCCAAAGTCATACTAATAGGGAATCTAGACTGTGAGCCCCACTGGGGATAGTGAATGATGATAATGTATGTAAAGAGCTGTGGACTATTTTAGTACTATATAAGTGAATAAAATAAATAATTTTCAAGCAGTGAAAACATTTTACTGGATTCCGTTGAGCGCTAATTTTTCCAGTGGAATATACTGACTGTGAGTGGAGATCTCAAGCTTGCACAGAGTTTTGGAGATTACCTGTTTACCGTGCTAGCCCACCTTGTTTATTTTACATGAAGACAGAGCTCCCAAAAATCTGCTACCCAACCACATGAATTCAACTGTGTTTGCCAAAAATGTAGACTGATTTCCAAAATTGTGCTAAACAAAATCCCACTGACATTTTGTCAGTCATTTTTTGGTCAACGTCATCTTTGCTTAGACTTATAAAACAAAAATCTATTATTTGGTGATGAAAATTGAACAGACTGACATATTAATGGTTGTGAACTCTGCTGTAATCTCTAAGGCTAAATTTACCAAACTATTAGACAAGATTCATAAGCCAGTATTTTCCATTTGTGTGCTGTCCTGACTGCGCCCAGACAACAAGTGGACATATTAAAGTGAATGGTGCAATTCAGACGTCCATTCTTCTTATAGACCAGTGGTCTGTGCAGAGAAAAAGCAGCATGCACCACTCATCTGATTTATGTCCAAAAGTCATTCATTCAAATGAATACTCCAAAAATAAAAAATTAATAAAATCCTGACGCTTTGCAGATGTCCAGATATACCTGTGTTTTGCAGACGTAAGTCGGTAAAGACATCTGAATCAGTCCTTAGAATTAGTCAGTAATGAATATTAAATGTTTTTTTTTATACATGGAGCTTAAAACAATAAAAAATTCCTAACAGAAGTTTACTATAAACCAGAGTCCACAGAAAATATATTACTAAACGAGATAGACAAGGCTGCAAATCATAATGAGGTGGTTATTATGGGGGACTTCAACTACCCAGATATAGAGTGGGAAACTGAAAGCTGTACATCGCATAAAGGAAACAGGTTCTTGGCAATAACAAAAGACAATTACCTTTCCCAACTGGTTCAGGACCCAACTAGAGGGACGGCCATACTGGACTTAGTATTAACCAATAGACCTGACAGAACAACAGATGTGCAGGTTGGGGGACACCTGGGAAATAGTAACCATAAAGTAATAACCTTCGAATTATCATTCAAAAGAGCATTTCTACAGGGAGGCACAAAAATACCAAACTTCAAAAAAGCTAAATTTAGCCAACTAAGCAAGGCCATAGGCCTAACTAACTGGGACAAAATCCTCAAATACTAACTGGGACAAAGTCCTCAAAAAAAACTGGAACAAAGTCCTCATAAATAGAAATGTAAAGAAATGACAAAAAGAAAGTATATAAATCACTAAAACAGGAGGGTAGCGAGAAATCACTAAAAAACTATAAGGAAAAAAATAGAACCTGTAAAAAACAAATAAAAGCGGCCAAACTAGAGATCGAGAGATTAATTGCCAAAGAGAGTAAAACTAACCCTAAAATGTTCTTGAATTATATAAATGTTAAAAAGTTTAAATCTGAAGGTGTCGGCCCTTTAAAGAGTAATGAGGGGGGAGTTGCAGAGAGCGACGAGGAGAAAGCAAAGCTGTTAAATATTTTTTTCTCCAATGTATTCACTGAGGAAAATAAACTGTCAGATGAAATGCTGAATGTAAAAAAAAATCCCCCATTTAAAGTGTCCTGTCTGACCCAAGAAGAAGTACAACAGCGACTTAAAAAGATTAAAATAGACAAATCGCCAGGACCGGATGGCATACACCCCCGTATCCTAAGGGAATTTAGTAATGTCATAGCCAGTCCCTTGTTTCTGATATTTGTGGAATCTATACTGACAGGGAATGTTCCACAGGATTGGCGCACAGCAAATGTGGTTCCAATATTCAAAAAGGGTCCAAAAACAGAGCCCGGAAACTATAGGCTGGTAAGTTTAATAATTGTTGTGGGGACACTGTTTGAAGGTTTTCTGAGAGATGCTATCTTAGAGGATATCAACGGAAATAAGCAAATAACGCCATATCAGCATAGCTTTATGATCGGTCATGCCAAACAAATTTAATCAGTTTCTATGAGGAGGTACGTTGTAGACTTGACAGCGGCGAATCAATGGATGTCATATATCTGGACTTCTCCAAAGCATTTGACACTGTGCCTCATAAAAGGTTAGTATATAAAATGAGGATGCTCGGACTGGGAGAAAATGTCTAGCATAGTAAAATAACATTGTTTGCAGATGACAATAAACTGTGTAAAGTAATTAACACTGAAGAGGACAATATACTGCTACAGAGGGATCTGGATTGACTGGAGGCTGGTGAAGTTATGCACATGGGAAGGAATAATGCAAGTCACCCGTACATACTAAATGGTAAAACACTCGGTAACACTGACATGGAAAAGGATCTAGGAATTTTAATAAACAGCAAACTAAGCTGTGAAACCAATGTCAGGCAGCTAGTGCCAAGGCCAATACGATATTGGGTTGCATCAAAAGGGGCATAGACGCCCGTGATGAGAATATAGTCCTACCACTTTACAAATCACTGGTCAGACCACACATGGAGTGCTGTGTACAGTTCTTGGCTCCTGTGAACAAGGCAATAGCAGAGCTGGAGAGGGTTCAGAAGATGGTAACTAAAGTAATAACTGGAATGGGGCAACTACAGTACCATGAAAGATTATCAAAATTAGGGTTGTTCACTTTATAAAAAAGACGACTGAGGGTGATGTAATAACTATGTATAAATATATCAGGTGTAAGTACAGAGATCTCTCCCATCATCTATTTATTCCCAGGACTGTGACTGTGACGAGGGGACTTCCTCTGAGTCTATAGCTACTAGAGATGGGTTGTTGATCCAGGGAGTTCTGATTGCCTGATTGGAGTCGGGAAGGAATTTTTTATTCCCCTTAAGTGGCGAAAATTTGCTTCTACCTCACAGGTTTTTTTTTGCCTTCCTCTGGATCAACTAGCCGGATGACAGGCCGAACTGGATGGACATATGTACTATGTTACTATGTAATTAATAATAATAATAATAAATGTCTGTATTTATATACAGTCATGGCCGTAAATGTTGGCACCCCTGAAATTTTTCAAGAAAGTAAAGTATTTCTCACAGAAAAGTATTGCAGAAACACATGTTTTGGTATACACATGTTTATTCCCTTTGTGTGAATTGGAACAAAACCAAAAAAGGGAGGAAAAAAAGCAGATTGGACATAATGCCACGCCAAATTCCAAAAATGGGCTGGACAAAATAATTGGCACACTTAGGCCTTATTCACACATCTGTTGTGTTTTGCGGATCCACGGAGCTGCGGATCCGCAAAACACGGACACACCGGCAATGTGCATTCCGCATTTTTGCGGACCGCACACTGCCCGAACTCCATAGAAAATGCTTCTTCTTGTCCGCAATTGCGGACAAGAATAGGACATGCTCTATTTTTTTTGCGGAGCCGCGGACCGGAAAATCGGCGGCGCGCTACGCAAAATCGGATGGGGAGAGCACAGTGTGTGCTCTCCGCATCGTTCCGGCCCCATTCACAGTCAATGGGTCCGCATGTATTCCGCAAAATTGCGGAATACATGCGACTACATTGCGGATGTGTGAATAAGGCCTTAGGCCTTATTCACACATCCGCAAAGTAGTCCGCATGTATTCCGCAATTTTGAGGAATACATGCGGACCCATTGACTGTGAATGGGGCCGGGCCTTAGGCCTTATTCACACATCCGCAATGTAGTCCGCATGTATTCCGCAATTTTGCGAAATACATGCGGACCCATTGACTGTGAATGGGGCCGGGAATGATGCGGAGAGCACACACTGTGCTCTCCGCATCCGATTTTGCGGAGCGCGCCGCCGATTTTCCGGTCCGCGGCTCCGCAAAAAAAATAGAGCATGTCCTATTCTTGTCCGCAATTGCGGACAAGAAGAGGCATTTTCTATGGAGTTCGGGCAATGTGCGGTCCGCAAAAATGCGGAATGCACATTGCCGGTGTGTCCATGTTTTGCGGATCCGCGGCTCCGTGGATCCGCAAAACACAGCGGATGTGTGAATAAGGCCTTAACCTGATATTTGGTTGCACACCCTTTGGAAAAAATAACTGAAATCAATCGCTTCCTATAACCATCAATAAGCTTCTTACACCTCTCACCCAGAATTTTGGACCACTCTTCCTTTGCAAACTGCTCCAAGTCTCTCTTATTGGAAGGACGCCTTTTCCCAACAGCAACTTTAAGATCTCTCCACATGTGTTCAATGGGATTTAGATGTGGACTCATTGCTGGCCACTTCAGAACTCTCCAGCGCTTTGTTGCCATCTATTTCTGGGTGTTTTTTGACGTATGTTTGGGGTCATTGGCCTGCTGGAAGACCCAAGATCTCGGATGCAAACCCAGCTTTCTGACACTGGGCTCTACAAAATCCGTTGGTAATACTCAGATTTCATAATGCCTTGCACACATTCAAGGCACCCAGTGCCAGAGGCAGCAAACCAACCCCAAAACATCATTGAATCTCCACCATATTTCACTGTAGGTACTGTGTTCTTTTCTTTGTAGGCCTCATTCTGTTTTCGGTAGAACAGTAGAATGATGTGCTTTATCAAAAAGCTCTGTCTTGGTCTCATATGTCCACAAGACGTTTTCCCAGAAGGATTTTGGCTTACTCAAGTACATTTTGGCAAAATGTAGTCTTGCGTTTTTATGTCTCTGTGTCAGCAGTGGGGTCCTCCTGGGGCTCTTGCAATAGTGTTTCATTTCATTTAAATGTCGACGGATAGTTCGCGCTGACACTGATGATCCCTGAGCCTGCAGGACAGCTTAAATATCTTTTGAACTTGTTTGGAGCTGCTTATCCACCATCCGGACTTTGCTGCGTTGACACCTTTCATCAATTTTTCTCTTCCGTCCACGCCCAGGGAGATTAGCTACAGTGCCATGGGTTGCAAACTTCTTGATAATGTTGCACACTGTGGACATAGGCAAATCTAGATCTCTGGAGATGGACTTGTAACCTTGAGATTGTTGATATTTTTCCACAATTTTGGTTCTGAAGTCCTCAGACAGTTCTCTTCTCCTCTTGTTGTCCATGCTTAGTGTGGCACACACAGACACACAATGCAAAGACTAAGTGAACGTCTCTCATTTTTATCTGCTTTCAGGTGTGATTTTTATATTGCCCACACCTGTTACTTGCCCCAGGTGAGTTTAAAGGAGCATCACATGCTTGAAACAATCTTATTTATCCACAATTTTGAAAAGGTGCCAATGATTTTGTCCAGCCCATTTTTGGAGTTTGGTGTGACATTATGTCCAATTTGCTTTTTTTCCTCTCTTTTTTGGTTTTGTTCCAATACACACAAAGGGAATAAACATGTGTATACCAAAACATGTGTTACTGCAATATTTTCTGTGAGAAATACTTCATTTTCGTGAAAAATTTCAGGGGTGCCAACATTTACTGCCATGATTGTACATAGCGCTATTATATTCTGCAGCACTTTAGACTCATGGGATTCAAGTACAAACAGAGTCATAAATAGCATGGCAACAAACAAGACAACGATTAAAACAAGTGGAATGAGGGCCCTGCTCGTAAGACCTTACAATCTATGAGGAGATAGGGATGAGATAAAAGGTAACTTGATGCTTGATTTGTGCAATGGTCCGGCCCTCTTAAAACTTAATAGGGGAGCAGATCTAAGGCTGCATGAGCCAGTCACCAGCCAACATGTGTAGTGCTTCTAAATGCATGGGGTGTGGTAGATATCTGATGGAGCAGGTTCAGAAGAATGATTCTGAGGGCGGGGGAGGAGATGGAAGAGAGTTAGATTAAGGGATGTAATAGTCTAACCTAAATAGATGTGTTTTTATGGAGCGCCTAAAACTGTGGATGTTATCAATTAACCTAATTCAGAAGAAGTCTTGGAGACAGAAAGAGAGGTTCGGATTATGGTGGATGTCAGTCGTAAGTCATTGGCTGAACGGAGGGCACTGGTAGGGTGGTAGACAGAGATGAGAGAGAAGATGTAGGGGGTGCAGCACTGTGAAGAGCTTTGTGGGTAAAATAAAAAAGTTATATAGCTAAAAATCGAACAAAAAGAGCCATATCATTCAAATAATCTTATTAGTTTCCTTACATTTTAATTTCCTTTAAAGATAAGAAGGGGGAATTAATCTACAGTCATATCAGGGTTTACATAACATGTACTCATGAGTACACTAGTCAGCACGTTCTGAAGGTGGTAGGTTTTACTAGAGATATCCATTCCATGATGATAAAAGACTGATTCCCTTTAACATAACAGATTCCATTTCTAGTGATAATTTCTGACATTCTTATTTCCTTCTGTTCTTTCTTCTTAACACAGGACAAGCTGAATTGGTTTAAATATAGCCACTGCGAAATGATAGTAGTCATTTATCTCTTATCGACTAAGACATGGCCTGCCATTAAAATGTAAAGGGATAGACTAATCACAGGCATTTTTTCCAGTTGTCTGCATATATTATGTACATGCATGAAGCCACTCAAAAAATCACTGAGCGGAGCTAATTGATTTGAACTTCAGGGGCTATTTAGTTAGTGTATTTACTATATATCCATTAGTACAGATGAAATGGGCCAACACACTAAAAAGACCTTTTAAACTGTCCTGCCATTTAAAGGGGTTGTCTAAGATTTTGATATTGATGACCTATACTCAGTATAGGTCATCGCTATCAGATCGGTGGGGGGTCTGACTTCCAGCACCCCTGCTGATCATCTGTTTGTGAGTGCTGCAGCCCCTTCCTAGGCCAGTGACATCACGTTCATCGGTCAAGGGAATGGGGCTTAGCTGTAATGCCAAGCACTGCAGCCCGGCCTCCTCAAACAACAGATTGGTGGGGGTGCCAGGTGTCGGAACCCCATTGATTTGATAATGATGACCTATCCTGAGTATAGGTCATGAACATCAGGCACCCGGAAAAGCCCTTTAAAGAGGACCTTTCACCAGTTTAAAAGCTAAAAACTAACTATATCTGTGGGCAGAGTGGCACCCAGGGGTCCCCCTGCACTTACTAGTATGTCTGGGCGCCGCTCCGTTCGCCCGATATAGGCTCCGGTGTCTGCAGCTCTCTCTGTTGTACTGGGCGGAGTTCCCAGGCTATGAGCTGTGCGCTGCAATTGGCCAGCGCTGCAGCAAGGGACACGCCTAATACAAAAACTCCGCCCAGTACAGCAGAGGGAGCTGCAGACACCGGAGCCTATACCGGGCGAACGGAGCGGCGCCCAGACATACTAGTAAGTGCAGGGGGACCCCTGGGTGCCGCTCTGCCCACAGATATAGTTAGTTTTTAGCTTTTAAACTGGTGAAAGGTCCTCTTTAAGTTGCACCTCCAACTTCAGATAATTCACAATAAATATGTATTGACTAGAGATTAATGACAATGGAATATTTGACAGGTGTTAGACACATACAAACTACAGATGCAAAACTAGAGCCCCACAAGTATGGAGAGGGAAAGCAACCGAACAAAAATCAAGAGCAGCATGTTAACCATATATAAACGTAAATCATCCATACATAAGGTTGATATGTAGGGGTGGCTCTAAACATATGTTAACAAGTACAAAACTATCAATTCCCCTGTTGTCTTAGGAGCTAATGAGGCTAAATCGAAGAAAGAGGTAATACAAGTAGTTGTATATAACCCATACAAACATGGTTTGTCAAAAGTATTGTGTCATCAGAAAATGACCTATTGTTTAAAAAACTTTTTTTTGTTAAACAGATGTTGTTTTAGAATTTTTGATGATTTTGATGGTTTAACGTCCCATATCACCATATTTAAAAAAGGTATGTATGTAGCATCACAGTCATAATGCGTTAACTAGATGTGATAACTCACCAAGTGTGTGACTGCTAACTCTCCGACATCTGTACCTAAAGTCATGTAGCTTTCACACTAGCGATTAGACCTTATAGACCTTATTGTATACATAACACAGGATCCAGCATTCGCATCAGTGATATCAGAGCTTATCTACTCCCTCCTGATCTCTGCACGGGTCATAGAGTATGCCTAGAAAAATCTCCCATAGAAGTCAATGAGGTCCCCTCCTAGGGGACCTAGTGGCTAGTGTGACAATTGCAGGATTTTGTAAAAAAAAAGTCTTAGAGATTTCAACCATAGATGGAGGAAGGAACCCTCAGCACCACCTCCTCTAAGAAGTCTGAAGTGTCTGGAAATATACTGCATGAAAGAGTCTTTAGGGCGTCAAATGCAGGACCAGCACAACCGTATTTCCTGCCTTAGACATTAACTGATAATTTGGAGACCTCACTACTATGTCTTGCCAATTCGACAAAATCTATTCCTGTGGACATATAATCTGGAGATACTCTCAGCTCCATCCGCCTCCAACTGCATTTTAACAAATGAAGCAGTATAGTTCTGTGTATGATGAATCAACGTGTTTATTATACTCACACACAGTATATAGCAATGACATATTCCGCAGCGCTTTACAAACATTAGCATCACTCTGTCCCCAATGGGGCTCACGTATTTTCTGTTTATATATCTCTTTATTTTCCAGATTTGCTGGTACACTGGTTAGAGGGCGGGCGATCGCCAGTATTTGTCTGTACAAGCTCTCTGCTGTCAAGACACTGCATCTTAGATCAGCGCTCGACAAATCCCAGGCGCCAGGTCGCCATGGCGATCAGGAATTTTGTCCTGGCGCCTGGGTATTTGCCCCTGCTTGAAAATAGGCCCAGCACACCATCTGATCGGAGTCCCAGCAGTGTAATGCTGGGGCTCCGATCGGTTACCATGGCAGTCAGGACACTAATGAAGTCCTGGCTGCCATGGTCAGTTAGTCAGCAGCATTATACTCACATGCGTCATGGCCGCGGGCACTCCTTCTTCTCATAAGTCTGTGCGGCGCATTGCTAATGCTATAAGCATTAGCAATTTGCCGCACAGACATAAGAAGGAGCGCCTGGTGGCCACAGCGCATGTGAGTATAATACTGCTGACTAACTGACCATGGCAGCCAGGACTTCATTAAACTGCTGGGACTCCGATCGGAACTGCCGCTGCCACTAATGATGGGGGGGAGGAGGGGGACCCTGTGGCCACTGCCACAAATGATTAATACTGTGAAGGAAGGGGGCGCATTGCCCACTGCCACTAATGATGGGGGGGGGGGAGGGGGACCCTGCGGCCACTGCCACCCATGATTAATACTGGGGAGGGAGGGGGGGCCCAATGCCCACTGTCACCAATGATGGGGGGAGGAGGGGGACCCTGTGGCCACTGCCACCAATGATTAATACTGGGGAGGGAGGGGGGGTTGAGTTACCAGAGGGGCTGATAAGAGGGAGAGGCCGGAGGGCACATGAGGGGCTGATCAGAGGCTGGGGGGCACATGAGAGGCTGGGGGCTGATCAGAGGCTGGGGGGCTGATAAGAGGCTGATGGGCTGATCAGAGGCTGGGGGGCTGATCAGAGGATGGTGGGCACATGAGAGGCTGAGGGGCTCATGAGAGGGGAAGCACTATGAGAGCCCTATATACTGGCACATTATGGGGGGCACTATGGGGGCCCTATATACTGGCACATTATGGGGGGCACTATGGAGAAGAGGGGAAGGAGCACTATAGGGGCATCTACTAGGGCTCCGCATGGCTCCTAACTTTTTTAGCTGGCTCCTAGATTCAAAGGAAATTTGTCAAGCCCTGTCTTAGATATTAGACCTATTTACAGTAGTGTCTCACTTAGCTACCGCTACATGGCCATCACCCAGCCGAGACCTGGCCGAAATGCAGGCAGGAGCTCAGTGGCCCTTCAATTTACTAATGAAATAAGGCAACAAGTTAACGCAATAACACATGGACATGGAGTTTTTGGCCACACTGTGACCGCGTTTTGCCCCTAGATTGACCATTCGATGACTGCTATATGGGACACGGATCCTAAGGTAATAGGGCTTTGTTGCAATATTTTTGTAATTGATACCACAGGCACCAAAAGTGCTTATAAAAAGAACACAACAAAATAAGCTCAATACATTATATTATGATTTCATTAGCATGAAAGGCATACATATTTAGATCTGCATCTGTAAATAAAAATACACTCTACAGACAGGCTGAACCAATATTCGAAAGAATTCATCAAGTAAGCGGTCTATGAAAGAGATCTAGAAATTGTCTAGGAATAACCACATATCTCATTGAGGTTACTGATCCCTCGGGAATAGGAAGGCTGTGTTCTGAGAATAATTGCTTAGCCCGCAACATAGCTGTTTACACTTTGTGTAGGCGACAAATAGACTTAGATGTTTCCTGCTACTGAGAGTGAAGTCTATCTGGATAGTGAAGCATTTTATACTTCATTTTACCATTTTTTAAACAAAAGCAAAACAATTAAAGTTGTATTCCGTGTTATCCCATAGACTGCAGCAGCACCTGCAGCATTTCTTTCTGGAGAAAATCACATATTGTCACTTGTGAAGGTCCCTTTACATGGCCCAATAGTGCAGACGATTTCTTCCCAGCAATTGTCTGCTCGTAAGTGGAGGTGACTGCTGCTATTACATGCAACAATCTCCTCCACAGTATTAAAGCCATCGCTTGTCCCCATACGGAATCATTGTTTGCCGGCAGCAGAGGCTGTTTAGACACCACGATCTGCTGCCGGGAAAAGATAACTTAGGTGACCACACCAAGGATCCTATTACCCAATAAACAAGCGTTTCGCTTATTCATTGGGTAATCAGTGGTACCTTTACACCATCAGATTATGGCTAACGTGCGTTCATACGAATGCTCAATAGCGATAACCCGCCCAGGCAGTATAAACGATCTTGAACATTTTAATTCACTTTGTATCTTCCAGCAATTGTATATACTGCAGTATTTCCTTATCTCACGGATGACCAATCACTGTGTTAATCTTGAGAATCCTGATTCATAACAAAATGCAAGCCATATAGATCCACTGCAAAACTAAGGCTGTGCTAAAATTTGTGCTGTAGGCCTCCACTGCAAATGCTAACAGATTTTGGATGCAGCGTTATGCTTCCTGTCATAACATGACAGAACATGATAGGCCCCATAATTCAATGGGTTCCATGGGATGCTGGTGGTATCCTGATATCCATAAGCTGGACCCTACACTTCACCATGACTCCTGTTACATATGGAACTCACAAAGCAGATGTGAACAGAACTACAGCTATAGAAGAACGTGAACAGTGGTAGTGTAACTGTAGCTTACCCATGTGGATTTACAGGAGAGGTCATCACTAAAAATTCAACAACTTTTAGATAAATATCAATTATTAAAAACTGCACTTAAATATTTATATTCTCTTTTTTTTGTTAGAGAAATACTTGACAGTTTTTATGACAGTTGAATGTACCCTGAAATTGCAGTTTACATGTCTGAACAAAATCAGTCTCAAAGCTGAGATCTGTGAACGTTCTGAGGGCTTGGGACATATGAAGTCTAAGCAGAATCTCATTGAAAATGAGTAAAACATAGAGACACAGTTGTAACATCTAACTCCAGCGGTGAGCATCAGATCTTTGGTCAGGACAGCCAGGAAAGGAGATTCAGCCTGGATATGAATTTGCCAGGGAATACTGCTTCAGTGTGTGCACGTGTGTGCAGCCAGAGACTGGGTGGGTAGCTCAGTAAGAACCAGAGCTCAGGTACCAGACTGGAGCTACAAGAGAAGAAGATATGGTGTCCTAGTCCGGATGCAAAGTATTGACAGGAGAGTGTCAGAACCAGCCAGATACCAGAACAGATGGTAGCTTAAAGGAGCCCAGAAGTGTACAAGCCACAGTACTATGAGAACACAGGCTATCACATCCCCTGATCAGACACAACCAGAAAAGGGCACCCAATGTATGCTGAAGCTAAGAACCATATTGTCCAGAGGTTGTCCTCAGGATAGTCAGTTGCAGAGACTATTGGTCATTTATCAAAGTTTTAGGGTACTTTCTCGGCATAAAAATGTTGCAAATTTTGGGTGCAGCTCAGCAGAAGAGTGTGGGCCACTACAGCCTAAGGCCTCATGCACACAAATGCATTTTGGGTCCGCGTCTCCATTCACTTCAATGGGGCCGCAAAAGATGCGACAGCACTCCATGTGTTGTCCGCGTCCTTTGCTCCGTTCCGTGGCCCCGCAAAACAAATATAGCATGTCCTATTCTTGTCTGTTTTGCGGATAAGAATAGGCATTTCTACAATGGGCCGCGTTCCGTTCCGCAAATTGCAGAATGGAACGCGGACCAGCTTCCGTGTTTTACGGATCCACGGATTGCGGACCGCAAAACACCTACGCTCGTGTGCATGAGGCCTAACACAAGGACCAGCAACCTTCGGCACTCCAGCTGCTGTGAAACTACAACTCCCAGCATGCACACCTATTTGGCTGTTCTTGTAATTCCCATAGAAGTGAAAAGAGGATTCTGGGAGTTGTAGTTTCAGAACAGCTGTTCCACAAATGATAGAACATGCCCCATTCGTGTCTGTATTGCATAATCTACAAGGTTTCAGTTTTTGGTGCATGGACAGCAGAATAAGAGGCACATTTTTACTTTGAGGCTGGATCTTCCTCCAGTGGGGTTTTTACTAAGTCGTTAGTTATTGACCCCCATTATGTTATCCTGATTGCTGTTGTAAGCCATATAAACACTGTTCTAAATGTATATAGAAGTTTTATTGAGCCTATTAGGGCACCTGCACACAAAGCAGATTACGTGCATTTATTTCTCGCAAATTTTCATGCTTATTTTTTACCTGTAGAAATTGAGCTGTCGTGCAGATTTTAAAATGTGCACCATGTCAATTGTTTGTGTGATTCCACACCTCATATATAGTTGTTTTCCCCATATACTTCAATGTTAAAGAAAAAATATGCACCAAGTTGCTCAATAAAGCCGCATAAAACCCCCCACAAAAAAACACCAAAACCGCAATAAATTGGGTGGATTTATGTGGTTTTTTAATGTGGTTTTTGTGTGGATTTCAGGCGGGTTTTCTGCATACAAGTATGCAACATGTGCAGGTGGCCTTACAGTTTAAATCTGCTTACTGCATCCTCTTCAGTAGAGACCAGTCTAAGGGAATGTTCACATGGCATCTTTTGCAGTGGAACACGTGCGGACACCCGTGCTGAAATTTTGTTGTCATGTAGTTTCTGCCTCCTATTCATTTCAATGGGAGGCAGCACTGAGGATCGTGGAGTGGCAGCTTAAAGCCATGGCCGCGCAGAGATGGGACAAGTCTGCTCTTGGAGCGTTTGTGGACTTAAGCCTCCGCGATCCTCAGAGTTGCCTCTTATTCAAATTAATGGGAAGCAGAAAAGATGTGGCTGCTGGAAGGATTTCGGTAAAATCTCTTCATGGCTGTCCCAAATTCCACAGTAAAACCTGCCGTATGAACAGCCCCTTGTTTGTCGTTAGTCCACCTTACAAATGCAGCATCTTTTTTTTTTCTATGGTATTTCCATGTGACCCATAAAGAGAGCAATCGAAAGAAATAAAACCGAATCACTAATAATACATAGAATTTAATGTATTGTAAACTCTCTATTTCCAAAGCTTTAAAGAAAAATAAATCTGCCACAAAAAGCGGCACTCTTGAAGGTGAAAAATAGCATTAAGTACATCGCGCCATCTAGCCCAGGCTCTTTTCATTTTGTGACTTTGATATATCGTCGTCAAGTACCAGAGACTGATAAGCTCCTATGATACATATGAAGTGATAATCTCTAGAAACAGACAGCGGCTCACCTTATTACAAAGTCATGGCTGTCAATCTCCTTGCCACATCCGCTGCCGAGAAGAATTCCAGAATTCCCCACCACTGCACAGGTCTGAAAACGCCGGCTCTTCATCGGTGATACTTCAGGCAGAAGACTGTGCAGATTCTGGGAAATATTTAGAGTACGGCGTCTATCCAGAACATAATGAATTACGTCTCCCGGCTTGAAGCTGCTTTTAACGACAGATACGTCTCTCTCTGCGTCCAGGAATCGGAGAATATCTTTCCTATGAGAAAAGAACAACAATAAGCATATCAGCATAGCCGAAGCGCATATTATACATACACCAAAAACTCCATCTAAAAACATAAATCAGCTATTGCTTGGTTAATTTTACTTGGTTTATATGTGCAACTATTCCTATATGTGCAACTAGCACACTATACAGCAGGAGGAGCTGAGTAGATTAATATATAGCAGAGGTCAGCCACCTCCGGCACTCCAGCTGTGAAACTACAACTCCCAGCATACTCTATTCTCTTCTATGGGAGTTCTGAGCACAGCCAAGCAAGCATGCATCCCGGGAAACTTAGTTTCACCACAGCTGGAGTGCCGTAGGTTGTAATAGATGGTAATGATGTGATCCTGTCTATGATATGCCATCATGGCTGAGCAGCCTAACAGTAAAACTTACCAATATGATATGCAAGTGCCAAAGTAGAAACAACCAGTCCTGCTCACATTCTAGGACAGGTTGCTGACAGCAATTTTAATATTTCCCGAAGAGCCCCTTTAAATCCCTGTTCTTTTTATGCTTAAGGGCTTATTCACACGGCCGTATGAATGAGTCCGCATCCGTTCCGCAATTTTGCAGAACGGGTGCAAACCTATTCATTATAATTAGGTTGCAAAAGATGAGGACAGCACACTGTGTGCTGTCCCCATTTGTAGTTCAGTTCCGCGGCCCCGCAAAAAAGATGGAGCATGTCCTATTCTTGTCCGCAATTGCGGACAAGAATAGGCATTTTCTATCATAGTGGCGGCCATAAGCGGTCCGCAAACTGCGGAACGCACACGTGCCGATATCTTTGCTTTGCAGACCCGCAATTTGCGCACCGCAAAACACTACTGTCATGTGAATGCAGCCTAAGAGTCATGTGGGTGGTCCTATTCAGTGACTGAGAGCCTTCCCTGTAAAGATGTAGCTGTCAATCACTAAGCAGGACCGCCCATTAGACTCAAAAGCTCAGAATGAGCAATGAGTTGAATGAATAAAATACAAGTTATACTGAATCTTTTCCCATAAAACTATATATCAATATGCTCAGCTCCTCCTGCTCTATAACCTGTTGGCTGAAGATTAGAAAACATGTTCAATGTGACAGGTTCCCTTTAAGTTGTAATATTCAGGCTCACACGTCAGCTGTATGACAACCACTGTTGTTTTACTAATATGAATGGACGTCAACAACATAATCTTGTTAAAGGGGCCGTCCGGTTTCAGGAAATCAGACAACACACGGGATCCTCCTGCAAGAAATAACTCAGCGTCACTTACCTGACAGTGCCACCGCTCTGTTTACCCAGCTGAAGTGGTGATGTCACGTTGACAACACATGACCACTCCAGCCAATCACTGGCCTCTATAGTGCCACACTAAGGCCAGTGATGCAGCGGTCACATGTCAACGTGACATCACCGCTGAAGCTGGGTAAACAGATCCTAACCAGGAGAGCCGAAGCAGCGCAGGATCTGTCAGGCAACTAACCCTAATGAAGCTGTATGATCTGTAACAGCGACACACATGGCGTTCAGCCCCACAGCATTCTCAAGGAGGTATTTGCCTTATTTTTACAAGTCATACAGTATTTGCACAGTGGATTTTTTTTTTGCGCACTGTAGTAGCACTTTGTGCCTTTTGAATCGTGTGATGTCACACCTATTTTGCATTAGCACTTTGTATTTCCCGAATCATGTGATGTCACATTTATAATGAATTACTTTGATCATGTTTCTATCTATATTTTCTCATTTTTCTTTTTTGAACATTTCCATGTGAATTGGATAGGGTTTGTTCTTTGGATTTCTATCTGACATTTTTCCACTTTAGTTTATTTATTTGATCCACTTATTAGACCCTGTATTTACTATATGCATTATGCAGTGGGGGGAGGGGGAGGTCTCACATATATCTCATTTGAGACCCCCTGGTTTGCTGTGTTTGTTTTTAATTGGTCTTAATGATTGCCCAATAAAACTATATTTTATCATACAGTGTGCATTGTCCTTGACGTACTCTTTCTTTTTTTCTTTGGTCTTGCAGTTTTACATGTGGGTGGCACCTGAATTACTAGTGGTGCCAGTCCTCATATATATATATATATATATATATATATATATATATATACATACATACACACACTATATTTATTGTATATATATTGTAACTAATCCTGAGGAGTTAATTTTGCAGAAACAGGACGACCCGTTAATATTCTGTCTGATCAATTACTTTATAGACACATCTAGCACATCTATGTTAAAGCCCCTTAAAGTGTAACTGCCATTAAAAAAAATTGGACTGCACACAGTGCTTTTACTTCTCCGGTGGCTACTTCATGAGTAATTATCGCAGGGATCGCAGCTAAGTACAAAAGGATTAGATTTAATCGAAAGGGGGAATATACTGTAGATGTAATTTTAACTCCTAAGACGCCTATGGCCACCAGGGGAGCACGGGAGGCAGAAGCGCAGCGCCCGCACAGCCAGTCTCCACTTTATAAACAGGAGACGGATGGCCCTTAGCAACGCTCATTTCAGAGAGCGCTGCTAAGGGCCATTTCTGCCCCAGTTTTCTAATAAAAATAAACGTTTTGGATAAATAAAGTATATTAGAAAAATGTTACCTATCACTTGCCCCAATCATTATCGAAAAAAAATAATATTTAAACAGCAGTTACACTTTAATGATTTTTAAAACACGTGAACACATTTTCAAGCATGTTGAGCTGGCCGCACACATAAGACTGGGTTCACATTTTTTGTCCGAATTTTTGTACAAATGATGTATATGTCAAACATATGCCTCAGATTGATCACCTTAGGGTGCCATTGTAAAAATAAATGTATCTGTTTAAAATAAAACAGTTTTTTTTTTTTTTGCTGCACTCTGCAGGATGGCAAAGTACGGTATAATAGGTTTTTTGTGCTTTTCTTTTTCGTTAAACATGGCACAAAAACATGATGTGAACACATCCTTCAATAAAGTTTGGAAAAACGCTTGTTTAGATAAAAACTAGCTCCAATGCAAGCTCCACCACCCACCTCCATAGGTATTTATCTAATGTGTGTGAGAAGCTTAAAGGGATTCTTTCACCCCCAAACCCCAATTTTCACTACTTACATCATTATTTGGTAAATAGTGCCCCCATTATATAGCCACTTACCCCATAATTTTTAAACTTACAGATGATGAGAAAACGAAGTTTATAATACCTGTCATAAATAGTGAAGGAGCCCAGGGGCGGCGTCATACCGGCCGGAGCCCAGGCCGCGCGCTCATCTAACTTTTCTACCACGCCCCCTTTCACCCAGGCGGCCCGCCCATTGTGATGCGCTCGGCCTCGTCCAGAACTGGCCAAATCCCGCGCCTGCGCCGTGGATTATGTACTGTGGGTCTTTTTATTGTATTGCATAAAAATGTATGAGAAACACATACTCTGCTTTGAAAATGTATTTGGTGAAATTCCTAGGGAGGGAGGGAGGGAGGCAGGCAGGGTGACAGCCAGCTCCAGCGCCCACGACTCTTCCTGAGGCTCCGATCCTGCGCTGGTACACAGGGTAGCCCGATGCTTGCGCCAGTAATCGGGAATCCAGTGCGCAGGCGCGGACTGCCCGATCCACGGCGCAGGCGCGGGATTTGGCCAGTTTTGGACGGGGCCGAGCGCATCACAATGGGCGGGCCGCCTGGGTGAAAGGGGGCGTGGTAGAAAAGTTAGATGAGCGCGCGGCCTGGGCTCCGGCCGGTATGACGCCGCCCCTGGGCTCCTTCACTATTGATTGACAGGTATTATAAACTTCGTTTTCTCATCATCTGTAAGTTTAAAAATTATGGGGTAAGTGGCTATATAATGGGGGCACTATTTACCAAATAATGATGTAAGTAGTGAAAATTGGGGTTTGGGGGTGAAAGAATCCCTTTAAAAAGATTTTCTCACTTCAGCAAATGGTATTTATTCTGTACACATGTTAATAGAAGGCACTTACTAATGGATTGTGATTGTCCATATTGCCTGGCTGGATTCATTTTTCCATCACATTATACACTGCTCTTATCCATCGTTACGACCACCTAGCAATCCATCAGTGGTGTATGTGCTTGAAAACTATAGGAAAAGGCGGCACTCCCGCAGTCCTGGCCAATACAGACTGGCACCTTTTCCTATATTGTACAAGCACGGGCACCGCTGCTGGATTACAGGGTGGTTATAATTAGGGATGTCCCGATACCGATACCAGTATCGGTATCGGGACCGATACCGGCATTTTTACGAGTACTTGTACTCGTGAAAATGCCGCCGATACCTGAAGTTCCGGTCCGGCAGCTCCTATACACTTTTGAAGTAAAACTAACCTCTATTAATGTGGCCGGAATTACTAACTATTACTGCGCAGTCTCCCTCAGGTCAGGCGCTCAGTCCTTCAATGCTCCTCCTGCCCCGCCTGTCTTCTTCATTCATAAAAGTGGGCGGAGCGGGCAGGCGGGACATGAGGCGCATGGAGGAACTGAGAGCTCAAGCTGCCCGATTCCTCCAAGCACCTCACGTCCCTCCTGCGCGCTCCGCCCACTTTATGAATGTAGAAGGCGCGCGGGGCAAGAGGAGAATGGAGGGACAGAGCGCCTAACCTGAGGGAGACTGCGCATTAATAGTTAGTAATTCCGGCCACATTAATAGAGATTAAGTTTACCTCAATAGTGTATAGGAGCTGCGGGGCCGGTGTATGAAAGAGTCAAGCTACACCGGCCCCTGCGAGTGTAAACTGCACCCCACACACACTATGATGGCACTTATGGGGGTCTGTGGATGACACGTATATAGCATAATATGCTATATATGTGTCATCCAGAGATCCCCCTGACAGTGTCATCCAGAGATCCCCCTGACAGTGTCATCCAGAGATCCCCCTCACAGTGTCATCCAGAGATCCCCCACAGTGTCATCCAGAGATCCCCCACAGTGTCATCCAGAGATCCCCCACAGTGTCATCCAGAGATCCCCCACAGTGTCATCCAGAGATCCCCCACAGTGTCATCCAGAGATCCCCCACAGTGTCATCCAGAGATCCCCCACAGTGTCATCCAGAGATCCCCACAGTGTCATCCAGAGATCCCCACAGTGTCATCCAGAGATCCCCACAGTGTCATCCAGAGATCCCCCACAGTGTCATCCAGAGATCCCCCACAGTGTCATCCAGAGATCCCCCATAGTGTCATCCAGAGATCCCCCATAGTGTCATCCAGAGATCCCCCATAGTGTCATCCAGAGATCCCCCATAGTGTCATCCAGAGATCCCCCATAGTGTCATCCAGAGATCCCTCATAGTGTCATCCACAGATCCCCCATAACAGTGTCATCCTCAGATCCCCCATAACAGTGTCATCCACAGCGCCCCCATAACAGTGTCATCCACAGATCCCCCCATAACCGTGTCATCCACAGATCCCCCCATAACCATGTCATCCACAGATCCCCCATAACCGTGTCATCCACAGATCCCCCCATAACAGTGCGTCATCCACAGATCCCCCATAACAGTGTCATCCACAGATCCCCCCATAACAGTGTCATCCACAGATCCCCCATAACAGTGTCATCCACAGATCCCCCATAACAGTGTCATCCACAGATCCCCCTCATAACAGTGTCAGCCACAGACCCCCCATAACAGTGTCATCCACAGCGCCCCCATAACAGTGACATCCACAGATCCTCCATAACAGTGTTACCCACAGACCCTCATAACAGTATCATCCACAGATAACCCCATAACAGTGACATCCACAGATCTCCCCATAACAGTGTCATCCACAGCGCCCCCATAACAGTGTCATCCACAGATCCCCCCATAACCGTGTCATCCACAGATCCCACATAACAGTGTCATCCACAGATCCCCATAGCAGTGTGTCATCCACAGATCTCCCATAACAGTGTCATCCACAGATCCCCCCATAACAGTGACATCACCAGATCCCCCTGGTGGCACATTGGTTGGAAAACACTATTATATTCCCTTTTATTAATTTATTAACACTTGTACAAAGGAAAAGAAAAGCCGTTGTCCATAGCAACCAAATTCCAGCTTTAATTTTTTTCATTGCTATCAGCAACTGCGCCGCTGTTTATTCGAGGTATCGGTAATTGGAATCGGCGAGTACTTAAATAAAAGTATCGGTACTCGTACTCGGTCTTAAAAAAATGGTATCGGGACATCCCTAGTTATAATCCCTGGAAACGAGCAGTGTATAATGTGATGGAAAAATGAGTCAAACCAGCAAAGGAGGCAAAATGGACAATCACAATACATTAGTAAGTGTCGTGTATTATGTCTACATGATAAATCGAATTTGCTGAAGTAAGACAACTCCTTTAAGTCATGTGGCATATTACAAGATGTCGCTGAAAGGGGCTTCTCGGTCCTTCCTGCCCTGTGGACTGTCATCTTAGCGTTATTACGAGGACCTAGCTAATCAGAATATCTTTTTGATATGTGGCCCAATGTTCTTACAGTATGATAACACTGAGCGTACACAGACAAGATGCTCTTCTCTACCTCTGACTGCTGATAACTAAAACAATTTACTATTCACATCACATCTCCTAGTAGCTCTTCTTCATTGAAATAAAATTCCTTTTAACCTCCAGTGCAGACACGTCAGTAGAATAAAGTCACTGGTTAATGTCAGACTGTATAAGAATATCTTTATCCTGGGCACCATGCCTCTTGGGTATGGGTGCACTTAAAGAGGACCTATCATGACTCATTACATTACTGTTTTAATTGCTTCATTCATTCCCCATGTACTGACAATTCTGGAGCATCTAGTCTTATGACTCTATGTTGTGCTATTCCTGTATTATTCCTACTGGAAGTTATAAATGAATTGCTAGCAGTCTGCAGTAAGGGTACTGAGTCTTAGTATAAAGTCCATTGGTGTAAGATGTGCCAAAATAATTAAGAGGCACACGTGGGTTAGGAGCTGGTGTAGAAGCAATGGCATTAATAAATGTTCCTCATGGGCCTTACGCTTATATTATTTTCTCAAATTAAATTAAACAAAGAAATAGTAAAAACTTATCTGAGACTGGTCTCACATATGGGGTTTTTGGGGGGGCGTTTTTTGAGAGCTCTTGTGTTGGATGATGTCTTTTATTGCATTTTTAAAGGGGTTCTCCGGAAATTTAGAAAATGAAAATGCTTAAATATTACTTTATTATAAATATATTCTCAAATACCTTTCATTAGTTATAATGGTATATTTTGTCTGGGGAGCAATCACCAGGGGAAACAAAATGGCCACTGTCCCATTAGTTCACACAAAACCTGTCCTGATCACATGTGGACAAGTTTCTTCACAACACGGAGGTAAAGCGCTGCTTCATCCTCCTCTCGAACTTGTCAGGGATTATGATCCCGAATACAGATAAGAACTTTAGCTGAATCTATGGGAAATTTAGTTTATGAGGAGACAAAGTACAGAGAGGACGGACAGGACATGTAATCTGGGGCTGTGGTAATGGAGACTGTAAACAAGTGCTGCTGCTCATTAGCCACACCTCACCCTCCCCTCATGTCTCCTCATCATCTCCATTCCCACAGATTCACCTGTATTCAGGATCATAATTCTTGACAAGCAGAGCAAAGAGGAGGATGAGATAGCTCTTTAGCTCAATTGTGGTGAAGTAACTTGTTCGTCTATGTGAGATTAGGACAGGTTTTGTGCGCACTGATAGGATGGCGGCCATTTTATTTCTCCTAATGATTGCTCCCCAGATAAAACAAGCCATTCTAAGTAATGAAAGGTATTTGTGAATATATTTATTATAAAATAACATTTAAGTATTTTCATTTTTTTTTTATTACAGAAACGTAATCTAGTAATCTATAAGGGTGATCTATTTTAGAGTAAATGTAGTCTCTAGTCTGTGGGGTCACTCTTCAAGGCGGCTTCTCTGCAAAAGATAATTTCAGTGCTAATTGCCTAAGGACAGTGATATCACCTTTATACTTCTTTCAGGCATCCATAAGTCTCCAATTAGATACCATCACTGGACATAAGGAGATGTCAACGCTCAAACACAATTCATATTGAGAGTGGTTAGTTTTGACATATTTTATGTACTCTCCCTAATACTGTGGTTGTGAATAGAGATGAAGGAATTGATTGTGAACTAACTGAATTCTTCTTCAATTTCCCCCAAAATTTTCTTGAACTTCGGATCCCAATATTTATCCAGAAGACAGAAAAGAAGGCATCTGCTGCCAAAAAGGGATAATTTGAGGACCACATTTTAATTTTAAAAAAATTAGTCCAGTGTGTTATTAAACACTCTGTTTGTTACCGCCGCTTCCCATCCGGTTACGCATAGCCATATATGTTGCTGTCACTGTGACATTACTAATGCTGTCTTGGTGTTGAAGACCTGGAAAGGGGTTGGATGCAGTCCTAGGAGACCTCTGAGTGCCATACATGACTTTTCAGGGCTATCTGAGCACTTTCACATTGAATTTATCTGTACCCGAATCGAATCTGCTGACCAATATAATTTCAAATTAATTTCAAGAAATTCGCTCATCTCTAGTTGTGACATTTTTATAGAAACCACTATCAGCATTGATAGGACTGTTACAAGCACTGGTGGGAGCACACTAACTGCCAGCAGTATTGAATACCATCACTACACTTTCTACTCATATATCAGCAGTGTGGATGCGATCGCTAGTGGAGGCACACTAACTGGATGGCTATTACTGTTTGACCCTTCGGGCCCGTCCTCATGCCGCAGCGTCCCCTATAAGTGTCATCACGGTACTCCTCTCTAGCACTGTTCCGGAGCTCCAATGATCTTTACACCGCTGTTTTTGAATTATCTTGACGTGGAAAGGGGTAATGTTAAAATGTGTTCACAATTTTCCACACTCCTAATACCTTCAGTGAAACTCAAACTGCCAGCTCCAGATGTTCCTTTACATCCCCAGTGAAGGCTGCAGACAGTCACTGCTACAGCACCATACACTACTGTAACTTCCACAAATCTCAAATTTAAACTCAGCGGTGTAGTGATTTTTCTGATGTCATCAGCGCTGTCCGATCCAAGAGTGGAGGGAGGGGGTCTCAGACTACAGAAGCACAGTGTGCACAGGGTACTCTAAGAAGCTGGTGGCCATTGAAGTAAAAACTAGGAATAGACAGAAGGACTAAAAACTAGAGCACAAGATATTTTTAACTCTACATTTCACATGTTAGTTAGCTATTCTGCATTTTTCAAACCAGCACTAGACCTGAATTCTTTTGTAATTGGATATAATAAAAAATGTATTACAGCCACTGAGTTTTTCAATAAATCGTATCTGTACAGCGCCTACAGCGCCACATGCTGTTTGTTCTTTTCCTCATTTTTTGTCTGTCTCACTGAGCTGGTCGATCATGCTCAGTTTAAATCCTCAACTGTTACCAGCCATATGTTCTGTTAGATGCTGTGGCAGTTACAGGGAGAGGGCTGCAGCAGAAAGGACCCACCCCTGAGCTGCCAGGCTAAAGACAATCTAGCACAGTGATGGCTAATCTCCAGCACTCCAGCTGTTGTGAAACTACGACTCCCAGCATGCTCCACTCATTGCTGTGGAGTTCTGAGAACAGCCAAGCAAGTGTACATCTTGGGAGTCGTAGTTTGAGAACAGCTGGAGTCCCTGAGGTTAGCCATCACAGGTCTAGCAGTACAAGTGGAGCAATAAATGTGGAGATCTCTCTGGATCCATCTGCGGTACTGGGCTGGTTCTAGGCCCCAGTCACATGACCGTATTTTATATCCGCATCTGATGCACATTTTTTGCATGAGGAATGTGGACCCGTTCATTTCAACGGGTCTGCAAAAAATGCAGAAAGTACACTGCGTGCTGTCCGCATCTGTATGTCTGTTCCGTATCTCCGCAAAAAAAAGAACACGTCCTATTCTTGTCCGTTTTGCCGAGAATAGTCATTGTTACAATGGGTCCGCAAAAAAATTAAATAAATGGATGCAACACAGACGTCACATTGACTGCAAAATACATACGGTCGTGTATTATTATGCGTGATTTTAATTTTTTACATCAATCCCGGAATAACTTCTACTACTGACCTGATCAAATTCTATGCTTTTTGATAAATATACTTTTTTCTTTTAGAAAAATAGCAAACCAATTATTAATACTTAATGACTATTTTGATTGGAAACTTACAACAGAATTAAACCAGAGAAGTAGTTCACATGGTTTTAGTTTTAATTGCTCTTTGTAAAAATATTCCATATTTCCTAACATTAAAAACAGAAGTTTTGTCGTCATTAAGTTATTACAAATGAGTGAATGAATTAGATTATATTGTGTTGCCACTTTGTCTAAACTGACCTAATAAAAAGTGTCAATTTTAATTATCATAACCCGAAAAATACAATTTGCGTGAACTGAGAACAGCAGATGAAGAGTAATAGCTGCTGGTGGCATGTAAACATGATCCACTCTGTGTTAATAAGAGATATAATGGAATCACTCGCTGGTACTTTTTACTCATTAGCTGCATCACATTCTGTTTGCTGCTGAGAGATAACACATTGCATACAAAGCTGTAATTGTTACTCTTAGAGATGCAGCCTGTTAATAGAATGAGACTTGATGGAGATATTAATGAGCACATAAAATGCCATGTTCTGGTCTCTCTTCCTGGCAAGAGCACAATCCATGACACTGTACGTTTAACACCAACTTAGAAACTTAGGTTCTAGTTAGTGATAAGCAAAGTATTTGAAAATCTGATTCAGCTGCTTCGCCAAATTTAACAAAATAAAATTTGCTTTGCGATGAATTACTTCATCATGTCTTTGTAGTTGCGATTGCGCCGCTCCCCGTCATTGTACCCCGTAGATGCGGTGTTCATAGCTAATTGCGGCATCTGTCAGTAATAGAGTGTAAAATAAAAAACTAAATAAAACTAATAAAAAACTAAATAAATTGCGACGAGCCGGGTGCCGCCATCTTGATAGAAGATTTAGCGCAAAATCTCATGCGGTCCGTGGTGACGTCCTACATCATTGCGCACAGGATTTCGTGCGAGATCTTCAATGAAGACAGAGTTGGCTGTCTTGTCGCGATTAAATGGATGGGGTAAGGATTATTTTTTTTATTTTTTACTGCCATTCAGGGAAACATAGGTTCTGAGTGGTATAAAAAGGGGTTTATTTTTATTTACTTTAAAGGGGTTGTCCGAGTGTTTTATACTGATGGCCTATCCTCAGGATAGGTCATCAGTATCTGATCGGTGGGGGTCTGACTCCCGTCCCTCCTGTCGCTCAGCTGGCGCTCGCAGCTGACCCTAGGCCAAATAAATGTGACTGAACTGTGATACCAAGCACAGCCACTATCCAATAGACGGCTTTGTGCTTGGAACTCTGCAAGGTTCTCACTACATCTCCGAGACCTCTTTAAACAGCTGATTGGTGGGGGTGCCAGGAGTGGGATCCCCACTGAGCAGATACTGATGACCTATCCTGAGGATAGGTCATCAGCATAAGGCCCCTTGCACACGACCGTATGCCGTCCGAAACATACGGTCCATGTCCACATCGCACGCACGGTAGGGTACTATAATGCTGTGCACATTGGACTGCCAGCGGGACTATTGTCCCGCACTCATAAGATCATTAGTAACCTATGATGCTGTGCGCTCCTGTGTGCACGATGTATGCCACCCTGGGACATATGGCCCGCTCATGGACCAGATGTTTCAGAGAGCTTACGGTTGTGTGCAAGGGGCCTAATGGACCCTTTACACAGGACGACAATCTAGCAGATTATCGGGAAAGAAGCATTCCGTCCTGACAATCTGCTGCTCGTTGGTGGAGGAGAATGCTCTATTTACATGCAATGATCCCCTCCAGAGATGGGGAGGATTGATCGCTAATGGGATCGCTCTTCCCCATATAGATTCGTTTCCCAGCAGCAGACTGTGTTTAGATAGCACGATCTGCAACTGCGAAACGATGATCTTTTGTGCTGCACAAAAGATAAAATGCATTTACACAGCCAGATCATCACTAACGAGCGTTACTAGTAAGACTGGTTAGCGATGATCTGTTCAATTGTTGGCCGTGTAATGGGCCCTTAAAGCACTTGAAAATTTTAATATCCTTTGGCTATACCATCAATTTAATGTCGAGACGAATCTGACTTCAAGCACCCTCACCAATCACGTGGGTAAAGGGGCCACAGTGCTCGAACGAGTGTTTCTTCATTGTGTCCCAGGACCTCCTCAGTCAGCTGAATGTGCTGAGAATGTCCTGTGAAAATGAATTAAATTCTCACTCAACCGAGCCACTGTGCTCCAATATTAAATTATTATTAACTAATTAATTATTAACATTAAATTGCTGAGTCATTTGAGTCAATGTACTATAGAAATACTATATAATACATACATTTTCTAATAGGGTCATAACACTGTGTGTCTCTAGCAGAGGTAAGGCTGAGAATCTGCTGTAATGCTGGGACAACCCAACAACTTTGGCTGTGACAGAGCATGACCAAAGCTCACTGTGCAGCGCTACGGCCTCATAAGATAATGGAGTAGTGTTGTGACCTGCAAGTGTCCACAATCCTGACCCGATGATCGTAAAGAATCACAATTTTTATGATTCTCAGGTCACAGCTAACTCACTGGTCGCAACACAACCCCATTTGTTTCCATTATGTTGCAAGACCTAAAACTGCTAAGGAGAACATGCATGTGTCAGGCTAGGTTCACATCACAGCTTCGTTTTCCGTTCTTCTGATCCTTCGCTTGCATCCATTTTAGCTATTTTCACCTGAGATCCGTTATTTTAGATTGGAGAAAAAGTTATCCACCAAAATAACAGATCTCAGATGGAAATGGCTAAAATGGATGCAAAATGAGCATAACGGATACTCAAGATAAAGGATCCTTTTTGTTTTGTTTTCTGTTCTTCTGACGGATCAGAAGAATGGCCAACGAAATGGTGATGTGAACCTGGCTTCTGTATATTACAGCAGATGTCATTCATAGCACCATCATTTTGCAGACATAAAAATCTGCAGGAAGACCTAAAAATCCAGTGGAAAATCCAATACCTGTGAATGGAGTTTTAAAAATCACATGTAGCAATTTGATTTCTAAGGGTAGAAAGAGGTTGCAGACACACACGTGTTTAAGTAGACACTGATCATTTAATATAACGCCCATCTTCCTATCTATACTCCCATCTCTCTGCATGTTCATGCTGCTATGGGAACGGTCATACAACATTTCTAGAAGCTGTGTTAAACAATACACATGCCAGGAGTGGGATCCCCACTGAGCAGATACTGATGACCTATCCTGAGGATAGGTCATCAGCATAAGGCCCCTTGCACACGACCGTATGCCGTCCGAAACATACGGTCCATGTCCACATCGCGCGCACGGTAGGGTACTATAATGCTGTGCACATTGGACTGCCAGCGGGACTATTGTCCCGCACTCATAAGATCATTAGTAACCTATGATGCTGTGCGCTCCTGTGTGCACGATGTATGCCACCCTGGGACATATGGCCCGCTCATGGACCAGATGTTTCAGAGAGCTTACGGTTGTGTGCAAGGGGCCTAATGGACCCTTTACACAGGACGACAATCTAGCAGATTATCGGGAAAGAAGCATTCCGTCCTGACAATCTGCTGCTCGTTGGTGGAGGAGAATGCTCTATTTACATGCAATGATCCCCTCCAGAGATGGGGAGATTTGATCGCTAATGGGATCGCTCTTCCCCATATAGATTAGTTTCCCAGCAGCAGACTGTGTTTAGATAGCACGATCTGCAACTGCGAAACGATGATCTTTTGTGCTGCACAAAAGATAAAATGCATTTACACAGCCAGATCATCACTAACGAGCGTTACTAGTAAGACTGGTTAGCGATGATCTGTTCAATTGTTGGCCGTGTAATGGGCCCTTAAAACACTTGAAAATTTTAATATCCTTTGGCTATACCATCAATTTAATGTCGAGACGAATCTGACTTCAAGCACCCTCACCAATCACGTGGGTAAAGGGGCCACAGTGCTCGAACGAGTGTTTCTTCACTGTGTCCCAGGACCTCCTCAGTCAGCTGAATGTGCTGAGAATGTCCTGTGAAAATGAATTAAATTCTCACTCAACCGAGCCACTGTGCTCCAATATTAAATTATTATTAACTAATTAATTATTAACATTAAATTGCTGAGTCATTTGAGTCAATGTACTATAGAAATACTATATAATACATACATTTTCTAATAGGGTCATAACACTGTGTGTCTCTAGCAGAGGTAAGGCTGAGAATCTGCTGTAATGCTGGGACAACCCAACAACTTTGGCTGTGACAGAGCATGACCAAAGCTCACTGTGCAGCGCTACGGCCTCATAAGATAATGAAGTAGTGTTGTGACCTGCAAGTGTCCACAATCCTGACCCGATGATCGTAAAGAATCACAATTTTTTATGATTCTCAGGTCACAGCTAACTCACTGGTCGCAACACAACCCCATTTGTTTCCATTATGTTGCAAGACCTAAAACTGCTAAGGAGAACATGCATGTGTCAGGCTAGGTTCACATCACAGCTTCGTTTTCCGTTCTTCTGATCCTTCCGTTTGCATCCATTTTAGCCATTTCCACCTGAGATCCGTTATTTTAGATTGGAGAAAAAGTTATCCACCAAAATAACAGATCTCAGATGGAAATGGCTAAAATGGATGCAAAATGAGCATAACGGATACTCAAGATAAAGGATCCTTTTTGTTTTGTTTTCTGTTCTTCTGACGGATCAGAAGAATGGCCAACGAAATGGTGATGTGAACCTGGCTTCTGTATATTACAGCAGATGTCATTCATAGCACCATCATTTTGCAGACATAAAAATCTGCAGGAAGACCTAAAAATCCAGTGGAAAAATCCAATACCTGTGAATGGAGTTTTAAAAATCACATGTAGCAATTTGATTTCTAAGGGTAGAAAGAGGTTGCAGACACACACGTGTTTAAGTAGACACTGATCATTTAATATAACGCTCCATCTTCCTATCTATACTCCCATCTCTCTGCATGTTCATGCTGCTATGGGAACGGTCATACAACATTTCTAGAAGCTGTGTTAAACAATACACATGTATGCGGCCTTGCAAATTCAGAAAGAATATCAGAAATCAGTCTCAAATTTACAAAGATATCAAACTGCAAGTGAAATAAGAAAAGAAGCGATTTCAAAATTATTCAAGGTAAAGCATTATTAATTGTACCAATTATTAGGCTTAGTTCACACTTAGACTAGACCAGGGCTTGACAAATTTCCTTGGAATCTAGGAGCCAGCTAAAAAAGTTAGGAGCCAGGCGGAGCCGCGTCATTAAGCCCCCAATAGATGGCCCCATAGTGCTCCCCCCCCACTTCTCCATAGAGCCCCCCAATAATGCATAGGTACATAGGGCCCCCAGTAGATGCCCCCATAGTGTTCCTTCCCCTGTTCTCCATAGTGCCCCCCATAATGTGCGAGTATATAGGGCCCCCCATAATGCTTCCCCTCTTCAATAGGTTATATGACACCTCAGATGCTGCCAGCGTCTAAGTGATCGCCACTTGCGGCCGCCATGACATGAGGAAACCCTTACAAGGATTACAGGGTCCGGAGGGGAGGGCAGAGGGGTCCGGAGGGGAGGGCAGAGGGGTCCAGAGGGGAGGGCAGAGGGGTCCAGAGGAGAGGGCAGAGGGGTCCGGAGGAGAGGGCAGAGGGGTGCGGAGGAGAGGGCAGAGGGGTCCGGAGGGGAGGGCAGAGGGGTCCGGAGGGGAGGGCAGAGGGGTCCGGAGGAGAGGGCAGAGGGGTCCGGAGGGCACAAACACAGCGGGCACCATGACATTTTACTGAGCACTAAAACCCCCAGCTGGCGCTCAGCCTCTGCAGTCCCCGCATCACTACAACGCCCAGCTCTTTCCCCCTCTTGTCCTTCTCTTTCCCCCTCTTGTCTTGTCAATCTCTTTTCCCCTCTTGTCTTCTCAATCTCTTTCCCCCTCTTGTCATTCTCTTTCCTCCTCTTGTCATTATCTTTCCCCCCTTGTCATTCACTTCCCCCCCCCTTGTCATTCACTTTCCCACCTTGTCATTCACTTTGTCCCCCCCCCTTGTCATTCACTCCCCCCCCCCTTGTCTTTTACTTTCCCCCTTGTCATTCACTTTCCCCCCTTGTCATTCACTTCCCCCCCTTGTCATTCACTTCCCCCCTTGTCATTCACTTCCCCCTTGTCATTATCTTTCCCCTCTTGTCATTATCTTTCCCCTCTTGTCATTTTCTCCTCCTCCCCTGCCTCTAGTGTAGCGTGGCCGAGCTCTGTATGGTCCCACGGGTACAGGAGCTTTAGTTTCCTGTAACCGGCGGACTGACTGTGTGCGCACTTCCTGTCAGTCCGGCCGGGTACAATAAACAGATGCTCCCTGTACCGCGGACCATACAGGGCTCGGCCACGCTACAATGAGGAACTGATAGGAGGGAGCGCTGAGCGTTTCCCTCCTGTCAGTCCCTCTCTTCATGCTGCGCCTGGGAGGTGCGCCCTCATGGACGCGCCAGCTCGGGCAGTGCTGCAGCCGCTTTAGGCTCTATATAGAGCGCTCGGGCGGCTGCAGCATGAAGGGGGCCGGCGCTCCTAGTCCGCGTGTAGGACGCACCGGCCCTGCGCCCTGGCACCTGAGAGAATGGGCTGACAAATACCCAGGCGCCAGGACCAAATTCCTGGTCGCCATGGTGACCTGGCGCCTGGGATTTGTTGAGCCCTGGACTAGACAGTCGCATACTATGCCAGATTAATCACAGTGGCTGATGCTGGATGATAAATCTGGTGCATCTTTAGACTGTCTAAATTTACACGACCTACGATATTATTTGGCTTACTTTAGGCCAGAATTGCGCACCAGAATTTTGGCAATGTTTTGGTGCATGTTGTCTCTCTGTAAACCATGCCTCCTTTCTTCTAGCCCACATACCTTGCCAGCTAAGCCACATCCCGTTTTCCAGATGAACCTGATAAAGTGTGTAATACATAAATGTGACGCGAAGCATGCTCACCAGTTTTTATGCAAATTACTCCAGAACTGTGGAAAATGTTGCTTAATAAATCTCCTCCATTGTCTGCAGCTGTTTTGAAGCAAGGTGTTCACGCATCATGAAACACTGCAATATCTCAATGTTTAGTACAAATGTGAATGTGAAATCTGGACCCTGTTGTAAAGAAATATGGTAAAATGGACCAACAATCACTACTTCCTGTCTTGGGAGCTTAATTTCTGGTAATAAAGTATCATTGTTAAAGGGGTTGTGCCAAGTCTTGAATTTATGCCCTATCCATGGCATAGGGGGTAAGTAAGTGATTGGTAGGGGTCCAATCACTAGGACCCCCACCGATTCCGAGAGAAGAGGTCCAGTTTTGCCAATCTGATGGAGCGGTAGGTTAGGCACGCGTCCTGTTGCTTCATTCATTCTGTATGGGAGTGTGGGAAATAGCTAAGCACTCTACTCGGCTATCTCTAACAGCCCCATAGAGAATGAATGGAGCAGCAAGATGCATGCCGGACCTGTCTTTCCATCAGATTGGGAGAACAGAACCCAGTTCTCTTGGGGGATCGGTATGGGTCTGAGAGGTCAGACCCCAACCATCAGTAATCCCCTATCCTGTGTAGGGTCTGAGCCCCTTATTCCTCCTCACTGCACAACTAACTGGATCAAGGAGGAGCTTGATTGGAGGAGGTCATGCATGCAACCTGCTGATCCATCCATGCCTATGGTGCTGACTAAGACAGCCAAGTACAGTACTCAGCCTCATAAACATTGAATACAGCGGCAGGGCACATGCATAACTAATGCTCCATTCAAGCGCCTCCTTACTCTAGTAAATCATGTCGGGAGGAAGAAAGAAAGGCACAGGACACATGCTGTAGTGATTGAGTCCTAGCAATCCCAGATTTATTACCTATCCTGTGGAAAACTGATTTTAATGATGTGCTCGATTTCTACATAATAGACAGTCCCAGAGGACCTGCCATAAGTGGACTGCATATGCTGCCATCCTTCTAGACAAAAGTTCATTATTTCTCTTTATGTAGCTTGACAGTCATAATGATATATATTAAAAGGGTTCTCCGGGAATTAAGAAAATTAAAATACTTAAAGAGGACCTTTCACTTATGACTGAGGTAATGAAATACTTACACTACCTTCCTGGGCAGCCCCCGCTGAGGTCCAGACAAAAGTTTTTTTTATCGAAATAACCCCCGGTTCCTCCGCTCTGGTCCCTGTTAGTTCTCACATGCGGCGATTCTTTGTATGAGGCGGGGACTCGTCTTTTGCCTGGGGAGTGGTTTTCCCTGCAGCCAATCATAGTACTCGGCTCGCAGCCAGGGAGAGGAAAACCACTCCCCAGGCAAAAGACAAGTCCCCGGGACCGGCATGGAGGAAACGGGGCTTATTTTTTTTTTTTAAAACTGTTGTCTGGACCTCAGCGGGGGCTGCCCAGGAAGGTAGTGTAAGTATTTCACTACCTCAATCCTAGGTGAAAGGTCCTCTTTAAATATTACTTTATTATAAATATATTCCTGAATAACTTTCATTAGTTATAATGGATTGTTTTGCCTACGGAGCAATCATTAGGAGAAATAAAATGGCCACTGTCTTATTACTACACACAAAACCTGTCCTAATCACACAGCAGCACAAGTTACTTCACAACACTGATCTATCGAGCTGCCTACTGCCTCATCTTCCTCTCTGCTCTGCTTGTCAGGGATTATGATCCTGAATACACCTGATAAGATCTCTATGGGAATGGAGATGGTGAGGAAACATGAAGTACAAAGAGGAGGGTGGGGTGTAGCTAATGAGCAGCAACATTTTTATGCAGTCTCCGTTACTACAGCCCCACATTACCACAGTCTGTTCTGTCCATGCTCTCCGTACTTCATGCCCCCTTATGAACTAAATTTCCAAGAGATTCAGCTGAAGTTCTTATAAACTGTATTCAGGATCATAATCACTGACAAGTAGAGCAGAGAGGAGGATGAGGCGGCTCTTTAGCTCAGTGTTGTAAAGTAACTTGTCCTGATGTGTGATTTGGACAGGTTTTGTGTTTTTGTGAAGGGTGGCAATTTTGTTTCCTCTGATGATTGCTCCCCAGACAAAATGAGCCATTATAAGTAATGAAAGGTATTTGGGAATATATTTATTATAAAGTAATATTTAAGTATTTTCATTTTCTTAATTCCCGGAGAACCCCTTTAATGTATTTTTGGCTGAACTTCCATGGAGCAGTCAACAATCTAATGTGTATGGAGAGCCCTCAACTCTTACTTGACAGATGATGAAGAGGTTCTGTAAAAAAAAAATATATAAATTTTCCTAAAGCTGTGACCCTCACTTTAAGTCTCATAAATTCTAACACTGCAGGTCTTCTGTCTGAAACAGGAGATCACAGGGATCTTAATACTTGCTGTTTAATTGCAATAGAAATGTTCAAATAATGATGTGGAGCCATTAAAATCAATAGCTGTGTGCCCAAAGAGTCCATTGATTACCAATAAACATTTTTCTTTATGTTCACAGAAAAAGTGCAACGTAATCCCAAGTAAAGCAGTACTGGATTCTGTTTTCTCAGTGACATACCTCCTCTTGTCTGTATATCTGATCACACTGGAATATCTAATAAGGTATGTCAGTTTTTATAAATACATGCGGTATATATAGCTTATTAGATTTGATGTGACTATGCAATATTTAAAAGACCCCTGCCCAGAAGGACAAGGGTATTATAATCAGTGGGTGTGGAGCCACTGTGTTAACCAAGCAGTTTGATCTTGGGATAAATCTAGGGGAATTACCCTGGCAGTCTCCTGGTATTGACCTGCTGCATGGTAGCCACCAGACCACTACCTCTTGCAGCAGCCCCAGTGTGGTTGACATCTGACCCATGGGAGTCAGAGACATTGATGCTGGGCACTGAGGAAACAGGCAAAATTCACAGTCAGTAACAGGCTTAGGTCAGGGCAGGCAGAGTTTGTGCAAATCCATGAAACAAGTCTGAAGGTCATAGCGGGCAGCAAAGGGTTAGTACGGTAATCAGGCATGGGTCAGGTGAGGCAACAGAGGGTCAGAATCCAGGAATCAAGCAGAAGTAGGTACACAGGCAGACAAGCAGATTATTATTATTACTTATTATTTAAGCGCCATTCATTCCATAGCGCTGTACATATAAAAAGGGGTAAACATCCATAATACAGACAATTGCCTTAAGCATGAACAAGACGAGTTACAAACTGGTACAGAAGGAGAGAGGGCCCTGCCTGTGAGGGCTTACAATCTACATGGTATGGAAGAAAGACACAGTAGGAGAGGGTAAAGTTGGTCATGGCAATATAGAGGCAGCAGAGTCACTGGTTGTAGGCTTGTCTGAAGAGGTGGGTTTTTAGGTTTCTTTTGAAGGATTCCACTGTAGGTAAGAGTCTGATATGTTGGGGTAGCGAGTTCCAGAGTGTGGGGGATGCACGGGAGAAATCTTGGAGCCGATTGTGGGAAGAGGTGATAAGAGGAGAGGAGAGAAGGAGATCTTGTGAAGATCGGAGATTATGTGTGGGGATGTATCAGGAAAATGGCTCAGAGATGTAGGAAAGGGAAAGGTTGTGGACAGCCTTGTATGTATTTGTTAGTATTTTGAACTGAATTCGCTGGGCAATGGGGAGCCAATGAAGCAATTGGCAGAGGGTAGAGGCATGGGAGTAACAGGCAGCAGTATAGATTGGAGGGGTGCCAGGGTGCTAGATGGAAGGCCACAGAGGAGGATGTTGCAGTAGTCTAGGCGGGAGATGATGAGGGCATGTACAAGCATTTTCTCAGAAAGTTGAGGAACGCGCGGATGCGGTAGATGTTTTTGAGTTGGAGGCGGTAGGTAGTGAAAAGGGCTTGGATGTGCGGTCGGAAGGAGAGGGCAGAATTCAAGGTCACTCCAAGGCAGCGGACTTGGTTGACTGGGCATAGTGTGCAGCCATTGATTGTGATAGATAGGTCTGTTGGGGGGGTTGAGCAAGATGGGAGAAAGATGATGAATTCTGTTTTATCCATGTTAAGTTTTAGAAAGCGAGAGGAGAAGGAGGAGCATATGGAAGATAGGCATTGTGGGATTCTGGATAGTGAGGACAGAGTAATGTTTTTGGTTTTGGCTGTTAGTAGGTCATTGGTGACTTTAGTGAGGGCAGTCTCAGTTGAGTAGTGGGGTCGGAAGCCAGATTGTAGCCGTCAAAGAGGGAGCAGGAGGAGAGATGAGAGGACAGTTCAGAATGAATATGTTGCTCAAGTAGCTTTGAGGCATATAAAAGAAGTGATATGGGGCGATAACTGGACAAAGAAGATGGGTCAAGTAAAGGCAAGTAAAGGCTTTTTGAGGATGGGTGTAATGGTAGCATGTTCAAAACCAGAGGGGAAAACACCAGAGGTTAGTGATAGGTTGAGGAGATGAATTAGGGCTGGGATAAATACTGTGGTGAGGTTAGGGATGAGGTGGGATAGGATTGGGTCAAGTGCACAGGTGGTGATATGTGATCTGGAGAGTAGAGTGGAGAGTTTTTCTTCTGTAATGGTGGAGAAGTGGGTTTTGGGAGAAGAGGACTGAGTAGTTGTGTCTGTGGGGACTGTGCAGTGAAGCTTTCTCTGATGTTGACTATAATTTGTTTCAAGTATGTGGCAAACTCCTCAGCTGAGATGAGAGGGTGGGGGCGCTGGGGGGTGGAGAAGGGAATTAAAAGTGTTAAAAAGTTGTTTAGGGCTGTGGAACAGGGAAGATATGAGAGATGAGAAGTAGGCTTGTTTTGCATCAGCAAATGAGGATTTGAAAATGAGAAGGGATTGCTTGTATGTGGTGAAGTGATCTTTAGAGTAGGATTTTTTTAATGAGGGGGGCAACAATGTCCAGAACTAAACTTATTATGGTGTTATATAGGGTGATGGCAGTGTCTGGGTCTTGGAGGGAACAAATGGTAGAGAGTGGCAGAAGAGAGTCAGAAAGCAAGCAAAAGTCGACATGTTCAAGGTTCCTGCGGGGGGGGGGGGGGGATGCGAACAGAGTGTACTTCAAATGAAGTGAGCGTAATGGAGGGTGGCAGTGGAGTTGGGCTGTAGGAGATGGGGCGGGGGGAGGGGGGGTATTTGGAGAGATATCACCAGCAATAATGAGAAGCAGAGAAAGTGTTAGTAGGTGAGAATAAGAGAGGGCATAAGGTATCTATGTCTGTTTAGGAAGAAGTGTTTTACGTTGCCAAACAGGTTTTTGCAAGCAGTCAGATGAGATGGTAAGATGGAGGGAGAGATGAATAGTTCTTTACTGGGTGAATGGACATGGGGGGTATTTCAGGAGGTTTTGGAAAAGTGGGAAGAGTAAGATGAAAGATTGAAACATTATTTGCATTAACTATTTCTGTAATTACCTTTGGTCCCCTTCTGGTTCAATTCTGATTTAATTTGGTATTTGCACTTAAAGAGTTGCACTTGAAAGAAGTTGCATTGAAAAGACCAAGGTCTGAAAGAGCTGAAGACTTAGATTTATACCACTCAGTGTTCAATCAAGATTATAGCACCTAGCAAGCTAGTAAACCTATTGCTCAGGCAAAGAGTGCATACATAGACGAGCTGATTAACACATTAGAAGCAGCTGCACACAGAACCCAAGGAGGGTTAACCCTTGCAATACTGCATAATACGGTGAGGTTTTTTGTGTTCCGTATATGGAACCATTCATTTCAACGGATCCGCAAAAAAACGGAAGGTACTCCATATGACTTCCATTTCCTTATTTCTGTTTCTCCATTCCATTCAAAGAAAGAACATGTCCTATTATTTTCCACATAACAGACAAGGATAGTACTGTTCTATCAGGGGCCAGCTGTTCCGTTCCCCAAAAAATGGAATGCACACGGACATTGTCTGTATTTTTTTGCAGATCAGTTTTTTGCAAACCGCAAAATACTGAAAAAGCCATACAGTCATGTGCAAGAGGCCTTAAGAAAATGGAATTTATTATATAGAGGAAGTTAATACAAGAGACTTACTAATGTATTGCGAGTTTCCTTACAATATACACTGCTCGTTTCCATGGTTATGACCACCCTGCAATCTAGCATTGGTGGTCATGCTTGCTCCCAAGGTTGTGGCTACCACAGAGGCCTGAACTTTTTCTTATAGCGTGCAAGCACGACCACCACTGATGGATTGCAGGGTGGTCGTAACCATGGAAACGAGCAGTTTGTAACGTGATGGAAAAATGAATAAAGCCAGTAAAGGAAGCAATATGGACAATTGTAGGGATGTCCCGATACCGATACCAGTATCGGTATCAGGACCGATACCGGCATTTTCACGAGTACTTGTACTCGTGAAAATGCCGCCGATACCGCTGCCGATACCGGAAGTTCCGGTCCGGCAGCTTAAACCTAACCTGCGCAGTCCCCCTCAGGTCAGGCGCTCAGTCCCTCCATGCTCCTCCAGCCCCGCCTGCCTTCTTCATTCATAAAAGTGGGCGGAGCGAGCAGGCGGGACATGAGGCGCATGGAGGAACTGAGAGCTCAAGCTGCCCGATTCCTCCAAGCACCTCACGTCCCTCCTGCGTGCTCCGCCCACTTTATGAATGTAGAAGGCGCGCTGGGCAGGAGGAGCATGGAGAAACTGAGCGCCTGACCGGAGGGAGACCGCATCAAAAGTTAGTCATTCCGGCCACTTGTGTATGGGGATCTCTGGATGACACTGTGGGGGATCTCTGGATGACACTGTGGGGATCTCTGGATGACACTGTGGGATCTCTGGATGACACTGTGGGGATCTCTGGATGACACTGTGGGGATCTCTGGATGACACTGTGGGGATCTCTGGATGACACTGTGGGGGTCTGTGGATGACACTAATGGGGGATCTGTGGATGACACGTATATAGCATAATATGCTATATATGTGTTAGCCACATAGCCCCCTGACAGTGTCATCCAGAGATCCCCCACAGTGTCATCCAGAGATCCCCCACAGTGTCATCCAGAGATCCCACACAGTGTCATCCAGAGATCCCCCACAGTGTCATCCAGAGATCCCCCACAGTGTCATCCAGAGATCCCCCACAGTGTCATCCAGAGATCCCCCACAGTGTCATCCAGAGATCCCCCCCCAGTGTCATCCAGAGATCCCCCACAGTGTCATCCAGAGATCCCCCCCACAGTGTCATCCAGAGATCCCCCCCACAGTGTCATCCAGAGATCCCCCACAGTGTCATCCAGAGATCCCCCCCATAAGTGTCATCCAGAGATCCCCCCCATTAGTGTCATCCACAGATCCCCCCCATTAGTGTCATCCACAGATCCCCCCCCCCATAACAGCGTCATCCACAGATCCCCATAACAGCGTCACCCACAGATCCCCCACAACAGTGTCACCCACAGATCCCCCATAACAGCGTCACCCACAGATCCCCCATAACAGCGTCACCCACAGATCCCCCATAACAGATCCCCCTGGATGCACATTGGTTGGAAAACACGATTATATTCCCATTTATCAATTTATTAACACTTGTACAAAGGAAAAGAAAAGCCGTTGTCCATAGCAACCAAATTCCAGCTTTAATTTTTTTCATTGCTATCGGCAACTGCGCCGCTATTTATACGAGGTATCGGTAAGTGGTATCGGCGAGTACTTAAATAAAAGTATCGGTACTCGTACTCGGTCTTAAAAAAATGGTATCGGGACATCCCTAGACAATTGTATTAACTTTCTCTACATGATAAATGCTATTTGCTGAAAATGCTATTTTAATTGTGAGACTACCCCTTTAAAGTTAACAGATATGACATAATAAAAAAACATATTACTGTATAAAGAATTTTGAGAAGAAAATATATTTCTTGGCTCAAGGCACAATCCACTTACGGCTATACATCGTTAACATTGTGTGTTAATAAAGGGAACAGCTGCACTTAGCCAGATCATATAGTAAAATTGCTCTTAACTGCAGCGCTAGTAAAATGACACATATAAAAAAGCTATATAAGCAATAAAAAGGATAATAATGTTATTAAAAACATGTTACTTTCTCCATATGTTTCTTTTTTCTTCCAGTGCATTAGCTGGAAAACAATTCACATATTCATACTAAAATTCAGACATCAGCTCTCGCATATGCCCAGGACGGCAGTGTTAATAAACAAATCATCAAGCGTCTCCCGAACCCACACTCAATGCATAGAGCGTTAAATAATAAATGCAAGCTGCTCCCGTCCACAATATTACAGAATAAAATGGCCCTCAAGACGTTTCTATTTTTAACAACCCCGCTGCCACCAAGACCTTTCAGTTCTTTTAGTTAAGCAGGTTTATACAATACACATTTCGGGATGAACGAATCGACTTCGGATGAAACATCCGAAGTTGATTCGCATAATACTTAGTTTAAGTACTGTCCGGAGCGAGTGCTCCGTACAGTACTAGAATGTATAGACTCCTATGAGCCGAAGTTATTACCTCGCAAAGTCTAGTGAGACTTCGCATAATAACTTCACTAAGTGACCACTTGGAACCAAACCCAAGTTTGGGAAATGCTTTTTTACAGTAGAAATTGATGAATGAAGTTATTATGCGAAGTCTCGCTAGACTTCACAAAGTGATAACTTTGGCTCATAGGAGCGAATACATTCTAATACTGTACGGAGCGCTTGCTCTGTACAGTATTCAAACGAAGTATTATGCGAATCAGAATGTTTCATCCGAAGTTAATTCGCTCATCCCTATACACATTTCTGCAAGGCTCCATAAATTGCCCTTAAACTTGTATTTTATGACTTTTGTAAAGTGGTGTTGAACATTTTGTTCTCAAAGCATGCAATTGGCAATCTTTAAAGCTGTATTTCCATCTTAAGCACACAGGAAAAACAAAAATGCTTTATGGAAGCACTCATTAGTACCGAAGGACCGGAAAGCAGTGAAGGCTTTGTACTCACCGCTTCCTGGTCCGCGGCTGACAGTGTCGGGTCACAGCACATCCGATGGCAGGAAGAAGAAGAGAGAGCGCGTAGAGGTGAGGAGCTGCGGCGTCCGGAGCAGGAGAGTTATGGCTGGAGACATGGGGCGCTGATGTATGGCTGGAGGCATGGGGGGCTAGATCAATGGCTGAAAGCATGGGGAGCTGATGTGAGGCATGGGGGTCTGATCTGAGGTCTGAATAGGGGGTCTAATTTATATTGGGGCTCTTATCTGAGCTAATCTTGTCTGATTGGGTGTCATTAACATTGGGGACTGAGCTGAAGTCTGATTGTGTGTCTGATCCGAGGTCTTATTGGGGCCCTATTAACATTGGGGGTCTGATCTGAGGTCTAATGAAATATATATTTTTCTTATTGTCCTCCTCTAAAACCTAGGTGGGTCTTATGGGCCAGTGCGTCTTATAGGGTGAAAAATACAGTACTTAATCCACCAATGTGCCTTTGGGGGGTAAGATCTAAAATAGTTGCCTCTGGGTGTGTGTTAACGAAATATTAAAATAGCAACTAAAACCGTGATCTAACAGCAAAAACAGGAAGCTTTACTTCTGCTGAAGATGACACCATGTAAACATGATTACAGTTGTTCAGGAGAGGCAGGAAATGAATATTGTAAATGTCCAAGTACAGTTAGGCCTCATGAACAGGGCCGTATTGCAGATCCATGTTGTACAAAATAGATCTATTATACAGTTGCCAACTGTCCAGACATTTCTAGACAATCCATAAAGATAGGTGAGTCTCACCCTGCCAGGCCGCTCCCCTCCGGTGACGCAGTCGTGTCCCTAGCAACACAGCGCAATGCTCTGTTTCTCCCTGCAGCGTGCATGCACTGGGGGAGATTGGCGGCAGGCGGACTGACCGCCCAGCTGCTCAGTTACTGTCAAGATTGTAAATTGTCCTATGGAGCGCAGAGTCATGGACCTATCAGGTTCTGATCCTGGGACTCCGTGCTCTATTTAAAGCCCCTTCTGAAAATACACCTTTGCCAGTGATAGTCTCAGACTCACTGGCTGTGTTCCTGGTTCCCGTTCGTGTATTTTGGTTTATTGTGTTTTGACCTCGGCTTGTCCTTTTGACCACTTTCTGTCTAACGTATTGGTTTGAGCTACCAACTGCCTTGGAAGTCGGAGCCACTGATGAGGAGGGTCATCCCAGAATTATTCTTGAACCCACCAAGAGAAGAGGACGTCCTACCAGCCGCTAGGCAGCTGGAGGTACTGAACCCCTTTATGATGGCAGGAGGTTCCGACCCAGCAAACAAAAAGTTACAGCTGCGATGACCAGCACAACCACTAGGACACAACCAAAGTCTGACAGTAGGTGTCACTAGAGCACCACCGTTGCTGCCAGGATGGATTACAAAAAGCAGGACAGACCTCTCATCAGCTTCAGCAGCAGTGAGGAGGATCTGAGGTCCCTCTGAAGAGCTTCTCTTCATAATCTTCCTTTAAAGAAACAAGGTCTTCTGGGAGCCACGTCATGAACTCTTCTTGAAGGGTGAGGAAATGTTGGCTCTGTTTTTATGTTTTTGTTGCCCTTTTTAGTCCTCACACGGATGGTCATGTTTAGTTAGGACTCCCCCCAGCTTTCAAAGATGCATCCAAGTTGCGCTCAATAGCACCCAATTCCTTTTTTCCCCCTTCTCAGGTTAATTTGGACCCCCTTTTGCTGAAAAGGTTCTCATGACCTGTTCTGCTATTTTACATCATACTCCATGTGGATTACAAAAGAAATTGTTGCCTTATGTGGAAAACAAATGACTACCTCATTTGGATTACAAATAATGACGTTACATTATTTCCTGTGGATTACCAAGGACTTTGTTGCACGTTTGTTCCAGTTTGGAGCACTTAATCCACATGCACTTAAGGAGAGACATTAAAGTGAATTTATTGCACTACTGAAATCTATTTGCCTTATATATGTGCACTAATCTTTTCTAGTTTCAGCAACATTTGAAGAATTATGCCCTTTGTGTGTATTTCTTTACAGGTACCGCAATGTGTTTCCATGCGCTTTGGTATAATTATTTAGTTAGCCAGATAGTGAGCCACTTACTTTTCTTGCCTTTATCGACCGCCTCCAAGGACGTCTGGTACGTCACAAGCAGGTCTAACATTGTCATTGCTCATATGGACTGCCTCTGAGGATGTTAAATACTAATGGTTCTTATTTTGCCTTGTGTTAGCTCGATAGCCTAGGTATTATACTGTATTGTATAATTGCTACACAGGGGGAACCAAGTGGGAAGTCACAAGCAGATCTAACAACGTCAAGGGTGACCCACTGTTAATATGTGTTTGGAGGGAATAGTCCTCCTGGAGGTATGGGAGAGCACCGCCTCCTCCTTCTAATTTGTGTATGTCCTTAGGCCTTGTGCATTGCCAAGCCAAGGAAAATTTTGTAGCTACATGTTTAGACATCAAGGTGACGAGGCGTAAAGCATGATTAGACCTCGGTGCTAGGAAGGGAATCCAGGATGAAGCCACCCTTCTATTTGCGGGTGTCTCATAGTATCGTGGAGGAATTACAGTACATGACACCCCCACGCTCCATATGCAACTGTAGCCATGTCATGGAGTTTTTGAGTACTTTGTGCAGTATTTGTTCAGTTGACTGCGAGAGGGAAAACCGTAGTTAGTTAGACACCCTACTCATACAGGCAGGAATCTATTGGTAGCTGTTTCTACATCTATATATGTGTGTAATAGTGTGCAAGCTCATGCAGCACTTGAACTTTTACTTGGCACCCTTACAGCACACACTAAGCACAAGCCGAGGGCGGTTTGGTTATAAGAAAAGGGGAGTGTAACGTCCCAGAGTAGCATTACCACCTTTGCCCCCTGCTACTATCTCTAATGGGCTAGTGTCATATCATCTATGTATTTATTCCATGTCTTTAACAATGTGCATTCAATATAATTGTAACTGTTATGTTATCATGTAATTTACCTAGTTCTGCAGAAGGTAGCAGCAAGCATGGCAGTGCTACAGTTACGGAGAATGGAACCCTTCTTTCGATTCTAACTCTCCTCTAAGGAGGGGAGGGGACTAGTTCGTTAGAGGACAGTCTAGTACACCCCCAGCTAGGAGAATGGTGTGCAGCAGGTGCACGTCAGTGCTGGACATGCCTTGCCTAAGCCAGCCAGAGCACCTTCAGCCTTGCTTGATGTTGAGGCCACATATTGTAGCCTCTGAAGCCAAGAGGAAAAGTCCCTGGATTAGGCTAAAGTCAGACTACAGAGAGAAGTTACAGCAGACAGCTAATGCAAAGTTATTCAGTCAGCATGTTAACACAACAGAGCCAGAGAGCAACCAATGTATTAGAGTTGAGTGTGTTTGCTTGCCAGAGTTAACGTTAAAGCCTGCTGGGAACACAGACAAAGCCTGAAACTGTTGTTGAAACGTTTATGCAAAGTAAAGCTATTATTGAACTTCATCACAAGGTCTGGACTCAATTTATTTCATCATCCCCTTCATCAATGACCCCCCCTTTTTATTGCTTCGGGGCCAACGTCTGGGGTCCAGCGTATCCAGGTAGGAGCATCGCCACATGTGCACCAACATTAAGGGAGATTTAGGCCACCCTACACCACTCTGGCATTCCTACACCAGGGTACCATCCACAGTATTACTAAAAGGGGCTCTGTGCCCTTGTTGCTTTATTGCAACTGGTGTCACGAAACAAGTACTACTAAGGACTCTTAAAGGGCCCTGTGGGGAGGCACCCTCTGCATATGCATTCGAAGGATCTTGAGTTTTAGCGAAGATATTCTTTGAAGCGGCTCTGACATCAGGGTTAACCCTTTACAAACAGGCATTTAGCCTGATAGGGTTGATGAAGCGGATTAAAAAGATACCATACTTTTCTCTGTAGAAACCTGCATTCTAGAGAAATTTGAACTTGCCTTCAATACATAACCCCCCCCCCCCCTCTAGATTGACAGTACTAGATCAGAAGCGCATGCATGATGTTGGTACTGTACATTGTGATATCATTGGTGGCAGTGTGCAATAGCAATCCTATTGCATGATGTTGCTACGGTAAAGTTTTTTCAATGCTCCCCGTTCTAATTGGTGGCAGTAGAGGTTGAGGGAGAAGAGATAAGGGTGGAGAGGGAGGGGAGAATACTCACCCTTCGATCCTCCCCGCAGCCAAGATCCTCAGCTTCGGCTAAAGCCAAAGATGCATACTGCACACGCGCCGTCACTGAACTCGGAAGTGGCAGCGCGGCTGATTCAGTTGAAGAGGAAGAGCTTGACTGTGGGAGGATCAAAGAATGAGAATTCTCGCCTCTCTCTCCACCCTCGTCTCTTCCCCCTGAGCCTCCACTACCAGCAATGAGAACAGAAAGCATTAAAAAAAACTTTACCATGGTACTACTTCCATAGTACAGTAGCAACATCATGCATTAAGATCGCTATTGCCCACTGCCACGAGTAATATCACAATGTACAGTAGCAACATCATGCATGCACCTCTGGACTTGGCTTTCAATCTTGGGAAAGAGGGCGGGGGCATGTTCTGAAGGAAAGAGGCGTCAGTATGGAGCACCAGGGGCATCGCTGGAGCGGTACTCAAAGAGCATAAGCCCGCCTCCTGGCGCTCCAATAGCTTATTTGCATATTACTAAAAGTTCAAATTTCTCAAGAAGACAGGTTCTTACAAAGAAGCTTCCTCAACCCAATCAGGCTATATGCCTGGTTTTATAGAGCTGATCTTGATGACAGAGCCACTTTAACCTCCTAAAGGGGTTGTCTACCTTTGAAGGTCTTTCAACCAGACCTGCCCCCTCCCCATGTTGCTGGAACTGCGAAGGGAAAAATAGTTACCTGCTCTGGGTTTTGGCTCCTTTGGTCCCCATCACAACTGCCAAGCTCCGGTCTGGTCTCATAAACTTCCTGTTTGACTGAGATCACATGACCTCTGCTGCCAATGACTGCCCACAGTTGTGACGTACCACCCATGAGTCATGTGACCCAGTAATGTGATGAATGACAGACATATGAGCAATTGGCAGCAGCGGGCACATGAACTCCTTCAAACAGGAAGTTTATGAAAGCAGATCGGGGTGTGGCGGAGACCAAAGGAGCCGAAACCCAAAGGCAGAAAGCAGGTACCAGTAAGTATGCTTCCCTCCACAGGTCTGGCAACGTGGGGTGTCTGGCCGATAGGCCCCCACAGGTGGACAACCTGTTTAAAGACACAGCCTAGTTTTTACTAAAATGTATCTAAACTTTCACTTCACTTTAACTAAAAAACTTCTTAATGCCATAAAACTCAATTTTGAAATGTATTTCATTAATAGCTTTTAGCTCTTCTCTACCACAATCAGCCTCTTAAGTTCTAGCCTGGCTACAGTATTCTCCTTCCTCCCAATGCATGCTGTTCTTTTCTTCTATGTCAAATCCATCCGCCATAAGACTCTGCCCCTGCCCACTTCAATATAGATTTGTCTAGCACATCGGTGCATTAGAAATAATGGGGGGGAGTCAGGATTTAATCAGTGGCAATGTAGTAAAGGGGGAGTTAGCATGTAATAATGGGCGATGTAGGAAGCATGCAATCTGCAGCCATAAAGAGAGAGACAGGCCTGAAGAATGGGGTAGGGGAGACAGCATGGATTCAGCAGCGATAAAGGATGAGGGGTGAGATAGTCATGAAGTATGGGGGAGACAGCAGGAATAGAAGCAAAGAGGGAAATGAACGGTCAGGGGAGATCAATAATACTTAGCATCTTGAATACTGCATTAGGTTGGACACCAGTGATGAGACATCACCTGCTGCATTAGGCAGGAAAGAAGTAGATAAAAGAGGTTTTCTCCTTACATTAATCCAAAGGAATAAAGGGGTGGTTGATATCCAGCCATTGCCAGCAGAAAAAAAACCTGTAAGTTAACTCCAGTGAAAAATTAACTGAAAAAAACTTGACACTTTAGGTACACTTTAAGAATGCTGTGTTTTTTTTTGTTTGTTTTTTGTTGTTCTTCCCCATATTTCAAAAAAACGCTGAAAGGTGCCTCTAATATACCATATAACTTTTTTATAAAGTTTGGGGGTGATGGTGTGAAAAAACAATGCAATTCCGTAATAGTAATTTAGGGTTTAATTTTTCCCGTGTTCATTGATTAGTAAAAAATGACATTCTGTCGGTCAGTACGATTATGGAGCTACCAAATTTGTATTGTTTTTTTATATGTTCTACTATTTAAAAAATATTAAAATGTGTGTTTTTTATATTGCTTTGTGTTGCCATATTCTGAAATAATTTTTATGTTTTTCTGCTAACAGAGCTGCGTGAGGGCTCATTTTATTTATAGTTATATACATTTATAGCTTTGAAACCATTTCCGATTAATGTGACCTTTTCATAATTTTTTATACCATTTTTTTTTAGAGGCAAGGTGACAAAAAAGCAACAAATCTGGCTTTTTTATTATTATTTTACAGCATTCCCACCACACCATACACAGCATAGTATTTCTATATATTTATATTTTTGGGCACCAATTATGCTTATCTTATTTATTTATAAATCCGGGTGCTGGCTGTAACAAGGCAGGTCTGGGAGCCTTCCGAAGTCCTCTGGCTGCCATGACAACCACTCTTCCCCTGTGAATGCTCCCTTCCTCTGTCAGAGGATAGATCATCAGTATTTAAATCTCGGAAAACCCCTTTAAGTCTAACACTTCTGTCTTGAGATGTTACTCTACTTTCTACACCACCCTTTTACTGGAGCAAGAGTACAACAATTTTGGTGACCTTTTAAAAAGTTGCAGTTGATACACCTGGCTTACATCACATCCACTTTCCAAAACTGCCGCGAATTGTGGATAAAATGCAAAATGTCGCAAATTTTTGGTTCAAATAAACTCAAAAGGTCGTCCAAAAAACAGGCCCCAATTCTGTGATTTTTAGGAAGCCTGAATTCGGGAATGATAAATTTCTCCCTATGTTCTCTTATTCACCGGTTTTCCTCTTAGAAATGTATAGATACATTGAGAGCTGGGTGTTATCACCCCCCTTGTCAAAGGGGTATATGTAAACACAGTTGAACAATGTAAGGGCACCGCCACACGGTCAGGTTTCTGCATGCAGTTTGAAAGCCAAAATCAGGAGTAGATCATAAAAGGAAAGAGAGAATAAATGACATATGTGACTTCCTCTTTTTTAATTCACTACGGGGATTGGCTTCCAAAACTGCACCTGACCGTATGGCTGTACCCTAAGGGTATGGACACACGTGGTGGGTCGTAGTGATATACTGCGGATTTAAAATCCACACTGCATGTTAAGCTATGTGTGGATATTGTCGAGAACATTTCCGCAATACGTGAAGGATATTTTTAAAAATCCCATCCACTTCTCTGCTACTGTAAACATTGCAGATTTTTTGCATGCAACACTGTACCTATAGGTGGGTGATTCATGTCTGTGTGGGGGTCTGTGTTCTTTAATGGCAGCACATGGATCCAGTGATGTGTGCCTTTTCCACACTCTTGGTCCACAGGAATAGTATAGCAGTGCTCCAGCTGTTGGAAAAGTACAACTCCCAGCATCCTCCATTCACTTCTTCGAAGCATAGCCAAAAAGATGTACATGCTGAAAGTTGTGATTTTACAACGGCTAGCTTGGCGGAGGTTGTTGCCCCCTGTACTAAACTGACTTTTGACAGGAGACAGGACAATATAACATGCCCCTTATAAGATACAGTTTCAATATTCAAATGTCTTATTGGTATTTAAACGGAATCTGTCAGCAGATCTGTACCTATGACACTGGATGACCTGTTACCTGTGCACTTGGCAGCTGAAGACATCTGTGTTGGTCCCATATTCATATGTGGCCGCATTGCTGAGAAAAATGATGTTTTATTATATAGAGCAACAGGTGGTGTTGCCATTTCAACTAGAGGCTCTGTTCTCTCCCGCACTCCTGCCACACCATCTCCAGTTTTATTGACAGGGCCAGGCAGTGAAAACGTCATAAGGCCTGGCTGGCCCTGTCAATCAAAGTGCAGAGGGCATGGCAGGTGCAGAGAGAGCAGAGCCTCTAGGTGTAACAGCAACGCCCCCATTGCTCCTAGAGGCTTATTTGCATTTATCAAAACATAATTTTTCTCAGCAATACGGGCACATATGAACATGGGACCAACACAGATGCCTTCAGCTGCCAAGTGCACATGTAACAGGTCAGCCAGTGTCATAGGTACAAATCTGCTGACAGATGCCCTTTAAGAAAAGAGAAAATATAACAATAACAAAAAATTTCCTCCAGTAGGCCAAAACTTTACAGTAACTTGGGACTAAGTGACCTGACACTTCATAGAAACTACTGCAGAGCATACTGTACCTACAGAAACTAACGTGTGCTTCTGGTTAGAGAGATTCTCCTGCCATTGTTCTCTTTGATAAGCGGCGCTGTGATGCCCTGTGCTACATTTCTAAATGGACTCACTAATAACGGCGCCGGCGGCAAGCAGCTATCTGATCAGAAATAACCAGAGGTGGCAAGTTCTGCGGTTTAAACAAAACGTAGATAATATAATGAACGGCCCATATTAAGATCAGAGCTCAAGAAGCTGCTTTCCTGAAACAAGCCAGTTCATATTACCCAATTCACTGAACAGAAAGCTCTGCTCTTTGCAACTACAGTAGAATGGAATTGCACAATGTCAATTGAGAAACTTGCGGTGTCTAAAAACGGACATCGTCTGCTAAACGTCTCACACATCCAGAGCTGCAAAACTAATGATGTAAAGCTCCTGCGAAACCTCTCTCTAAAAGCTTTAGTGCTGTCACCGGCTTCCTTCATTTACTCTTGGCGCCATGGCATGATTCATATGGGTATCAGACCCATCTTCAGATTGTACAGTATGCTTTTCAATGACTCTCTTTAGAAGTGCTAAAACGTGTGCACGCCTCGGTCGTTCCCGTGTATTCTTGTGAGCTTAAGGCCTCATGCGCACGAACGTATTTTGTTTTCATGTCCGTTACGTTTTTTTTTGCAGATAGGATGTGGACCCTTTCATTTAACTGGATCGGCAAAAAATACGGACAGCACACTGTGTGTCCGTTCCGTAGCCCCGCAAAAAATATAGAGCATGCCCTATTCTTGTCCGTTTTGCGGAGAAGCATAGACATTGTTACAACAGATCCGCAAAAAAACAGATGCAACACGGATGCCAAACGGACGTCGTCAGTATTTCTTGCAGACCATAAAATACATACGGTCGTGTGCATACAGCCTAATGCAGGTGACACTTAAAAGATTTTCTAATTTCTAATGTAATTTGTCAAAATGCCAGATACCGCCAAGAATGTTCCATACAAGCATGCATGACTGTATACTGCCCCCAGCTGTCCTAATGGAGGCCCCCGGCTGCCCCATTTCCAGTGCAGTAAAAATATTCACCAATCATCCTCCACATCCATGGGCTGCATGATGAAGGTGACCACTCCCTCTGACTGTTCTAGGTTAATTTATATTCTGCATAGGCGCTAATTGGTAAAAGGACACATCCTGTACATGCGCAGTTACAAGCAGCAGAATCCCCTTTATCAGTGCATGCGCCTGACATGTCTAATTGCCATGCAGGGCTTACGCAGCACAGAAGGTAACTTAGACCAATCCGAGCAAGCGGTCACTCCATGGATGTGGAGAATGACAGGTAAATATGTTTACTGCACTGACACTGGGGCGGCCAGGGGCCTCCATCTGAACAGATGGAGGACAGTATACAGTCATGTGTGCTTGTATGCCGCATACATGATTGCATATGTCACTTTGACAAATTACATTGGAAATTGGCCAAGCCCTTTTAAAAGGTTGCCATTTTTAAAGGGACACTTCGGTCAGAAAGGGGAATTTTTCTTCAATACAAAACATTTTTTTTTTTTAATTTTTAGCAGTTCTATGCCAATGACAATTAAATATAAAATATTTTCCAACACAGAGAAAGAAAACTCTTATATGGCTCAGTAATCCATTATCAGTTTAATGCTGCTGTGAGGGGAAGATGGTATCTGAAGGGTAAACCTCATGAAAATAGTAGATGTAGAAATGGGATAACAGTGTGACATTGTATGGTTCTCTGGAAAGCCTTGCATACATATGCCCAAAGAGGCGCATTACACTGATTGAACTGAGTCACTACAAGGGACTCTCTCTGATCACAGTGATAGCCTGACTAGGGCTACTTTCACACTAGCGGTATCCTTCTCCGGCAGGCTTGTAGTTTTATTCCGGCCGCCTCTCAGCATGTTTGCCGTGCTGCCGCCGAATATCCGGCCCGCCCCCATTACAGTCAATGGGGCCGGAGCGGACCTCCGGTGGCACGCATGCACTGGAGGTAGCACGAATCCGGCAGGCTGTTCACCCGACGAAACGGCCTGCCGGAGAAGGCTGCCGCTAGTGTGAAAGTACCCTGAGAGAGTAAAGCAAGACAGTTTGCCATGCTAAAAGTCCAAACAAGAAGAAGTTAAAGAGCCAGGATGGAAAGTGGAATACATGGTGTACTTAAAAAAATTCTATTAAGGCATCCATTGACTATTTTTTTTTTAAATACATCAAAAAATCACATAAAGGTTATCCGAGTTAAATATGTAAGTGTGCCTTGATCACTGGGGAAGCTGCGGCAAGTTAAATGCTTTGCTTGCAATGGAAACTTTAGTATTAAATGGTGGACATTCATGTGTATGGTCATCTATGTAATGCAAGGTCAGACCTGGTCCACCAGACCTCTGGCTTATAGAGGGGGGTCCTGACTGGGGGACCACCTTCTTTGAAGCCCCTATGCCCTACTTAAACATAAAGAAAGGGGCTGTCTTGTTGAGAGAACCTCTTTTCAGTTAGCAAAAGACAAAATGGACAACTGATGCACAAACTACGTCTATTTCTGCAGTCCAGACTTCCAATAGGTGGACAACTTCACTTTTTTAACTTAAATTTTTAATGTATTTTTCAGTATTCACAATGTATTTTTATATTTACAATGTACTTTACTCATTGGGATTCAGTGTAAAATAAACGCAGTATGCATAAAAAGTACAGGAAAATGAATAGCAGCAACAATGCCAGGACTCATGACAGAAGTGCTTCTGCTATTTTGGCCTATAACGGAGCAGAACAATAGAAATAAAAGAATGTCAATGTGAACACGGCCTAAGCCTATCCTTTTTCATGCTCGGTAAAGTCCATTTTAGAAGCAGATCAATAGATGGAAATGAGAAGATTTAGAAAAAAGTTATGGTTTCAAAACTAGCCGAAAAAAAAAAAGTGTTGTAAAGACTACAGACATCTCAAAACGTTACTTAAAGGTGTATACGGACATATGGATGAGAAACCTGAAAGAATTCTGCAGGGTCACTACATACAGAGCTGTAATACTACATCCTTAACATTTTTGGGTCATAAGGTTTCGCCCTATGTGCTTCTTCTTGGTGCAGTAAGTGGACTGGTCTTCGGCAGCACTCCATGTGGTAGCACTAGACTTCCAGAATTGCCAACCATCCTGAAATTTCTGGACAGTCCATAAAAATGGGTGACTTTTTTCCTGTGTCCGTGAAAAAAACTAATTGATGCGTCCATGATTATTTTGTGGCTGGTAGTACTTGGCTAGATTATTTTGGTAGCATTATCATCATTTTATAGCTCACTGTACATACTGGTAATAAGTTCTTATCAGTATACTGATCTTCAGACATGTATTACTTTACTGAATCTTTATAATTTATAATGGTTTTCCAATTTGTCTGTAAAAAACGTTGGCTGTCCATGATTTTGGGAAAACTCTGTACAGTTCCCACCTTGCATTGCGGACATCTAGCCCAGGCTGTTCTCCTTCCCCTGTATTCCCTTCCCTGGCTTGCACATCTAATACTGTGCTCCCTCACTGCTGAGCTGCTGCTCACACTGGTTCCCAGTTACTGTTTCCTATAACTTCAAATACTGGAACAGAGCATGCCTGACCAACAAGCTGAAATTGGACTACAAGGTCAATGTCTCTTGTGGACACATCAGCGCTGAAGCCAGTGGTTGGCTGAAGAGGATCAGGTGACCATGCCAGGGAGGATGAAAACCAACCCTGACTGGAAGATAGAGATGTAAGAGCCATTGTGAAGGACCAAAGCGGCAGGGAACAGGTAGGTATGATTTTTTAGTAGGGGAGGCAAGCTGCTGGTGTAATACCCCAGAGTGTTGTTACCACTCCTGGACCCTGCTACTGTCTTTAATGGGCTAACACAATGTCATGTTATGTTTTTGTTCCAAGTCCTCTCCATATTGTGCATTAATAATCTTGTTGTGTACCTGTTTATTACATGTAATGTGCCTGGTTCACCAGCAGGTGGCAGCAAATATGGCAGAGCTACACTTAGAGAGAATGGAACTTACCAGTCCATTCTCCTTCCCCCCTCTGGTCAGAAATGGGTGAGTCCTGCTTCATTCCGGAAGCGTGGGGGCAGAAGTTTTCAGTTAGTTGCAGTCTTCCCTAGACAGGGGAAGGGAGTTCAGGGACACGTCACAGCCTGATGTGCCCACGCCAGCCAGAGCACACTAAGCTCTGCTGGCCATGGAGGCAAAAGCTTGGAAGCCTCAGGAGCCAGGAGAAAAGTTCCTTGGCTGCAACTAAGTCAGACTAAAGTGGAGTGCAGCATAACGAAGGAATCAAAGTTACTAAGCTAGCCTGTCAGTACAGTTGAGTTGAGTTTGCCTGCCAGTTCATGCTAAAGCCTGCTGGAACCAACACAGAGCCTGAAGACTTTTTGAAGAAACGTTTATTCAAGTGAAGCTGCCATTGAACTTCATCTCAAGGTCTGTACTCAAGTTATTCTTTCAAATCCCTCAATTATTCCTCTTTTATATTGCTTCGGAGCCAAAACCTGGGGTCCAGCAGTGTTCAGGTAGGAGCACTGTGACACACATGAAGAGATATTTAGGCCGCACTACACCACTCAGCAATTCCTACTACACCTGGGACGCGATATAGAGTGCACTGGGGGGGAAGCGGAGTGTTGCACTGGCACCTGTTAGAAATTATGTTTTCCTGGACAACGCCTTGAAATGCTCATTTGTATATGGATTGGGAGGACTTTTTCTCCAGAATGAAGCAGCGGATAACTAAGGGAAAAGTATCATTACATTCGGTCTGGTTTAACAGTGAATTTCCTGCAAGCAATACACTTTAAATTGTAGATAACCCTAGAGGCAGGTGTTCAAATTCCTGCAGTGCCACCACAGGGAAAATGAGGCATTACACAGGTAACACTGAAATCAAGTCAATGGATGTGATACGTACTCGACGCTGTTTTCAGTCACTCTGACTAATAGATGGTTGAAGGTGGCTCTATAGTAACTCAGAATACCATTGAAAATGAGTTTTCTAAACCAGCCAACCCCTTCAACGCCCCAACAGTAAATCAACAGGTTTAAGTTCGATCTCCAGGTTTCTACGCATCATCAGTTACAATCAAGTTGACAATATTATATAAACTTTAATCATGGTAAGTTACACTTTGGGTCACTCACCTTATTTCCAAAGCCAATGAAGAATTGATCTTCCAGCCTGCTCCGGCATGGCTAAAGACTGCTGACCCTTCTTTTCTTAAAATCTTATCTGAGCTATTCACCATCAGTCTACTCAACGTGAGCTCACCGTCTCTGAAATGTAAGAAAGACACAAGAGCTAATTAGCTTCATAGTCAATAAATATTGTTTATGCATGAGACGCTGAAACAAAGGCAGTTTTTTTTATCATCAATACATAAAAAGAAGAGGCTCATGGAGGTACTGTGCTTAAAGTGGTTAAGAATTAATGATAAGCATAGCTCCTCTTCATCACTTATTCAGTTACATAAGTATACAGCGATTTTGGAAATTGCTGTCATATATTGTCCTAAGTAAACAGAAGTCGGCATCAGATGTGCCATAATTATTAATAGGTGAAAGTCTCAATAATTTAGGTGTTTTTGTGAAGGTCCATGAGACAGCAAGGGAGCTGGTGTAAATCCTAGCATAGATTACAATAAATGTGCTGGGCTGGCTACGCCCCCTTCTCCTCACCCCTGCCAACTTTTTAGAAAAGTCGTAAGGGAGGATGAAAAACCCAAAAAGTTACATAATTTTTTACAAGTGGGGAGTGTGACTTTTTGATGCCAGTTTTTTTTTGGCAGAAAGGGCTTGATAAATGTCCCCAAGTACTAAAATGAGGGCAATTTTATTTCAGTGATCCCAAGTCTTCGGTGATGCACTGAACATGGACAAAACACCTAGAAATAGCCATGAGTTTAGGATAATATCAGGTAAACCTGTGTGGTTGACTAGGATAAGAATAAAATGTTTGCCTTTTTTTCCAAAAACAGCACCACTCCTGTTTCCAGCAAAAAGGGCTGGACTGCCATATCAGAATCAGCAAGTGTGATTCTGGAAAAAACAGACCTGTGCTCCCTATCCCGGACTACTCTTGATACATTTGAAGTTTGCAGTGTACATATAAGGCTACTTTCACATAGGATCTCAATAGCGGAAGAAAACGCTGTAGTTTTGTCCCTATTCATTGTCAATGGGGACAAAACTGAACTGAACGAAATGGAATTCACCAAAATGCATTCTGTTCCGTTTGGTTGCGTCCCCATCGCGAACAGAAAAAACAGTGCAACCGGATCTGTTCTTGACGGACGCATGCGGTTGTATTATTGTAACGGAAGCGTTTTTGCAGATCCATGAGGGATCCGCAAAAAAAGATAATGTGAAAGTAGCCTTAGCATCCACCTGCATGATTCAGCCCAATAGGAGAAGAAGGACAGATATGTGTTATTTCTCAGTGTCTTCATGTTATAGATACATTGGAGCAAATTTAATGATGTGATTGAAGCTAGACCTTTTTGTAAAAATCTGTACAATTTTGTGCATTTCTAGCACATGTCGTATCAGGTTTGAGACCTATTTACATTCAGTAGTTTCCAACTGTCTGAAATTTGACAGGACTGTCACTGATTTTCAGAGACAATCAGAAAATGTCTGCTGTCTCATGTCAAAAATGGGCGAGCTAACATTAACCCCACCCACAAGTGGGTGTTCCCGGGTAGATTCGGTGTGCTCCCAGGGGCAGGTTTTAGATGCCATAGATTTACCAACTTAAATGATGATAAGAAGGCAATTTATTAAGCAAATTGGCCAAGAATAATTTGCCCCGCATGTTTGACACAATCTGTGATGGAGGTCTCAATAAAGCCTTAAACACAGACGTGATCACGATCTAGTAATTATGCTGCACATATGGGAGAACTTAACACCCTCCAAACATTTACCACAAAAAATATGTCGAAATACACATCATTATTTTAAATATATCAATGCAAAAAAAATTTTTTTTACTCTTTCTGACTTCTGTATACTCACCCCTCTGCAGCTCGTCTCCTCACTTTCTGTGGGTCGGTAGCACCTTATCCCATGTGACAATAAAAATAGTCCTCACACATAGCCTGAGTGATTCCACTAATAAAAAAAGACCATAGTATACAATGGCCCAGGTTTTCTTCTCCTCTGTCTAGAGACAGATATAACTACATATCTTGTGATTTTAGAAGTAGGAATGATGACTGTAAGGTGTCTGGTCTGTGTCACTATGATGTCACTGCACCAGCATTGAGGGAAGCTACTGAGCATGTCAGTCCATCACTGAATGTAAAAGGTGGACCAGAATTTCAACCACAGGAGAACCAGCTGGGCGCACAACCAGAAAGGAAAATGTACATAAAAAACCTAACAATATTTTTATAGCATGTACTGTATATTGCTATAATACTTCATGTGAAATGCCCTGTTCACTGCAGTGCAATACTTTTTGTGGGATAACCCCTTTAACAATTCATTACTACAACAAATTATACTACGGTGGAAAAAAGTACACATTAAATGCCATTCTAACATAATAAAAGGTACCATGCAAAAGAAGTAAAACTACTGTTTAATAGAAATATGTTACAGAAAAAAAGAACTTTACATGAAAAAGTTTTTCCAGTTATTGATAGACGGGACTTGATCACTTATTACTGGTGCACAAGATTCATATAAAGCGTAATTCAATAAGTGAACATAAATTACTGCATTTTTGCCTTATAACACGGATAGCAACCAATCAGATTCCACATTTTATTTTCCAAAGGAGCTGTGAATCTGATTGGTTGCTATAGGCAACTAAGCCAGTTCTACTTTGATAAATCTCCCCATTAGTCCTTTAAAAGCTTTTCGGGGAACTTTTCTCACTTTGTGTGTATTGTCTTTAAAGAGACACTTCTCTCAAAAAGGGGTATTTTTTTCATTCGATATTCATTCATTTCAGAATTCTTGGCTGTTTATTTGATTTAGGGCTCATGCACGTGACAGTATGCCCTCCATGACATACGGTCCGTGAGCGGGCCATATGTCCCAGAGAAGCATCGATTATGTGCACTTCCGTGTGTATGATCAATGCCGCTCCAGGACATATGGCCCGCTTACGGACAGTATGTCTCGGAGGGCATACAGTCATGTGCATGAGCCCTTAGGCTGTACTATGCCATTAAAAACGTAATATATTGTCCTTCTCTAGTAGTGATCAAAGAGAGATGGAAGTACGAAGGAATTATCTGACACTGCAGTCCAGGGAAGAGATTATGCCCAAGGTACTCGCATTTTAATAGTAGGTGGAGAACTGGAAGGATTGGCAGAATGACAGCTCTACCATTCTCTTCATGGGCCAAGATAAATATGTAGTAGACAGATAAGGACCACAAAATGAATAGAAATTCATAGGACTAGCATAAAATTAATACTGTACCTCTATCATTATACAAGCTATGCACAGCTGCCATAAAACATACACAACAAAATATCCATTACTAGGTGGAGAACATGAAGGGGATGATTAAAGGCAATCAAAATGATACTTAAGTATACAAAGGACAGTATGTCAAACCATAGTTATACAGTATTTAGAACCTTAATAAAATACAAAAATCAGTGTATACTGATACACCCGACTATGTATTCTGTATCATAAATCTGTTTGCACTAGCCACACTAAGCAAGCGGGCTGTGCATGCACTTACAGTTTGAAAAGCACCAGCAGTCATCACAAAAACCTATAGTGACCCAACTGAGACATGTCTGGAGGCAGACTGAAGCATCCTGTACCGCAGCCTCCATTGTGCGGTTCGACATGTGACTCCTTTGGGAGTGTTTCCTCCACATTTATGGTATTTAACTCATATTCTTATTGAGTCAATATACACAGCATTGTATTCAGGTTTTGAACACTCTATAATCACGGTTTGACTTTGGGCTCATGCACACAAACGTCCATTTTTTTGCATCCTGTAAGCAGAACCTTTTAATTTAAAGGGGCCGCCAAAAAAAAATGGAAAAGACTCCGCGTGCATTCCGTTTCCGTATGTCCGCATGTCAGTTCCCGCAAAAAGTGTAAATTACTCTTACTGGTAATCGGGTTTTCCAATAACCTCCACAACAGCACTGACAGGAGGGTGTCCCCGCCCCCAGGACAGGAAAGAACGCAGGAGCAATCATTCAAAAGGCCTCCTCCCCCTTACCTTACCAGTGAGTAATAGAGTACTCGGAGAAGATGCAAAAGAAAATTGTATTAAATATCAAATTACATCATTTGATAACATATGAAGTGAAAAACTTGCAGTAATCACAAAAAAATACAACTTGGGGAGGGAAAAAACTCCGTTGTGGAGGTTATTGGAAAACCCAATTACCGGTAAGAGTAATTTACACTTTTCCCCGGCATCTCCACAACGGCACTGACAGGAGGATTAGCAGAGTAATCAACTAGGGTGGGACAACAGCGACAAGCACTCTACGCCCAAAGGATAAGTCCAGTTTTTTTTTTTACATTTAGCTTATAATGATTATAGAAAGTCATGGGACTCGCCCAGGTGGCTGCTTTACAAATCTGGTCTAAGGAGACCGAAGCAGATTCTGCCCAGGAGGATGAAATTGCCCTAGTGGAGTGGGCTCTAATTCCTACAGGTGGTAAAAGGTCCTTCTTGATGAAAGCAGTGGAGATGACATCTCTAATCCATCTGGCTATGGAAGACTTGCTGGCGGCTTTTCCCTTATTGACCCCCTGGTGTTGAAGAAAAAGCTGGTCTGATCGTCTAAAGGCCTCTGTGGCTTTCAGATAGGCTAAGACAGATCTTCTTACATCCAGGTTATGGAATTCTTTCTCCTTTTCAGAGGAAGGATGTGGGCAAAAGGATGGCAGTGAAACTTCTTGACCACAATGGAAGGTGAAGACCACTTTAGGAAGAAATGAGGGACAGTGTCTTAGAATTATACGGTTATCAAGTATGGACAAATAGGGTGGCTTAGAAGAGAAGGTCTGTATCTCCCCAATTCTTCTGGCGGTGGGTATAGCCACTAAGAGTACTGACTTATAAGTTAAAAATTTTAGAGAGATTTCCTCCACCGGTTCAAATGGGGGTTCCACTAAACTGAGATCCCAAGGTGGAACCATGGAACGGATTGTCAGAATTTTTCTGCTAGCCCCTTTAATAAAACGTTTTATGAGGGGGGAATCAGGCAGTTTTAAGTCCAGAAAAGCGCTGAGGGCAGATATCTAAACCTTTAGAGTGGAAGGACGAAGACTCTTGTTTAGTCCAGCTTGCAGGAACTCCAGGATTTGAGGAATGTCAGGATGAAGAGAATCTTTTGAAAAGCTCAGGAAAGCTTTCCAGGTTCTTAGGTATATGTTTGAGGTAATTGGTTTGCGGCTCAGTAAGAGAATAGCCACTACCTCATCTGACAGACCATTTCCCTTCAGGGTTGACCGTTCAAGATCAAAGCCGTCAGGCATACTTGTTTTAGGTTTGGATGCCACATTGGACCCTGATGAAGAAGGTACGGGTTCTGTGGTAATGTCCAGCAATTCCCTTCGGACAGTTTCAGCAGTAAGGGAAACCAAGCTCTCCTTGGCCAGTAAGGCGCGATGAGGATCACCCGAGCCCGCTCTTCCTCTATCTTCATCAGCTTTCTCGGTATTACCCTGGGAACACACCTGAGCGTTTTTCAGCGCGTTCAAACGCGCTGAAAAACGCTCAACATGTGAAAAGCCATGCATCCCTATGGGCATGGTTCACATTTGGGCGTTTTACAGCGCGTTTGAACGCGCTGTTAAACGCCCAACGCCCAAACAAGTACATGAGCTTCTTTTGGGCGTTTTAACGCGCCTATGGACAATGTTGCCATAGGGGAGAATCACTGAATCACGCGTATGACGCGCGTTTCTTAGTTACAAAAACGCGCATCCAAAAACGCGCGTAAAACGCGCGTCATACGCGCGATTCAGAAACGCCTAGGTGTGTTCCCAGCCTTAGGCTGAACGGAGGAAAGGCATACAACAGTGTGTTTGGCCAAGGTAGGGCAAGGGAATCTATCCAGGAATCTATCCAGAGTGGCTGACCACTGCCCGGATAGGGAACAGAACTTTCTGGTTTGTTTGGTTTCCCTTGTGGCAAACAAATCTATTTCCAGATAGCCCCATATCTCGCAGATCTTTTTGAAGATTTGGGGATTTAAGGACCATAGTCCTTCTTTGACTGTTGTCCGGCTCAAAAAATCGGCCACAACATTTTGATCTCCCTTCACATGGACTGCCGAAAGGGACATTAGATTTTTTTCTGCTCAGAAAAAAAGTCGCGAGCTATAGCTGCTAGAGTACGACTCCTTGTGCCCCCCTGCCTGTTGAGGTAGGCGACCGCTGTAGTGTTGTCGGACAACACTTTTACGTGCTTTGAGCAAGAGGGCATGTGAAGAGAGGCTATGACCCTGAAGATGGCCATGAGTTCTTTCATATTTGATGAGGCATCTATCATATCTGGGCCCCAATCTGGCTCTTCTTTGGTTCTGAAAGGACCGCTTCTGATGGTAGTATTTATTTTCTAGAGGGAACCCCTTTTTTTTGTCTGACGCCTTTTCAAGGATGTCGCCAATCCTGACCCAAACAGTCTGTCTCCTTCACAGGGGATGGAACACAGGCGACTCTTAAAGCCTGCATCTCCCAACCATGAGCAAAGCCAGACTGTTCTCCTAGCTGTGTTAGAAAGTGCGGCAGATCTGGCAGAGAGCCTGACAAGGTCAGCCAAGGCATCTGCTAAACAATTTGATGCTTTTTTAAGCATAGGAAGGGACACTAGGATTTCCTCTCTAGGGGTACCCGTGGCGATGTGTTCCTCTAACTGATCTAACCAGACCGAGAGGGTTCTGGCTGTACAGGTAGAGGCAATGCTGGGGCGTAACAAAGTCGTATTTGTTTCCCAGGATTTTTTTAACACGCTCTCTGACTTCTTATCCACGGGATCCCTCAATAGACCCATGTCATCAAACGAGAGGGAAGATTTTTTTGTGATACGGGCAAATGGAGCGTATACCTTAAGTGTTTTGTCCCATAAATTGGTTTCCGCTTCCTTCTAAAGGAGTTAGAGACCACGGTTCTTTTTTCGGGGTCTTTCCATTCTCTCGCTATTAAAGCTTTAATATTATTGTGTATTGGAAAGACCCTTCTACATCTCTCTCCCAGGCCCTGAAACATGTGGTCCTGTTTAGAAAGGATCGTCAAAACCGGAGAGGTGGAGGGGTCTGCCTCTACGTGAAGTCGTGTCTAAATCCCGTAATTCGAGAATACATCTCTGAGGGACATGAACATGTGGAGTCACTGTGGGTAGAAATACATGGAGCAAAAAACAATAATAAAATACTAATAGGAGTGTATTATAAACCACCTAATATACCAGAGTCCACAGAAAATCTATTACTAAACGAGATAGACGAGGCGGCAAATCATAATGAAGTCGTTATCATGGGGGACTTCAACTACCCAGATATAGACTGGGAAACTGAAAGCTGTACATCCCATAAAGGAAACAGGTTCTTGGCAATAGCCAAAGACAATTTCCTTTCCCAACTGGTTCAGGACCCCACTAGAGGGACGGCCATACTGGACTTAGTATTAACCAATAGACCTGATAGAACAACAGATGTGCAGGTTGGGGGACACCTGGGAAATAGTGACCATAAAGTTATAACCTTCCAATTATCCTTCAAACGAGAGTTTCTAAAGGGAGGAACAAAAATACCAAACTTCAAAAAAGCAAAAATTTAGCCAACTAAGCGAGGCCATAGGCCTAACTAACTGGGACAAAGTCCTCAAAAATAAAAATACAACCATAAAATGGGAGATTTTTAAAAGCATTGTAACATCTAATTGTGAGAGGTACATACCTTATAGGAATAAAAGGCTAAGGAACAATAAGAAACCAATGTGGATAAATGGAACCGTAAAGAAGGCAATAAATGACAAAAAGAAAGCATATAAATCGCTAAAACAGGAGGGAGTCAGGAAGCACTGATAAACTATAAGGAAAAAAATAGAATATGTAAAAAACTAATAAAATTTGCCAAACTAGAGACCGAGAGATTAATTGCCAAAGAGAGTAAAACTAACCCTAAAATGTTCTTCAATTATATAAATAGTAAAAAATATAAATCTGAAGGAGTCGGCCCTCTACATAGCAATGAGGGGGTGTTGCAGAGAAGCGACGAGGATAAAGAAAAACTATTAAATATTTTTTTCTCCACTATATTCACTGAGGAAAATAAACTGTCAGATGAAATGCAGAATGTAAAAGTAAATCCCCCATTAAAAGTGCCCTGTCTGACCCAGGAAGAAGTACAACAGCGACTTAAAAAGATTAAAATAGACAAATCGCCAGGACCGGATGGCATACACCCCCGTATCCTAAGGGAATTAAGTGATGTCATAGCCAGACCATTATTTCTGATAATTACGGACTCTATAATAACAGGGAATGTTCCACATGTTTGAAGGGTTTCTAAGAGATGCTATTTTGGAGTATCTCAATGAAAATAAGCAAATAACGCCATATCAGCATGGCTTCATGAGGGATCGGTCATGCCAAACAAATTTAATCGGCTTCTATGAGGAGGTAAGTTCTAGACTTGACAGCGGCAAATCAATGGATGTCGTATATCTGGACTTCTCCAAAGCATTTGACACCGTACCTCATAAAAGGTTAGTAGATAAAATGAGGATGCTCGGACTGGGAGAAAATGTCTGTATGTGGGTAAGTAACTGGCTGAGTGACAGAAAACAGAGGGTGGTTATTAACGGTAGATACTCAGATTGGGTCACTGTAACTAGTGGGGTACCTCAGGGGTCAGTATTGGGCCCTATTCTCTTCAATATATTTATTAATGATCTTGTAGAAGGCCTGCACAGTAAAATATCTATTTTTGCAGATGACACTAAACTGTGTAAAGTAATTAACACTGAAGAGGACAGTTTTTCTGCTACAGAGGGATCTGGATAGATTGGAGGCTTGGGCAGAAAAATGGCAGATGAGGTTTAACACTGACAAATGTAAAGTTATGCACATGGGAAGGAATAATGCAAGTCACCCGTACATATTAAATGGTAAAACACTCGGTAACACTGACATGGAAAAGGATCTAGGAATTTTAATAAACAGCAAATTAAGCTGCAAAAACCAGTGTCAGGCAGCTACTGCCAAGGCCAATAAGATAATGGGTTGCATCAAAGGGGCATAGACGCCCGTGATGAGAACATAGTCCTACCACTTTACAAATCACTGGTTAGACCACACATGGAGTACTGTGTACAGTTCTGGGCTCCTGTGAACAAGACAGACATAGCAGAGCTGGAGAGAGTTCAGAGGAGGGCAACTAAAGTAATAACTGGAATGAGGGATCTACAGTACCCTGAAAGGTTATCAAAATTAGGGTTATTCACTTTAGAAAAAAGACGACTGAGGGAGATCTAATAACTATGTATAAATATATCAGGGGTCAGTACAGAGATCTGTCCCATCATCTATTTATCCCCAGGACTGTGACTGTGACAAGGGGACATCCTCTGCGTCTGGAGAAAGAAGGTTTGTACACAAACATAGAAAAGGATTCTTCACTGTAAGAGCAGTGAGACTATGGAACTCTCTGCCTGAGGAGGTGGTGATGGTGAGTACAATAAAGGAATTCAAGAGGGGACTGGATTTATTTCTGGAGTGTAATAATATTACAGGCTATAGGTACTAGAGAGGGGTCGTTGATCCAGGGAGTTATTCTGATTGCCTGATTGGAGTCGGGAAGGAATTTTTTTTCCCCTTAAGTGAGGAAAATTGGCTTCTGCCTCACAGGGGTTTTTTGCCTTCCTCTGGATCAACTTGTAGGAAACAGGCCGAACTGGATGGACAAATGTCTTTTTTCGGTCTTATATACTATGTTACTTGTATGGAGTGGACCTCTTTAACATCCTCTATATGCAAGGTCGCACGGATAGATTTTAATAGACCGTCAGTCTCTTCTAGAGAAAATAGGGGTCTGCCAGAGCCGTCATCCGAAGAGGCCGATTCAGAGTCAGACAAACATTCTCCCTCACCAATCTCAAGGGGAAGATCCGAGGTATGGGATCTATGTGAGGTGGGTGGCCGTGGTGACTGAGAAGCCATCCACCTCACATCCACCTCACTGATCGCAAAACAACGGTCGTGGGCATGAGCCCTTACTCTCTACTGCCCTTTGTATACTTAAAAGGAGAGGGGGCAGAGTATGAGAGAGCAAAGTCCACAGATTAGCAGTGAGAGTAATGTGAAAAGTCCTGACTAGCCATACTGCTGGGATAGCATAGGGTAGTTGTAGTCTTGTCTTGAGTGCTGGTCTGACTGAGAGAGTTAAAGGGGTTATCCCATGAATGATGTAAAAAATGAAAGCCAGACATCATATAAGACATGACAATCACTAAGAAAGCTAGAACCAGCCCTGTACCTCACATGGATCCAGAGATCTCTCCATTTATTGCTCTGCTAGATTTATAACAAGCTGGCAGCTCAAGGGGAGTGTCTATTCTGCTGCAGCTCAGGGGGCGTGTCCATGCTCTGCCTATCACAGCTCAGGAGGCAGTAGAAGGATGAAACTGAGCAAGTGCGTCCTTCTTAGTGAGCAGGACAAAGAAATAAGAAAAAGAACAAAGAGCAGGTTGCGCTATACAGATACGTTTCACTGAATAACGCAGTGGCTATACAACATATTTAATTACATGCAGTTACAAAAGTATTCAGATTGAGGTGCTAGTTTCAGAACGGTAGAATATGTTTTGTGGGACAACCCCTTTAAGTGTAAAATTTCAGACACAGAGGAAGTTAAAGACTCTGGACAGGAAGTAGTAAACATGGAGTGACTTCAAAAATAATATACAGAAAAACATCCATTATAAGTATAAAATACATTAAATAAAAAAAATGTTGGAGGGCAGAGTCCCTTTAAGCCCTTACAGTCATTTTGGTAGGTCTGCCAGCCCTGAGAGGTTTTAGTACAAAGTCTTCCTCATTTAGAGATAATTGTGCCCGCTGCGGCTTGATGGAGTAACCTTTAATAGATATTTTATAAGTATTTTTTCATCGCTTTTGGATCAGAAACAAGCAGTTTGTCTATGAACACCAATCAGTGTTCTTTCTGCACTGAAGCTGCTCTGTAGAGGAATGAGTTGAAACAGGAAAATGAGCATCAATTATAGGAAGCGATCGGATGCAATTATTTCTGTACTGGGACCTATGCTTCCCCTCATAAGCAATACACATACTTACCGGTGATCAATATGAATCCTCACTTGATGTCACAGTTGTAGATCAGCTCTGGTGGTTTGGTTATGTACAGAGTGTATATTGTGCTGGTATCACCAGAAGCTTGATAGTTCCTTCTGGAGGCATTGATACCACTTTATCCACCTTTGGCTCCTAGCCTCTGGGTCTTCAGGAGCAAAAGGGGTTGAAGCAGAGAAACTAAGGAAGGGATTTATTATGAAAGTCAGTTTTGCAGGCATCTTCATTACCGTAATCTGGGCCAAATTTATCAAATGTCGCATGATGTTAGGTAAATTTAGTATATCTTTAAGGGTCTGTCCATTTGAACTCACTGAAAAAAATCACACCCACCTGCTCCCCGTTGCTCTATCCAACTCCCTGGATCCGTTCAGCGAGCTTCTTAACTTCTGAACTGAGTCAAGTGCGCCACTGTGGCCAATCAATGGCCTCAGCTGTGACGTGTCCCCAAGCGGCTTATCACTGCTGGGTCATGAGCTTCTCGAGGACACATCACCAGTGAGGCAAGTGATTGGCCACTGTGGCGCATGTGACCCCCATCAGGAAGTTGACATGCCGCGGCAGGAAGACCGCTGAACAGAGCAGCGAGAAACTGGTGAGTATGATTATTTTCAATAGGTACAACACATTGCTTGGGACAGATAAACATGTCAGAAAGACTGGACAACCTCTTTAAAGGGGTTGTCTCACTTTAGCAAATGGTATTTAACACATAGAGAAAGTTAATACCAGGCACTTACTAATACATTGTTTTTATCCATATTGCTTCCTTTGCTGGCTGGATTCGTTTTACCATCACATTATACACCAGGGCTCGACAAATCCCAGGCGCCAGGTCGCCATGGTGACCATGAATTTGTCAGCCCGTTCTCTCAGGTGCGAGGGCGCAGGGCCGGCGCGTCCTATACGTGGACTAGGAGCGCCGGCCCCTGCCCTGCCCTCCGGACCCCTCTGCCCTCTCTTCCGGACCCCTCTGCCCTCCCCTCCGGACCCCTCTGCCCTCCCCTCCGGACCCCTCTGCCCTCCCCTCTGGACCCTCTGCCCTCTCCTCCGGACCCCTCTGCCCTCCCCTCCGGACCCTGTAATCCTTGTAAGGGTTTCCACATGTCATGGCAGCCGCAAGTGGCGATCACTTAGACGCTGGCAGCATCTGACGTGTCATATAACCCAGTGTTTCCCAACCAGTGTGCCTCCAGCTGTTGCAAAACTACAACTCCCAGCATGCCTGAACAGCCAAAGGCTGTCTGGGTATGCTGGGAGTTGTAGTTTTGCAACAGCTGGAGGCACACTGGTTGGGAAACACTGATATAACCTATTGAAGAGGGGAAGCATTATGGGGGGCCCTATATACTCGCACATTATGGGGGGCACTATGGAGAACAGGGGAAGGAACACTATGGGGGCATCTACTGGGGGCCCTATGTACTGGCATGCATTATTGGGGGGCTGTATGGAGAAGTGGGGGGGGGGAGGACTATGGGGACATCTATTGGGGGCTTTATGACGCGGCTCTGCCTGGCTCCTAACTTTTTTAGCTGGCTCCTAGATTCCGAGGAAATTTGTCAAGCCCTGTTATACACTGCTCGTTTCCATGATTACATCACATTGTAATACAACAGCAGTGGCCGTGCTTGCACACTATAAGGAAAAGCACCAGCCTATGTGTGCACCCACGGTCCTGGACACCAGAATGTCAACATCCGTTTAGACATCTCTGCCCGTAGAGATGAACTGCTCTCCTTGCGTCATGTCAAATGGTCATGTGACACTATGAGCGCAGTTCACCACTACAGCAACTGATTGGCTGCAGCTGCGTTAATATGGATGTCGACATCCTGGGAGCACAGTGGTGCAACCAAGGATGGGGAGAGAAGGAGCAGGGAGCCAGCGCCAGGAAGCAGGTAAGTAGGCTTCCCTTCGCAGGTCTGCCTAATAGAGGGGGTTTGTCAGCCCAACCCTTCCTCAAAGTGCACAACCCCTTTAATAAATCCCCCTCTGCCCACGGTTGTACCCGTATTTTGGTCCACATGCCACAGATCTGCAAAATATGGATACTTTCCATGTGCAGGCAGTGATTATATGCCTTCCTTGTGCATCAATAGAAAAGACTATTCTCGTCTGCAATACATACAAGATTTGGACATGTTCTATAATTTGCAGAACAGCTGCACGGATCCTCAAAATATATAGCTGTGTGCATGGCCCGATAAAAAAAGAATGGGTCGTGTGCTGTTCACAAAAAAATGCACATAACACACGGATGAAAAATATGGTCTTGTGCATGAGGACTAAGGATGTATGCTACAACTTTTCGGGCTTTTGTAAGCAGATGTCTATGCAGAATATTCCATAAAGCAGCCCTTGTGTAGTCTGCTGCCGGTAGAGGGTGCGCTGCAGGAGTGCGTGGAGTTGCGCACAGGGAGAGGAGGCTTTATACATGTTGAGGAATGGGGTGATAGGCGCATTCCTGTGCTGTGACTGCTTGCTGTGGAAGTGGCAAACCCTGCTGTGACTACTAGGGGGGTTGCTGTGAAAAGTAAAGTGAGGCTTCTGAGATTGTTAAGTGGGAGGTGCTGGGAAAACGGGCACAGGGGGCAGGGGGTATTTTATCCATATTTTAGCAACTGCCTTTGAGGATACTCTACACATCATGAGCAAATGTTTCCCAACAGCCTCAGTGAAATATTAAAGGGGTTTTTGTCACTTCAAGAAATAGCATTTATTATGAGATAAAGTTAACACATGGCACTTACTAATGTATTGTGACTGTCCATATTGCTTCCTTTGCTGGCTTGATTTGTTTTTCCATCACATTACACACTGCTCGTTTGCACGGTTACGACTAGGGATGAGCGAATTCCATGTTATGAAATTCGTTTGCGCTTCATTTGGTGTTAAAAGCAGAATTGCGTTATGGATTCCGTTACCACGGACCATAACGCAATTCTATGACGGAATGCATAACGGAATGCCTTTAGAGGATAGAATTGCGTCATGGTCGGTGGTAACTGAATCCATAAAACAATTCTGCTTTTACCACCAAACGAAGCGCAAACGAAATTCAAAATATGAAATTCGCTTATCTCTAGTTACGACCACCCTGCAATCCATCAGTGGTGGTCGTGTTTGCACACTATAGAAAAAAGCACAAGCCTATGTGCGTTCCCTTGGTCTCAGCCACCAGAGAGGCCTATAGTGTGCAAGCACGACCACCGCTGATGGATTGCAGGGTGGTCGTAACCATGGAAACGAGCAGTGTATAATGGGATGGAAAAATAAATCCAGCCAGCAAAGAAAGCAATATGGATGATAACAGTAAATTAGTAAGTGCCTTGTATTAACTTTCTCTACATTGTAAATGCCACTTTCTGAAATGACACAACCCCTTTAAGCTGGCTTCAGAAATGGGACATCGAGCAGTCTACACACGGACAGCCAAATGATTGTGTGACGGTCCTTTTGGCCAGTATCATCAGAAATATATATAACCGTGCACAGACAAAGATCACCAAATGCAGAAGTGGGAAGAAAACTTCACAAGGAGAAGTTGTGGATCAGATGATCCCACCGCAAACCACCATCAGTTAAAGACTTCTTTCACAAATGTTAAAAAATAGATGACCATAGTGACAAATGCCCAGCTACTACACTGATACTGTGAGATCGCACTTTTAAACGGTATTCTTAATGCAGAGCGGTATTCTGATCCGAGTTCACCACAAGAAAGAGAATCACTCAACATATTCTTGTGGTTTTCCACATGCCCCATACATCATGGTCTGGACAGCATAGGTGGCCCAGCAGAGAGATTAATAGAACTATACGTCATGGCATATAGCTGACGGATTTCTCAAGTTGTTTTAATTTAGAACACAAACTGAAAAACCACCGTACAAAGAAACGTTTCATACAAAGCGAGAGATTTTATCAAAATGTGCGTTCAGTCAGATAAGTTCAATTTCCTGTTAGGAAAAGTTAAAAGCGGACTGGAGGAATCGCTCCCTTCATGAGCTTGGTTGATCAGAATTGGAGCAGGGCAGCGGTGAGTGAATAAACATCTTTACAGAAGCCTGCCATCCCACATACATAATAAAAGCTGCTGCATTGTGGCTTCTGTGACGTACCGCAACGATGGACACCCCTGAGATGTAATATTGTGGGGCACATGTAACACCAAACAGCCTTCAAGGAGTATTTGATTTATCCCCTATCCACAGGACAGGACATACCCAACATATCAGTGGGGCCCCGTAGGGACCCAGAAATGAATGGAGTAGCAGGTCCAGTATGCACACTGCTGCTCCATTTACCTCTACGGCACTTCTGGAGATAGCCGAGTACAGTGATAGGCTATTTCAGTCAGGCCCCATAGAATTGAATGGGGCAGCAGTGTGCACGCCCGACCTGCCCTTCTGTTCATTTCAGAGGGTCCTGCTTTGCACATGGCCATCGTTCTCATGTTGAGTGGGGGTCTCCACGTTCTCATGATCAGAAAGTTATCAGATAGTTAATCCCTATTATACATTGATTGTTTTGCATTTATGTTTTGCATCCACAAGGTCCAAAGTCAGGATATGTGCCTATGTTTTTTCACCATAGTTATTTTTTTTTTTGTGTCCGCATGTATTTATTTTTTAATCAATTTTCTAAGAAATGGACGAGTGACAGACAGAACACGTACTCTGCTGGTGGTTTTCTCACCTATAAGCTTGATTGGGCGTGTTTTCTCTGCAACACAGACCAAAGTAGTGAATGTTTTCTTTTTATCAGCTAACCCACAGAAAAACACAGACGTGTGAATGAACACGTTAAAATCAATGAATCCGTGTGCTGTTCGTGGATAAGGGATCATGCACACGGCCATAGTTTCTATCCGCATCGGATCCGCAGATCAGATGCGGCCCCATTTACTTCAATGGGGCCATAAAAGATGCAGACAGCACATCGTGTGCGGTCTGAATCCATATGTCCTTTCCGTGGCCCCGCAAAATAAAAGGACACAGAACATGTCCAATTCTTGTCTGTTTTGTGGACAAGGATATTTCTACACAAGTTAAAAAATAAATGGTGGCATGCACTCGGCCGGGATCCCAAAACACTTACCCTGGGAACACACCTGAGCATTTTTCAGCGCGTTCAAACGCGCTGAAAAACGCTGAACATGTGAAAAGCCATGCATCCCTATGGGCATGGTTCACATTTGGGCGTTTTACAGCGCGTTTGAACGCGCTGTAAAACGCCCAACGCCCAAACAAGTACATGAGCTTCTTTTGGGCGTTTTAACGCGCCTATGGACAATGTTGCCATTGGGGAGAATCACTGAATCGCGCGTATGACGCGCGTTTTTTAGTTTCAAAGACGCGCATCCAAAAACGCGCGTAAAACGTGCGTCATACGCGCGATTCAGAAACGCCTAGGTGTGTCCCCAGCCTTACAGCCGTGTGCATGCGCCCTAGCACGGAGAGCACACAGACTCAAATCAACGACGTGTGGATTTTAATAAAACCAGTAAAATGTGCAGATGTCTGGATCTCTGGATCTAAGCTGCTGAAGAATTAAAGACACAAGATGGACATTCTTCGTTAATGAAGTTGCCTCCCTATGTGCGGTGGGTTTCTGGGCAAAAATTGGAAATTCACATTTCACCACAATCCAATTTCAAGATCTTACCGGGGCTTCTGTGACAAAGAAATCTCTGTTGATTTTTCCAATCTGCTTCCTCTGGTTCATGGCAAGTCCAGGACATACATAGACTGGTGTCAGAAAATGCCGTGGTCTCCAGCATATATGTCCCATTGGTAACTATTAGATACCTGCACATGGGCGCAGGTTTACAAACTGAATTTCAGAGCAGATCTGGTGCGGATTCCTAGGCGATTGTGCACCAAATCTGCACCAAAATACGCATAAGTTGCTGGCGGATTTCAACACAGTTTTGCCCTGATCTAACCATTTACATTGCAATAAAAATCTGCAGAAACAATTGAGATGCTGCAGGCTAGAAAATCTGCACAGAAGGTCGATTTCCACATGGAAAAAATTACGCAAATTGAGCATAAGATGTGTGAAACCTCATTCACTTTTCTGGCAGTTTTTCCACACAAAAATCTGCATGTAATCCGTAACGTGTGCAGGTACCGTTATAGGAATATTCTAGTATTAGAGAAGTAAACTTTCCATGCAAGTGCTGAAGGTGTCATGAACCAGAAAGCAGGCAGAGAACAAAAATAACTGGAAAACCTATGTAAGGCTACTTCCACACTTGCGTTTACATTTTCAAGATCTCAATGGCGGAAGAAAACGCTTCCGTTTTGTCCCCATGCATTGTCAATGGGGACAAAACGGAACTGAACAGAACGGAATGCTCCAAAATGTATTCCGTTTGGCTGCATCCCCATCGCGGACTGAATAACGCTGCAAGCAGCTTATTGTCCACATTTCTGTCCGCGATGTGGGGTGGAACAAGACGGATCCTTTTCTCAGACACGAAAGAAAACGAATCTGTCCCCCATTGACTTTCAATGGTGTTCATGACGGAACTGTTCATAACAGATGCAGAAGGTTGTATTATCAGTAACGGAAGCGTTTTTGCAGATCTAAAAACGCAAGTGTGAAAGTTGCCTAAGGCGAAACCTCAGTTTTCCGATTTTGCATGATCTTCCATTATATATATAGATAGATTCTGTACAAGATTTGACATCTTGCTGGACCTGCCTACAATTCATGCAGCCTGTGTGCTTTTCATCCAATCCATATTATTCATGCTGACATTTAGCATGCAGATCTTTAAACAGACAACCCTAGAAACATATTGACCCATGAAGCAGTTTCAGAAGGTGTGCCAAAGCAGAAATATTGGAAAACCAATTTCACCGCCTCGAAACAATAACAGTAAATGCTTTTAGATTCTTTTGGCATGGAATTAAAGAAATAATTGCTATTCTGCATTCTCCCAGTAACAATATGCTTCCCACATTAAATTTTTAAGTGGCGAAACTTTATGAACCATAAGTTTCAGCCAAGTTTCAGAAAGCAGGACTCGGGACTTATATTAGTCACTTCCATCAGTGGATTAAGGACAATGATTGCGGCGAAGATTTCGGCAGACTTCCGACAGCAGGACGCAGATGTGTTTTTCTAGCCGAGGACAAACAAAAACACATTAAATGTGTTACATTATTGTGTTTCCTTAGAAAAAAAAAAAACATGTCTGTGATAATCAATAGACATGATAGATAGTTGCATAATAGAGCCCCAATTACTTTTGTAGAAAGCAGAAGTGTTGTGCTAATTACCATAGTCACAATCTGGATTGATAAAAACGTGCATGGTGATGCTGAAGGAACCTGGATAACGTCCAAGCCTCCTTCTGGAAGAAGTGGAAGACGGAATGGGCTTAGGATGGGACTCCTTATAAATACTTATGTCCCCGGGAGGTAGTATACTTTTATAGTTGAACATTTGTGGTCTTTAGCTTTGACTATTGTTAGGCTTTAGACCTGGAGTGCCACCAATCTGCCTCAGCCCACCGCTTTGTAATTAATGCGGAGTGTGCTGCTCGACGAACTAATTACCGACACAAAACCCTTCCCCGAGCATGGGTTCCCTCTTTACCACCAGAGCAGATGTGATTTCTTTTTTTTTTTCTTTCTTTTTCCCTTTAAATGACCTGACTTAGAATAAAGCTATTATAACCGAGGAGTGAAATCAGCGAGAGTGGATGGACAATTAAAGGCTTAATGACAGTAATCTCATTGTCATGATACCAGATTGCTCTCCGTGCCAGGCCACAGCCCCTCTCCCTCTTGGAAATAAATGAGAACTGGGCGACTGACAGCTCCGCTTAATGCTAGTCAGAACGTCTCGCACCTATCTCGCTCGTCTTTTCAGACACGATTGATCCATTATGTTGCCCGTTGAATGTCTGCCTGTGTACACCGTCTGCTCTGACCGCTATAATTCACCAGACTTTCACTATTGCAGGAAGCAATGTGTTTCTTGATGGACCCTGGCATGTTCTGCTAGCAGATTCTACACCTCCCCGCACCTTCCTCCTTTGTCTTCTCGCACTAGATCCCTGGGAGCGCAGATAGCTAAGGGTGGCCGGGTTTCTAGATAGTCACCCTGTGGCCTGCTGCTTTGTCTAGCCATTTCTTTGTTTCTCTCATTCTCTGGGAATGTTTCTTTGTCTGTGCCTACATGTTAGGCTCTTCTGGTTTTGTGCTTCTCCCTTTCTCTGCTCTGCCTTTTACCCATTCACCAAGCGGCGGTCTCTTTTATTAGCTGGCTCAGTGTTCTTTAGCCTCTTGACTCCTCTGACCTTCCATTTACACTCATCTAGATTTTCCCTTCTTGGGATATATGTTCCCGGATTACAATTCACTGTCACACTTTATTTTCCTGATGAAAACCAGAGACGAAATGTTGTGGTTGAACCTTTTTTCCTGCTCCTCTCAATCATACGCTGGTGCTTTATAGCGCTATTACATTGTAGTTCAGCAGAAGATGACGGTACTTAGCTAATGTGCCCATTTTATGGCAGCCCCTGTCAGCAGGAGGTTCACGTCGGCGAGTCAATATAAAGACAGTGTATGTCAGCACGCACTCCCGCACTCCAAAAACCCAATAAAGTACTAAAAAAATCCATGTGACAGTCACATAACCTATGACGGGGACCAAGATCCAAACTAAATCCTCCCACTATGTTACTATTATACAACTCAGTCTGGACATTGTGTGATTACCACATTTAGTTAAAATCCAATACTTTTTAACGTAACACTACTCCATACACAAGACATTCATACCCAATACACGGCAATTTGACATCGCGGGACACGTTGGACCCGAAGGAAATCCACGGCCGGCTTGTTCACTCATTACGGTGACAATTGTAAAAAAGTCCCTTGATCTGATCACTCTCATCATGACCATTGTTAAGGTACCATTGAGAAAAGTGGTTCCACTGATGGACACAAACCTTAATAATAGAGGACCCCAAAGATCAAGAGACCTAGGAGTGCGATCAGTCATACAGAAAAGTTACAGGAAGTGTGCAGACTATTAGACATCACTTCAGCAGTGAGCAAAACAGGAGGAAACAATGACACTTGGTCAAACATAGGAAATCCTCAGCACAACACACACAAAGCACTGACAGCCGGGGGGAAGTTGCCCTTTGTTACCAGGCATGCTAGCCAGCCTCTAGTGCGCCCCCCTACCATGCACGGATGGCAGTGGGCACCCTCAGTGCAGGCGCACTGACATAGGCGCACACTTAGACATTTACCCATTAAGGGGAGAATCCTGATGCTCATCGGTCCGTGCGATCTCCGTGGTCTTGTAGAAGATGAGGAGGATACTTATGGTGCAGATAGTCCACCTCTTCCTTATAGAACGCATGTCTTATAGTCCCTGGCATACAAGAGCTCCAGCGCCTTGGTGTAATAGGACGTGATGGGAGATGCTGTGGTCTCCTGCGAGCTGCAGCCTCCTCGGAGATGGACAGCCGGTGCTCGGGCATAGAGAGTGGCAGCAGCCGCGGTACGTACACTCAGCAGCAGCAGCAGGTTCCCTCCTTCGCTGCTCACAGACTGGCACGCCCCTCGAGCCTGCTGTGGCCACGCCCCCGCTGTCGGGAGAGCTTTCGGAGCGGCCCGATATGTGACGTCACTAGGTGGCTAGTCGGTGCCGCTATAGACCTGATAGGTGTGAGGGCATAGGCCGCCATCTGAGGGACCCTGCACTGCTCCATAGGAGTACAGGGCGCCACCTGAGGGACCCTGCACTGCTCCATAGGAGTACAGGGCGCCACCTGAGGGATCCTGCCCTGCTCCATAGGAGTACAGGGCGCCACCTAAGGGACCTGCCTTGCTTCATAAGGAGTGGGACCTGCTCTGCTATGTGAGGAGTACAGGGTGCCACCTGAGGGACCCTGCACTGCTCCATAGGAGTACAGAGCACCACCTGAGGGACCCTGCACTGCTCCATAGGAGTACAGGGCGCCACCTGAGGGACCCTGCACTGCTCCATAGGAGTACAGGGCGCCACCTGAGGGACCCTGCACTGCTCCATAGGAGTACAGGGCGCCACTTGAGGGACGCTGCACTGCTCCATAGGAGTACAGGGCGCCACCTGAGGGACCTGCCCTGCTTCATGAAGAGTACAGGGTGCCACCTGAGGAACCCTGCCCTTCTCTGTGAGGAGTACAGGGCACCACATCAGGGACTCTGCCCTGCTCCAAGAGGAGCACAGGGCGCCACCTGAGGGATCTGCCCTGCTGAGTGAGGAGTACACTGCGCTATCTGAGGGACCAGCTCTGCTACGTGAGGAGTACGGGGCACCGTCTGAAGGATCTACCCTGCTCCGTGAGGAGTACACGGCGCCTTCTTAGGGACCTGCCCTGCTCTGTGAGGAGTACAGGCCGCCACATGAGGGATCTTGCCGCCTCCATGAGGAGTACAGGGCACCACCTAAGGGACCTGCACTGCTCCCAGAGGAGTACAGGGAGCCACCTTAGAGACCTGCCCTGCTCTATGAGGAGTACAGGGCACCACCTGAGGGACCTTGCCATGCTTCATGAGGAGTGGGACCTGCTATGTGAGGAGTATGGGGCACCATCTAAGGGATCTACCCTGCTCAGTGAGGAGTACACAAGGCCACCTTAGGGATCTGCCCTGCTCTCTGAGGAGTACAGGGTGCCACTTGAGGGACCTGCTCTGTGAGGAGTGTACAGGCCGCCACATTAGGGATCTTGCTGCCTCCATGAGGAGTAAGGGAGCCACCTGAGGGACCTACCCTGCTCCCATAGGAGTACAGGGCACCACCTGAGGGACCTGCACTGCTCCCAGAGGAGTACAGGGCGCCACCTTAGGGACCTTGCCCTGTTTGATGAGTTGTACAGGCGCCACCTGAGAGACCTGCCCTGCTCCCAGAGGAGTACAGGGTTCCACCTGAGGGACCTGCCCTGCTTCCGGAGGAGTAGTTTTAGGTCCAATTTTTTCATTTTCAAAAGCAGTAACAGGAGAAAATGCATCCCAGTATGTGTCACCCATTTTCTCCCCATTATGGCAACACCCAATTTGTGCTTGTAGCGTGATGTATGGGCGCACAGCAAGCAAACTGCAAAATATGGCAGGCCTGAATTGGCAGACATGGATTTTAGGTGTCATATCGCATGTAAAAATCCTGAGGTCCCCAGAAATTGAAAACCCTAAGAAGTGACCCCACTTTGGAGAGTGTACCACTATACGAACATTTTCAGGGGTGGAAAGGGCACCTTTGACCAAACAGGTTGTGCTGCTACGCAGCTAAAATATATATGGAATGTATATAGTTTAATTCATTGAACCATTTCATATGCAATATTTCTATATTTGGTTATATGCTCCCATCTAGTGGTCGTTTTTGGTAATGCAGTTTTTTTCTTGTTCTTTTCTTTTACATCTATGACGCACTTCCTTTCAATGCTCCACCCTTCTTCTGTATACTTCACTTCCTGTATCTTCCATGCTGCTTCAGCCACATGTACAGGGACACATGTATTCTCATGTACGCTAATGAAAGCATCATCTTTTGAACTACTGCACGTGCCACCGTACCAGCTTCAACTGCCCTTCTGGTGCTCGCCACTTCACCATGTTGTACAGCAGTGCTGGTAGTAGGTCCAGGATGGGCTGCGCTGCTGGTGTATGTGTGACGGTCAGCAGAGGAAGAGAATGTAGAGCAGGGTTCAAGTACAGTGCAGCAGACAAGGAGGCTGAAGCAGAAACCGGCTTTATTAAAAGAGAACTCTAACTGCCGGAAAATCAGATTAACAGTATGAACAGCTTGAGAATTCACAATAATGATAATGGAAATTTGCATAAAGACACAACTGAATCACAAGTACAAAAATGGCAGGCTACTCTCTTCTAGATATTCCTACCTGTCCCCGCTACCCGGGGTGCACTTCTACTGTGCACTACCTAAATCCTCTTCCACTATGTCCTAACAGATTAGCATCAGTGCACTCACAGTTCTGTGTCCGGCATATGCAGGCAGATACAGTCTGGGTCCTGATCTGCTTGCTTGCTTGCTTGCTTGGCTCAGCGTGGTCTTCTCCTTTATGTTAGGTCGCAGGTCAGGCATCCACGTGGCTCAGCTCTGGCAGGGGTGATGCTGCAAGCCTCACTTTGTAGTCTCTGTAACTCTGGTCCGAGATAGTCAGCAGCTCAGGACATATCATCAGACAGGGCCTGGAGTTCACTCACAAGCCCCTCTGGTAAGTGCCTCACACTGTAGCAGTCTCCCTTCTGTACCAGGAAACATCAGCTCAGTCAGGGAGCAAACACACTCTAAAGTCCCAGATACTGTGTCACAGCAGGCAGGGAGAAATCACTCTAATCTTCCCTGTGGATCTCCCTCTCAGTGGACAGAGTCCTTCTCTGTGTACTCAGACACCTTCAGCCCAGGCTCACTGCTCAGCCCGGGAAACTTCTTTAACTCCTTATCCTCTGGAAAACAACACCTCTCACTGTCTTACTCAGCCACAGTGGCCTCTGGTGGCTGGAGGGAAACATGACAGTCTGCATATATATTAGTGCTGGAAATGCTGCTGGATGATCAGGGCTGCCTCTTACATGCCTCCCCACTTAAAGGTGGCCGTCCTCGGCCTTGCTATATAGTCCATAGAAATAATGGTTAGTGCAACTTTTATACAGCAGTACAACGTTGTCCACAATACATACAGGTAGACCAAATGAACTCATCAGCAGCGTACCTGTTTGGTGGAACCCCTGCAGTAAGCCTACTGGATCTCCGGAGGTCTTGGCTATCTGTTACGACCTGACTCTCTCCACTAGGAACTGCCAGTCTGGATTCATCCACCACAATAGGAGGTTCGAGTGTGTCCGAGGGCCCCTCTCCATTACGGGCTGGCAATGGTTCTGTGACAGTGACTTCATCACCTGTAGCCTGGGAGGCTTCTTCAGTGTTAGGAGCAGTCCACCAGTCTTCACCATCATCTCCATCAGAGATAACAAGTTCTGAGTATGGGGCAGGAGGAGGAGAAGGAGGAGGTGTCCTCTGAACAGGTGCGGGATCTTTGGACCGGCATGGCCGTAACATATTCCTATGTAGAGTCCGTGAAGCAAATTCCTCATTCTCAACCTGCACTTCGTAGACCGGACCATTAGGGTACACTCTCTTGATCACTTTGTATGGCTGTACTTCCCAACGCTCACTCAACTTGCCTCTGGGACGTTTCTCTCGTACCAGTACCCGATCCCCAGGCTGCAATGGAACCTCCTGAACTGGAGGACGGTCTGTATGAGCTCTCTCCTGTAACCGCTGACCTGCCAACCGGCGAATGGTCTGGAGACGCTGACGGTGTTCTTTCACCCATGAGGTGGTTGATCGTTCTATTAGGTCTTCTGGCTGTTCTAGGTTTAATTCAACGATTTCTCGACCAGCCCTACCGAACAGTAACATGTATGGGGTGTAACCGGTGGTGGTGTGGACACGATTATTGTAAGCCCAGACTAATTCTGGCAGGTAGTCAGGCCAGTGTGCCCTCTTGTCTTCCTCTAGCGTCCTCAGCATTTGCAGCAATGTTCGGTTAAAGCGCTCACAGGCCCCGTTTCCTTGGGGATGATAGGGAGTTGTCCTGGATTTTTCAATGCCATACAGTCGATGTAGCTCCTCCATCACTTTTCCTTGAAAGCACGCCCCTTGATCTGAATGGATCCGCTTTGGACACCCATAGACCCGAATGAAGTCTTGACAAATGGCTCGTGCAGCGGACTCGGCCGTCTGGTCCCGAGTTGGGGTGACTACTGCAAACTTGGAGAAGTGGTCGATCATGACCAGGCAATACTGTGGACCTCTTGACGATTGTCCCACAAGGAGATAGTCTATCATCAACACTTCCAGTGGTTCTTTGGTCTGGATGGACTGTAGGGGTGCTCTCTGTTCTGTACTCTTCGTGAGTTCACACACTCGACACTGTCGGCAAACTTCTTCAACTGTGGCCTCCAGTCGCGGACAATACACATAACGCTGCAGCCACTGGTATGTCTTGACTGGCCCGAAGTGAGCTCCAAACTCATGAGCCTCTTTGGCTATCTCCCGTGCCATTCTTCTGGGTATCACTACCTGCCACCTCGCCTCTAGGTCGGCAGGCTGTTGCCACTTGCGGAACAAAACAGCTCCATGCACTTCCAGTCTGTCCCATTGATGTAGAACGGACTTCATCTCGGCATCCAGATCAGTCCTTTCTTCTTTGTTGGGTTTCCTGCACTGGGTTACCCAGCTTTTCATTTGCTGCAGTCCAATGTCTTCATCTTGCAATCTGCCCCATTCTTCATTAGTTCTCCCCAATGCCTTGGGTAGCTTACGGGCCTCCCCACTTGTCTGGGCCGCGACTGTTGGGGAGCGAACTTGCGGAAGTCAGGAGTTTCATCTTCTTCCTTTTGTTCATCAATATCCCCTACTGGAGTTTCAAAAGTAACCCTCGAGAGACCATCAGCATTAGTGTTCTCTGTAGCGGAGCGGTAGCGAATTAAGAAGTCATACTTTGCAAGGCGATCCGCCCAGCATTGCTCCAGGGCTCCCAACTTGGCAGTACGCAGATGGGCCAGGGGATTGTTATCCATCCGTACGAAGATCTTAGCTCCTGTCAGATATCCTGCAAATTTCTCCGTCATAGCCCACACCAGGGCAAGGAGTTCCAGCCGGAAGGAACTGTAGTTATGGGGGTTTCGCTCCGTATCTCGCAAGGATCTACTGGCATAAGCGATCACTCTCTCGTGTCCATCTTGTACCTGCGACAGGACTGCCCCAAGTCCATAGAGACTGCCATCAGTAGATAAGATGAATGGTTTATCAAAATTGGCATAAGCCAAGATGGGGGCCGATGTCAGGGCTTCTTTCAGGGCCTGGAAGGCCTCTTCCTGTTTCTGTCCTCAGGGGATACTTTGGCCCTTGGGTTGCCCAGCCGTTCCTCTCAACAACTCATTCAGAGGGCCCGCTATTTTTGCGTAGTCTTTGATGAACCGCCGGTAGTACCCGGTCAGTCCCAGGAAGGCCTTCAACTCACGCAGTGTTCTGGGCACTAGCCATTGTCGTATTGCAGCCATTTTGTCTTGGGACGGTAGCACTCCGCCTTGGGACACCCTATGGCCCAGGTACTCGATCTCCCTCTTGAAGAGATGACACCTCTTTGGCTTTACTTTCAGGCCATGGGATCGCAGTCACTCGAGTACCTGCCCTAGCCGATTCAAGTGTTCTTGAAAAGTAGCAGAGTATACGATGATATCGTCTAGGCATATCAGAGTGGCTTCAAAATTCAGGTTTCCCAGGCATCTCTCCATCAGCCGCTGGAAGGTTCCGGGGGCATTTGTCAGTCCGAATGGCATCTTGTTGAATTCAAATAACCCCATGGGGAGTATGAATGCTGTCTTTGCCTTGTCCTGCTCAGCCACTGGTACTTGCCAGTACCCACTTGCTAGGTCCAGGGTGGAGAAGTATTTGGCTCGTCCTAGAGCCGTCAGAGACTCCTCGATGCGTGGCAGAGGATATGAGTCTCGCGCAGTGCAAGCATTCAACCGCCGGTAATCCACACAAAAGCGAATAGTGCCTTCCTTCTTCTTGACAAGCACCACTGGGGCTGCCCAAGGGCTCTAGCTTCCCTGCACCACTCCGGAGTCTATCATCTGTTTCAATAGCGTCTTCACTTCCTGGTACAACTCGGGCGGAATCTGCCGATATGTCTCCCGAATTGGTGGAGTGTCCCCCGTCGGTATCTCATGTGTGATAGCATTCGTGCAGCCAAAGTCATCGGCGTGGCGGGCAAATGCAGCCTGATTCTCCCACAGCATGGTTTCAACTGCTCGCTGTTGGTCTGAACTGAGAGCCTTAACATCTATCTCCATTTGGTCCAAGATGGTGCCCACATTCCATTCTGGGGTCGGCGCCTCTTCTGAACTGGCAGTAACTGCCAGGGTCCAAACAGCATCCCCTACCGGAGCTAGAATCACTTCTCTCTGACTCAGTATATCTCCCTGATGTAGGTATACACGAGCCAGTTCCACTCCTGGCGTCAAGGGAACTTCTAGATATCCCACATTCACAGCTCTTATGGGTACTCGTCCATTCTGGACCACTCCCAGTGTCCTCGCCACCAGGACGTCCGGACCCAGCTCTCCTAGGCCTGTTGGTTCAACGAACACCTCCATGCCTTCAAGATTGCAGAAAGTTCCCACGGGTAACATCAGCACGGTCTCCCGAACAGGGGGGAGGGTGAAGGTAGCCTTTCCTGGCGCTCGGATCGTTCCCACCGCCTGGTGTGCTGGTACACTTCTCTGTGTTCCACAAAAAACGGATCAGCCGTTGAAATGCCTTCTGGGTAGGTTTGTGCGGGGTGGCTTGCTTCCAGTAACCTGGCCCCCGTTTGGTGAACATGATCTGATCCAATTCTCGCAGGATATTCATGCCCATTATCACCGGCACATCTTCTTTGAACGTTTCGGGGACCAACAAGATACCTTTCCGTCCCACTTCCTGTCCACATAGCCGTACATTCATCCACACGACCCCTGTGACAGGAATCTGTTGTTGGTTAGCCGCTGTAACCCAGACCAGTGTCTCTCGCTCTGGTTTAGCCAGCGCTTGAAAGTAACGGTAGAAGAATGACTCGTGCATAGTTGTCACCTGAGACCCAGTATCCACTAAACAGTCGACCGGAACACCTTCAAATTCAGCTCGTATAGTGGGACACCCTGCGACCAGGTGTTCGGAGCTTTGCTGGGTAACTTGGCTCTCCACTTCCCCGGCAGTACGCCCCACTACTGCCGGGGTCGGTAGTTTAACGGTGGCTCTTGGCGTCCAGCTGGGTTATTCTGACACTCTCTGGCGAAATGTCCTAGATCTCCACACCGCCACCTTGACGGCCCACTTTTTGCCTGCGGGCGGGAGGTTCCCTTAGAGCTTGGCTGGATGGCCCCACTGGAGGGTAATGAGGGGCTTGATGGTATGGTAAGTTAGCATAAGGGCATTCGGGTGTAGGAACCCACGGAGTCGCCTGATAGGTTTGTTGTCGGGCCGGATAGGCAGCCTCAGGGGTATGGCACAACTCTATCCGTTTCTCCAGGTGTGTCAACTTTTCGTGCATGGCACTCAGGGAGCTCTGCAAGTCTTGTACCACTCTGACCAGGGCTTCTTCATTTCTTGTACCCCCGGGGGGTGTAACGGTCTGGGTCCGTATTACTCCAGAAGCATAGCCGTCTTCTCTGTTTCGCGTCACGGCCTCTGCCAATATTTGTCGAAAGGTTAGGGTAGGGTCTACTCTGACTCGTTCCCGCAGAGCCTGTTTCAGGGGATTTCTGTAGAGCCCTAGAATAAATTGTTCCCGCAGTATCCGGTCTATGGGTCCCATGCCAGTAACCCCGTCTGCCTCTTTTTTTTGTACCTCGGCCAACACTTCCTGTAGGGCTGTTGCGTACTGAGAGACACCTTCGTCTTCCCGTTGAATTCGGTAAAAAAAACTTCGCCCGGAGATGCCCTGCACTGGCTGTTTCCCCATATATTTCTTCCAGGAATCTCACCATCTCTTGCAATGTATTGCGCGTGGCTTCTGGTTGTAGGAGAACATTTCTTCGGGCCTCACCCTCGAGAGCGACCAAAGCAATTTCTACTTGTAGTTCTGGGCTGACATTGTAAATCCTAACATCACTATGTAACCTTGTCACCCAGTCTGACAGTGTCATGTTCTGGCCATCAAATTTGGGTAGCAAGTTGAACAACGTGCCAATAGGGAGGGCCCTTGCAAGGGTTCCACCATTGCCTGAGGTACTCACATTAACATCATGCACATTGCCTTCAGCCGCCTGCATCTCTGTGACTGTACCCTGCTCGCAGCGCCACTTGTAACGGTCAGCAGAGGAAGAGACCGTAGAGCAGGGTTCAAGTACAGTGCAGCAGACAAGGAGGCTGAAGCAGAAACCGGCTTTATTAAAAGAGAACTCTAACTGCCGGAAAATCAGATTAACAGTATGAACAGCTTGAGAATTCACAATAATGATAATGGAAATTTGCATAAAGACACAACTGAATCACAAACACAAGTACAAAAATGGCAGGCTACTCTCTTCTAGATATTCCTACCTGTCCCCGCTACCCGGGGTGCACTTCTACTGTGCACTACCTAAATCCTCTTCCACTATGTCCTAACTCAGATTAGCATCAGTGCACTCACAGTTCTGTGTCCGGCATATGCAGGCAGATACAGTCTTGGTCCTGATCTGGTTGCTTGCTTGCTTGGCTCAGCGTGGTCTTCTCCTTTATGTTAGGTCGCAGGTCAGGCATCCACGTGGCTCAGCTCTGGCAGGGGTGATGCTGCAAGCCTCACTTTGTAGTCTCTGTAACTCTGGTCCGAGATAGTCAGCAGCTCAGGACATATCATCAGGCAGGGCCTGGAGTTCACTCACAAGCTCCTCTAGTAAGTGCCTCACACTGTAGCAGTCTCCCTTCTGTACCAGGAAACATCAGCTCAGTCAGGGAGCAAACACACTCTAAAGTCCCAGATACTGTGTCACAGCAGGCAGGGAGAAATCACTCTAATCTTCCCTGTGGATCTCCCTCTCAGTGGACAGAGTCCTTCTCTGTGTATTCAGACACCTTCAGCCCAGGCTCACTGCTCAGCCCGGGAAACTTCTTTAACTCCTTATCCTCTGGAAAACAACACCTCTCACTGTCTTACTCAGCCACAGTGGCCTCTGGTGGCTGGAGGGAAACATGACAGTCTGCATATATATTAGTGCTGGAAATGCTGCTGGATTAGCAGGGCTGCCTCTTACATATGCCTCACCACGTAATGCGGCAGCGCTAGCCCCACTCTGCTGCCCTTGAAATGGATCCTGCGCTACCTGTGGTCTAGCGACACGGGGCCGGGTACGCCTGGTGGTATCAGGGACCTCAACCTCCTTGTCCGAACTTTGGGTCAGACTGCCACTGCTTTCTACAGGTTCATATTCTGACCCACTAGATTCGTCAGATGAGGGTTCCCATTCCTCATCCGACTGGGTCAGAATCCTGTAGGCCTCTTCAGGAGAATACCCCTTATTTGACATTTGGACAACTAAATTTATGGGGTATTCCCTGAGACTACCCAAGAAAAAAAGCAAGCCTGTCTTACAAATGGGAGGGTAGCGAAGTACAGAAGCCGCTGCGATTAATAAAAAATATCAAAACTGATTTTTTTTATCGGCACAGCGCTTGTGAAGTGATTGTGCAGTGATTACAAAAAAATCCTAAAATTTTTTTGTCACTGCGGCGGGGTGGGCGTGGGTGAACGCACGTGTGGTCGACCGATCAGGCCTGATCGGGAAAACACTGCGTTTTGGGTGGGGGCGAGCTAAAGTGACAGTTATACTATTATAGATCTGACTGTGATCAGTTCTGATCACTTACAGATACTATAGAAGTACAAATGCTGATTAGCGCTACGCTAATCAGCGAATCAGTGACTGCGGTGGGGTGGGCTGGGTGCTAACGCTAACTACCTACCAAAGGGGCCTAAACTAAATCTAAACCTAACAGTCAATACTAGTGAAAAAAAAAGTTACAGTTTATACTGATCACTTTTTTCCCTTTCACTAGTGATGGACAGGTGATTGAAAGGGGTGATCAAGGGGTTAATTGGGGTGATGGGGGGTGATCAGGGCCTATGTGAAGTGTGCTTGGTGTATTTACAGTAGAGGTGTACTCTCTCCTGGGTCCAACCGACAAAAAGGACCCAGGAGAGGGAACAGAAGCCATTTAATGCATTATATTTATAAATATAATGCATTATATGGCTTGTGATTCGTTTTTGAACATCACCAGCCTGCCAGCGCAGATCATTGGCTGGCAGGCTGGTGTCGAACTTCTCCTGAGCAGCTCCCGACAGTCTGTGCGCCCGCGCGTCAAGGAGGAACAGAAGGACCGCCGAGATCACGCGATGCTGCGTGCGGCGGTCCTAAAGTGGTTAACTCAGGTGAGAATGTTGATGAGCACAAGGCTGGAGATCATTATGTCAGGCTGATTGGGTTAAAATGGCAGACTTGACATGTTAAAAGGAGGGTGATGCTTGAAATCATTATTCTTCCATTGTTAACCATGGTGACCTGCAAAGAAACGCGTGCAGCCATCATTGCGTTGCATAAAAATGGCTTCACAGGCAAGGATATTGGGGCTACTAAGATTGCACCTCAATCAACAATTTATAGGATCATCAAGAACTTCAAGGAAAGAGGTTCAATTCTTGTTAAAAAGGCTTCAGGGCATCCAAGAAAGTCCAGCAAGTGCCAGGATCGTCTCTAAAGAGGATTCAGCTGCGGGATCGGAGTGCCACCAGTGCAGAGCTTGCTCAGGAATGGCAGCAGGCAGGTGTGAGCGCATCTGCACGCACAGTGAGGACTTTTGGAAGATGGCCTGGTGTCAAGAAGGGCAGCAAAGATGCCACTTCTGTCGAAAAAAACATCAGGGACAGATTGATCTTCTGCAGAAAGTATGGTGAATGGACTGCTAAGGACTGGGGCAAAGTCATATTCTCCGATGAAGCCTCTTTCCGATTGTTTGGGCATCAGAAAAAGGCTTGTCTGGAGAAAAAAGGTGAGCACTACCATCAGTCCTGTGTCATGCCAACAGTAAAGCGTCCTGAGACCATTCATGTGTGGGGTTGCCTCTCATCCAAGGGAGTGGGCTCACTCACAATTTTGCCCAAAAACACAGCCATGAATAAAGAGTGGTACCAAAACACCCTCCGACAGCAACTTCTTCCAACAATCCAACAACAGTTTTGTGAAGAACAATGCATTTTCCAGCACGATGGAGCACCGTGCCATAAGGCAAAAGTGATAACTAAGTGGCTTGGGGACCAAAACGTTGACATTTTGGGTCCATGGCCTGAAACTCCCCAGATCTTAATCCCATTGAGAACTTGTGGTCAATCCTCAAGAGGCGGGTGGACAAACAAAAACCCACTAATTCTGACAAACTCCAAGAAGTGATTATGAAAGAATGGGTTGCTATCAGTCAGAATTGGCCCAGAAGTTGATTGAGAGCATGCCCAGTCGAATTGCAGAGGTCCTGAAAAAGAAGGGCCAACACTGCAAATACTGACTCTTTGCATAAATGTCATGTAATTGTCGATAAAAGCCTTTGAAACGTATGAAGTGCGTGTAATGATATTTCACTACATCACAGAAACAACTGAAACAAAGATCTAAAAGCAGTTTAGCAGCAAACTTTGTGAAAACTAATATTTGTGTCATTCTCAAAACTTTTGTCCACGACTGTACATAGTAATACCTCCAAAAATAGTTATTACTTTACATTCCCCATATGTCTACTTCATGTTTGGATCATTTTGGGAATGCCATTGCATTTTTTTGGGATGTTACAAGGCTTAGAAGTTTAGAAGCAAATCTGGAAATTTTTCAGAAATTTTCCAAAACCCACTTTTTAAGTTCAGGTTCAGGTCTGAAGTCATTCTGTGAGGCTTACATAATAAAATCACCCAAAAATGACCCCATTCTAGAAACTACACCCCTCAAGGTATTCAAAACTGATTTTACAAACATTGTTAACCCTTTAGGTGTTCCACAAGAGTTGATGGCAAATGGAGATCAAATTTCAGAATTTTGATGTTTTGGCAAATTTTCCATTTTAATCAATTTTTTCCAGTAACAAAGCAAAGGTTAACAGCCAAGTCAAACTCAATATTTATTGCCCTGATTCTGTAGTTTGCAGAAACACCCCATACGTGGTCGTAAACTGCTGTATGGCCAAACGGCAGGGCATAGAAGGAAAGGAGCGCCATATGGTTTTGGAAGTCAGATTTTGCTGGACTGGTTTTTAGACACCATGTCCCATTTGAAGCCCCCCTGATGCACGCCTAAAGTAGAAACTCCAAAAAAGTGACTATCTGGAGGTGCATATGTCATTTTGGTCGCTTGCTATTACACTTTTTGTGATGTAAGGTGACAAAAATGGCTTTTGACACTCTCCCTGTTAACCCCTTCCATACAGCGGTCCGTATGGACCGCAGCATGGAAGGGGTTCAACGGCTGACATCTGCACCAGCACAGATGCCGGCCGTTTAACCCCTTCCATGCCGCGGTCACAGGACCCCTCTCGGCATTGTAACAAGGTACCTGCTGAATGATTTCAGCAGGTACCTTGTTCTGATCACCTTGTTCTGATACCGGTACGTCCTGTGTCCTTAAGTGCCAGGGCATCTAATTGTACCGGTACGTCCTGTGTCCGTAACAGGTTAAGATGATGACTCTCGGGTCTTTCTTTTTCCATTTTCCATTTTATTATGAGGCCTATAAATGAAAAGTCATTAAATAGTATTAGCAAAATTGCAAGGTTTTTTTTTCTATAATTTAGAAACATTTCTATAATATCGCTAGGATATGCCCCCATTGTCTAATAGGTGCGGGTCCCTCCTCTGGGACCCGCACCTACAATGAGAACGGAGCCGGTAAATTAATCGAGGGCGCACTGAGCATGCGCAGCCGACCTCCATTTATAACAATGGGGCCACCGAAAATAGCCAAGCACTTGCTCGGCTATTTCCATTTACCCCATAGAAATGAATGAAGGCAGGGCCGCGCATGCGCAGTGCTCTCCCTTTCACTTGTATGGGAGCAGCGATTGGTGGTGGACGGACCCGGGGTCCTCCAGCCACAGCTCTTCCTGCTCTGTTCTCCTTGTAGGTATGGGTCCCAGAGGTATGCCCCCATTGTATATGATGGGAATACCCCTTTAATTACTGAAATTGCAAATTTCTATTAGAAAAATAGCTGTAAAGTGGCCCATTTTAAGCCTTAGCAATGCTCTTCTGTTTACATTACAGTGGAGACTTGCTCAACAATGACTGTTATGTAAACAGAAGACAGAGGAGCGTTGCTAAGGCTCAAAATCGGCCACTTTAGGGCTATTTTTCTAATAGAAATGTGCAATTTCAGTAATCAAAGTATATTACAAAAATGGTTAATATCACTGAGTAGGAGTATCACTTTTCCCCCTTACTTGAAGGCCTCTAAACTGTAACTGGCGTTCTTTTTTTCATTTGTGTAATGTATAGGGGATACATTACACAAATGAAAAAAGAACGCCAGTCACTGTTTAGAGGCCTTCAAGCAAGGGGAAAAGTGATACTCCTACTCACAGATCGCCCAATGCTTCCAACCTGAATACTACATATTATATGTAGACACTAGGAGTAAGTTAAAACTGGGCATATTTGTGCCCTAGTGGCAATTGTATAATTGCTGTTAGCTTCCAGCTACCATTAACAGGGTCTATTTGTGGGACTGACCTTGAGTTGACCAAGGTGTTTTGCTAAAATCAGTATCAGAGTCAACTTAATTCACTGCATAAGCTTGGCAGTCATATTCATGAGTGCCCCCTCCAACCCCTCATCTTCCTATGCACATTATAAGACTGCATAAAACTGGTGACAGATTCCATTTAACTGGACGCAAACATTGTGGCCCGTGAGTTCAGCACGTCAGCCTGCTCCATACATTCCCTTGATGCAAATGACGTACATGGATGTCATTTTACTTTAAGCGATTAAGGCTGGGAACACACCTAGGCATTTCTGAATCGCGCGTATGACGTGCGATTCAGTGATTCTCCCCTATGGCATCATTGTTCATAGGCGCGTTAAAACGCCCCAAAGAAGCTCATGTACTTGTTTGGGCGTTGGGCGTTTTACAGCGCGTTCGAACGCGCTGTAAAACGCCCAAAAGTGAACCATGCCCATAGGGTAGCATGGCTTTTCACATGTTGTGCGTTTTACAGCGCGTTTGAACGCGCTGTAAAACGCTTAGGTGTGTACCTAGGGTAAAAGCTTTGGTCAGCTTTTTAGACTTTTTTAACTGTCGACCCTAGCCTTCTGGTTTCAAAAATTATACTTCCAGCTACTCAGTTCCAGCCAGGGGCAGACTGGGAACTTAAAGTGACCGTGGAAAAAAAATCGTAAAGCGGCCCGTGTCGTAGGTCGATCCAGATTGACCAAAGAATTTGCAACACAAGTAGGCAGGGACAACTGAAGTGGGAGCCAGCAGTACCTTAGTGGAGCACAAAATACTGCACCAGCAGAACCAAATATGACTGTGCAGCATAAAATACCGCCACTCACATGTCAGTATTCACCTGTATTATTGCCCTGAGGATGGTGGAGGGCACCTGTGCATGCTGCCGGCCAGCTGCATAAGTACCTTCTGCTCATAGTATTAAATGGGTTGTGCAGGAGTTTTATATTGATGACCCATCCTCAAAATAGGTCGCGTCACGGCCTCTGCCAATATTTGTCGAAAGGTTAGGGTAGGGTCTACTCTGACTCGTTCCCGCAGAGCCTGTTTCAGGGGATTTCTGTAGAGCCCTAGAATAAATTGTTCCCGCAGTATCCGGTCTATGGGTCCCATGCCAGTAACCCCGTCTGCCTCTTTTTTTTGTACCTCGGCCAACACTTCCTGTAGGGCTGTTGCGTACTGAGAGACACCTTCGTCTTCCCGTTGAATTCGGTAAAAAAAACTTCGCCCGGAGATGCCCTGCACTGGCTGTTTCCCCATATATTTCTTCCAGGAATCTCACCATCTCTTGCAATGTATTGCGCGTGGCTTCTGGTTGTAGGAGAACATTTCTTCGGGCCTCACCCTCGAGAGCGACCAAAGCAATTTCTACTTGTAGTTCTGGGCTGACATTGTAAATCCTAACATCACTATGTAACCTTGTCACCCAGTCTGACAGTGTCATGTTCTGGCCATCAAATTTGGGTAGCAAGTTGAACAACGTGCCAATAGGGAGGGCCCTTGCAAGGGTTCCACCATTGCCTGAGGTACTCACATTAACATCATGCACATTGCCTTCAGCCGCCTGCATCTCTGTGACTGTACCCTGCTCGCAGCGCCACTTGTAACGGTCAGCAGAGGAAGAGACCGTAGAGCAGGGTTCAAGTACAGTGCAGCAGACAAGGAGGCTGAAGCAGAAACCGGCTTTATTAAAAGAGAACTCTAACTGCCGGAAAATCAGATTAACAGTATGAACAGCTTGAGAATTCACAATAATGATAATGGAAATTTGCATAAAGACACAACTGAATCACAAACACAAGTACAAAAATGGCAGGCTACTCTCTTCTAGATATTCCTACCTGTCCCCGCTACCCGGGGTGCACTTCTACTGTGCACTACCTAAATCCTCTTCCACTATGTCCTAACTCAGATTAGCATCAGTGCACTCACAGTTCTGTGTCCGGCATATGCAGGCAGATACAGTCTTGGTCCTGATCTGGTTGCTTGCTTGCTTGGCTCAGCGTGGTCTTCTCCTTTATGTTAGGTCGCAGGTCAGGCATCCACGTGGCTCAGCTCTGGCAGGGGTGATGCTGCAAGCCTCACTTTGTAGTCTCTGTAACTCTGGTCCGAGATAGTCAGCAGCTCAGGACATATCATCAGGCAGGGCCTGGAGTTCACTCACAAGCTCCTCTGGTAAGTGCCTCACACTGTAGCAGTCTCCCTTCTGTACCAGGAAACATCAGCTCAGTCAGGGAGCAAACACACTCTAAAGTCCCAGATACTGTGTCACAGCAGGCAGGGAGAAATCACTCTAATCTTCCCTGTGGATCTCCCTCTCAGTGGACAGAGTCCTTCTCTGTGTATTCAGACACCTTCAGCCCAGGCTCACTGCTCAGCCCGGGAAACTTCTTTAACTCCTTATCCTCTGGAAAACAACACCTCTCACTGTCTTACTCAGCCACAGTGGCCTCTGGTGGATGGAGGGAAACATGACAGTCTGCATATATATTAGTGCTGGAAATGCTGCTGGATTAGCAGGGCTGCCTCTTACATATGCCTCACCACGTAATGCGGCAGCGCCAGCCCCACTCTGCTGCCCTTGAAATGGATCCTGCGCTACCTGTGGTCTAGCGACACGGGGCCGGGTACGCCTGGTGGTATCAGGGACCTCAACCTCCTTGTCCGAACTTTGGGTCAGACTGCCACTGCTTTCTACAGGTTCATATTCTGACCCACTAGATTCGTCAGATGAGGGTTCCCATTCCTCATCCGACTGGGTCAGAATCCTGTAGGCCTCTTCAGGAGAATACCCCTTATTTGACATTTGGACAACTAAATTTATGGGGTATTCCCTGAGACTACCCAAGAAAAAAGCAAGCCTGTCTTACAAATGGGAGGGTAGCGAAGTACAGAAGCCGCTGCGATTAATAAAAAATATCAAAACTGATTTTTTTTATCGGCACAGCGCTTGTGAAGTGATTGTGCAGTGATTACAAAAAAATCCTAAAATTTTTTTGTCACTGCGGCGGGGTGGGCGTGGGTGAACGCACGTGTGGTCGACCGATCAGGCCTGATCGGGAAAACACTGCGTTTTGGGTGGAGGGGCGAGCTAAAGTGACAGTTATACTATTATAGATCTGACTGTGATCAGTTCTGATCACTTACAGATACTATAGAAGTACAAATGCTGATTAGCGCTACGCTAATCAGCGAATCAGTGACTGCGGTGGGGTGGGCTGGGTGCTAACGCTAACTACCTACCAAAGGGGCCTAAACTAAATCTAAACCTAACAGTCAATACTAGTGAAAAAAAAAGTTACAGTTTATACTGATCACTTTTTTCCCTTTCACTAGTGATGGACAGGTGATTGAAAGGGGTGATCAAGGGGTTAATTGGGGTGATGGGGGTGATCAGGGCCTATGTGAAGTGTGCTTGGTGTATTTACAGTAGAGGTGTACTCTCTCCTGGGTCCAACCGACAAAAAGGACCCAGGAGAGGGAACAGAAGCCATTTAATGCATTATATTTATAAATATAATGCATTATATGGCTTGTGATTCGTTTTTTTGAACATCACCAGCCTGCCAGCGCAGATCATTGGCTGGCAGGCTGGTGTCGAACTTCTCCTGAGCAGCTCCCGACAGTCTGTGCGCCCGCGCGTCAAGGAGGAACAGAAGGACCGCCGAGATCACGCGATGCTGCGTGCGGCGGTCCTAAAGTGGTTAACTCAGGTGAGAATGTTGATGAGCACAAGGCTGGAGATCATTATGTCAGGCTGATTGGGTTAAAATGGCAGACTTGACATGTTAAAAGGAGGGTGATGCTTGAAATCATTATTCTTCCATTGTTAACCATGGTGACCTGCAAAGAAACGCGTGCAGCCATCATTGCGTTGCATAAAAATGGCTTCACAGGCAAGGATATTGGGGCTACTAAGATTGCACCTCAATCAACAATTTATAGGATCATCAAGAACTTCAAGGAAAGAGGTTCAATTCTTGTTAAAAAGGCTTCAGGGCATCCAAGAAAGTCCAGCAAGTGCCAGGATCGTCTCCTAAAGAGGATTCAGCTGCGGGATCGGAGTGCCACCAGTGCAGAGCTTGCTCAGGAATGGCAGCAGGCAGGTGTGAGCGCATCTGCACGCACAGTGAGGCGAAGACTTTTGGAAGATGGCCTGGTGTCAAGAAGGGCAGCAAAGATGCCACTTCTGTCGAAAAAAAACATCAGGGACAGATTGATCTTCTGCAGAAAGTATGGTGAATGGACTGCTAAGGACTGGGGCAAAGTCATATTCTCCGATGAAGCCTCTTTCCGATTGTTTGGGCATCAGAAAAAGGCTTGTCTGGAGAAAAAAAGGTGAGCACTACCATCAGTCCTGTGTCATGCCAACAGTAAAGCGTCCTGAGACCATTCATGTGTGGGGTTGCCTCTCATCCAAGGGAGTGGGCTCACTCACAATTTTGCCCAAAAACACAGCCATGAATAAAGAGTGGTACCAAAACACCCTCCGACAGCAACTTCTTCCAACAATCCAACAACAGTTTTGTGAAGAACAATGCATTTTCCAGCACGATGGAGCACCGTGCCATAAGGCAAAAGTGATAACTAAGTGGCTTGGGGACCAAAACGTTGACATTTTGGGTCCATGGCCTGGAAACTCCCCAGATCTTAATCCCATCGAGAACTTGTGGTCAATCCTCAAGAGGCGGGTGGACAAACAAAAACCCACTAATTCTGACAAACTCCAAGAAGTGATTATGAAAGAATGGGTTGCTATCAGTCAGGAATTGGCCCAGAAGTTGATTGAGAGCATGCCCAGTCGAATTGCAGAGGTCCTGAAAAAGAAGGGCCAACACTGCAAATACTGACTCTTTGCATAAATGTCATGTAATTGTCGATAAAAGCCTTTGAAACGTATGAAGTGCGTGTAATTATATTTCACTACATCACAGAAACAACTGAAACAAAGATCTAAAAGCAGTTTAGCAGCAAACTTTGTGAAAACTAATATTTGTGTCATTCTCAAAACTTTTGGCCACGACTGTACATAGTAATACCTCCAAAAATAGTTATTACTTTACATTCCCCATATGTCTACTTCATGTTTGGATCATTTTGGGAATGCCATTGCATTTTTTTGGGATGTTACAAGGCTTAGAAGTTTAGAAGCAAATCTGGAAATTTTTCAGAAATTTTCCAAAACCCACTTTTTAAGTTCAGGTTCAGGTCTGAAGTCATTCTGTGAGGCTTACATAATAAAATCACCCAAAAATGACCCCATTCTAGAAACTACACCCCTCAAGGTATTCAAAACTGATTTTACAAACATTGTTAACCCTTTAGGTGTTCCACAAGAGTTGATGGCAAATGGAGATCAAATTTCAGAATTTTGATGTTTTGGCAAATTTTCCATTTTAATCAATTTTTCCAGTAACAAAGCAAAGGTTAACAGCCAAGTCAAACTCAATATTTATTGCCCTGATTCTGTAGTTTGCAGAAACACCCCATACGTGGTCGTAAACTGCTGTATGGCCAAACGGCAGGGCATAGAAGGAAAGGAGCGCCATATGGTTTTTGGAAGTCAGATTTTGCTGGACTGGTTTTTAGACACCATGTCCCATTTGAAGCCCCCCTGATGCACGCCTAAAGTAGAAACTCCAAAAAAGTGACTATCTGGAGGTGCATATGTCATTTTGGTCGCTTGCTATTACACTTTTTGTGATGTAAGGTGACAAAAATGGCTTTTGACACTCTCCCTGTTAACCCCTTCCATACAGCGGTCCGTATGGACCGCAGCATGGAAGGGGTTCAACGGCTGACATCTGCACCAGCACAGATGCCGGCCGTTTAACCCCTTCCATGCCGCGGTCACAGGACCCCTCTCGGCATTGTAACAAGGTACCTGCTGAATGATTTCAGCAGGTACCTTGTTCTGATCACCTTGTTCTGATACCGGTACGTCCTGTGTCCTTAAGTGCCAGGGCATCTAATTGTACCGGTACGTCCTGTGTCCGTAACAGGTTAAGATGATGACTCTCGGGTCTTTCTTTTTCCATTTTCCATTTTATTATGAGGCCTATAAATGAAAAGTCATTAAATAGTATTAGCAAAATTGCAAGGTTTTTTTTTCTATAATTTAGAAACATTTCTATAATATCGCTAGGATATGCCCCCATTGTCTAATAGGTGCGGGTCCCTCCTCTGGGACCCGCACCTACAATGAGAACGGAGCCGGTAAATTAATCGAGGGCGCACTGAGCATGCGCAGCCGACCTCCATTTATAACAATGGGGCCACCGAAAATAGCCAAGCACTTGCTCGGCTATTTCCATTTACCCCATAGAAATGAATGAAGGCAGGGCCGCGCATGCGCAGTGCTCTCCCTTTCACTTGTATGGGAGCAGCGATTGGTGGTGGACGGACCCGGGGTCCTCCAGCCACAGCTCTTCCTGCTCTGTTCTCCTTGTAGGTATGGGTCCCAGAGGTGGGACCCACACCTATCAGACAATTGGGGCATATCCTAGCGATATGCCCCCATTGTATATGATGGGAATACCCCTTTAATTACTGAAATTGCAAATTTCTATTAGAAAAATAGCTGTAAAGTGGCCCATTTTAAGCCTTAGCAATGCTCTTCTGTTTACATTACAGTGGAGACTTGCTCAACAATGACTGTTATGTAAACAGAAGACAGAGGAGCGTTGCTAAGGCTCAAAATCGGCCACTTTAGGGCTATTTTTCTAATAGAAATGTGCAATTTCAGTAATCAAAGTATATTACAAAAATGGTTAATATCACTGAGTAGGAGTATCACTTTTCCCCCTTACTTGAAGGCCTCTAAACTGTAACTGGCGTTCTTTTTTTCATTTGTGTAATGTATAGGGGATACATTACACAAATGAAAAAAAGAACGCCAGTTACTGTTTAGAGGCCTTCAAGTAAGGGGGAAAAGTGATACTCCTACTCACAGATCGCCCAATGCTTCCAACCTGAATACTACATATTATATGTAGACACTAGGGTAAGTTAAAACTGGGCATATTTGTGCCCTAGTGGCAATTGTATAATTGCTGTTAGCTTCCAGCTACCATTAACAGGGTCTATTTGTGGGACTGACCTTGAGTTGACCAAGGTGTTTTGCTAAAATCAGTATCAGAGTCAACTTAATTCACTGCATAAGCTTGGCAGTCATATTCATGAGTGCCCCCTCCAACCCCTCATCTTCCTATGCACATTATAAGACTGCATAAAACTGGTGACAGATTCCATTTAACTGGACGCAAACATTGTGGCCCGTGAGTTCAGCACGTCAGCCTGCTCCATACATTCCCTTGATGCAAATGACGTACATGGATGTCATTTTACTTTAAGCGATTAAGGCTGGGAACACACCTAGGCATTTCTGAATCGCGCGTATGACGTGCGATTCAGTGATTCTCCCCTATGGCATCATTGTTCATAGGCGCGTTAAAACGCCCCAAAGAAGCTCATGTACTTGTTTGGGCGTTGGGCGTTTATAGCGCGTTCGAACGCGCTGTAAAACGCCCAAAGTGAACCATGCCCATAGGGTAGCATGGCTTTTCACATGTTGTGCGCTTTACAGCGCGTTTGAACGCGCTGTAAAACGCTTAGGTGTGTACTCTAGGGTAAAAGCTTTGGTCAGCTTTTTAGACTTTTTTAACTGTCGACCCTAGCCTTCTGGTTTCAAAAATTATACTTCCAGCTACTCAGTTCCAGCCAGGGGCAGACTGGGAACTTAAAGTGACCGTGGAAAAAAAATCGTAAAGCGGCCCGTGTCGTAGGTCGATCCAGATTGACCAAAGAATTTGCAACACAAGTAGGCAGGGACAACTGAAGTGGGAGCCAGCAGTACCTTAGTGGAGCACAAAATACTGCACCAGCAGAACCAAATATGACTGTGCAGCATAAAATACCGCCACTCACATGTCAGTATTCACCTGTATTATTGCCCTGAGGATGGTGGAGGGCACCTGTGCATGCTGCCGGCCAGCTGCATAAGTACCTTCTGCTCATAGTATTAAATGGGTTGTGCAGGAGTTTTATATTGATGACCCATCCTCAAAATAGGTCATCAATATCTGATCGGCGAGGGTCCCACACCCGACACCCCCACGATTAGCTGTTTGAGGGCAGGTGGCGCTCCATGCGAGCACTGCTTCCTCTTCATTACACTGCCCGTCGTCTCAGAAGCGAGTGTAAATACAAGCACTCGCTTCATTCTCCTGAAAGGAGTGAGTGCTAGTAATAACAGTACACCGCCAATGCAAGGGAGACAAGGGCAGTGTAATACAGTAGCACTTGCATGGAGAGCCGCCTCTACTGCAATAGGTTATCAATATAAAACTCCTTCACAACCCCTGATATATCAGATCATTAGGTACCCATCAAACAGCCATGAGGAGGGAATGAGCAATCCCTTGGGCATCGGCCCACTGGGAAATTTCCCTATAGAGTCTATGACCAGTCCACCCCTGGTTGTGGCTCTCCAACTATTCAGTGATCCTCCCGTCACTGTCCTGTAAACTTCTGAATAGATGATCTTTAGGATATCGATGGGGGCCCCACTCCCAGCACCCTGACTGATCAGCTGTTAGAAGGCTACAGCCCTGGAGGGAGTGCAGCATACATTTTGCAACTGTATCCTGTCCCATTCAAGTGAACAGAGTCAACAGAGCTACATGCAGTGTCATGCACAGTCACTACAGAATGTACGGAACTGTGCTTAATAATGAAGTGGGCGCTGCACTACCCAAGTAACACCGCTCCCTGAAACAGCTGATAAATAGGCGTTGCAACAGTTGTACCCCAACAATTGGATATTAATGGCCTATCGTATGGATAGATCATCAATATTTAATAATGGTCTGTCTTTGTGATTAGGAAGTGTTATGGTCTTCGAGACTACTTTTCTCTTACACAGTTTGCATACCTGGTGTCAATTCTGCTCTGTTTCCAGGCTGTTATATTGGTACCTAGGTAAACTTGTTGCCTACACAGTCCTCTGATGAATTTTAGTGGTATCTTATAATTAAGATAGGAACAGCAATTATCACATTGCTCTTGTTTTCACAGAAGGAGCAGCGTTGTCAGCGACAGTTTACACCCATTAATGTAGACACTTTTAGCTTTAAATTAGAAAAATAAAATTGACGTTTAAAGGGAATGTATCATGAGAAATGACATATGCTATAAATCAGCTACATATTTATATTACAGTTTGCTGTATTGCTGACCTCTCTATTGTATGGCTGGAGAGCTTTGTGTACGTTTCCCCATCACTCTCTGGTCTCTGGGGACGTTGGTTGTACTCACTTCTTGAAGACTGTAGTCATTTATCACATTTCTCTTTTAATTTACTTTCATCCAGTTAAGCTGCTGCTATAAAGCACACATTACAGAAAGGAAGTGCGTGTCTCCAATATGGCTGCCCCCAGGCAATAAAAAACAACAGCATTTATGACAGCAAGGTCCTCTTCTCAAGATCCAAGTAGGTCCCAGAGGTGGGACTTGCACCAGTCGAAAATTTATGACATATCTTGTGGATATGCCATAAATGTACAGATGGGAATACCCCTTTAAGATACAACTCTAATTCCCAAAAAGTTGGGATTCTGTGGAAAATATAAATAAATTGAATTGAAAACAGATGCAATGCAATGATTTGAAAATCTCATAGACCAATTTTGTCTTCTCTGAGCCAATGCTCATTTAAAATGGACTGAGGAAAAATGGAAAACTGTTCCATGGTCAGATAAATACAATTTGAAATTTCTTTTGGAAACCACGGACACCGTGTTCTGTGGACTCAAGAGGAGATGGACCATCCAGCTCTAGCATCCATCAGCAGACAATTCAAAAGCCTGCATCTCTGATAGTATGGGGTTGCATTAGTGCCTATGACGTAGGCAGTTTACACATCTGCAAAAAGGCACTACCAATGCTGAAAAGTATATAGAGGTTTTAGAACAACATATGCTTCCATCCAGACAATGTCTCTTTCAGGGCAGACCCTGCATATTTCAACAAGACAATGCAAAGCCACATACTGCATCTATCACAAGAGCTTGACTTCACAGAGCAAGAGTCTAGGTCAGTGTTCCTAAACTCCAGTCCCCAGGGTGCACCTGACGGTCGTGTTTTCAGGATTTCCCTAGTATTGAGCTGGTGATATAATTAGTGTCAATTCATCAGGGCTTACCACAGTTATTCATTCTTTGGTATATTCTCAAATCATGACCAGCAGGTAGGCCCTGAGGACTGGAGTTGAGGAACACCGGTGTAGGTGCTGAACTGGTCTGCCTGTAATCCCACTTTTCACCAAAAGAAAACATTTGGCGCATGATGAGATTAAAAATCCACTAACGAACACACCAGGACTGTTGAGCAGCTGGAATCCTACATCAGACAAGAATGGGCCAACATTCCTCTCCCAAAACTCCAGCAATTGGTCTCCTCATCTCCCAGATATTTACAGACTGTCGTTAAGATGAGGAGAAACTACACAGTAATAGAGATAGCCCTGTCTTAACTTTTTTGAGATGCTTTGCTACCATCAAGTTCTAAGTTAGTTATTTCTTTCATGAAATGTTAATGTCTCACTTTCAACATCTGATATGTGAGCTATGATCTATTGTAATAAAATAAGGGCCCATGAGATTTGCAAATAATTGCATTGTTTTTTTATTTACATTTATTTACATTTTACACAGTATCCCAACTTTTTTTAAATTGGGGTTCTAAATGCACCAGAATTTTGGCCAAATTTCTGCCAAAACCTGGCCTACATGATTTACACCACATTAATCTTGTGTTTTAGACACTTTTATGCCTCACTTGAAAAGGAGGCTTGGCTTAGTGGGGAACTGATGTGACCTAATGGAACATGGGGCATGGCTTAGCGTGCGCCCACCTGCACCAAAATTGAGCTAACATTTTGAAGTAAAGTAAGCCAGTCATAAGGTGGTGTAAAGTTAGAAAAAAAGTGTCTAAAGATGCACTAGATTTATCATCCAGCATGAACCTATTTGGTTAATTTGGAGCACCTTTAGGCTGTCTAGTTTAAGATTACACTATCTGAATATTACAGAGGACTAGTAAATCTGCATCATTTTTTCTCTTTGACATCGAGTTAAAAAATGGAATAAGCAGTGATCAAAAAAATCATATGTAGCCAAAATGGAATCAATGAAAACTGCAGATTGCACCATAAAAAAGCAAACCTTTACATGTGAGTTGAACAATTTACAGATTATGGTGCTTGAAAGGTGGGAAGTTAAAAATGAAAACGCAAAAACCAAAAATGGCTGCGTTAGTTAAAGGGGTTGGCTTCTGAGGATTACTTATCTAACTCTCAGTGATCAGCTGTGCATAACACAGACCTTTCCTCTGAAGCAGACTGTCATTTTCAGGAAAAAGTAGCATTATATGGTTGCAGTGGCATACTTCAACTCCCTTCCTGACATGTGCTGCACATGTATGGCGCATTGATTGGGAAGGCTCAGAAGCTGTGCTTGTCCAATCAGCAGCAGCAGCCCAGCTGCTACTCAAAGCCGATACCCTGCTGTAACAGTCAGCATAAGTGAAAACTCCCATGTCGGTAGATTAACCCCTTATATGCTGTGGTCAACACTGACCAATTCATCTAAGGGGTTTACAAAGGGAAAGAGCTCTCTCTCTCACTCCATCAGCTCCTTGCAATGCGATCACTGGGTTTTGAGGGGTGCTAAGTCAGCCAAGGTTCTTATACAGGCTATGGATGCCTATGAGGTATATTCCCCAGGCTGGGTCTCATAGGCAACTGTCAGTGTAACAATACAAAAATAATAAATACATAAATAAATAAACAAACAAACAGACACATCAGAACTGGAGTGAGTTCAGAGGAGGGCAAATAAAGTAATAACTGGAATGGGTGGACTACAGTGAAAGATTATCAAAATTAGTGTTAGGGTACTTTAACACTAGCGTTAAAATTTTCCGGCATTGAGTTCCGTCCTCGGGGCTCAATACCGGAAAAAAAACGCTTCAGTTATATCCTAATGCATTCTGAATGGAGAGAAATCTGTTCAGTTTGCATCAGGATGTCTTTAGTTTAGTCACTGAACGGCGTCTTGACCGGAGACAATACCGCAGCATGCAGCGGTATTATCTCCGTCCAAAATTCCGGAACACATGGTGGAATGCCGGATCCAGCATTAATCTCCATTGCAATGCATTAGTGCCATTAAAAATACCGCAATGACGGAACCGGCATTCCGGTCTGCGCATGCACAGACCTTTAAAAATGTGAAGAAAATAAATATCGGATCCGTTTTGCTGGATGACACCGTAAAAATGGATCCAGTTTTGAAATGCATTTTTCTGACCTGATCAGTCTGAAAAATGCCTGATCAGTCAGAAAAAATTTCATACGTTTGCATACAGTTTGCCTGATCAGGCAGGCAGTTCAGGCAATGAAACTATCTGCCTGGATCAAACAACGCAAGTGTGAAAGTACCCTTAGGCCTCTTTCACACTAGAGTTGTGTGGATCCGGCGTGCACTTCCGTCGCCGGAAATGCCTGCCGGATCCGTCACAGCGCAAGACAACTGAAAGCATTTGAAGACTGATCAGTCTTCAAAATGCTTTCAGTGTTACTATTGCAGCCAGGATGTTACTAAAGTAAGTAGTGGGGAGCCAGGGGAGCAGATACTTACAGAGGCTCCTGGGGCGCTCCACAATGACGTCAGAGCGCCCCACATGCATGGATCACGTGATCAAGACAATTGAAAGCATTTCAAGTCTGATCAGTCTTCAAAATGCTTTCAGTGTTACTATGGCAGCCAGGATGCTACTAAAGTACTGGTTGCCATAGTAAGTAGTGGGGAGCCAGGGGAGCAGATACTTATAGTCCGTGCGGCTCCCTGGGCGCTCCACAATGACGTCAGAGCGCCCCAGCGCATGGATCACATGATCCACGACGTTTAGCTTAAAGCCGGATCCGGATTAATGCTTTTCAATGGGCATTAATTCCGGATCCGTCCTTCCAGTATACTTTCAGGATTTTTGGCCGGAGCAAAATCCGCAGCATGCTGCGGATTTTTCTACGGCGAAAAAACGTCTCAGTACTGAACTGAAGACATCCTGATGCATCCTGAACGGATTTCTCTCCATTCAGGATGCATTGGGATAATCCTGATTAGTATCTTTCTGTCCTAGAACCCTGAGGACAGAACTCTAGGATAGAAAGATAAAACGCCAGTGTGAAAGAGGCCTTATTCAGTTTAGAAAAAAGACGACTGAGGGAAGATCTAAGGCCTCTTTCACATTTACGTTGTGAAGATCCGGCGTGCACTTCCGTCGCTAGAAATTGCCGCCGGATCCGTCACAATGCAAGACAACTGAAAGCATATTGAAGACTGATCAGTCTTCAATATGCTTTCAGGTAACCATGGCAGCCAGGACGCTCCTCGATGACATCACCGGGTCCCTGCATTGCAAGGATCACATAGCTATGCTATGGGAGCAATGCGCCGTACGATCCATACGGCGCATTGCTCACATAGCATAGCTATGTGAACCATGCGACGCAGGGACCCGGTGAAGTCATCGAGGAGCAGCCCGGCCGCCGCACGGAAGGTAAGTAGCTTCTCCCCCGGCTCCCTGTTGCTTTTCCATCGCAGCCGGGTCTTTAGTAGCGTCCTGGCTGCCATGGTTACCATTCTTTAAAGCTAAACGTCGGATCCAGCGATGCGCCGAAACGACGTTTAGCTTAAAGTCGGATCCGGATTAATGCATTTCAGTGGGCATTAATTCCGGATCCGTCCTTGCGGCATGTCTTCCGGATTTTTTGATTGGATGGAGACAAATCCGCAGTATGCTGCGGTTTTGTCAACGTCCAAAAAACGTTCACATACTGAACGGAAGACATCCTGATGCATCCTGAACGGATTTCTCTCCATTCAGAATGCATTGGGATAATCCTGATCAGTATCTTTCTGTCCTACATCCCCGAGGACGGAACTCTAGGACGGAAAGCAAAAACGCTGATGTGAAAGGGGCCTAATAACTATGTATAAATATTTCAGGGGTCAGTACAGAGATCTCTCCCATCATCTATTTATCCCCAGGACTGTGACTGTGATGAGGGGACATCCTCTGCTTCTGGAGGAAAGAAGGTTTGTACACAAACATAGAAGAGGATTCTTAATGGTAAGGCCTCTTTCACACGGGCATCACATGTGACGTTTGCATGTGAAGATGCAGGTGCGTTGCTGGAAAATGCGCGATTTTTTCTTGCGAGTGCAAACTGTTTTAATGTTTGGTACCCAGACACGAACCCGGACTTCATCACTGAAATTAAGGTTTATGTAAGGTGTTATGTTGATTTTATTATTTTCCCTTGTAACATGGTTATAAGGGAAAATAATAGCATTCTTTAATACAGAATGCTTAGTAAAAGGACAATTGAGGGTTAAAAATAAAAGAAAAATTAACTCACCTCCTCCAATTGATCGTATAGCTGCCGTCTCCTGTTCTCTCTTCAGCTGTGGGTAAAGGACCTGTGGTGATGTCACTGAGATCATCACATGGTCCATCGCCATGGTGATGGATCATGTGATGGACCATGTGATGAGCTCAGTGACATCACCACAGGTCCTTTACTCACAGCTGAAGAGAGAACAGGAGACCGACATCTACGCGATCAATTGGAGGAAGTGAGTTAATTTTTTTTATTTTTAACCCTCAATTGTCCCTTTACTAAGAATTCTTTATTAAAAAATGCTATTATTTTCCCTTATAACCATGTTATAAGGGAAAAAAATTATTTAAGATCGGGGTCCCCATCCCGATGGTCTCCTAGCAACCATGAGGGAAAATCGCACCGCATCCGCACTTGCTTAAGAAAGCTTGCGATTTTCCCGCAGCCCCATTCACTTCTATGGGGCCTGCATTGCGTGAAAAACGCACAATATAGAGCTTGCTGCGATTTTCACACAACGCACAAGTGATGTGTGAAATTCATCGCTCATGTTTGTGCACAGCCCCATATAAATGAACGGGTCCGGATTTAGTGCGGGTGCAATGCGTTCACATCACGCATTGCACCCGCGCGGAAAACTCGCCCGTGTGAAAGGGGCCTAAGAGCAGTGAGACTATGAAACTCTCTGCCTGAGAAGGTGGTGATGGTGAAATCACTAAAAGAGTTCAAAAGGGGCCTGGATGTATTTCTGGAGGGTAATAATATTTCAGGTTATAGTTACTAGATTTCTGGAGAGGTCATTGATCCAGAGAATTATTCTGAATGCCAAATTGGAGTCAGGAAGGAATATTTTCCCCTAAAATGAGGAAAATTGGCTTCTACCTCACAGGTTTTTTTTTTACCTTCCTCTGCATCAGGCTACATGCACATGACAGTTGTCAGTTTTTTTTGGGAGGATCCGTTTTTTTTCCACATATCCCTTGTAATAAATGCCTATCCTTGTCCGTAAATGTGAAAAAAGTAGGAGATACACTATTTTTTTTTGCTGAAGGGAAACACAGACAACAGACGCGGAACACAAACGAATGAACTATCAGCATTTTTTTACGGACCCATTGAAAGGAATGGGTCCGCATCCTATCCGCAAAAAAAAAAATTGGAACGGACACGGAAACAAAATACGTTCGTGTGCATGAGCCCTCAATCTGCAGGATAACTAGATGGACATATGTCTTTTTTCAGCCTTACAAACTATGGGGGAGATTTATCAAACTAGTCTAAAGTAGAATTGGCTTAGTTGCCCATAGCAACCAATCAGATTCCACCTTTCATTTTCCAAAGGAGCTGTCAAACCAGTTTGATAAATCTCCACATATATGTACCATATATTAAACATCGCGTTAACAACCAGCCCTATAAAAAAAATCGACATGATCCACTCCCTCAGATAAGTTCTAAAACAGAAAATAAATAAAAATGTAGCAGCCACTTTTTGGTCACCTCACCTCACAAAAACCATATAGTCAACAAAAATTATTATTTACAGCAATACCAATAAAAATGGGAACTTATCCTGCAAAAAAATAATCTCTCACACAAGACTCACCAGAAAAATAAATAAAAAAACACGGATCTCCGAAAATGGCAACACAAAAACATGATTTTTTTTTAAATATTAAAATGCTTTTGTAGTGCAAAACTGAAAATAAATAAACATATTATTAGGTATTGCTGTGTCCATAACGACTGGCTCTATAAAAATATCACATGAACCTCCCCGCGAGGTAAATGCTATAAAAAAGGAAAACTAAGCAAGAACAGCGATTTTTTTGGTCACCTTGCCTCCAAAAATCATAATATCAATAGAGATGTCCCGAACTATTCGCCAGCGAACAGTTCCCGGCGAACATAGCTTGTTCACGTTCGCCGCGGCTGGCGAACATATGCGATGTTCGGTCCGCCCCCTATTTGTCATCATTGAATAAACTTTGACCCTGTACATCACAGTCAGCATTCCAGCCAATCAGCAGCATACCCTCCCTCCCAGACCCTGCCACCTCCTGGACAGCATCCATTTTAGATTCATTTGGAAGCTGCAGTCTTAGTGAGAGGAGGGACAGTGTAGCTGCTGCTGATTTAATAGGGAAATCGATAGCTAGGCTAGTGAATTCAGTGTCCACTCCAGTCCTGAAAGACTCATCTGATCTCTGCTGTAAGGACAGGATCCTGACAGCACCGCAAAAAGCCCTTTTTGGGGCTAGTACATCAGTCTGCTTTTTTTTTTTTCTTCCTGTGTAATCTAATTGCAGTTGCCTGCTAGCATGTGTGTCAGGCTCACAGCGTATACTGTGCCCACTTGCCCAGTGCCACCACTCATATCTGGTGTCACAGTAGATTGCATTAAAAAAAAAAACTACAATTTTGACTGTAATAGATTGAATAGCAGTTAGTTGTCTGCAAGCGTGCGTTTCAGGCCCTGCAAGTGCACAGTGTCACCAGCGCAACTCATATCTGGTGTCACAGTAGCTTGCATTTAAAAAAAAACTACAATTTTGACTGTAATAGATTGAATAGCAGTTAGTTGTCTGCAAGCGTGTGTTTCAGGCCTACAGCTTCTACTCTGCCAACTTCTGCCAGTGCACAGTGGCACTCATATCTGGTGTCACAGTAGCTTGCACGCATAGTACAACTAAACTAATCTAAAAAAAATGACAGGCAGAGGCAGGCCACCCACAGGGGCCGTCGTTGTCGTGGTGCTGTGATTCCCTTTGGCCCTAGAATAATGCCCAATGTTCAGAGGCCACGTACCCTGAACTCGAAAAGTTCTGAGGACATAGTTGACTGGCTAACACAGGACACCTAATCTTCTACAGCTTCCGCTCGGAACCTTGACGCACCATCCTCCTCCAGCTCAGCTTCGGACACCTCTCAAGTTACCACTCGCCTGTCTGCCGCCACCACCAACACTAGCACCACAGCTGCTTCACTTGATCTGTCAGAGGAGTTATTTACACATCAGTTGGAAGAAATTAGTGATGCGCTACCATTATTGCCAGAGGATGTCGATAACAGGTATATGTCTCAGTCAGTTAGCACATACGGTGTGATGATAATGATGTTGAACCCGCTGCTGCTTACTTTGCTGAGTTGTCAGGTACAAGTGAAGCGGTTGATGATGACGAATCGACGATGTGTCCGTGGATGTCACGTGGGTGCCCTCTCGAAGAGAAGAAGAACAGGGGGAAAGTTCAGATGGGGAGGCAGAGAGGAGGAGGAGACGTTGCAATCAGTGGGAGTTCATCGCAAGGAGCGAGTGGCACAGTCAGACAGCATGTATCGGCACCCGGGGTCAGCCAGACAGCATGCCAATCAACACATGCTGTTGCCACCACCAGAATGCCTCATTGCAAAGCTCAGCAGTGTGGCATTTTTTTTGTGTGTCTGCCTCTGATAATAGCGATGCCATTTGCAACCTGTGCCAAAAGAAACTGAGTCCAACACCCACCTAGGTACAACTGCTTTGCGAAGGCACATGATCTCACATCACGAACACCTATGGGATCAACATATGAGTACAAGCAGCACACAAACTCAAAGCCACCATGCTCCTCCTGGTCCAGCATCTTCAGCCACGTCAACCACTGCTGTCCTCCCTGCCCCCTCTCAACCACCCGCCACTCCGCCTCTCACCTTCACCCCCTTGCCCGGCGTCTGACAGCTGGCTTGTTGGAACTCTTAGCCCGCCAGCTTTTACCATACAAGCTGGTGGAGTCTGAGGCCTTCAAAAAATGTGTAGCTACTGGGACACCCCAGTGGAAAGTACTCGGCCGAAATTTCTTTTCACAAAAGGCAATCCCCAACCTGTACTCTATTGTGCAAAAGGAAGTCATGGCATGTCTGGCACACAGTGTTGGGGCAAGGGTCCATCTGACTACTGATACCTGGTCTGCAAAGCACGGTCAAGGCAGGTATATCACGTACACTGTGCATTGGGTAAACCTGCTGACGGCTGACAAGCATGGAATGCGTGGCTCTGCAGCGGAGTTGGTGACACCGCCATGACTTGCTGCCACCTCCTCTACTCCTCCTACTCCATCCTCTTCACTAACCTCCTCTGCTGAGTCCTCTTCTGCTGCTGCATCTTGCTCCACATCATCAACTGCACCCCCCCCCCAGCTCCGCAGGGGCTATTCCACATCCCGGATACGACAGTGTCACGCCGTCTTGGGGTCGACTTGCCTGAAAACAGAGAGTCACACCGGACCAGCACTCCTGTTCGCCCTGAACGCACAGGTGGATCAGTGGCTGACTGCGCACCAACTGGAGATCAGCAAAGTGGTGTGTGACAATGGAAGCAATTTGTTGGCGGCATTGAATTTGGGCAAGTTGACACATGTGCCGTGCATGGCACATGTGTTGAATCTGATTGTACAACGCTTTGTGCATAAGTACCCAGGCTTACAGGACGTCCTCAAGCAGGCCAGAAAGGTGTGTGGCCATTTCAGGCGTTTCTACACGACCATGGCGCACTTTTCAGATATCCAGCAGCGAAACAACATGCCAGTGAGGTGCTTGATTTGCGACAGCCCAACACGTTGAATTCAATACTGCTATTAATGTTCGACTGCCTGCTCCAACAAGAAAAAGCCGTCAACGAGTATTTGTATGACCAGGGTGCTAGGACAGCCTCTGCGGAGCTGTGAATTTTTTTGCCACGTTACTGGAGGCTCATACGCAATGCCTGTAGGCGCATGCGTCCTTTTGAGGAGGTGACAAACCTAGTCAGTCGCACTGAAGGCACCATCAGCGACATCATCCCATTTGTTTCCTGGAGCGTGCCCTGCAAAAAGTGCTGGATCTAGCCGTAGATGAACGTGAAGAGGGAGAGGAAAAGTTGTGATTACCATAACCACCAGCAACAGCCTTATCAGCATCGCTTGCTGGATCTGCGGCAACGCTGGAAGAGGATTCTGAGGAAGAGGAGTCAGAGGAGGAATGTGGCTTTGAGGAGGAGGAAGACCAACCACAGCAGGCATCCCAGGGTGCTCGTTGTTGTCACCTATCTGGGACCCGTGGTGTTGTACGTGGCTGGGGGGAAGAACAGACCTTCAGTGAGATCAGTGAGGACGAGGAAAGGGACATGAGTAGCTCGGCATCCAACCTTGTGCAAATGGGGTCTTTCATGCTGTCGTGCCTTTTGAGGGACCCTCGTATAAAAAGGCTGAAGGAGAACGACCTGTACTGGGTGGCCACGCTACTTGACCCTTGACTAAGCAGAAAGTGCCTGAAATGTTACCGAATTCCCGGAAGTCGGAAAGGATACAGCCGTTCTAAAATAAATTAAAAAGTATGCTTTAAACAGCGTATAAGGGTGATGTCACAGCACAACGGGAATCTAACAGGGGAAGAGGTGAAAGTAATCCTCCTCCTACCACGACCACGCTGGCAAGGACAGGACGCTTTACAGACGTGTTGTTGATGGAGGACATGCAGAGCTTTTTAAGTCCTACGCATCGCCACAGCCCTTCGGGGTCCACCCTCAGAGAATGACTCGACCGACAGGTAGCAGACTACCTCGCCTTAACTGCAGATATCGACACTCTGAGGAGTGATGAACCCCTTGACTACTGGGTGTACAGGCTTGACCTGTGGCCTGAGCTATCCCAGTTTGCGATAGAACTTCTGGCCTGCCCCGCTTCAAGTGTCCTGTCAGAAAGGACCTTCAGTGCAGAAGGAGGTATTGTCACTGAGAAGAGAAGTCGCCTAGGTCAAAAAAGTCTAGATTACCTCACCTGTATTAAGATGAATGAGGCATGGATCCCGAAGGTACTGACAGTGGGCGATACATTTGACTAAAAAAAGCCTGATGAGCTGCCTTGGGCTTAAAATGGTCCACACGCTGCTGTATTTTATCTCTGCATGCCGGATGACTTGCATGACTTATCCGCCACCAACTAGTGTTCAAGCCGCAATGTTTTAGTGCACTTTCTGCCTGGAAAACATCAATTTTTCTGGTCGCTGCTACAGCAGCGGCAGCAACAATACCTAATTTTTCTGGAATGTGTAGATGCCTAATTTTTCTGGCCTCTGGGGCTGCACTGTGGCTGCAAAAACAAAACAAAAAAAAAGGCACATACATGTGTCAATTCCCCTTCGTGATCGTTACCTTGTTGTGGTGAAGGGGCTTGCGTATCACAATGAAGCGACCACCTCTATGAGTATGTTGGCAATGGCAATGTTGGCACACCCCAGATGATAAGGTCGTTGCTTCATTGTGAACAGACCAAAAGCGATCGACTGGATAATTTTGCATAGAAAAAACATTAATTTTCTTTGTGATCATCTAAGGTGATCATTAAAGCCTACTAGGCCAACAATGGGCCCACACTGCAGAATTATTGTTTTCTGGGTCACTTAATTGTCACTGAACTACCTTAGCACGACCATAGGCTTTGAAAAACCCCCATCGCTTGCAATCTCCCAAACGTGCCCACGAGCACAGTCATCACTACACCAAGATTGACGCATAGAGGAATAAAATTTATGTCATGAGTGTGTCAACTATTGACAACTCTTTGCGGTTGTCTAAAATCTATTCCATACATGTCCCCTGATAGGGGACGTAACAGGGATTAAACTGATAGAAATAGTACTACTTTACATACCACTCAAATCTGGTGGCACAGTACATTGCAAGGTGTACGCGCCTCCCATCTCTTTCCATCTCCCGGTTCCTAAAATCTATTCCATACACGTCCCCTGATAGGGGATGTAACAGGGATTAAACTGATAGGAATAGTACTACTTAACATACCAGATTTTTTTAAATAAAAAAAACAGAGGACAGCCTCTGCGAAGCTGGGTATTTTTTGGCCGCGTTACTGAACGCTCATGCACAATGGCTGTAGGCTCATGCGTCCTTTTGCGAAGGTGACAAACCTGGTCAGTCAAACCCAAGGCAACATCATCAACCTCATCCCATATGCGTTTTTTTCTGGAGCATGTCCTGCGAAGAGTGCTGGATCAGGCCGTAGATGAGCATGAAGAGGAAGAGTTGTGGTCAACATCACCACCAGAAGCAGCTTTGTCAACGTTGATTGCTGGACCTGCGGCAACGCAGAGAGAGGAGTCTGAAGAAGAGGAGTCAGAGGAGGAAGGTGGCTTTGAGGAGGTGGAAGACCAACCACAGCAGGCGTCCCAGGGGACTTGTCACCTTTCGGCGACCCTTGGGGTTGTACGTGTCTGGGTGGAGGAAGAGACCTTCAATGACATTAGTGAGGACAAGGAATGGGACATGGCTAGCTTGGTATCCAACCTTGTGCAAATAGGCAGTTTGCGGTTGTGCAAATGGACTGTTTGTGGTTGTTTGCGGTGCGTTAAACGGGAAGCTTGGTCTGTCAGAGTTTGGTCTGTCACTGTGAAGCGGGCGTAACCCTTGCACTACCTGATCGATACAACATCATACCTGATGGTATACACACATTGGATGTTTTAAAGCACGTTATTCCAAACAATTTAGGAATGTTAGGTGATTTATGCCCTTTATAGATTAAAACCCGACTCTCCATCAACTACGTCATTTTCCATGGGAATTTTGCCATGGATCCCCCTCCGGCATGCCACAGTCCAGCTGTTAGTCCCCTTGAAACAACTTTTCCATTACTATTGTGGCCAGAAAGAGTCCCTGTGGGTTTTAAAATTCACCTGCCTATTAAAGTCTATGGCGGTTTGCTTGTTCGCGAACATTTGTGAAAATTTGCGTTCGCCGTTCGCAAATGAAAAATTCTATGTTCGCGACATCTCTAAATATCAAGCAATCAAAAAGTACCCCAAAATGGTACCAATGAAAACATTACCTTATCCAACAAAAAACAGGCCACCCACACACACAAGACCATGATTGGAAAAATAAAATAAAATATGGCGTTCCCAAATGGAGAGCAAAAACATGATTTTTTTTTCCAAAATGCTTTGTGTAAAAGGGGGGAAATATTTATATATATATATATATATATATATATATATATATATATATATATAAAATTGGTATCTCTGTAATTGTAAGGACTGTAATTGCCTTTTCATTATCCTGCTTTCCAAAAACCGAAATAAAAAGTGAATAAAAAATATGTATGTATGCACCCCAAAATAGAGCCAATGATAATGACAACTTGTCCTATAAAAACATGCTTTCACACAGCTCCATTGGGAGAAAACTAGAAAAAACACATGGTTCTCAGAAAAATGGCTGTACTAATAAACCCCAAAGCTGTTCAAATGCAACATGGTGTGTATAAACCAGTCCATCAAAATCTGCACTGCAAAAGGTAGTCTTTCTCTTCTGAATTCTACAGCAATCCCAAACGGCAGTTTACGCCCATATTTATGGCATTTTAGTACCCAGTAGAACCCGCCTAACAAATTAAAGGGTGTTGTGTGTCTCAGATAGCAGGAGCTGGGCATAGCATATTGGGCAATAAAATGCCATATCTATGCTCACTCCAGTGGCGGATCCAGAGCCTGGTCTCGGGAGGGGCACTTCTGGCAATCGATACACCCCTGCTCCGATCACTATAGAAATACAGCCCCACTTACCTCTTACATCCAGTGACGTCTCCTTTGATGTAGATGTTTTCTTTCCTCATCTTCTCCTTTCAGACCTGCAGGCCAGACCACCAGTTTTCATCTCTGCAGTTTGACAACAAAAAAAAAACTTAGTTTACTACTTTTCCATCCTCCTCCTATCTTCTGGACAATTCATCCTACTGCCCTCAAAACTGTGCCGCTGTGGCCCCCCAATATTATACTTCAGAAACAGATAAACCCCCTGATAATACTAGTACCACACTGAGCCCCCCAAATAAAATACCCCTTCTTTGTGGCCTCAGTAGATGTCCCCATAGTGCCCCCAATAATGTGCCAGTAAGAGGTGCCCCCATAAATGCCCCCCAATCATGTGCTAGTGAAAAGTGCCTCTCCCCCTCCCCCCCATCATGTGCCAGTAACAAGTGCCACTCTCCCCTCTCCCCCCTCATGTGCCAGTAACAAGTTCCACCCCCCCCTCATGTGCCAGTAATAAGTGCCAGTCTCCTATCCCCCCATCATATGCTAGTAACAAGTGTCTCTCTCCTCTCTCCCCCCATCATGTGCCAGTCTCCCCCCCCCACACTCATGTGCCAGTCTCCCCCCCCATTCATGTGCCAGTAATAAGTGCCACTCTCCTCTCTCCCCACATCATGTGCCAGTCTCCCCCTCCTCATGTGCCAGTAATAAGTCCCATCATGTGCCACTCTCTCCTCTCCCCCCCATGTGCCAGTAATAAGTGCCCCTCTCCTCCCATCATGTGCCAGTCTTCTCCCCCTCATGTGCCAGTGATAAGTGCCACTCTCCCCCATCATGTGCCAGTCTTCTCCCCCCCTCATGTGCCAGTGATAAGTGCCACTCTCTCCCCATCATGTGCCAGCCTCCTCTCTGCAACACCCCCCCCCTCCATATGCCAGTAAAATTGTCCAAAAAAATAAAAAAATAAACACTTATATTTACCTACATGTGATGCAGGCCTCTTCCGGCCTGTGTCCCGCTCTGTACTGCTCAGGCCGGCACAAGGCCCGCAGCCTATCAGAGGAATAGGGAATGGCGACGCCTCTCCCTTCCCTGCCACAGCACAGTACAGCCATCTGTATCGCTGTCCTGAGGGTATAGACATGAACGCTTACACAGTGGAAGCGCTTATCTCCCGTGCCCTGCCGCCGCCGCCACTACTGCCCACATTCTCGCATCTGCCAATGACTCACTCCACCCCTTGAAAAATAACTTGAGGGGTGTAGTTTCCAAAATGGGGTTACTTATGTGGGGTTTCCACTTTAGCGGTACCTCAGAGGCTCTGGAAATGGGATGTAGTGCCAAAAACCATTTCAGCACATTCAGAACATCCTTTCTCCAAAAAAATAAATGACACTCCCTCCTTTCTGAGCTTTGCTGTTTTTTCATGGAGCAGCTTACATCCACATTTATGGCATTTCCATACCCAGTGTAACCAACCTATCAATTCAAGTAGTGTGATGTGAGTCTCAGATGGCACTAGCTGGGCACAAACATATTAGGCACTGAAATGCAAGATCTGTGGAAAACTTGCAATTTTCACCTTGCACTGTTGGCTGTGCATTCATTTCTGCTAAATACTGTACCTGTGGCATCAAAATTCTAACTCCACGCTTAATACCCTGAGTGGCAGAGTTTCGAAAATGGGGTCGCTTTACTATTTCACCCCAAAGCCCCTTATTTATTATTTCACCCCTTCAGTTGTCAGCACAAGATGCATAAACCACTATATTGGTTGAGTATGTATAAAACCAGGAAGCACAGCTTAAAGGGAATCTGTCAGCATCATATTACACTTTTTCTTTTTTCATGCATCCTAATAAAATCAAATACCTGAAATCCATATGTGTCCTTCGTTTTCATTTTCGTCCAGTAGTTTCTTTTAAAAAGCGCTTATTCTGATATGCTAATTAAGGGTTAGGGAGCCCAGAGGGGCGTTCCTCCTGTAGCAAGTAGCCCAGGAACGCCCCCCTGATGTCATGTGCCCGCGGAAAATTTCAAATCCATAACGCCTCCATTGCCCTAAATCGCCTCCCACGGCGAGTCTAAAAACTCCGCCCCCCCTTGGCCGAAATCTTGCGCAGGGATGACGTCACTGGGCTCGGCGCATGCCCAGTGACGCTGATGAGGCTCTTGCCCTCAGTTTACTCGTGATCGCGCAGGCGAGAGGCGGTACTGCGCCTGTGCGAGATTTCGGCCGGCCGGGGAGACCCATCCTTAGGAGGAGCAGAGGAGAAAGGACCTGGCGCGCGGGGGTTGGGGGGGCTGCGGAGCTTTTAGACTCGCCGTGGGAGGCGATTTAGGGCAATGGAGGCGTTATGGATTTGAAATTTTCAGCGGGCACATGACATCAGGGGGGCGTTCCTGGGCTATTTGCTACAGGAGGAACGTCCCTCTGGGCTCCCTAACCCTTAATTAGCATATCAGAATAAGCACTTTTTAAAAGAAACTACTGGACGAAAATGAAAACGAAGGACACATATGGATTTCAGGTATTTGATTTTATTAGGATGCATGAAAAAAGAAAAAGTGTAATATGATGCTGACAGATTCCCTTTTAATAATGAGGGCTTGCTTTTCACACTGGCACACGCTGGGCACAACATATTGGGCACTGAAATGGCATATGTGTTTAAAAATTGCAATTTTCATTTTGCACCATCTGCTGTGAATTCATTTTTGAAAAACACTTTTGGGATCAAAATGCTCACTATACCCCTTGGTAAATTCTGTGAGGGGTGTGGTTCCTAAAATGTGGTCACTTCTTTGGGATTCGTTTTTTATTTAACCTTAGACCATCTGTATTTGCCAAACTAGACCTCAAAAGCTCACAGTTCCTTTTTTCTTCTGAATCATTGATTGTGCCCAAATAGCAGTTTACGATCACATAAGCGTGTTGCCATATTTTATGAGAAAGTTGGTAATAAATTGTGGGGTCCTTTTTCTACTGTTACTGCTTGTGCAAATAAAAGATCTGAGACTTAGGCTACATGCACACATTTTTTTTGGGAGATAGGATGGGGACCCATTCATTTCAATGGATCAGCAAAAAAATGCTGATAGTTCATTTGTTTGTGTTCCACGTTCCGTTGTCCGTGTTTCCCTTCAGCAAAAAAATAGTGCATGTCCTACTTTTTCACATTTGCGGACAAGGATAGGCAGTTATAACAAGGGATCTGTGAAAAAACGGATCCTCCAAAAAAGCAGATGCCACAACCGTTTTTTTTGCGGACGCACAATTTGTGGATGCAAAAAACAACTGTCGTGTGCAGGTAGCCTAAAGAAACATTTTATTGGAATTAAAATGTTAATTTTTCATTTTCACAGCTCTTTCTAAATTGTGTGTGGGGTCAAAGCACTCACTACACCACTCAATAAATTCCTTGATGGGTGTTGTTTCCTAAATAAGGTTTCCAATGTAGGCATACCTCAGGGTCTCTTCAAATGCGACATGGCAATAAACATATCGACTCTAATTTACCACTAATATTAAATATGATGTTTCATGAGAAAACAATATGAGAATAGCTTGGATAGTTTATTTCCATTTATAGAAAATCCTTTATGTTAAAACTTAACTTTAAATAGCTCAAATATGTAAATCAAATATAACAAGTGCTTCTAAAAATCAAAGTCACCAATACTGTAGACACGTTTCATGTGACTCTCTAGCAGAAGAGACAAAAATTGTTAGTGTCCACGGTCTAAGGTGGACGGCATGATGGGTCTGGATGAGGAGGTCTTACAAATACTGAGGATAGTATAAATCAAAGAAATGAATGGGTCTTAGGGTCAGGTGGGTATCTCTCCCTGTCCCAGCCCTAGATATCCTCAGCCAAGGAACGGCCCCTAGTGGTGGGGTCTCCCTGTCCTCGAACCCCCCCTCACTTGCCCTTCACTGGCCCTACAGCCTGTAAATGACCAATACATTCAAAAAAATGCTCCTACCCCAATGTGTTTCACCCACATAGGGCTCTTCAGGGGGGTGATATTATTCAAAGTATACAAATGCCTCATACAGAGAATGAATAAGAGAACCTACTTTGTAGTAGTCTACAATAGGAGATGGCACGTACTCTTGAAGGGTCACAGATAGCTTGCCCTTCAGGATGCTGAGGCAGCAGATATCTGTAAAAAAGGCCGCGTATATATGTTGCATTCTTATTGTTTAAATATAGATATTATACATCTCTCATCAAGGGAGAGAAACTTACTGTGGCCTCGATCTGTCCGTATCCTGCTTGCCTCCTAACTAGATGCTACAGATGGCAGTGAGGCAGCAGGTAAATCGGACCTATTTGAAGTGCCGCGCAGCGCCAGTGCGTTGGTGGAACGCACTCCGCGCTCCTTCCGGCTCTCCTGACACGCATACTATCTCTAGACATGCGCAGTTGGATCAGTCAGTGCAACGCAGTCTATTTAGTCACCTCCGGTTCACCATGTGCATCATTTCTCACAGTATATCCCAGAACCAGGGACCCCGCCCCCTCATAAGCTCGATGCGTCTCTATAGAGACAAGTTTCCAGAGCGGGTCTAGATGCCAGAAAATGTTTGGGTCTATATTCACGTCAGATGTTCAAGCCCTCCATTCCAAATCATTGGAATGGATTCACGGAAAACCGTATGCAGTGTGGCACAAAGAACACATATAGGGGGCGCAAGATGGTGTGCTCCTTAACAGGAGTGCCTGTTCTAGGGGCTCACATGAACATAAAAAGAAGCAGGAATAGCTTGGATAGGGTTTCCATTCATACCGGAGTGCACCACCATGCGCTCATGACCTATGCTCCTGATGATTAATGAAACGCGTCGAGCTTGAGTACTAGTTTTTAAGTGTTCTTGCTCTCGGGTTCCCGCGCTCCCTACCTCACAGCCAGTCCAGTCCTGTACCTCTGCTGCGCGCCTACGGCGCCATTGCCGCATGCATTGGGGGATCGGTCAGACTGTGTTTTTGAGTGCACGCTCTGTGCAGTGTAGGTGCGCTTCAGAGGATCCTACTCGTTCATGCTTATCTGGCTGAACGTTTTGTGGGCCAGTATCTCCTCTGCCTTTTTAACCTTTTTGGGTTGTGACGGTCCTGGCTGATGATAAGATCAGCAAACTGACCAGCAAACCCTTTCTCCCTTCTTTCTTTTTTCAATAAGGCACCCTTTTGCCGATCTAACCTCTCCATCCAATGTTGGTGTCAGTCGGGTCCCGTCCTGTACCAGGGCTGCGTCACATATTAATGCATGCCCTGGGGGAGTGACCAGACTGAGACCGCTACCATTTCAGTAGGGTCTCTTGTCTTCTGACACCGGAGGTTTCGGCAACCTATTTAGGGTTATATATGTGAGCCGGCAGTGAACGATCTGGCATCCGCTGGGTCGATTCCAATGTGTACACATATAATCACTACCCTACTAGTGGACACACATTAGTTTTACCTCCACATTTTTCACCCAGGTGGCCTTATTTGATTTTAAGGCATATCATTAAAGTTTTTGACATGTTTTAGCATTCTTTATTTCCTCCGTGATTCCCTCTATTACTAAGATGCAAACTACTGTACCCTTTTGTCCGTGACGTAATAGCTTAGATAGGTAACAGCATTCCAAATTTATTAACACCTAAAGTGACACATGTCAGATTTCCAAATATAGGCTGTGTCACAGAGGTAAAAAATGACTGTGTCAGGAAGGGGTTAAAGGGGTTGTCTGGGACTAGAAATAGATAGCCGTTTTCCTTCAAAATAGCCCCAAACCTATCCACAGGTTTTCTGTGGTATTAGACCTTAGCCTCATTTCACTTCAATGGAGCTGAGCTGCAATACCAGACGCAACCCATGGACAGTAGTGATGAGCGGCAGGGGTAATATTCAAATTCGCGATATTTCAAGAATATTTGGTCAAATATTTGTCATGAATTCTCAAATTCGCGATTATTTTCTTGATTGCGAAAATTGGCAATGTAATATCTGCGTTGTGCGCGCAATACAGGCGTGGGTCACTATTGCTACATTTTTCAGGCTGCTGGAAGTTTCCTGAAACTGGAGAAAAAGGTTGGCACGGCAGAACATTACAATAGCTTTATATGCAGATAGAGTGCTCCAATGTATTTGCGATTGCGCAAATAGGCAATTAATGATGTGCATATTTTTGCGCAATACGTGCAAATTCACATTTTAGCAGGTCTGACTACATATCAGTGATTGGTGCACTAAGTATTGTTGTGAACTTGTGACATCACAGCACTATGCATGTATCTATGTACAGCAGAACCTACACTATATCCCAATCTAACCTACACTGACTAGCTCCCACTAACTATCTTTATGAGGAGACTATAGAGTGGCCCAGTGATAGAGTGAGGAGGTGACAGCAGCATGATGAGACCACAGAGTAGTGTGGTGGCAGTAGAATGAGGAGACCACAGAGTTGCCCAGTGACAGAGTGGGGGGGGTGGCAGCAGTATGAGTGAACCACAGAGTGGAAAGGTGGCAGCAGCAAGAGGAGACCATAGAGTGGCCCAGTGACAGAGTGGTGAGGTAGAAGCAGTATGAGGAGACTACAGAGTGGCCCAGTGACAGAGTAGTGTGGTGGCAGCAAGTGTTGAGTTGGCAGCAGCATGATGAGACCACAGAGTGGCCCAGTGACAGAGTGGTGTTGTGGTACCAGAGTAGGGAGAGCACAGAGTGTTGAGTTGGCAGCAGCATGAGGAGACCAGAGAGTGGCCCAGTGACAGAGTGGAGAGGTGGGGAGCAATACCAGTACCAGCTGAAGTTGGTGGATGGCAGTAGGAGCTCCTGGCAGCAGATGTGTGGCATCAGGCGGGTGGCAGCATCAGAATATTAGCTGAAGCAGGTATCCAAAAGAAACCGGTCTCGTTTGATAAAGTTTGGGTGTGGAAATCATGGCTGATACATGCCTGATTCATCTTCACAAAGGTCAGTCTCTCCACATTTTGGGCGGACAGGCGATTTCTCCTTGGGGTAACTATGGCTCCGCCGCACTAAACACCCTCTCTGATGCCACACCACTGGCTGGGCAGTGGAGAGCCAGTAGTCACTGTCACTACGCCAGCAACTGAGTATGCATCGGGCCATTTGTGCAAGTGACTTGAAGGGACTCCCTGCCTCCATCTCCACTGCATACTGCCACCGTGTGTCTGGGTCCTCTGCCTCGTCTTCCTCATCGCCCTGTAGCTCCTCCGACTGCTCCTCGTCTCCTGTCACCTGTGTACAAAAACCACCCATTTCTCTACACATCGTGCTCGAATGTCCTCCTCCTCCTCCAGTTTAGCCCCCACAGGGCTCATGTGGCCGTGAGATGTAGGTGCCTGTCCCCTGGCCATCCAGATTTAGCAGCATCTAAATAAAGTGGACTCCTCAAAGGACCTGAGCAAACGGCAGATGTCACGCTTGAGCTGCCACTGGCTAACATCGAAGTTACACAGTGGAGTACCCTTGTCCGCCTGTATCATCAAGAAATTGCTTATGGCCTTTCTCTGTTCGTATAGTAGGTCCAACATACAGTGAGGAACAGAAGTATTTGAGCACCGATTTTGCAAGTTCTCCGACTTAGAAATCATGGAGGGGTCTGAAATTCACATTGTAGGTGCATTTCCACTCTGGAAGACAGTATTAAAAAAAAAATGCCCAAAATCACATTGTATAATTTTAAAGAATTTATTGGTCTTGCACTGCTGCACATAAGTATTTGAACACCTGCCAATCAGCAAGAATTCTGGCTATCAAAGACCTGTTACTGTGCATTTAAAAAGTCCACCTTTACTCCACTCAATAATCTAACTTAGTAGCACCTGCCTAACATAGTAACATAGTATTTAAGACCGAAAAAAGACATTTGTCCGTCCAGTTCGGCTTGTTTCCTACAAGTTGTTCCAGAGGAAGGCAAAAAAAAACCTCTGAGGCAGAAGCCAACTTTCCCCACTTAAGGGGAAAAAATTCCTTCCCGACTCCAATCAGGCAATCAGAATAACTCCCTGGATCAATGACCCCTCTCTAGTAGCTATAGCCTGTAATATTATTACACTCCAGAAATACATCCAGTCCCCTCTTGAATTCCTTTATTGTACTCACCATCACCACCTCCTCAGGCAAAGAGTTCCATAGTCTCACTGCTCTTACAGTGAAGAATCCTTTTCTATGTTTGTGTACAAACCTTCTTTCCTCCAGAGAGGATGTCCCCTCATCACAGTCACAGTCCTGGGGATAAATAGATGATGAGACAGATCTCTGTACTGACCCCTGATATATTTATACATAGTTATTAGATCTCCCCTCAGTCGTCTTTTTTCTAAAGTGAATAACCCTAATGTTGATAACCTTTCAGGGTACTGTAGTTGCCCCATTCCAGTTATTACTTTAGTTGCCCTCCTCTGAACCCTCTCCAGCTCTGCTATGTCTGCTTTGTTCACAGGAGCCCAGAACTGTACACAGTACTCCATGTGTGGTCTGACTAGTGATTTGTAAAGTGATAGGACTATGTTCTCATCACGGGCATCTATGCCCCTTTTGATGCAACCCATTATCTTATTGGCTTTGGCAGTAGCTGCCTGACACTGGTTTTTGCAGCTTAATTTGCTGTCTATTAAAATTCCTAGATCATTTTCCATGTCAGTGTTACCGAGTATTTTACCATTTAATATGTAGGGAGGACTTGCATTATTCCTTCCCATGTGCATAACTTTACATTTGTCAGTGTTAAACCTCATCTGCCATTTCTCTGCCCAAGCCTCCAACCTATCCAGATCCCTCTGTAGCAGAAAACTGTCCTCTTCAGTGTTAATTACTTTACACAGTTTAGTGTCATCTGCAAAAATAGATATTTTACTGTGCAGGCCTTCTACAAGATGATTAATAAATATATTGAAGAGAATAGGGCCCAATACTGACCCCTGAGGTACCCCACTAGTGACAGTGACCCAATCTGAGTATCTACCGTTAATAACCACCCTCTGTTTTCTGTCACTCAGCCAGTTACTTACCCACATACAGACATTATCTCCCAGTCCGAGCATCCTCATTTTATATACTAACCTTTTATGAGGTACAGTGTCAAATGCTTTGGAGAAGTCCAGATATACGACATCCATTTATTCGCCGCTGTCAAGTCTAGAACTTACCTCCTCATAGAAACTGATTAAATTATTTTGGCATGACCGATCCCTCATGAAGCCATGCTGATATGGCGTTATTTGCTTATTGTCATTGAGATATTCCAAAATAGCATCTCTTAGAAACCCTTCAAACAGTTTACCAACAATAGATTTTAAACTTACCGGCCTATAATTTCCAAGCTCTGTTTTTGGACCCTTTTTGAATATTAGCACCACATTTGCTATGCGCCAATCCTGTGGAACATTGCCTGTCAGTATAGAGTCCGTAAATATCAGAAATAAAGGTCTGGCTATGACATCACTTAATTCCCTTAGGATACGGGGGTGTATGCCATCTGGTCCTGGCGATTTGTCTATTTTAATCTTTTTAAGTCGCTGTTGTAGTTTTTTTTCTGGGTCAGACAGGGCACTTTTAATGGGGAATTTACTTTTACATTCTGCATTTCATCTGACAGTTTATTTTCCTCAGGGAATATAGTGGAGAAAAAAATATTTAATAGTTTTGCTTTATCCTTGTCGCTCTCTGCAACACCCCCCTCATTGCTATGTAGAGGGCCGACTCCTTCAGATTTATATTTTTTACTATTTATATAATTGAAGAACATTTTAGGGTTAGTTTTACTCTCTTTGGCAATTAATCTCTCGGTCTCTAGTTTGGCAAATTTTATTAGTTTTTTACATATTCTATTTTTTTCCTTATGGTTTATCAGTGCTTCCTGGTTCCCCTCCTGTTTTAGTGATTTATATGCTTTCTTTTTTTCATTTATTGCTTTCATTACGGTTCCATTTATCCACATGGGTTCCTTATTGTTCCTTAGCCTTTTATTCCTATAAGGTATGTACCTCTCACAATTAGATGTTACAATGCTTTTAAAAATCTCCCATTTTATGGTTGTATTTTTATTTTTGAGGACTTTGTGCCTGAGTTCTTTAAAGACACCTGTCCACCCCACAGTCAGTCAGCCACCAACTACTACCATGGGCAAGACCAAAGAGCTGTCAAAAGACACCAGAAACAAAATTGTGGACCTTCACAAGGCTGGAAAGGGGTATGAGGCAATTGCCAAGCAGCTTGGTGAAAATAAATCAACCGTTGGAGCAATTGTTAGAAAATAGAAGAGGCTAAAGACGACTGTCAGTTTCCCTCGGACTGGGGCTCCATGCAAGATCTCACCTACCTTGTGGGGTATCACTAATGATAAGAAAGGTGAGGAATCAGCCAAGAAATACAAGGGAGGAGCTGGTTAATGACATGAAGAGAGCTGGGACCACAGGTTCAAAGGTCACTGTCGGTACAACACTACGCCGTCATGGTTTCAAATCATGCATTGCATGGAAGGTTCCCCTACTCAAATCATCACATGTCCAGGCCTGTCTATAGTTTGCCAATGACCATCTGGATGATCCAGAGGAGGCATGGGAGAAAGTCATGTGGTCAGATGAGACCAAAGTTGAACTTTTTGGTCTAAACTTCACTCGTCGTGTTTGGAGGAAAAAGAAGGATGAGTTGCACCCCAAGAGCACCATCCCTACTGTGAAGCATGGGGGTGGTAACATCATGCTTTGGGGGTGCTTTTCTGCGAAGGGGACAGGACGACTGCACTGTATTAAAGAGAGGATGAATGGGGACATTTATTGTGAGATTTTAAGCAACACCCTCCTTCCCTCAGTCAAAGCATTGAAGATGGGTCGTGGCTGGGTCTTCCAACATGACGACCCGAAGCACACAGCCAGGATAACCAAGGAGTGGCTCCGTAAGGAGCATATCAAGGTTCTGGAGTGGCCTAGCCAGTCTCCAGACCTAAATCCAATAGAACATCTTTGGAGGGAGCCGAAACTCCGTGTAGCTCAGCGGCAGTCCCGAAACCTGACAGATCTAGAGGAGATCTGTGTGAAGGAGTGGGCCAAAATCCCTGTTGCAATGTGTGCAAACCTGATCAAGAACTACAGGAAACATTTGACCTCTGTAATTGCAAACAGGCTTCTGTACAAAATATTAACACTGATTTTCTCAGGTGTTCAAATACTTTTGTGCAGCAGTGCAAGACAAATACATTCTTTAAAAATCATAAAATGTGATTTCCTGAATATAAAAAAAAAATTCTGTCTCTAAGAGTGGGAATGCACCTACAATGTGAATTTCAGACCACTTCATCATTTCTGTGGAGTGGGAGAACATGCAAAACCGCATGGTGTTCAAATACATCTGTTCCTCACTGTATGGAGGGTTGAGTTCCAACGGGAGGAAATGTTGTACTGTATATCAGCCCATGTTGGGAAACACCATTTTGCCTTTACAGCTCAAGGAGGGTGTGCTTTTTAGTGTAAGAGTGGCCAAAGTGCATGCACAGGTTCCTAGACAATTTCAGGATGTCTTGCTGATGGATGGAAGGCTTCATAAACCGCTTTACAATCAGATTGAACATGTGCGCCATGGCTCAGCCCTCCTTGATGCAGCGCCGACACCATGGCTTTCCCATTGTCAGTGACCATGGTTCCGATTTTGAGTTGTCGAGGAGAAAGCCAGGATTTGAATTCTTGATGAAGGTCACAGAGCAGTTCCTCCACTGTGTGACTCCGTTCTCCCAGGCAAACTAGGTGCAGAACAGCGTCACACTGCCATGCCCTGAACATGTAGTGTGCTGGAGGAGCACTGTGAATTTTTCCTGCAGTGGAGGCTGAATTGCCGTTACCTGGCCAATTTTCTAGTGTGGCTGGGCAGGAACCACATTTACCCAGTGGGCCGTAAAGGACATATATTGTCCTTGACCATAGTTACAGCTCCAAACATTGGCGATGTCGTGCACTTTGGTGGACACCGACAGGCTCAAAGACTGGCCCACTTTCTTTTCTACATACAGTAGGTGTGCAGGGCTGATGCTGCCTTTTTCACAAAGAAATGATGACTTGGAACTCTCCACCTCGGCTCGGCACAAGCCATCAGTTCTCTGGAAGGTGCAGAGTCGAACACTATCTGCAGCACCATCAACTTGGCCAGGTGAACGTTCAGCTTCTGCGCCGTTGGATGAATTCACCTGTACTGTTGTCTCTTTACAGTTGCTTCAGTAATCGATTGCTGACCAAATGAGTGACGAGAAGTAGGAGGACAAGGAGCAGGAGTGTCAGGACAAGTAGATGATGGGAAGAACAGACAGCTCTCTTTGGCTGAGTTGGTGGAGCCTTGACTTCAGGAAAAGGGGTGCGGGCCACTGGGTAATGAGCGGTTGCTGCAGCAGGCTGGACCACTACATTAGTACCACGGTTCTCCCAGGCCACTTTTTGGTGATGCTGCATGTGTTGATGCAGGGCCGTGGTGCTAACATTGGCACTCTGGCCATGCCTTACCTTCTGCCCACAGATTTGGCAAATGTCCATGTTTACCTCCTACTGGAGCTTGACAAAAAACTGCCAGACCGCCGAGTATGGTATTTTCCCTCAACACTCCGTGCTGACTGCCTGCTACTGCTGCCTCCGTGAACCCCTGCACCGCTGCTTTCTGGACAGGTGAGCCCACTGCTGCCACCCTGCTGAGTGATGGCCACGCTACCACCTTGCTGGCTCAGCTATGCCTCATGTGCAAGCTGCTACCCTCTTCTCCTGATGATGATGATGATGATGATGAAAGTGTGATCGGCTACATCATCATCCACTACTGTCTGCACATCACTGATGTTCCCCCCAACGGTCTCAGGGCCAGGAGCCTGACCGCTCGCAAAAACAAGCTCCCACGCGACTCTCATTATCGCTACTTGCCCGCCTACCGGAAGAAGAGGCGGATGTCTCCTCCACATCATGGCTGGGCAGTCGCTGCTGACTGTCTTCTAGTAGCTCGTCCTCGCTGAAGAGTGGCGCTGAGCCTATGTCATATAATACTTCTCGTGCTGATGGAACAGACAATGACAGAAACAGGTTAAGGACAGGTAAGGGCACAAGGCCTGCTCCTAGGCCATGCAAACTAAGCATCAGAGGAACCCACCAACTCTTGGCTGGGGGTGTTTGATCCGACCAAGTCAACCATTCAAGCACTGCTGCGTTGCTGGTCAAAACACGACCGCTAGAAGACACTGGGAGCTCAGGCCTATCACTACAACTCCTGCTGCCATCCCCTCCCCCTTCTTCTACTGCTACGTGTGCCTGCGCCAGAAACATTTTGGCTACTGCCCATTCCCTTTGAAGGGCCTGTCACTCGTCTGTCTGACATACTGTAAAATAAAAGAATTTAATTAAATTAAAAGTAAATTAATTCACCCCAAAAATGTCAGTCTACTGCTGAACGGCTAAAAAGACGTATTTATTTTTCCTATTAATACACCCCACAAATGGCTGTATGACAATGTAAATTCACCGCAGAACAGCTCATAACACATACTTATTTTTCCTATTAATACACCCCAAAACTGGCTGTATGACAATGTAAATTGACAGCAGAACAGCTAATAACACATACTTACAGTTGTGTTCAAAATTATTCAACCCCCAATGCTGTAAAGGATTTTAGGGAATTTAGTGTACATTTGAAATTGTGTTCAGAATGAAATCTTACAAGGACTTTTTAAAGAACCAAATGCAACTAAAATGACATCAATTGTTTTTGTAATACAGTATTAAATGTTTTTTTTGTGATTTCTTCATTGACACAATTATTCAACCCCTTAAAGACTACCACTCTTAACCCCTTAAGGACTCAGCCCTATTTCACCCTAAGGACCTGGCCATTTTTTGCAAATCTGACCAGTGTCACTTTATGTGGTGATAACTTTAAAACGCTTTTTCTTATCCAGGCCATTCTGAGATTGTTTTTTCGTCACATATTGTACTTCATAACAGTGGTAAAATAAAGTTGAAAAATTTCATTTTTATTTATAAAAAAATACAAAATTTACCAAAAATTTTGAAAAATTCGCAATTTTCTAAGTTTCAATTTCTCTACTTCTATAATACATAGTAATAACACCAAAAAAAGTTATTGATTTACATTCCCCATATGTCTACTTCATGTATCGATCATTTTGGGAATGCTATTTCATTTTTTGGGGACGTTACAAGGCTTAGAAGTTTAGAAGCAAATCTTGAAATTTTTCAGAAATTTTCAAAAACCCACTTTTTAGGGACCAGTTCAGGTCTGAAGTCACTTTGTGAGGCTTACATAATAGAAACCACCCAAAAATTACCCCATTCTAAAAACTACACCCCTCAAGATATTCAAAACTGATTTTACAAACGTAATTAACCCTTTAGGTTTTCCACAAAAGTTAATGGCAAATGGAGATAAAATTTCAGAATTTCGATTTTTTGAAAAATTTTCCATTTCAATCCATTTTTTCCAGTAACAAAGCAAGGGTTAACAGCCAAACAAATCTTAATATTTATTCCCCCGATTCTGTAGTTTGCACGAACACCCAATATGTGGTCGTAAACTGCTGTATGGCCAAACTGCAGGGCGCAGAAGGAAAGTGTTTTTGGAAGGTGGATTTTGCTGGACTGTTTTTTTGACACCATGTCCCATTTGAAGCCCCCCGATGCACCCCTAGAGTAGAAACTCCATAAAAGTGACTCCATCTAAGAAACTACACCCTTCAAGGTATTCAAAACCAGTTTTGCAAACTTTGTTAACCCTTTAGGTGTTCCACAAGAGTTATTGGCAAATGGAGATGAAATTTCAGAATTTCTATTTTTTGTTACCTTGTCTCAAAAAAAGTGTAATATAGAGCAACCAAAAATCATATTTACCCTAAAATAGTACCAACAAAACTGACACCTTATCCTGTAGTTTCCAAAATGGGGTCACTTTTTTGGATTTTCTACTGTAGGGGTGCATCAGGGGGGCTTCAAATGGGACATAGTGTCAAAAAACCAGTCCAGCAATATCTGCCTTCCAAAAACCATATGGCGTTCCCTTCCTTCTACGCCCTGCCGTTTGGCCATAGAGCAGTTTACGAACACATATGGGGTGTTTGTTCAAACAAGAGAATCAGGGCAATAAATATTGAGTTTTGTTTGGCTGTTAACCCTTGCTTTGTTACTGGAAAAATGGATTAAAATGGAAAATTTGCAAAAAAATTGCTGTTTTGGGACCGTTTTTATTTTTTGCTATTTACATTGTTAAAGTGACAGGTTAGATTGTGTGCTATTTCTATAGAGCAGGTTGTAACGGACGCGACAATACCAAATATGCCTACTTTTTAGGGGTTTTTGTTTCAGTTTTACATAATAAAGCATTTTTGAACAAAATTATTTTTTAGTGTCTCCACATTCTGAAAGCCATAGTTTTTTTTTTTTTTTTTGGGCGACTGTCTTATGTAGGGGCTCATTTTTTGCGGGATGAGATGGCGGTTTGATTGGCACTATCTTGGGGTGCATATGACATTTTGGTCGCTTGCTATTACACTTTTTGTGATGTAAGGTGACAAAAATGGCTTTTAACACCGTATTGATTATTATTTTTTTGATGTGTTCAGCTGAGGGGTTAGGTCATGTGTTATTTTTATAGAGCAGGTTGTGACGGACGCGGCAATACATAATATGTATACTTTTTATTTATTTATATAAGTTTTACACAATAATATCATTTTTTAAAACAAAAATAAATCATGTTTTAGTGTCTCCATAGTTTGAGAGCCATATTTTTTTTTTTTTTTTTGGGCGATTGTCCTATGTAGGGGCTCATTTTTTGCGGGATGAGGTGGCGGTTAGATTGACACTATTTGGGGGGTCATATGAATTTTTGATCGCTTGTTATTACACCTTTTGTGATGTAAGGTGACAAAAAAATGGCTTTTTGACAAAGTTTTTATTTAATTTTTTTTACAGTTTTTACTTGAGGGGTTAGGTCAGGTGATATTTTTATAGAGCAGATTCTTACGGACGTGGAGATACCCAATATGTCTACTTTTTAGTTTCTTTTATACATTTAACACTAAAAAGCATTTTTGAAACAAAAAAAAATCATTTTTTAGTCTGAGAAGCATAGATTTTTTATTTTTTGGCCAATTGTTTTAGGTAGGGGCTCATTTTTTGCGGGATGAGATGGCGGTTTGATTGGTACTATTTTGGGAGGCATACGCTTTTTTGATCGCTTTGTATTACATTTTTAGTTATGTAAGTTGCCCAAAAATGGCTTATTTACACAATTTTTTTATTTTTTTTTATGGCGTTCACCTGACGAGTTCAGTCATGTGATATTTTTATAGAGCAGATTTTTACGGACGCGGTGATACCTAATATGTGTAGTGTATTTTTTATTTTATTTTTTATTCAGTGATATGTGTTTTTTTCATTTTTACTTTTTTCACTTTTTACATTTTTTGACCCAGACCCACTTGGTTCTGAAAGATCCAGTGGATCTGGTGTCTGTATAATACAGTACAGTACACTATATAGTGCACTGTACTGTATTTTGTACTTTACAAAGTCTGAATAGACCTTTAGCAGGTCTATTCAGACTTTCAGCACCATGGACACAGGACGCTTCTGAAAGCGTCCTGTCTCCATGGCAACCATCACCCGCTGCCATAAGAGGGCAGCGGGTGATTGAAGCAGAAGGAGTGGAGCCCCCTCCCTCTGCGATCCCATCCTGTTCGGGGGCTGCAAAGGCACAGCAGCCCCCCGATGGGAGAGGGAGGGGACTCCCTCCCTGTTAACCCTTCCATACCGCGGTCCGTACGGACCGCGGTACGGAAGGGGTTAAACGGCTGGCATCTGATCAAGCACATTGCTGACACTCTGATAGACCCACTAGACACCAGGGAAACATTACAGAGGAGGCGGGCGGGGGATCGCAATCGCGATCCCGCCTGCCGCACCGCCCACCTCCCGTACCACCTCCCGCCGCCCGCAACCACCCCCCCTGCACCCCCACAGCCACAATATGATTGGGGGCTGCAGGGGGGGTTAAAAATGAACACATTGGGGGCATTAACCCTCTGATCCCCGCGGTCTCAGAGATCGCACAAAAAGCTGCAAACCGCAGGTCTGAATTGACCTGCGGTTTGCAGCGATCGCCGATATGGGGGGTTTACAAGACCCCCCTGGGCATTGTAACAAGGTACCTGCTGAATGATTTCAGCAGGTACCTTGTTCCGATCACTGCAAGCTGAGCAGCAGTGATCGGAACAACTCATGACGTACCTGTACGTCATGGGTCCTTAAGGACTCGGAAACCATGACGTACAGGTACGTCATGCGTCCTTAACCACATCAGCCCCCCTAGCTTAAACACCCTTAATGACCAGGCCACTTTTTACAATTCCGCACTACACTACTTTCACCGTTTATTGCTCCGTCATGCAACTTACCACCCAAATGAATTTTACCTCCTTTTCTTCTCACTAATAGAGCTTTCATTTGGTGGTATTTCATTGCTGCTATAATTTTTACTTTTTTTGCTATTAATCAAAAATGACCGTAATTTTGGCAAAAAAATGACATTTTTCACTTTCTGTTGTAAAATTTTTCAAAAAAAACTACATTTCTATATAAATTTTTCTCTAAATTTATTGTTCTACATGTCTTTGATAAAAAAAAGTCCAATAAGTGTATATTTATTGGTTTGGGTAAAAGTTATAGCGTTTACAAACTATGGTGCAAAAAAGTGAATTTCGGCATTTTGAAGCAGCTCTCACTGTCATGTTTCTTCAGGTGCTAGAATGTCAGGATAGTATAAATACCCCCCAAATGACACCATTTTAGAAAGACGACACCCCAAAGTATTCGCGGAGGGGCTTGGTGAGTTCATGTATCATTTCATTTTTTTTCACAAGTTAGCGGAAAATGACACTTTCTGAGAAAAAAAAAAAAGTTTCAATTTCTGATAACTTCTGGCAAAAAAAAAAAAAATCTCAGACGGACTCACTATGCCCCTCAGTGAATACCTTGGGGTGTCTACTTTCCGAAATGGGGTCATTTGTGGGGTGTGTTTACTGTTCTGGCATTTTGGGCGAGGCTAAATTGTGAGCCGCCATGTAAAACCTAAAGGTACTCGTTGGAATTTGGGCCCCTTTGCGCACCCAGGCTGCAAAAAAGTGTCACTTATGTGGTATCGCCGTACTCAGGAGAAGTAGGGCAATGTGTTTTGGGGTGTATTTTTACATATACCCATACTGTGTGTGAGAAATATATCTGTAAATTGTCAACTTTGTATAAAAAAATTTAAAAGTTGTTGTTTACAGAGATATTTTTCACACAAAGTATGGGTATATATAAAATACACCCCAAACACATTGCCTACTTCTCCTGAGTCGGCGATACTACATGTGTTCCACTTTTTGCAGCCTGAGTCGCTAAGAGGCCCTAAACCAATGAGTACCTTTAGAGATTTCACAGGGCATTTTTACGCATTTGGATTCCAGACTTCTTCTCACGCTTTAGGGGCCCCTAAAATGCCAGGACAGTATAAATACCCACATGTGACCCATTTTGGAAAGAAGACACCCCAAGGTATTCTGTGAGGGTATGGTGAGTTCATGTAAAATTTTATTTTTGTCACAAGTTAGTGGAATATGAGACTTTGTAAAAAAAAAAAAAAAAAAAACTATTTCCGCTGACTTGTGCCAAAAAATAAAAATTCTGTGGACTCACCATGCCCCTCACGGAATACCTTGGGGTGTCTTCTTTCCAAAATGGGGTCACATGTGGGGTATTTATACTCACCTGGCATTTTAGGGGCCCCTAAAGTGTGAGAATCCAAATGCATAAAAATGGCCTGTGAAATCCTAAAGGTACTCATTGGTTTTAGGGCCCTTTGCGCACCCAGGCTGCAAAAAGTGTCACTCATGTGGTATCGCCGTACTCAGGAGAAGTAGGGCAATGTGTTTTGGGGTGTATTTTTACATATACCCATGCTGGGTGTGAGAAATATCGCTGTAAACGACAACTTTTACATTTTTTTATTCAAAGTTGTCAATTTACAGAGATATTTCTCTCACCCAGTAATGGGTATATGTAAAAATACACCCCAAAGCACATTGCCCTACTTCTCCGAGTACGGCGATACCATATAGTGACACTTTTGCAGCCAAGATGCAAAGGGCCCAAATTCCAATGAGTACCTTTTAGGAGGGCATTTTTACGCATTTTCTTCTCACGCTTTAGGGCCCCTAAAATGCCAGGGCAGTAGAAATACCCACATGTTACCCCATTTTGGAAAGAAGACACCCTAAGGTATTCCATGAGGGCATGGCGAGTTCATAGAAGATTTTTTTTGGCACAAGTTAGTGGAAATTGATTTTTGTTGTTTTTCTCACAAAGTCTCCCTTCCGCTAACTTTTGACAAAAAGTTTAATTTTTCATGGACTCATTATGCCCCTCAGCGAATACCTTAGGGTGTCTTCTTTCCAAAATGAGGTCACATGTGGGGTATTTATACTGCCCTGGCATTTTAGGGCCCTAAAGCGTGAGAGAAAAATGCGTAAAAATGCCCTCCTAAAGGTACTCGCTGGAATTTGGGCCCCTTACGCATCTTGGCTGCAAAAGTGTCACACATGTGGTATCGCCGTACTCAGGAGAAGTAGAGCGATGTGTTTTGGGGTGTATTTTTACATATACCCATGCTGGGTGAGAGAAATATCTCTGTAAATTGACAACTTTGAATAAAAAATGTAAAAAGTTGTCGTTTACAGCGATATTTCTCACACCCAGCATAGGTATATGTAAAAATACACTCCAAACCATTGCCCTACTTCTCCTGAGTACGGTGATACCACATAAGTGACACTTTTTGCAGCCAAGATGCGCAAAGGGGCCCTAAAACCAATGAGTACCTTTAGGATTTCACAGGCCATTTTTACGCATTTGGATTCTCACGCTTTAGGACCCCTAAATTGCCAGGGCAGTAAAAAATACCCCACAAGTGACCCCATTGTGGATAGAAGACACCCCAAGGTATTCTGTGAGGGCATGGCGAGTTCACAGAAAAAAAAAAATTTGGCACAAGTTAGCGGAAATTGATTTTTTTTTTTTTTACAAAGTCTCATATTCCACTAACTTGTGACAAAAAATAAAATTTTGCATGAACTCACCATACCCCTCACGGAATACCTTGGGGTGTCTTCTTTCTAAAATGGGGTCACATGTGGGGTGTTTGTACTGCCCTGGCATTTGAGGGTCTCCGCAATCATTACACGTATGGCCAGCATTAGGAGTTTCTGCGATTCTCCGTATATTGAGCATACGGGTAATGAGATTTTTTTCCGTTCAGCCTCTGCGCTGAAAAAAAAAAAATGAGCGGCACAGATTTTTCATTCGCGTCGGTCAATGTGGATGAAAAATCTCTGCCAAATCAGTGACTGCGGTGCGGTGGGCTGGGCGCTAGCTACCTAACAAGTAGCTAGCTAACTGGCGGTGATAGGGGACCCTTATGCCCCATTCACACGTCCGAAATTCTGTTTGCGGAGCGGAATTGCGGACCCATTTATTTCTATTGGGACAGACTTTGTCCCGCTCGGATCCGGAATTACGGATCCGCGCTTCCCAGTCTGCACTTCCGTTCCGCAAAAATATAGAACATGTCCTATTCTTGTCCGCAGTGCGGACAAGAAAGCATTTTCTATATAGTTCTGGCAATGTGCGGATCTGCAAAATGCGGAAAGCACATTGCCGGTGTCCGTGTTTTGAGGATCTGCGGATCGGATCCGCGGATCGAATCGCGGATCGGATCCGCGGATCCGTGAATCCACGGATCCGTGAATCACGGATCCGCAAAACACATATGGACGTCTGAATGGAGCCTTACAAGGGGTGTGATCAATGACAGGGGGATCAGGGGGTCTAGATGGGGTGATCAAGGGGTTAATAGGTGAGGGGGTGGGGGGTTAGTGTAGTGTTTGGTGCAACTTTACTGTGTTACCTGGTCCTCTGGTGGTCGATCCCAGCAAATGGGACCACCAGAGGACCAGGTAGCAGCTATATCAGACGCTGTTCATAAAACAGCGTCTGATATAGCTGTTTGATGCGATTTTATTCGGATCTACAGCCTGCCAGCGATGGATCATCGCTGGCAGGCTGTAGCCGAACTGCCGTGCCGCGCTTCTCTGTGAACGCGCGCGCACACGCGCGCGCGTTCACAGGAAATCTCGTCTCTCACGAGATGACGCGCCGAGCGTCAACTCAGAGCTACAGGACCGCCCGCAGGACGCATCCCTGCGTTAGGCGGTCCTGTAGTAGTTAAGGGGTTAAGAACAGAGGTTCATTCAAGTGTTTTCGATCAGGTATTGAAAACCCCTGTGGATGTCAAGGAGCAGCAATCAAGGATAATAAGCAACAATTAGGCAGATTTAAAATGACTGTGATACTCAGCTCCTTCTAGACATTTACTGGTGTGTTTACAAACATGGTGAAGTCAAGAGAATGGTCCAGGAAGACAAAAGAAGAGGTGATTTCTCTTCACAGGAAGGGCAATGGCTATAAGAAGATTGCAAAGATGTTCAACATACCAAGAGACACCATAGGAAGCATCATTAGCAAATTGAAGGCAAAGGGCACTGTTGAAACGCTACCTGGTCGTGGCAGAAAAAAGATGCTGACTTCGACTGCTGTGCGTTACCTGAAGCGCAAAGTGGAGAAAAGTCCCCGTGTGACTGCTGAAGACCTGAAAAAAGATTTGTCAGATGCGGGTACTGAAGTTTCAGCTCAGACAATAAGGCACACACTGCGTAATGAAGGCCTCCATGCCAGAACTCCCAGGCCAACCCCCTTGCTGTCTCCAAAGAATAAGAAGAGTCGACTGCAGTATGCCAAAAGTCATGTGGACAAACCACAAAAGTTTTGGGATAGTGTTCTGTGGACTGATGAAACAAAATTAGAACTGTTTGGGCCCATGGATCAACGCTGTTTGGAGGAGGAAGAACAAGGCCTATGAAGAAAAAAACACCGTGCCTACTGTGAAGCATGGTGGGGGGGGGGGGGGGGGTTAATCATGCTTTGGGGCTGTTTTGCTTCTACATGTACAGGGAAGCTTCAGCGCTTCAGCGTGTGCAATTCTCTTTAGTACCAGGAGATATTGGATGAAAATGTGATGCAGTCCGTCAGAAACCTGAGGCTTAGGAGACGTTGGACCTTTCAACAGGACAATGATTCCAAGCATACCTCCAAGTCCACTAGAGCATGGTTGCAGATTAAAGGCTGGAACATTTTGAAGTGGCCATCACAGTCACCAGACTTAAATCCGATTGAGAACCTCTGGTGGGACTTAAAGAAAGCAGTTGCAGCGTGCAAGCCTAAGAATGTGACTGAACTGGAGGCTTTTGCCCATGAAGAATGGGCAAAGATACCCGTAGATCGCTGCAAGACACTTGTGTCAAGCTATGCTTCTCGTTTAAAAGCTGTTATAACTGGAAAAGGATGTTGTACTAAGTACTAAGATTGAATGTCACTTGGGGGTTGAATAAAACTGATAATGATGTGAGCACAGAAAAGACATTTGTGGTTATTTCATTATAAATGTTATGTTATATTTGTCTGACTTACAAGTGCCTCTTTGATTTAATTGTAAACAAGATGACTGAAATTATCAAAATCAATGTCAAACTGGCCAAAACACTCAATTTCAGTGGGGGTTGAAAAATTTTGAACACAACTGTATTTTTTCCTATTAATACACCCCAAAAATAGCTGTATGACAATTTAAATTCACCCCAGAATAGCTAATAACACATACTTATTTTTCATATTAATATACCCCAACAATGGATGAATAACAATGTCAGTTCACTGCAGAACTGATAATAACACATACTTTTTTTCCCCTATTAATACACCCGAAAACTGGTTGTATCACACAGCACTTGCACCCCAACAACAAGCAAGGTTTGCTGGAATTACTGAGCTATCATATAATGTAAACCTAAAAGCAGCAGTATAACAGCAATTTGGATCCTCAATTAGTGCAACAAGGGGTAATAAATTTTGCTCCTATTACCCGGGCTGTACACTCTCCTATTGCACCTTGTTCTCCTTGTATAGTGTGGATAATGCCCCCCTATCCTATCCCTACACTTTGAATGATCTTTCCCTGAACTTGTAAATCGTTTTTTTTTTTTTCCTGCAAAATAAAGTCTTTCCTAGCACTGTTGCTAGCGCCTTTGACATCTCTCCCTGCACTAAGTACACTGGAAAATGGTAGAAACCAAGAAGGCTAAGGATATTTATAGGGCTCTGACATCACATGGGTCGGCTGGCTGCTGATTGGCTGCATGCATGGCATTATGGGTGATCCCCTGCTCCCAGAGTTCTCAGCTCCATGTTCCAACATGTGCAACAGCCATTTTAGGAAAAAATGCGATTCATTACCATGAAGCGTGAGGAAATTCACCCCCGGTGCAAATCGAATTTTTCATGAAAGTCGTATCGACTTCCACTTCGTCAACTTTGATTCGCTCATCTCAAAGAATTACATGATTCCTACTACAAAGCCATAGATTATTGATCTCTGCAGTGTAACACCAGAACTGGTCCTAGACATATACAGTTGTGTTCAAAATTACTCAACCCCCAATGCTGTAAAGGGTAGGGAATTTAGTGTACATTTGTAATTGTGTTCAGAATGAAGTCTTACAAGGACTTTTTTAAGAACCAAATGCAACTAAAATGACATCAATTGTTTTTGTAATACAGCATTAAATGTTTTTTTTTTTTGTGATTTCTTCATTAACACAATTATTCAACCCCTTAAAGACTACCACTCTTAAGAACAGAGGTTCATTCAAGTGTTTTCGATCAGGTATTGAAAACACCTGTGGATGTCAAGGAGCAGCAATCAAGCAAAATAAGCATCAATTAGGCAGATTTAAAATGACTGTGATGCTCAGCTCCTTCTAGACATTTACTGGTGTGTTTACAAACATGGTGAAGTCAAGAGAATAGTCCAGGAAGACAAGAAAAGAGGTGATTTCTCTTCACAGGAAGGGCAATGGCTAAAAGAAGATTGCAAAGATGTTAAACATACCAAGAGACACCATAGGAAGCATCATTCGCAAATTGAAGGCAAAGGGTACTGTTGAAACGCTACCTGGTCGTGGCAGAAAGAAAATGCTGTCTTCGACTGCTGTGCGCTACCTGAAGCGCAAAGTGGAGAAAAGTCCCCGTGTGACTGCTGAGGACCTGAAAAAAGATTTGTCAGATGCGGGTACTGAAGTTTCAGCTCAGACAATAAGGCACACACTGCGTAATGAAGGCCTCCATGCCAGAACTCCCAGGCCAACCCCCTTGCTGTCTCCAAAGAATAAGAAGAGTCGACTGCAGTATGCCAAAAGTCATGTGGACAAACCACAAAAGTTTTGGGATAGTGTTCTGTGGACTGATGAAACAAAATTAGAACTGTTTGGGCCCATGGATCAACGCTATGTTTGGAGGAGGAAGAACAAGGCCTATGAAGAAAAAAACACCTTACCTACTGTGAAGCATGGCGGGGGGTCAATCATGCTTTGGGGCTGTTTTGCTTCTACAGGTACAGGGAAGCTTCAGAGTGTGCAAGGTACCATGAATTCTCTTTAGTACCAGGAGATATTGGATGAAAATGTGATGCAGTCCGTCACAAACCTGAGGCTTGGGAGACGTTGGACCTTTAAACAGGACAATGATCCCAAGCATACCTCCAAGTCCACTAGAGCATGGTTGCAGATTAAAGGCTAGAACATTTTGAAGTGGCCATCGCAGTCACCAGACTTAAATCCGATTGAGAACCTCTTGCGGGACTTAAAGAAAACTGTTGCAGCGTGCAAGCCTAAGAATGTGACTTAACTGGAGGCTTTTGCCCATGAAGAATTGGTGAAGATACCCGTAGATCGCTGTGTCAAGCTATGCTTCACGTTTTAAAGCTGTTATAACTGGAAAAGGATGTTGTATTAAGTACTAAGATTGAATGTCACTTGGGGGTTGAATAAAACTGATAATGATGTGAGCACAGAAAAGACATTTGTTGTTAATTCATTATAAATGTTATGTTATATTTTTCTGACTTACAAGTGCCTCTTTGATTTAATTGTAAACAAGATGACTGAAATGATCAAAATCAATGTCAAACTGGCCAAAACACTCAATTTCAGTGGGGGTTGAATAATTTTGAACACAACTGTATATCAGTTGCTCAGAGGTTTCTTTGAAGTCTTCTTCCTTTCCAGCTAGACGAGAGATATCACTTATAAACCATCCCCTCTGTGATGACACATGAAATGGGAAAACTTCACATGCTCAGGCCTCCCATTTTAGAGCTTAGGAGTAGTGATGAGTAAGCATGCTTAGCCCGAGCATCGCTATGCTCGGCACATGGCGGTACTCGACCGAGTACCGCATGTGCTCGAGCGCAATGCTCGAGTCTCCGACCCGCATGTTTCGCGGGTTATAAGCAGCCAATAAAGGTGCAGGTAAGTACTCCCCTCACTGTAATGCCAGTAGCCATTTTGACTGCTGGCATTACAGTGATTGGGTGGCTGGAATGTGCTCCGATCAGTCATAGTCTGGGAGAGCAGAGCGTAGGAAGGGAAAGACAGTGTAGGGAGCTATTTTCACAGTTTTTATTCTGAGAATCCTTTTCCAAGACCCAAAAGTCCTTTTAAGGACTACAGTGTGTGTGTGTTTTAGAGCAGCAATCTATTTACCTCCTGCAGTCTCAGGAACAGTGCTTCGGAAGGGATAGATAGTGCAGGAAGACACATTTGCTGTTTTTACTACCAAAAGCTTTTCAAAGAACCCAAAGTCCTTTTAAGTACTACTGTGTGTGTTTAACAGCAGCAAGATATTTTTATTTTATACCTATTAGTGACATATACTGTACATCATCCGCAGACTGTGTCCCTAATAATCTGGTCCACATCTAGTGTCCATAGTGTGTGGCTTTGTGTAAAAAATACTGAACAACATCTGCAAACAGTGTCTCTATTACATATTCCAATAATTTGGCCTAATATAGTGTCCATAATCTGTGGTGTTCTGTAACCAATACTGTAGTTCATCTGCAAACAGTGTCTGTATTACAAATTCCAATAATCTATGCCACATCTAGTGTCCATAGTGTGTGGCTTTGTGCAAAAAATGCTGAACAATATCTGCAAAAAGTGTCTGTATTACAAATTCCAATAATCTGGTCCTGATATAGTGTCCATATTCTGTGGGTTTCTGTGAAATATACTGTCCTCCATCCGAAAACAGTGTCTGTATTGCAAATTCCAATAATCTGGTCCTGATATAGTGTCCATATTCTGTGGGTTTCTGGGACATATACTGTCCTGCATACAAAACGGTGTCTTTAGCGGACAGTAAAACAATCTGCGCCACATCTAGTGACAAAACCATTAATATGAAGAAGGCGAGCACTAAGGGACGGGAAAGTGGGCGTGATGCTGATGGTGTACGCAGAGGCTGTGGCTCAGGGTGCAATGAAACACTGCCTGCTGCCAGTGCACCAGAAAAAAACAAAAACATCCACCGTACACAGCTTCAAGTCCAACTTGGCTGGGCGGCGCAGGACAACACTGTCCAAGTCGGACCAGTGCAAACAGTTAGTTGGTTGGATTGCTGAAGATAATGCTTCCAGCGTCTAAGAAAGTCCAGCATGCGCCAGGATCGTCTCCTAAAGAGGATTCAGCTGCGGGATCGGAGTGCCACCAGTGCAGAGCTTGCTCAGGAATGGCAGCAGGCAGATGTGAACGCATCTGCACGCACAGTGAGGAGAAGACTTTTGGAAGATGGCCTGGTGTCAGGAAGGGCAGCAAAGAAGTCACTTCTCTCCCAAAAAAAGATCAGGGACAGATTGATCTTCTGCAGAAAGTATGGTGAATGGACTGCTGAGGACTGGCGCAAAGTCATATTCTCCGATGAAGCCTCTTTCCGATTGTTTGGGGCATCTGGAAAAAGGCTTGTCCGGAGAAGAAAAGGTGAGCGCTACCATCAGTCCTGTGTCATGCCAACAGTAAAGCATCCTGAGACCATTCATGTGTGGGGTTGCTTCTCATCCATTACTCACAATTTTGGCCATAAACACAGCAATGAATAAAGAATGGTACCAAAACACCCTCCAACAGTAACTTCTTCCAACAATCCAACAACAGTTTTGTGAAGAACGATGCATTTTCCAGCACGATGGAGCACAGTGCCATAAGGCAAAAGTGATAACTAAGTGGCTCGGGGACCAAAATGTTGACATTTTGGGTCCATGGCCTGGAAACTCCCCAGCTCTTAATCCCATTGAGAACTTGTGTGGTCAATCCTCAAGAGGCGGGTGGACAAACAAAAACCCACTAATTCTGACAAACTCCAAGAAGTGATTATGAAAGAATGGGTTGCTATCAGTCAGGAATTGACCCAGAAGTTGATTGAGATCATGCCCAGTCGAATTGCAGAGGTCCTGAAAAAGAAGGGCCAACACTGCAAATACTGACTCTTTGCATAAATGTCATGTAATTGTCGATAAAAGCCTTTGAAACGTATGAAGTGCGTGTAATTATATTTCACTACATCACAGAAACAACTGAAACAAAGATCTAAAAGCAGTTTAGCAGCAAACTTTGTGAAAACTAATATTTGTGTCATTCTCAAAACTTTTGGCCACAACTGTACAATTGAATATACAGGAAAGACAGTTTCCTAACTCGGACAACATTGTTCCCAGCAGCGACCTGGGAGTCCAAGATGCATCCAGACATTGTCCACATGGTGTTGTCGATCCATTTCGGTGGTGTTTGTCACTTTCTGACCTTTTCCAATGGACCAGGCACCCTCACCTCTTCAGAGCAGTGGGTGCCTGGTTGTCTCCCATTGACTTCCCTTATGCTCTGGTTCTCGGCCGCGCACACGAATATAGCACTGTGTTCAGGCCGAACACCCGGACACCTGAATACTTTGGTGCTCGATCATCACTATTCAGGAGGATGCATGCACATGATTGTATAGTCCTATTATTAACCCCTTAAGGACACGGCTCTATTTCACCTTAAGGACCAGGCCATTTTTTCAAAATCTGACCATTGTCACTTTATCTGGTGATAACTTTAAAACGCTTTTTCTTATCCAGGCCATTCTGAGATTGTTTTTTCGTCACATAATGTACTTCATGGCACTGGTAAAATGAAGTCGAAAAATTTCATTTTTATTTATAAAAAAATACCAAATTTACCAAAAATTATGAAAAAATGTGCAATTTTCCAAGTTTCAATCACTCTACTTCTATAATACATAGTAATACTGCCAAAAAGTTATTCCCCATATGTCTACTTCATGTATCGATCATTTTGGGAATGCCATTTTATTTTTTGGGGATGTTACAAGGCTTAGAAGTTTAGAAGAAAATCTTGAAATTTTTCAGAAATTTTCAAAAACCCACTTTTTAGGGACCAGTTCAGGTCTGAAGTCACTTTGTGAGGCTTACATAATAAAATCACCCTAAAATGACCCCATTCTAGAAACTACACCCCTCAAGGTATTCAAAACTGATTTTACAAACGTCATTAACCCTTTAGGTTTTCCACAAGAGTTAATGGCAAATGGAGATAACATTTCAGAATTTCAATTTTTTGTAAAATTTTCCATTTTAATCCATTTTTTCCAGTAACAAAGCAAGGGTTAATAGCCAAACAAAACTTAATATTTATTCCCCCGATTCTGCAGTTTGCACGAACACCAAATATGTGGTCGTAAACTGCTGTATGGCCAAACTGCAGGGCGCAGAAGGAAAGGAACGCCATATGGTTTTTGGAAGGCAGATTTTGCTGGACTGGATTTTTGACACCATGTCCCATTTGAAGCCCCCGATGCACCCCTAGAGTAGAAACTCCATAAAAGTGACTCCATCTAAGAAACTACACCCCTCAAGGTATTCAAAACCAGTTTTACAAACTTTGTTAACCCTTTAGGTGTTCCACAAGAGTTATTGGCAAATGGAGATGAAATTTCCGAATTTCTATTTTTTGTTACCTTGTCTCAAAAAAAGTGTAATATAGAGCAACCAAAAATCATGTTTACCCTAGAATAGTACCAACAAAACTGACACCTTATCCTGTAGTTTCCAAAATGGGGTCACTTTTTTGGAGTTTCTACTGTAGGGGTGCATCAGGGGGGCTTCAAATGGGACATAGTGTCAAAAAACCAGTCCAGCAAAATCTGCCTTCCAAAAACCATATGGCGTTACCTTCCTTCTGTGCCCTGCCGTTTGGTCATACAGCAGTTTACGACCACATATAGGGTGTTTGTGCAAACAAGAGAATCAGGGCAATAAATATTGAGTTTTGTTTGGCTGTTAACCCTTGCTTTGTTACTGGAAAAATGGATTAAAATGGAAAATTTGCAAAAAAATAGCTGTTTTGAGACCGTTTTTATTTATTTTTTATTTACATAGTTGAACTGACAGGTTAGATTGTGTACTATTTCTATAGAGCAGGTTGTTACGGACGCGACAATACCAAATATGACTACTTTTTGGGGTTTTTTGTTTCGGTCCTACATAATAAAGCATTTTTGAAAAAAAAAAAGCCATAGTTTTATTTTATTTTTTTGGGCGACTGTCTTATGTAGGGGCTCATTTTTTGCGGGATAAGATGGAGGTTTGATTGGCACTATCTTGGGGTGCATATGACATTTTGGTCGCTTGCTATTACACTTTTTGTGATGTAAGGTGACAAAAATGGCTTTTGACACCGTATTTATATATTTTTTTTGATGTGTTCAGCTGAGGGGTTAGGTCATGTGTTATTTTTATAGATCAGATTGTGACGGACGCGGAGATACATAATATGTATACTTTTATTCATTTATATAGGTTTTACACAATAATATCATTTTTTAAAACAAAAAAAAAATCATGTTTTAGTGTCTCCTTAGTTTGAGAGCCATAATTAATTTTTTTTGTTGGGCGATTTTCCTATGTAGGGGCTCATTTTTTGCGGGATGAGATGGCGGTTCGAATGGTACTATCTTGGGGTGCATATGACTTTTTGATCACTTACTATTACACTTTTTGTGATGTAAGGTGACAAAAAAATTGCTTGTTTGACAACGTTTTTATTTTTTATGTTTACGGCGTTCATCTAAGGGGTTAGGTCATGTTATATTTTTATAGAGCAGGTCCGTACGGACGCGGCGATACATAATATGTGTACCTTTTTATTTATTTATTTTGGTTTTACGCAATAATATCCTTTTTAAAAAAAAAACATGTTTTAGTATCTCCATAGTCTGAGAGCCATATATTTTTCAGTTTTTAGGCAATTGTCTCAGGTTGGGTATAATTTTTGCGGGATGAGGTGACGGTTAGATTGGCACTATTTGGGGGGTCATATGACTTTTTGATCGCTTGCTATTACACTTTTTGTGATGTAAGGTGGCAAAAAAATGGCTTTTTGACAAAGTTTTTATTAATTTTTTATTACAGAGTTTACTTGAGGGGTTAGGTCATGTGATATTTTTATAGAGCAGATTCTTACGGACGTGGAGATACCCACTATGTCTACATTAAAAAAAAAATTACATTTAACACTAAAAAGCATTTTTGAAACAAAAAAAATCATGTTTTAGTCTGAGAGGCATAGTTTTTTTATTTTTTGGCCAATTGTTTTAGTTAGGGGCTCATTTTTTGCGGGATGAGATGGCGGTTTGATTGGTACTATTTTGGGAGGCAAACACCTTTTTGATCGCTTTGTATTACACTTTTAGTGATGTAAGGTGCCAAAAAATGGCTTATTTGCACCATTTTTTTTTTTTTTTATGGCGTTCACCTGAGGAGTTCAGTCATGTGATATTTTTATACAGCAGGTTTTTACGGATGCGGCGATACCTAATATGTGTAGTGTATTTTTTAAAAAAAATTTTATTCAGTGATATGTGTTTTTTCATTTTTACTTTTTTTCACTTTTTTACTTTTTTTTTTTGACCCAGACCCACTTGGTTCTGAAAGATTTTTGTACTTTACAAAGTCTGAATAGACCTTTAGCAGGTCTATTCAGACTTTCAGCACCATGGAGACAAGACGCTTCTGAAAGCGTCCTGTCTCCATGGCAACCATCACCCGCTGCCAGAACTGGAGCAGGGGGTGATGGGAGGAGTGGAGCTCCCTCCTCTGTGATCCCATCCTGCTGGGGGCTGCAAAGGCACAGCAGCCCCCGATGGGAGAGAGAGGGAGCTCCCTCCCTGTTAACCCTTCCATACCGCGGTCTGTACGGACCGCGGTATAGAAGGGGTTAAACGGCTGGCATCTGATCAAGCACAGATGCCAGCCGTTTCTATCAGAGTGTCAGCAATGTGCTGACACTCTGTTAGACCCACTAGACACCAGGGAAACATTACAGAGGAGGCGGGCGGGGGATCGCAATCGCGATCCCGCCCGCCACACCGCCCGCCTCCCGCACCCCTCCCGCCGCCCGCAACCACCCCCCCTGCACCCCCGCCGCCATAATATGATTGGGGCTGCAGGGGGGGTTAAAGATCAATACTTTGGGCCAATAACTCTCTGATCAGAGATCGCACAAAGCGCTGCAAACCGCAGGTCTGAATTGACCTGCGGTTTGCAGCGATCGCCCATATGGGGGGGTCACAGGACCCCCCTGGGCATTGTAACAAGGTACCTGCTGAATGATTTCAGCAGGTACCTTGTTCCGATCACTGCCAGCTGAGCAGCAGTGATCGGAACAACTCATGACGTACCGGTACGTCATGTGTCCTTAAGGACTCGGGAAACATGCCGTACCGGTACGTCAATGTGTCCTAAAGGGGTTAAGTCTATTCGAAAATCAACAAAATACAAAACAACATCTGGAATTCTGGACTGATACACTTTATTAAACAATAGCACTTTTTAGGCTTCATAATTATTATATTTACAAAGAAAACACTACTATATTTTCAGTATGTCATGTTATCATGCCAAAAAGAAAAAAGAACTCAAAATTGACAACATAAAAATAATTAGATGTCTACATATGCATCTAAACGGGGTGTCAAGGGAGCTGAGCATTAAAGGCCATCCTAGGAAATACAGGCAATTATGGAAGGAAGAAGACAGCATTGTAAAGCACATTTAAGGAAAACAATTGTGTTTCTTGTGAAAAATGTAGATATATCTGTGCTGCCACCACTAGAGATGAGCAAATTTTTAAAAAATTGGTAAAAAACTACTATTTCCTGGCTTCAGAGAGCCTTTATAGTGGTGTAGAAAATTGTGTCTTGCAGTAACACGCATAGAGAGTCTGCTCTGGTAGTGAAATAATACTGTGAGTCCATATCCCACGTGAGTCCATATGACATGCAGATGACAGGCGTCGCTCTTAGAATCACTGTACACTTCACTAATTTGAGCAGTCACGGGGCCAAAACTGACTTAATAACTCAAGTATGAGCTCAGCGCCGTCCTTTACCACCGTCGTCAGCTGATACCACATAGATGTCTACAGAACCTGTTTTATTAAAAGCTTATATAAGTAGAGCCTCCCGACAGACTGGAGAGGGTGTCAGCAGTAAGTTTGTGTTGATATCACTTATTATTTTGCCCTTCCTCTGATCCGTCAGAACAATAATTCCTAAAAAACAGATCCTGTCTGTTGAGTATCCGCCTTCAATTGGTCAGTAATCCATCAGTTTTGCTAAACAGGAGTGGATCCAAAACAGAGATGACACATGAATGGAATATTTGCATGTCTTCTGTGTTTTGTACCCACTTCTGCTTTTGGCTACCAAATCACAAGCCAATTCTGATGGGACCATACAGGCCTTACAGCTGTTACACAGACAGGATCCGTTGTGCGTCTCATTTTTCCTTCCTTTCTGACAGATCAGAAGAAGGGTCAAATAAATGATGATGTCAGCCAGGCCGAAAGCAAAATAGTGGCCCAGTCATGAAGTGGGGAGGGTGGGAACAGCATGAGGAGGCCACAGAGTGGCACAATGACAGTGAGGAGGTGGCAGCAGCATCAGGAGGCAACAGAGTGGCACAATGAAATAGCGTGGAGGTGGCGGCAGCAGCAGCATCAGGAGGAGGCCACAGAGTGGCACAATGACAGTGTTGAGGTTGCATGAATTCAAACAAAAAGGAGCAAGTGAAAAAATGAGCAGAAGGAAGCTCTGTATAAGAATTTTCTAAGAGAAGGAAAATGGAAGAGAAGTATAGAGAAGGTGGAAAAGGTAGAAGAGAAGGGGCGCCAGGGGATGCCCACTGAAGACGATCCGTAAATCAATAGGCAAGTAGGCAGCTCTCGTGAACGGTGTGGAAACAGGCCATACTGAAGATCAGGTTTGAGAAAGAACAAATGGAGCGCCAGCATCAGGAGGTTGCGGCAACATCAGGAGGCCACAGAGTGGCAAGGTGACATAGTGTGGAGGTGTTTGGCAATACCAGTACCCGCTGAAGATGGTTGGTGAAAGAAGGAGCACTTGGTATCAGATGTGTGGCATCAGGCGGGTGGCAGTATCCGAATAGTAGCTGAGGCAGGGAGCCAGGAGAAATCAGTCTCTTTTGTCAAAGTGTTGGTGTGGCACCATGGATGATCTAGCATCAGGCATTGGAGGAAATCCTGACTGATCTACGATTCAGGAGAGTTCTTTTATGGGTAACTATGACACCTGCCGCACTAAACACCAGCTCTGATGCCACACTACTGGCCGGGCAAGACAGCTTTTCCAGGGCTAACTCTGCCAGTTGCGGCCACAAATCCAGTTTGGCTTCCCAGTAGTCCAGCAGATCTTTAATGTGAGGTGGCAGGGTGCTGTCCAAGTATGCCATCACCTGCTGGTTCAGGTCCTGCTCCAGGTCTAGATGCTTTTTCTGCTGGTGAGTAGTTTCTTCACTAGGCAGGTGAAGTAAGCTGCTCATCAGCTACTCTAGACTCAGGCTGCTACTGATGGAGCTGGTACTGCTCCTGCCACCCCACGCCTCCCCAGCAGCCATGGCAGTGGAACAAGAGCGCAGACCTGCGAGAGGATGGACAATGGCACAGATAGGCAGCGGCCAACTGAATACATAGGATGTCTCTATAGTAGTTTGTAGCAGTTTGTTCTCCCTCTCAGTGGGTGTAAAAAAGGCCCCCATTTTGGACCAGTAGCGAGGAGCCAGAAGTCATCCCTCTGCCGAATGGTGACAATTCAGCTGTCACTACAGAATCATGTGAGCATGCATCGGGTCATCCGTGCAATTTACTCGGGGGGACTCCCTGTCTCCATCTCCACTGCATACTGCCACGGTGTGTCTGGATCCTCTTCCTCATCGCCCTGTAGCTCCTCTGGCTGCTCCTGCTCCTCCTCTCCTGTCATCTGTGTAGAAAAACCACCCATTTCGCTACACATTGGAGCACAAGCAATTTCCTCATCCAGTTCAGCCCACACAGGCCTCATGTGGCCATGAGATCTAGGTGCCATGTCTCCAGTCCCCTAACCAGCCAGATTTACCAGCATCTGTTCCAGGACATGTTCATCCTGTAGTCCTGGCGACTGACAAATAACGTGGCCTCCTCAAAGGGCCTGAGCGAACGGCAGGTGTCATGCCTGAGCTGCCACTGGCTGACATTGAGGTTACACAGGAGAGTACTCCTGTCAGCTTGGATCATCAAGAAATTGTTTATGGCCTTTCTCTGTTCGTATAGTCGGTCCAACATATGGAGGGTGGAATTCCAATGGGTGGAAACATCGCATATCAGCCTATGTTGGAGGATGTCGTTCTGCCACTGCAGTGCAGCTCAAGGATTGTGTGCGTTGCGGTGTACGAGTGGCTGAAGTGCATGCAAAGTTTCCTGGCCATGCATGGCATTATGGGTGATCCCGCCTTCCTAGAGTTCCTTTCTCAACGTGCAGCTGCCACTTTAGGAAAAAATTGTATTTGTTACCACGAAGCATGAGGAAATTTAGATTCGGTGCAAATTAAATAATAATTCCTGAAATTCAAATTCCACTTCGTCATCTTTAGCCACCACTTTCCAGAGTTCAAACTACAACTTCTCTGGTCACTAACCAAGGGGTTTTGGAGGTCATTCTGCTTTTGTACTCTATCTGGTGTTCCTGGTAATGACCTTTTGACTTATATCTGCCAATTTCTGTTCTACATTTCTGGATTTAACTACTGGCTGTAATGTGGGATCTGACCACAAATGATCATACTTTAATAAAGTGATTTGAGTGCTTTCTCAAACATTTTTTCAGTGTTTTTTAAATGCCTTTAAAAAAAACTATGGGGGTCATTAACTATTCTGAAATACTCCTAAATTAGGCATATTTCAGGCATAGATGGCAGCGCAATGGTCTAAAAACGCTGGTCATAATACATGTGCCCCTATGCAATTTTATGAGCATTTATAGTGGCCAGAAAAGCACTATATCATGTTGTGTTTTCAAAGATATGCCACAAACCTAAAAGTTGTAAAGTCTCTCAGCTCTCTTTCAGATAACAAGGAGTCCACACTCAGCCGAGTGCTTTTTCCCTTTCATTTTAGGGATTAAAGAGGGTCTGAGCACCCAGACGACCACCAGTTATAACTTCTGACATACAGCATCTCTGTGACATGTCTAAAGTTCTTCAAAAGTGTAGTTACTCTTTAAAAGACCAAGGGGTCTTCTCCAGAGGAGAAATGCCTTCTTTGGTGTAAGGGCTCTTTTACACAAAGTATACGGATTGGCTCAGGATGCGTTTAGGGTGCGCTTAGTAAAATTCGCACCTGTTTGCAAGCAAGTTCAGTCACTTTTGTCTGCGATTACATTGAGTTTTTCAGTTTTTTCTGCGTGGGTGCAATCCGTTTTAATGCATTTTTCACTCGCTTGAAAAAAAATCTGAAGTTTACAAAAAACATCTCCTAGCAACCATTAGTGAAAAACGCATTGCATCCGGACTGCATCCGGATTACATCTGGATGCAATGCATTTTTCACTGAAGCCCTATTCACTTCTGTGGGGCCAGGGCTGCATGAAAAATGCATGAAAAATGCAGATTATAGAACATGCTGCGATTCTCACGTAACACAGAACTGATGCATGAAAAAAACGCTCATGTACAAAGACCCATTGAAATTAGTGGGTCACGATTCAGTGCAGGTACTATGCGTTCACTTCACATATCGCACCTGCGCAGAAAGCTCGCTAGTTTGAAAGAGGCCTGTCTGGAATAACACGTGCAGGCTTACAGGATTTCTTAGGACAAAATAACACTGACATTTACATGGATATATAGAATTTTGGTTTGATTATTGATCTAGTCTGAACTCCACTTGTGATCATTTCCTTTTAGGGCAGCTTGGCTCATGACTTCCTGTATGTTTTATTTTTACCTTCCCTTGAATCATTTGGGGGACGCAAAAAGTTTAGCTTTTACCCTTCCCTTCATCCACATCCTCTTTCTTCCTCTGGTTGGACTTTGTTACTGTTTTCATAGTGCTAAGTTTATAACTAAGTGCAGTATGTAACAATAGATGATGAACAGTGAACAGTCTTCTGACATAGGATTTTTTAAGTCCAGGTGCCTGATATAAAGAACATTTCTCAAAATGCTGTTCACATTGGCATCTCAAGCAGGGAGTTTTTCTGTAGAAAAAAAAAATTGATTAGAGAAAATGGTGACTCGCTTTAGGCTGTTTTTTTTCAATATTCTTACTATATATAACATGTCATGTGCTGCAGGCTGTGACTTGATTGAGAGGACTGGGCAGCTAATGTTATGACAGCCTCATTACCAGGTTTTTGTGAGATAGACCAGGGACATTGTGACATTCGCTAAGGTCATGTTAGGTCACATGGCAAGTTTAGAAGCTATATGTGTTATCTAACAGAGAAAGCTGACAACATTAAAATAGACTGCACAATAGACTGAACAGTAGTGCCTTCACCTTGTCCTACAGTCCCTTTTCATGGAAAATTAATGGTTACATGTACCGTATATTCATAAATTCTGAACAAAGACGAGCACCTATTAAAGCCCAGGTAGATTTCTGCATTTTTATTCATTTCTATTGAACAAAGTTCAAACTGAATTCTCTGTATACTATGTATCATAGACTTTAATCCACTATTGTAAGTGTTCTGAATACCTCTGACACATGAAACATAGTGGTGTTGATCATTACTGCCTCAGTAATGATAGGCATCAATCATCATTGCAATAAAATTATGTTCAATTTAATGTCTGTGAAACAAAAGGACAAATGGCCTTCCCTTTATATTTAGCATCATGTAGCAGCATGTTTCATAACCCCAAACTTTACATCCAGTCCTTAAAACAGCATCAAATTATCTTTATGGCCCAAAATACCAGGGCCAAGGGAAATAAAGTAAAAGTATAAAATTATATTAGTCCATTTAAAACGTACAGAACCCATGCTAGGAGCTAAATAGAAACTGGTCATACCTAAATGGTTTTACAGATCACAACTAGTTTAACCCCTAAGGAGCACACTAAGGAAATACAGTGCATTCGGAAAGTCTTCAGAGTCGTTCAATTTTTTTCACATTTTATTATGTTGCAGCCTTCTGATAAAATAAAAAAAATAAAAAAATCAAGTTTTCCCCATTAATCTACAGTCAACCACCCTTAATAAAAAGATCAAAACAGAAATTTAAAAGGAAATAATTGTGGACATAAGTATGCATACTCTTGTTATGACACATGAAAGCACATGAAAGTTTGCAAAAAAGCACCTAAAGGACTCTCAGACTGAACTAAAACGAAGACTGAACTTTTTCGCATCAATTCTAGGCATCATGTTTTGAGGAAACAAGGTACAATACCACTCCTACAGTGAAGCATGGTGGTGGCAGCATCATGCCATGGGGGTGTTGTTCAGCAGCTATGGCAGGAAAACTAGTCAGAGTTGAGGGAAACCTGAATGGAGCAAAGTGCTGAGATATTCTTAACCACCTCAGCCCCCCTAGCTTAAACACCCTTACCCTGGGAACACACCTGAGCGTTTTTCAGCGCGTTCAAACGCGCTGAAAAATGCTCAACATGTGAAAAGCCATGCATCCCTATGGGCATGGTTCACATTTGGGCGTTTTACAGCGCGTTTGAACGCGCTGTAAAATGCCCAACGCCGAAACAAGTACATGAGCTTCTTTGGGGCGTTTTAACGCGCCTATGGACAATGTTACCATAGGGGAGAATCACTGAATCGCGCGTATGACGCGCGTTTCTTAGTTACAAAAACGCGCATTCAAAAACGCACGTCATACGCGCTATTCAGAAACGCCTAGGTGTGTTCCCAGCCTTAATGACCAGGCCACTTTTTACAATTCTGCACTACACTACTTTCACCGTTTATTGCTCCGTCATGCAACTTACCACCCAAATGAATTTTACCTCCTTTTCGTCTCACTAATAGAGCTTTCATTTGGTGCTACTTCATTCTTGCTGACATTTTAACTTTTTTTGATATCTTACTTTTTTTGACGAAATTTTTGCAAAAAAATGACATTTTTCACTTTCTGTTGGAAAATGTGTCAAATAAAACTACATTTCTCTATAAATTTTTCTCTAACTTTATTGTTCTTTGATAAAAAAAAATGCAATAAGTGTATATTTATTGGTTTGGGTAAAAGTTATAGCGTTTACAAACTATGGTGCAAAAAAGTAAATTTCCGCAATTTGACTTTCTGAGCACCTGTCCTGTTTCCTGACGTACTACAATGCCCAGACAGTAGAAACACCCCATAAATGAGGGGCATAGTGAGTTCATGGAAGTTTATTTTTTTTGTCACAAGTTAGCGGAAATAGATTTTTTTTTTTCAAAAAATTTCATTTTCCGCTAACTTGTAACAAAAAATAAAAACTTCCATGAACTCACTATGCCCATCAGCGAATACCTTAGGGTGTCTACTTTCTAAAATGGGGTCACTTGTGTGGTATTTTTACTGCCCCGGCATTTTAGGGGCCCCTAAAGCGTGAGAATCCCAATGCGTAAAAATGCCCTTTGAAATCCTAAAGGTACTTATTGGATTTAGGGCCCCTTTGCGCATCTTGGCTGCAAAAAAGTGGCACACATGTAGTATCGCCGTACTCAGGAGAAGTAGGGCAATGTGTTTTGGGGTGTATTTTTACATATACCCATGCTGGGTGAGAGAAATATCTCTGTAAATGACAACTTTTTCCATTTTTTATACAAAGTTGTCAATTTACAGAGATATTTCTCTCACCCAGCATGGGTATATCTAAAAATACACCCCAAAACACATTGCTCTACTTCTCCTGAGTACGGCGATACCACACGTGTGCCACTTTTTTGCAGCCAAGATGTGCAAAGGGGCCCTAAAAACAATGAGTACCTTAAGGATTTCACAGGGCAATTTTACGCATTTGGATTCCAAACTACTTCTCAAGCTTTAGGGGCCCTAAAATGCCAGGACAGTAAAAATACCACACAAGTGACCCCATTACGGAAAGTAGACACCCTAAGGTATTCGCTGATGGGCATAGTGAGTTCATGGAAGTTTTTATTTTTTGTCACAAGTTAGCGGAAATTGAATATTTTTTTTTTTTTTTTTTACAAAGTCTCATATTCCACTAACTTGTGACAAAAAATAAAATTTTACATTAACTCACCATACCCCTCACAGAATACCTTGGGGTGTCTACTTTCTAAAATGGGGTCACTTGTGGGGTATTTTTACTGCCCTGGCATTTTAGGGGCCCCTAAACGTGAGAAGTGGTTTGGAATCCAAATGCGTAAAAATGTCCTGTGAAATCCTATAGGTACTCATTGGATTTAGGGCCCCTTTGCGCATCTTGGCTGCAAAAAAGTGGAACACATGTGGTATCGCCGTACTCAGTAGAAGTAGGGTAATGTGTTTTGGGGTGTATTTTTACATATACCCATGCTGGGTGTGAAAAATATCTCTGTAAATGACAACTTGTTCCATTTTTTTATACAAAGTTGTCAATTTACAGAGATATTTTTCACACCCAGCATGGGTATATGGAAAAATACACCCCAAAACACATTGCCCTACTTCTCCCGAGTACGGTGATACCACATGTGTGCCACTTATTTGCAGCCAAGATGCGCAAAGGGGCCCTAATTCCAATGAATACCTTTTAGGATGGCATTTTTACGCATTTTTCTTCTCACGCTTTAGGGCCCCTAAAATGCCAGGACAGCATAAATACCCCACAAGTGACCCCATTTTAGAAAGAAGACACCCCAAGGTATTCTGTGAGGGGCATGGCGAGTTCATAGAAGTTTTTTTTTTTTGGCACAAGTTAGCGGAATTTGATTTTTTGGGTTTTTTCTTACAAAGTTCCCTTTTCGCTAACTTGTGACAAAAAGTTCAATCTTTCATGGACTCAATATGCCCCTCAGCGAATAACTTGGGGTGTCTTCTTTCCAAAATGGGGTCACATGTGAGGATTTTGTACTGCCATGGCATTTGAGGGTCTCCGCAATCATTACATGTATGGCCAGCATTAGGAGTTTCTGCTATTCTCCTTATATGGAGCATACAGGTAATGAGATTTTTTTTCCGTTCAGCCTCTGGGCTGAAAGAGAAAATGAACGGCACAGATTTCTTCATTCGCATCGATCAATGTGGATGAAAAAATCTCTGCCAAAAAATATGCAAGAAAAAAAAGAGGGGCCTGGCGATTGCCAGGACATAGGGGCTCCGCCCAAACATCCATACCCACTTCAGCTCCTATGTCCTGGCAAACGTGATTTCTCCGTTCACATCGATCAATCGATCGTTGTGGAGGAAGACATCTTTGCCAGATTTTTGATACAAAGTGTTTGCCAAAGCATATGAACTCCAACACCTCTCCTCAGCTCATATGCCTGGGCAAACGTACCTGTACTGCAGAGGAGAAATCTCGTCTTGCAGCGCAGCATACACCGACTTCACATGTCTTCTGACAGCAGCGCAATGCTTCTCTCAGAATGCACATCAGTGCTACAGCGTTTTCGTTGGTTGGTCCATTGGTCTACCTGGAAAATAAAGGGTGGTTAGTGGGGGGAAAAAAAAAAGAAGAAAAAACAGGCAGCAGGCTCATAAACTTGAACGTTACAAACTTTATAAAACCTGAACATAAAACTTTTTTTTATAAACCTGAACATCATAAAACTTTTAAAACCTGAACTAACTCAAGAATTTTTTTTCTTGCTTCCTGTTTAATTTTTTTTTTTTTTTTACCATTTCACTCTTTATTTTCCTAGCAGAAACCTCTCCTTTCCCATGGGACAATGTGTAAAGTGTAAATCACACAGAGGTGGTGCGAAGTACATTATGCACTTTATCCCAAGTGAAAGGAGACGTTTCTACCGTTTCACATTTCTGCTGTAGCACACCAGCACCCCTATGTGTTAGGGTCTCTCAAAACCTAGTATCCTGAGAGACCCTAGAGCCTGAGTGGAAAAACTACCTGTGTTGTGCTGTCCCTACGTCCCTAAGTGTACCTGAGTGTGGTACTTCCGGAAACACTCCCCTAGGCATAGGGCAGGGTGGTCAGGACAGTCAGGACAGAAATAGCAGGTGTCACGCCTTATTCCACTCCTGCTACAGACACGACATCTTTTTTGGGGTGGTGGTTGGTTTGAGGTACCAGCAACCACATTGGGGAAATGTCGCTCGTGTAGACGGCTCACTACACTGGTGGTTGGGGCCACAGAACCTCCTGGATACAGGAGGTTCTCGATGATCCCTTCCTGAAATTTGAGGAAGGATCCTGTTCTCCCAGCCTTACTGTAGAGAACAAAACTATTATATATAGCCAATTGAATTGAATAAGAGATACAGACACCTTCTTATACCAGCATCTGGTGCGGCGGGAAATCAAATATGGGGCCAACATCTGGTCATTGAAGTCCACCCCTCCCATGTGGAGGTTATAGTCGTGGACTGAGAGGGGCTTTTCAATGACACTGGTTGCCCGTTCAATTTGGACTGTCGTGTCTGCGTGAATGGAGGAGAGCATGTAAACGTCACGCTTGTCTCTCCATTTCACCACGAGTCAGGGCAACCGACTGGCTCCAGGGTCTGATCTTTTCCCTCATAGATCCGAAATTTGTGTGTATAGCCTGTGGCCCTTTCACAGAGCTTATACAATTTGACCCCATACCGGGCGCGCTTGCTTGGGATGTACTGTTTGAAGCCAAGGCGCCCGGTAAAATGTATAAGGGACTCGTCTATGCAGATGTTTTGTGCGGGGGTATACAAATCTGCAAATTTCTGGTTGAAGTGGTCTATGAGGGGCCGAATTTTGTGGAGCCGGTCAAAAGCTGGGTGGCCTCTGGGACAGGAGGTGGTGTTGTCGCTAAAGTGCAGGAAACGCAGGATGGTCTCAAATTGTGTCCTGGACATGGCAGCAGAGTACATGGGCATGTGATGAATTGGGTCCGTGGACCAATATGACCGCAATTCATGCTTTTTTGTTAGGCCCATGTTGAGGAGAAGGCCCAGAAAAGTTTTAAATTCGGAAACTTGGACGGGTTTCCACCGGAAAGACTGGGCATAAGAGCTTCCCGGATTGGCATTTATAAATTGAGTGGCATACCGATTTGTTTCTGCCACGACTAGGTCAAAGAGCTCCGCAGTAAAGAACAGCTCAAAAAGCCCCAGTGCCGATCTGAGCTGTCTCCACCCGAACTCCTGACTGGGCTGTGAAAGGGGGAATTAATGCTGCGGCTGAAGTTGGGGGCTGCCAATCAGGGTTTTCCAGCACCTCAGGGATTCTAGGGGCTCTACGGACCTGTCTGCGCGGTGGCTGCGACGGGGGAACTATTGCACGTGCCACCGTACCAGCTTCAACTGCCCTTCTGGTGCTCGCCACTTCACCATGTTGTACGGCAGTGCTGGTAGAAGGTCCAGGATGGGCTGTGCTGCTGGTGTATGCCTCACCACGTAATCCGGCAGCGCCAGCCCCACTCTGCTGCCCTTGAAACGGATACTGCACTACCTGTGGTCTAGCGACACGGGTCCGGGTACGCCTGGTGCTATCAGGGACCTCAACCTCCTCGTCCGAACTTTGGGTCAGACTGCCACTGCTTTCTACAGGTTCATATTCTGACCCGCTAGATTCGTCAGATAAGGGTTCCCATTCCTCATCCGACTGGGATACGAATCCTGTAGGCCTCTTCAGAAGAATACCCCTTATTTGACATTTGGACGACTAAATTTAGGGGGTATTCTCTGAGACTACCCAAGAAAAAGAGCAAGCCTGTCTTACAAATGGGAGGCTAGCGAAGTACAGGAAGCCGCTGCGATTGATAAAAAAGATAAAAAAAATTTATCGCCGCAGCGCTTGTGAAGTGATTGTGCAGTGATAAAAAAAAATTAAAATTTTGTCACTGCGGCGGGGTGGGCGTGGGTGAACGCACGTGTGGGCGACTGATCAGGCCTGATCGGGCAAACACTGCGTTTTGGGTGGGGGGCGAACTAAGGTGACACTAATACTATTATAGATCTGACTGTGATCAGTTCTGATCACTTAAAGATACTATAAAAGTACAAATGCTGATTAGTGCTACGCTAATCAGCGAATCAGTGACTGCGGTGCGGTGGGCTGGGCGCTAACGGAAGCTAACTACCTACCAAAGGGGCCTAAACTAAACCTAACAGTCAATACTAGTGAAACAAAAAGTGACAGTTTACACTGATCACTTTTTTCCCTTTGACTAGTGATTGACAGGTGATTGAAAGGGGTGATCAAGGGGTTAATTGGGGTGATGGGGGGTGATCAGGGCCTGAAGTGTGGTGCTTGGTGTACTCACTGTAGAGATGTGCTCTCTCCTGGGTCCAACCGACGAAAAGGACCCAGGAGAGGGCACAGAAGCCATTTAACACATTATATTTATAAATATAATGTGTTAGATGGCTTGTGATTTGTTTTTTATTAAAAATTCATCAGCCTGCCAGCGATGATCATTGGCTGGCAGACTGATGACTCCTTCTTGAACTTCTTCTTGAACTTTTTACCGCTGTGCAGTGCACATGCACGGCGGCATCAGCGCGAAATCTCGCATCTCTCGAGATGATGCGCCGATGCGTCGACCCAGAGAAAGAGGACCGCCCGCCGGACGCATCCGTGCGTTAGGCGGTCCTCAGGTGGTTAATGAAATCCTGATGCAGAGGGCTCTAGATCTCAGTCTGGGTCAAAGGTCTACCTTCCAACAAGACTTTGATCCTAAGCACACTAAGACAACACAGGAGAGAATTAGGGACCACTCTGTGAATGTCCTTGAGTGTCCCAGCCAGAGCCCTGACTTGAATCGAACATTTCTGGAGAGACCTGAAAATAGCTGTCCACCAACCACTGGTCCCCATCCAACCTGTCAGAGCTTGAGAGGATCTGCAGAGAAGAATGGCAGAAAAATTACAAATCCAGGAGTGCAAACCTCATGGCATCTTACTCAAGAATCCTAGGCTGTAATCATTACCAGAGGTGCTTCAACTAAGTACTGAGTGAAGGGTCTGAATACGTATGTCAATGCAAGATTTTAGCTTTTCGTTTTCAATGATTTGCTCCAGGGGATGGAATAAAGATCTGCTCATAGACTTTATATTAAGCCTGTCTCCTGCTGTGAGTAGAGAGAATGTGCTAGGTGAGTCCTTCTCTCTCCTCATTATAGTGATCGGTGGGGGCCTCAGCATTCAAACCCCCACTAATCGAAATCTTTGATATGTCACTGTGACATAAAAGATTTTAACAGTTCAGTGACACTTTAAATAAGAGGCAGTCTAAGGGACAAGTCTTCACTGGGCGGCTCACCTCACAGCATAGGTTACCTTTAAATATCTGATCAAGTGAGAGCAGTTGATGGAATCCCAGACAATTAAAACATCGCCCAACTGAAAAGATATGCTGATGTGCAAAGACATAGGACACATTATTTTCCAAAAGTAAACCATTCCTTTTTTACTGTAGTATTGAAGGCACAAGAGAAATACAACCCACTGCAATCTTCAAATATGGTTTTCTCAGATGGCTTCCATGTATTATTGGAGAGCTCTATACTTCCTGTGTGTGATTTCAGGAAAAGTCCTACCTTTTCTGTGTTCCCACTATTCATTGAGAACCAGCACAAAATGAAAAGGCCTTCATTTATTTTCTATTTGAAATTATATTCACACATTTCCTGTCACACTCATGAATCAAAATTGGGAGATGTAGCATAGCTAAGTCTGTCAGATATGATTGGTGGATGCCATACCACTAGAACGGCAAAAAAGGGGGTCAGTCAGCACATCCCAATGTGCAGGTGCATGCTGCCATGGCTAGAAACACAAAGAAAAAAACACAATGCAACAGCACTCTGCAAACCAAATACAAGTATAATGCCATAGTAATAGAAAATATTCTGGTGCTAATACTACGCTTACTTTGTAAATTTGAGGTTCTTGGCAAATACATTTTGTACAAAATTATTTGGGCCCATCTGCCAAACGTCAAGGCGATCTCTATAAGACAGGAACCTAACACTAAATCCTAACTGTTATGTTCCATAATGGCCACCATAAAATTCAGGGAGTGCAGGTTCCACATGCATGCTGGGTCCACTCTGCTTTTTACCATTTTTGGTGCACCTGCGCATTGGGATGTGCTGACTGACCCCCTTTTTTGCAGTTGTACTGGAGCTGAAGGTGTGGTTGACTTCAGTTGGTCTTGCACCCCTGACTAGCCTGTCTGCCCCATAGGCTGATTTTAATTAGTGTAAGTATAAAGCTGTAGCCTGCTTCCATTGAATTCATTGGAAGCTGTCTGGCACCAGGAGAGGTATAGAGTGGGCTCAGCATGCATGTTGTTACTTGCATTCCCTGGATTTAATGGAGGCCATTATGGCACTAAAAATGGTAAAAAGCAGAGTGGACCCAGCATGCATTTGGAACCTGCACTCCCTGAATTTTATGGTAGTATTTAGTGTTAGATTTCCGTCTCATAGAGATCGCATTGACGTTTGGCAGACAGGCCCAAATAATTTTGTACAAAATGTATTTGCCACGAATCTCAAATTTAAAAAATAAATGTAGCATTAGCACCAGAATGCTTTTAATAGCTCTGGCAGTATTGTACTTTATTTGGTTTGCAGAGTGCTGTTGCTTTGTGTTTTTTTTTTTTTTACTGTACCACTAGGGCAGCACAGTGCCTCATTGGTTAGCACTGGTGCCTTGCAATGCTGGGGTTCAAGATTTAAATTTTGACCAAAGAAAATACTTGTATGAAGTTTTTATGTTCTCCTTGTGCTTGTGTGTGTTTCCTGCCATGTTCCGAAGACATATTGATAGGGAATTTAGTTTACGAGCTTCACTGGGGGCAGAAAGTGTTGGCATTAAATGAATAAATAAATTACACATTCATCTAATTATATAATAGAGATGACTCAGTGTCAGGATATCTACACAGCATACAACGTTGGAGTTTATTGGAGGATGTTTTCTCACATTAGTTTTTTCTGCAAATAAATTGATAACTGTACTTGGTCTATAACATCATTACTAAACCCAATACGAAATTTTTCTTCCTACATTTGCCATCTGCTTGTGTCTTCAGTATACGTAAATTAGGCAGATCTTGTTAGTTATTAATAATCACTTGCAGATGCTCGGGACTCGTCCTGCCTATTTTTAATGAATTTATTTTTATAAATAGGAGAGGTGATCAAGTATTAAAGGAAAGGTTTAACTAAAAGCTATGAAGTATTAAAGGAAAGATTTAACTAAAGCTATAAAGTATTAAATGAAAGATTTAACTAAAGCTAGGAAGTTTATAGAAGCACTCCCACTAAAATGTTTAATTTCTGAACTGTTACACAACTTACGTGATGTAAACTGTAAAGAAGGTAATTTTCTTACCATTGACTGTATTTACAAGTTATAACCTGCCTTCTGGTTACTAGCTGTGTCATGTGACCTCATGTCCCCATGAAACAGAACAGGAAGTCAGTTACTTCTCTATTTATTCCTAGGAGGCTGACATTAAGGCTCCCATTGGAATACATATAGAAACTGGCTTCCTGTCCACACATAACATTCTCTGTTATTTGGTCAGAGTGTTGGTCATGGCCGCATGACACAGTTGTGGATAAGAAGGGTCGTTATAACCCACAAATACAGTCACCTGTAAGAAGATTACCTTCACAAATGTTCAGGGCTGGGACAAGGTCCACCACTAACAGAGGCTGAGCTGCCCAAGTGCGCCCCCCCCCCCCCCCAACTTGTGGATGACACTGCTATGGGGGATCTGTGATGGATGACACTGTTATTGGGGACACATATGTGTCATCCACAGATCCCCCCTCCCCATAACAGGGTCCGTGTAGGAATGACTGTATTCTACTACACCCCCCACACACTGTATATAATCTTAACTATATAACTGTAGTGATTTACTACAGTTATAAAGTTAATAAGAATATATCCAGTAAGCAGGGGGGATGGGGGGGTGTAGTAGAAAACACACTGCCCCCCACATAGTAATGTCCGCCACACTGCCCCCCACACAGTAATGTCTGCCACACTGCCCCCCACACAGTAAAGTCCGCCACACTGCCCCCCACACAGTAATGTCCGCCACACCCCCCTCAACCACACAGCAGTGCCCCCACATAGTAATTTGTCATGCTCTCCCCCTCTTGTCATTCCCCCCCCCTCTTGTCATAATCCCCTCTTCTTGTCATGCTTTTTCTGCCCCCTGTCATTCTCCACCATCTTTTCATGCTCTTTATACCCCCCATGTTGTCATGCTCTTTCTGCCCCCCATGTTGTCACAGACTTCATGTAAGGTGGCCCGGCATTTCACTGTACTTAATACCGGGCCCGTCAGGCGCTCCTCTCACCTCCATTATGTTCACTGCTCCAGGCTTCCGGGATCAGGCCCCAGCGCTGCCACACATTAAGCAGGTGGGCGGAGCCTAACAGAGGTCTGTTAGGCTCCGCCCACCTGCTTACTGTGTTTCTAGTTAGAGGCAGCGGGGCCTGATGCTGGAGGCCTGAAGCAGTGAACATAATGGAGGTGAGAGGAGCGCTCTGACGGGGCCCGGCTCAGGGAATGACAGGAGGGAGCGCTGAGCGGTTCCCCCCTGTCAGTCCCTCTCCCTCTGGCCGGCCCCTGCCTGCGCCCTGAGGCTGGAGCCTCCCCAGCCTCTGTGTCGGCCCGGCCCTGCAAATGTTTACATCATGTACTTTTCTAACAGGTTGGAGAATAAATATTTTTGTGGCCATTTGTTCATTAACTGTGTGTGAAAATATTTTTAGTAAGGCGATTATTTTAGGAAGGTGATTGAGCTAAACCAGCCTGAATTTAACTTTATTTATTGCGCTCCAAGAAGATATAGCTAACACTGCTTAAAGTCCCTGAATGTACTCCATAATATATTCCTCCACCTGTTCAGGACTGATACTTGATTTAACTGCTGCTCAGCATAGAAAACAACATTCAAAGGTAATAACATAGCACTCAACCATCGATCAAATCTCAGTGGGACCTCAGATGGTCTGATATTGATGACTTATCCAGAGGATAGGTTATAAATACTGTATGCTGACACTGCACAAACCATTTTTAGGAAAAGTTCAGTTTCCTTTTGGAGTAATTGTTAGTCACCATTCAAATGGGGACTGTTGCATACACATCAGTCCTAAAATTTGCACAGCCTGTACATCACTATTGTGACACTGCTATCTATGATCTATCAACCTCGGGGATCCTACTCCTCTTATTTGAAAGCACATATGTTCCCAAAGTGAGCAGGTGTAATTACCGCTCCCCAGTCCCATTCACCTGAATAGGTAAAAGCCATCTAATTGAAGTGAATGGGACGGTATAGCCTTGATTACAATGAAGAGAACACAGTGCTCGTGTGAGCACTACATTGTCCTCAAACAGCTGATTGGAGTGGGTGCTGACAGTCAGTTCCCTTGCCACTTGATATTGATGACCTATCCTGAGAATAGGTCATCAATATAATAAAAACAAACAATATATTTAAGAAACCACAAAAACATTGTTAACGTCTATAGATAATTCCTGGTAAAAGATCCCATAGCGAGCTCTTGAATAAGAAAATCTCTTAGATTTTTACATAACTATTTCTCTCACAAGGGGTCACCTGTTGGAAAAAGTAGCCAGAAGAACTCATAAATGAGAATACATAACCCCACAGACATGTCACTTTTTATATAATAATAACATTGGAATGTTTCTACTTATCCCAGCAATACTAAAAAGTTTTTTTTCCCTTGGCATCGTACTTCATGTTAGATAGTAAATATGAGTTGATATATTGTACCTTTAGTTATTAAAAAAAAATCAAAATTTTACAGAAAATGTTGAAAAAATTATTTTAGGATTTTCTGCTTTTAACATTCACATTAGTCTACTTTATTTTGCTTTAGAAGACTTAGAAACTTAGAAAAGTCAATCAAGTCCAACCTTAATCCTGCTATATTGATCCAGGAGAAGGCAAAAAAGAACCCTATGAGAGAGAGAAAAAAAAACACTTCTCCACTCAGAATAAATTCCTAGATAAATGTCCTTCTTCCTTTAAAGGAAGGGGTGAGCCAAAGGTAAAGGGTGTGTAGAACATGATTTCTATACATTTTCATAAGCCTCAATGTTATTTGGAAATAAAAAGTCCTCTCAACCTTTTTTGAAGCCATCTACTGTATTTGCTGAGACCAGCTCCTGTGGTATAGTATTCCAGAGAAACACAGCCCTTACTGTAAAGAATATTTGTTGCCTCTTTGACTGAATCTTTTTTTTCTCCAGATGTAAGCAGCGGCCCCGTGTTTTTTGAGTGCGTTTAACACAGAATAGCCTCCCTCAATATTTTTTGTATGGTATGGCAATATTACATCCCTGTTTGCAAGTCCATACATCTTTTAATACAAGACAAAATTCTGTTGGCCTTAGAGGCAGATGACTGGCATTGCATGCTGTTATTTAATTTATGATCTACTAATACACCCAGATTCTTCTCAACCAGTGGCTCTACCAGTTTTACTGCCCCTAGGACATATATTGCATGTAGATTATTATCCCCAAGGTGCATAACTTTACATTTATCTGTATTGAACCTCATTTGCCAAGTGGAGGCGAAACTGGTAAATTATTAACATCTTCCACAAAGTAAGGTCATCTGCAAAAACAGAAAAAGCACTACTAATCCCATCCTCTATGTCATTAATGAATAAGTTAAATAATAGCAGACCCAGCACAGAACTGGTGCACAGGGTGCACCAGTTATAAACAGGGACCATTCAGAGTAGGAATCATTGACAACAACTCTTAGGATACGGTCTTGAAGCTGATTTTCAATCCAATTACAAATTTTAGTTTTTAAACCAATAGACCTCAATTTACCCATTAGGTATCTGTGAGAGACAGTATTGAATACCTTCCACAATATCGACAGCCTTCCTTCTGTCCAGGCTTCTACTCACCTCTTCATAAAAACAAATTAGGTAAGTTTGACAGCTTCTGTTCTTAGTAAAACCATGTTGGCTATCGCTTATTATATTATTAATAGTTACATAATCCTGCATGTAGTCCCATATAAGCCCCTCAAACATTTTTCACACAATGGATGTTAAACTTACTGGTCTATAATTACCTAGTGAATACCTAACCCCTATTTGAAAATGGGCACCACGTTCAACTTGCTCCAGTCCCTTGGTACAATGCCTGTCATTAACCCCTTTAGGACCCGCGCCCACACCCGGACCCCTGCCCATCCGATCAGCAGCAGGGGTCTGGCAGTCACTGTTAGCTGGACCCCTGATGTATGCACTGACATTGGTGAAAACACAGATGCTGGCGCATTAACACTTGCACTGCCGTGGTCAGAGCTGACCGTGCAAGTGCTGGATCGTGTCGGGAGTGGATTGTCTGGTCTCCGCTGTAGTTGGCCAGCTAAAACCTGTCCTAGGTTGCTAATATGATTTACATGTTATACAGCTAGACCTCCCAATAATGGTAATACAGTTCTTATGTTTATATGTTAGAGACAGAAAGAGAGTTATTTACAATGACTTCATGTTTCTGGATGTCATATAACTGTTATATATTGTGTTCAAATGACACAGCAGAATTATCAACAGAAATCATAAACTTTCTAGAAAAATTGTCTGGAGTCAGTATAGACCAGAGAAGAGAAGCTGAATAGTCACTTCCAGTCAGAGCTGTTTTTTATGGGAACAAGAGGCCAAATAGGTATTTAGAACAGTTATATGATGTTCATATCATTAATATTGTGATTAGAACTGTATACTGAACCAGTTATATGTTTGTTCACAGTTCCACCAAACTACGCACAAACCAAACCACGCACAAACTGGGCAAATCACAAACCAAACTGCGACCAAACTACCATAAAAGCAATCAATCAAATCATTGCATACGAACAAATCAATAGCAAATCTCAGATATGCCTCTCAGAGAGAATATAAAGTGCTTAAATAACTTAAAGTGAGAGTACAGATACTGTAGAGAGAAATATATCCACCATTTATGTTGAATGACAAGATTGAACAGTTAAACCACCATCTTATGCATGCCACCATTTTGTGATACCTTGTGCAACACGTGTTCGTACATGGACTATCTGCTGCGGAAGTGGCAGTGTTATATATCAAGAAAAGTTAAAGTTAATAAAGAAGTTATTTTAAGCATTTGGTGTTCTCTTTAAGCCTACTGTTTCCATAGAACGGCGCTTCCTTAGGCATCGTGGCTGCCTTCCATGACAGCCTGTGAGATCCAGCCCCCTGGATCTCACAGGCAGGATGCTGTAAGTGTATTACACAGTGTAATACACTTATAGCCATTGCATTACAATACAGAAGTTTTGTGATGCATTGTAAAGGGGATCAGACCCACAAAAGTTGAAGTCCCAGAGTGGGACAAACAATAAAGTGAAAAAAAAAAATAAAGTTTTACAAAAGAATTAAAAGTTCCAAGACATATTAGATATCGCCACGTCCATATCGACCGACTCTATAAAAATATCACATTACATAACCCCTCAGATAAACATCGTCAAATAAATAAATAAAAACTGTGCTAAAAAAACTTTTTTTTATCACCTTACATCACTAAAAGTGCAACACCAAGCGATCAAAAAGGCGTATTCCCTCCAAAATAGTACCAATCAAACAATCATCTCATCCCTCAAAAAATGAGCCCCTACCTAAGACAATCGTCCAAAAAAAAAAAAGAAATGTCCCTAAGACTATGGAGACATTAAAACATGATTTTTTTTTGTTTCAAAAATGCTTTTCTTGTGTTAAATGTAAAAAAAAATTTAAAAGTACACATATTAGGTATCGCCACGCCCATAACAACCTGCTCTAAAAAAAATACCACTTGACCCAACCCCTCAGATGAACACCATAAAAAAACGGTGTAAAAAAAGCTATTTTTTGTCACATAACATCACAAAAAGTGTATTACCAAGCGAACAAAAAGTAATATGCACAATATGAACAGTCATCTCATCCCGCAAAACTGATACCCTACCTAAGACAATCGCCCAAAAAATAAAAATAATATGGCTCTCAGACTGTGGATACACTAAAACATGATTTTTTTTGTTTTAAAAATGATATTATTGTGTAAAACTTAAAAAAATTCATAAAAAAGTATACATATTATGTATCGCCGTGTCCGTAAGAACCTGCTGTATAAAAATATCACATGAACTAACCCTTCAGGTGGACACTGTTGGAAAAAAAAACAGTGTCAGAAATGCACCTTACATCACAAAAAGTGTAATACTAAGCGATCAAAAAGTCATATGCACCTTAAAATAGTACCAATAAAACCGTCATCTCTTACCAAAAAAAATGAGCCCCTACATAAGACATTTTCCTAAAAAACAAAATAAAGTATGGCTTTCAGAATATGGAGACACCGAAAAAATTTTTTTAAATTTTTTATTATGTAAAACTGAAACAAACAACCAAAAAAAGTTGTCATATTTGGTATTGTCGCGTCCATAACAACCTGCTCTATAAAAATACCACATGATTTAACCTGTCAGATGACAATTGTAAATAAAAAAAATGGTGCTAAAACAGCTATTTTTTGTTACCTTGCCTCACAAAAAGTGTAATATAGAGCAACCAAAAATCATATGTACCCTAAAATAGTACCAATAAAACTGCCACCTTATCCTATAGTTTCCAAAATGGGGTCTTTTTTTGGAGTTTCTACTCTAGGGGTGCATCAGGGGGTCTTCAAATGGGACATGGCAGTGAAATCTGCCCTCCAAAAACCATATACACAGAAATGCAACAGCACTCTGCAACCCGCACTCTGCCCTGCCTCTATGCTAGAAGCTATAGGAGGTCGTTAGTGTACGTTTTGATCAAAAGGTAATAAGCCACTTGCCACGCCAAGGCCCCCTCTATGAGTGGTCCTAACGCTAAATCCTACCTGTTATGGGCCATGACAGCAACATAAAATCCAGAGAGTGCAGGCCCAGCATGCATGCTAGGATCCACCTTGCTTATTAACCCTTTCTGGTGCTATAACAGCCTCCGTTAGATCCAGGGATGCAGGTACCAACATGCATGCTGAGCCCACTGTGTACTCTTCCTGGAGCCAGATGGCTACTAGCAGGCACTATGAATGCAAGTTCAGTTTTATACTCACTTTGATTAAAACCAGCCTCTAAGGCAGACAAACTAGTCAGGTGTGCACGACTGAAAAGTAGGCTGCCACACCTCCAACATTTACTAAACAGAAACACAAGGGGGGGTCAGTCAGCACGTCCCTGTATGCAGGTGCACGTAGCTATGGCAAAATACACAAACACAGAAATGCAACAGCACTCTGCAACAGCACTCTGCCCTGCCTCTATGCTAGAAGCTATAAGAGGTCGTTAGTGTACGTTTTGATCAAAAGGTAATAAGCCACTCGCCACACCAAGGCACCCTCTATGAGTGGTCCTAACGCTAAATCCTACCTGCATGCATGTTGGTACCTGCATCCCTGGATCTACTGGAGGCTGTTATAGCACCAGAAAGGGTTAATAAGCACCGTGGGTCCTAGCATGCATGCTGGGCCTGCACTCCCTGGATTTTATGTGGCTGTCATGGCCCATAACAGGTAGGATTTGGCCCATAACAGGTAGAATCTGCCTTTCAAAAACCATATGGCGTTCCTTTCCTTCTGTGCCCTGCTGTGTGCCCGTACAGCAGTTTATGATTATATATGGGGTTTTTCTGTAAACTACAGAATTAGGGCAATAAATATTCAGTTTTGTTTGGCTGTTAAACATTGCTTTGTTACCTGAAAAAAATTTAATTTAATGGAAAATCTGCCAAAAAAGTGAAATTCTAAAATGTCATCTACATATTCTTTGTGGAATACCTAAAGGGTTAAGAAAGTTTCTAAAATCAGTTTTAAATACATTGAGGGGTGTAGTTTCTAAAATGGGTCCATTTATGGGTGGTTCTATTATGTAAGCCTCACAAAGTGTCTTCAGATCTGAACTGGTCCTTAAAAAGTGGGTTTTGGAAACTTCTAAGCCTTCTAACATCCTAAGAAAAGAAAATACAATTTATAAAATAATTCAAACATGAAGTAGACATATGGGAAATGTAAAGTAATAACTATTTGAGGAGGAATCATTATCTGTTTTAAAAGCAGAGACTTTTAAATTTAGAAAATTGCGAATTTTTCAGAACTTTTGGTAAATTTTTTATATTTTTTTTAAAATAAAATGAATTATTTTGACTCACATTTACCACTGTCATGAAGTACAATATGTGACAAGAAAGCATTCTCTGAATGGCTTGGATAAGTATAAGTGGTTTAAAGTTATCACCACATAAAGGGACACATGTAAGATTTGCAAAAAAATGGCCTGGTCCTTAAAGTGGTTCAGCTCTGAACCCGGACATACCCATAATTTCACCGAGGCAGCCCCCTGATGTTAGCAGTGGAGCATTTCAGGGCTCTTTTACTTACCATAACACACTGCCGGGCGGAGGCTTCAGCTTCTTTACAGGCTAGGGCAGTGCTAAAGCCTGCCCATCGGTGCCCGTGACGTCACCGGGCTCACTGCTGTGAGGTGAAAGCCTCCACCTGGCAGCCCCTAAGTAGAGCCCGGTTCATTACCGGAACTCCAGAAAATGCCTTTCCCCTACACAATTCAGCAAAGGGCAAAAGAGAGCCTCGGACCATGAACTGCTCCAATTCTCAAATCAGGGGGGCTGGCTGGGTGAAAATGGGGATATGTCCAGGTTCAGCTCTGAACCCGGACAACCCCTTTAGGGTGAAAAATGGCAGGGTCCTGAAGGGGTTAACCCTTTCAACCCCGGGCCAGTTTTCACCTTCCTGCTCAGGCCATTTTTTGCAAATCTGACATGTGTCACTTTATGTGGTAATAACTTTGGAACACTTTTTTATCTGAGCCATTCTGAGATTGTTTTCTCGTGACACATTGTACTTAATGATAGTCATAAATTTTTAGTCAATATATTTTACCTATTATCATATTATTTATGAAAAAATACAAAATTTACCAAAAAGTTTGAAAAATTCCCAATTTTCTAAATTTCAATTTCTATGCTTTTAAAACAGAAAGTGATACCTCATAAAATATTTATTACTTAACATTCCCCATATGTCCACTTTATGTTGGCATCATTTTTTAAACATATTTTTTTCAAGGCTTAAAAGTTTAGAAGCAATTCTTAAAAATTTTAAGAAAATTTCCAAAACCCACTTTTTAAGGACCAGTTCAGGTCTGAAGTCACTTTGTAATGCTTATAGAGTGGAAACCACCCATAAATGACCCCATTGTAGAAACTACACCCCTCCAGCTACTAAAATCTGATTTTAACAATCTTTGTTAACCCTTTAGCTGTTCCACAAGAATTAAAAAATAGAAAGGAAAATAGAGATTAAATTTTAAAATTTCACTTTTTTGTCAGATTTTCCATTTTAATCGATTTTTTCTTTAACACATCAAGGGTTAGCAGCCAAAAAAACCCTCAATATTTATTACTCTGATTCTGCGTTTTACATAAACATCCCACATGTGGTCGTAAACTCATGTAAGGGCACACGACAGGGTGCAGAAGAAAAGGAGTGCCATATGGTTTTTGGAAGGCAGATTTTGCTGAACTGGTTTATAGATGCCATGTCCCATTTGAAGCCCCCCTGATGCACCTTACAGTAGGAACTCCCAAAAATTTACCCCATTTTTGAAACTAGGGGATAAGATGCCAGTTTTATTGGTACTGTTTTGGGGTACATATGATTTTTAATTGCTCTATATTATGTTTTTTGTGAGGCAAGGTAACCAAAAAATGGCTGTCTTGGCACAGTTTTCATTTTTTATTTTTTACAACATTCATCTGACAGGGTAGATCATGCGCTATTTTTATAGAGCAGATTGTTACAGATGCAATGATATCAAATATGTCTACTTTCTTTCTTTCTTTGCTTCAGTTTTACATAATAAAGCATTTTTGAAAAAAAATTATGTTTTTGTGTCTCTATTTTCTGAACGCCTCATTTTTTTATTTTTCTGATGATCGTCTTGTGCAGGGGCTTGTTTTTTGCAGGAAGAGTTTACGTTTGTATTGGTACCCTTTTTGGGTACATATGACTTTTGGATCATTCATTATTACAATTTATGTGGCAAGCTGACCAAAACATTTCTAATTTTGGCACAGTTTTTTTTTTTTGTTCACAGCGTTCACCTGGGGGGGTTAGATCATGTGATATTTTTATAGAGTAGATCGTAACAGACATGGCAATACCTAATATGTGTACTTTTTCTTATTTATTCACGTTTTACACAATAATAGCATTTTTGAAACCAAAAAATTAATGTTTTAGCTTTTTTATTTTTTGACTGATTGTCTTAGGTAGGGTATCATTTTTTGCGGGATAAGGTGACCGTTTTATTTGTACAATTTTGGGGGGCATACGCCTTTTTGATCTCTTGGTGTTGCAATTTTTGTGATTTTTTTTAATTTAAAAACACTTTTTTACTTTTTTATTTTTTTACGTTATTTCTGATTTTAACTTTTGGGGGTTTGATCCCCTCTGCAATGCATTACAATACATCTGTATTGTAATACAAACACAGAAATGCAACAGCACTTTGCAACCAGCACTCTGCCCTGCCTCTATACTAGATGTTAACAGAGGCGTCAGTGTACATTTTGATCAAAATGTACACTGACGCCTCTGTTAACTTCTAGCATAGAGGTGGGGCAGAGTGCTGGTTGCAGAGTGCTATTGAATTTCTGTGTTTGTATGTATATTTTGCCATGGCTACATGCACCTGCATACAGGGCCTCTATGAGTGGGATGCTGGGCCTGCACTCCCTGGATTTAATGTGACTGTTATGGCCCACAACAGGTAGGATTTAGCGTTAGGACCACTGGCTTATTACTTTTTGATCAAAATGTACACTGACGCCTCTGTTAACTTCTAGCATAGAGGTAGGGCAGAGTGCTGGTGGCAGAGTGCTGTTGCATTTCTGTGTTTGTATGTATATTTTGCCATGGCTACGTGCACCTGCATACAGGGACGTGCTGCCTGACCTCTTCTCTTTTTCTCTGTGTAGCATACACTGGAGGTTTTGCAACTTCCATTCAGTCGTGCACACCTGACTAGTTTGTCTGCCCTAGAGGCTGGTTTTAATCAAAGTAAGAATAAAACTTAATTTGCACTCATAGTACCTACTTAGCCATGTGGCTCCAGGAGGAGTACATAGTGGGCTCAGCATGCATGTTGGTACCTGCATCCCTGGATTTTATGTGGCTGTCATGGCCCACAACAGGTAGGATTTAGCATTAGGACCACTCATAGAGGCAGCTTTGGGGCGGCGAGCGGCAAATTACTTTTGGATCATAATGGACATTGACGCCTCTGATAACTTCTAGCATAGAGGTAGGGCAGAGTGGTGGTTGCAGAGTGCTGTTGCATTTCTGTGTTTGTATGGATATTTTGCCATGGCTACGTGCACCTGCATTCAGGGACGTGCTGACTGACCCCCTCTCTTTTTATCTGTATTGTAATGCATTGCCTGTTAGTGTATGTGTCACAGCTGCAGATGTGTGCGCCATATTATGGTTGCCATGCATGCGGTTTCTGGTGGCAACTTGTTGTTGCATGTATGTGGCTCCTCCTTTCCCCTTGGTCCTTCCCTTTCTTGTGCTGAAGGGGTTAATTCTGGTTCGTCTGTGTCCTTGAGGAACCAGTTGTCTTCTATTCCTGACCCCTATGCTAGGAATCGATAGGGTCAGTACGGCCCAGGTTCCAGTCTTTGAGTCCTCCCACCATTAGGGGGTGCTCATACAGTCAGGGGATCAGGGCTAGGATGAGGGTTTTATAGGAGGTTTGCATCTTCCTTATCCTGGCTTACTGGCCTATTTACCTTGTTTATTTCTGACATTGTACGGTGAGGAGTTTCCCCCACTCCCCATCATGACCGTATGATACTGAGTCATACACTAACAGCCTGAGGCTGGATCTCCTGGGCACCCGTAGAAGACAGGTCCCAATGCCGTGCAAGGTGTTGGGCAGCCTGTGCACAGCATCTGACTACCTTCTCACCAATTGGGTTCCCGCCACAGCAGCGTGGGGACTCGATGGGCTCCCTCACCGGTCAGCGCTGACCACGGCATAGAAGGGGTTAATGCGCCAGCATCGGTGTTTTCACAGATGCCAATGCATACATCAGGGGTCCGGCTAACCAGAACAGCCGGTCCCCTGCAGCTGATCGGGTGGGCGCAGCTCCTGCACCCGCCCGATCAGCGCACCATAATACTACGGCGCTGGGCGGCAAGTCACGTCCCGCTGCGCCGTACTATTACAGCACTGGTCAGGAAGGGGTTAAAGAATCTGTAAATATTATGAACAGAGTAAATGCAATAACTGAATTGAGTTCCTTTAGAACTCTCATCTTTTGTATATACAGAGCTAAAAAAAACACTTAGGAGCTCTGCCTTCTCTTGATCCCTAGTGACAAACACCCTGTTACCATCATTTAGGGCCCTACATATTTTTGCATATATGTATTTGAAGAATGCTTTGGAGTTTGTCTTACTTTCTTTGCAACATGTATTTCTTTGTCAATATCATATCAGTGGAGTCCAACTCCCAACATTCCTGACGATGAGCTGTCTGAAAGGGCCCCAATGCATAGATGAGTGATATGGGCTCCTCTCAGCATACCATGCATAGTTTAGTACATTGTATTGCAGCTGTGCTTAGTATTGCAGTCCAGGCCTATTCACTTGTAAGGATGAACGCAAAGACCCATATTCACGTTCACGATATATCACAAATATTTCGCATCATATTCGTCATATATTCGTGACTTTGCAATATTCGATATTTCGCATTCAATCTCATGATTGGCGATTCATTTTTCAAGACAGCTCGTGGGGGGAAGAGTACTAACTGTAGGACGAGAATGCTCGTCCTAAAGCGCCAGCTACTTGCTAGTTAGGAGGAGCATTATCGTCCTGCGTCGGCAATGAGTTAATCGGGTATTCCAGCTTTTAGATATTGACAACCTATCCTCTGGACCAGTCATCAATATCAGATCGGAGGGAATCCAATACATAGCACCCCTAAAGATCAGCTGTTTCTGGCATTAATGGCCATGCTGGCATACTGCAGCTCAGTTCTCATTCAAGTGAATAGGCTGTCCTGACATACCACAACTCAACATTTAATACATTCATTGTGCTTGCAAAAATATAATAGATAAATAATACCAAGGGAACAGCTCTATAAATGATGCATAATGTGGGCATTCACCTAAATGTTAACTATTTTACCAATCTATCAAACTCTCCACTCTGATAAAGAAACAATCTTTTTTTGCAGACTTGAAATATATTTAATTATGTGGAGATATCACTGTAATGAATAGTTTAGCATATTTTACTTACCAATGAATATCATAATTAAACCTGTAATTGTTTTTTTATTTTAAACTATTCTTTGCATTTGCAAATGTAAATTAGCAATTATAAAGCTGATCCTTAAAATATTGTTTCCTTTCAGTATAAAGGCTGTTATGATCCCACTGATACAACACGGCATAAATTATACAGATCATAACACCCTGGATTCTGCTGGTAATAAAGGGTAGTAATTACTTCATAGCCCACTTGTCATAAATATACAGCACTTTTTTGGGTAACCCTTATCTGTCATTACTGGATGGACAAAAACATTGCAATCATATGTACCTGTTGAATTTCCCATTCCAAATCGTCATAAAAGTCTCATCTTTTCTGCACTCAACTCTTCTATTATTGATGTTTGTAGGCCAGTTTATACTGTATTTTTCACATCAAACGTAAATGATATGTCATGCTCAAACAGATAAGGGCTGCTGTTACAGGGGAGACGGAATTGACAAACTGTCTTCTTAAAAAGATGGCATCCTATGACGGTGACTAATTAAAAAGCTATTAAACTGTTCTCTATAATCCATTCTTCTACAGATTTTTAAATTGTACAGTATGATTGATTTCATGCTCCTGTTAGCAATGGGTATGGAACAAAAACTCACTTCTTTATCATTTGCTGCCCCTCTTCCAGTTGACAATTATTCTGGGGCACCCTCTATAGGCACAGGGCACCCTAGTCTATTCAGCGACAACATGTAGGCAAATAATTGTGTGCCTAAAGAGAAACTCAATAAAAAAAATGCAAAAAAAAAAAAAAACACAAGACAAGTATTATACAAGATGCATTTTTTCCAACTACATCCATATTGGATATTGCCGTTTCAAATTGCCTTTAGCTTTGTTGAGGTCTTATACTTGAAAACAGTACAGCAGTTCCTCCACCAGGTATAGTAGGTTACTATGGACTAACTACTACCTATATCATCAGAGACTTTTATAATACAGGAAACGGGTAGATGAAGGCAGCACACACGGTCTTATCGGGTCACTGGAATGCAACAGCTGCAGAACAGGCCACAGATCCCCAATGGTCAAGACGAACAGCAGAAGTAGAGAAGTAGCAGCAGCATATCCGGTTTCTTTCCTTTTATTCAGAGGACTTCACAGCATAGATACAAGTAAAGTGCAGATGCAACGTTTCGGCTGTAACCAGCCTTTGTCAAGCATAGTTACAAAGTGATACAAACCAACATAAGGAAGGGAGTTCAACTCACACCTCCTAACAGTCCTACCAATCAGGATAGTTGACCTGTTAAGGTCAACCAATCATGGCCATCACTATTCCAAACCCCACTTTTCATATATTATATCAAACCAGCTCACCTGAGTGTATCCACACCTGTTGGCACGTCCATCGCCGCTTTCAGCATCTAATGTGTCCAAGTGCGCATGCTCATGGACTTGTCTATGTACCTACATCATCGCGGCAACCAGGAAATGAGATCTCGCGGACATATCGTGTAATCTCCTCACCGCGCGTCACGCTGCACTGTCATCATAGGGGCGCGTTGCTGAATAGCCGCGCACATCTATGACGTCGTCACGTATCCTGTTACCGAGGTGATGTGTCACAACAAATGTTCCAGCGCATGTAGCAGAGCGGACGTACACACAACAGAATGCGGATCACACTCATGCCGCATCCATAATAGTGGTGCGATTATTGCAATGGGGTTAAGAGGATCATATCTGAGGGCCAAATAGTAGTTATTTGCATATTTGTAGGCTGCAGGGTAACGTTTGGATGGTTACCGCTACATATAACAATCAATAAAAACATATTAAAATCACTAAATAATTCAAACACTGACGGATGTGATGATCAAAGATACATTACATTTGGTACCAGAGGTACATTACTCATTCATAAAGGGGCTACCTTTATTCAATCCCAGCAACGCTGAACTCAATATTGAGGCCGTATGGTTGCAGGGATCGTAAGATGTAAATCCATTTCAGTTCCTTTTTCCTTAATATTTTTTCCTTATCACCGCCCCTTCTAAGGGGGCCAACCGCATCAATGACTCTAAACCGCAACTGGTTGGTAGAGTGTCCACGCTCGATGAAATGTCTGTTGACAGGTTTATCCAACACACCTTTTCTAATGGTGCTTTTATGTTTGTTGATCCTCTCCCTTATTTCCATTGTAGTCTCCCCAACATATGTGAGACTACAAGGACACTGTATCATATATATGACGTAGCTCGACCAACACGTGTAATAGCCACCAATTCTAAACATCTTTCCGCTATACGAATGTGCAAACAAGTCCCCTTTCATTATGCCACTGCAGTTGCAGCATGACAGACAGGGTAAGTTGCCATTCTTTCTAGGTGCCAAGTACAGTTGTCAATCAAGCTTATGATCTCCTACGTCACTTTTGACCAGCCTATCTCGTAGCTTGGCATTCCTTTTGTATGCCATAATCGAGGGACAGTGAATTCTTTAATATCTGGGAGCCCCCGTTGAAATATGTGTCACTCTTTTCTAAGAATGTTGGCAATAGTCCCACTGTCCCATCCAAAGGTGGACACAAAAGGAAAACGCTTCAACGTCCTGTCACCAGACGTCACAGCAAGCGCAGACACCCTCCCAATGCCCATCACTCTCTTTTTTTGTTTTCATGAGGAGCTGTTTAGGGTACCCCCTCTCCACAAATTTATTGCACATTTCATCCACCCTGTTAGAGAAGTTCTCTTCTTGTGACACAATCCTCCTAACTCTCAATAGTTGGCTCCATGGAAGGGAGTCAATCACGGTCTGTGGATGGTAGCTATTATACACCAACAAATCTGTGGGTTTCTGATAAATATCAGTCTGAAGGTCCCCCTCATAGAGATAAATCCTGACATCAAGGAATTGCAATTCACTATCTGACACTGTGATAGTGAACTGCAACCCAGGGACTCCAGCATTCAGATGTATATGGAAGTCATGTAGCTCTTCCCTAGTACCTCCCCAAATCATAAATATGTCGTCGATGTAGCATAGCCAGCACAGGACCCTCCCAGAAAACGAGGATCGATAGACCAGTTTGTCCTCAACCTCAGCCATGAACATATTGGCATAAGTTGGGGCCACATTGGCCCCCATGGCCACGCCCTGCTGTTGTTGATAGATGGTGTCACCAAAGAGAAAATATTATTCTATTTGGCCCTCAGATATGATCCTCTTAACCCCATTGCAATAATCGCACCACTATTATGGATGCGGCATGAGTGTGATCCGCATTCTGTTGTGTGTACGTCTGCTCTGCTACATGCGCTGGAACATTTGTTGTGACACATCACCTCGGTAACAGGATAAGTGACGACGTCATAGATGTGCGCGGCTATTCAGCAACGCACCTCTACGATGACAGTGCAGCGTGACGCGCGCTGAGGAGATCACGCGATATGTCCGTGAGATCTCATTTCCTGGTTGCTGCGATGATGTAGGTACATAGACAAGTCCATGAGCATGCGCACCTGGACACATGAGACGCTGAAAGCGGCGATGGACGTGCCAACAGGTGTGGATACACTCAGGTGAGCTGGTTTGATATAATATATGCAAAGTGTGGTTTGGAATAGTGATGGCCATGATTGGTTGACCTTAACAGGTCAACTATCCTGATTGGTAGGACTGTTAGGAGGTGTGAGTTGAACTCCCTACTTAATGTTGGTTTGTATCACTTTGTAACTATGCTTGACAAAGGCTGGTTACAGCCGAAACGTTGCATCTGCACTTTACTTGTATCTATGCTGTGAAGTCCTCTGAATAAAAGGAAAGAAACCGGATATGCTGCTGCTACTTCTCTTCTTCTTTCAATAATACTATTGAAAATTGTTTACATAAAAAATAAAAATAAAAACTGGTGTACATGCTTTACACCCTTTTCTAACCTTTTTTTGCTTCATCCAACAAGGGGAGTGACTTTGTGTAAAATGGGATGTGGCTTAATTGCACTTCCATGTACCACAAAAAAATTCACCAAAATTTTGGTGCATTTATGGAGTGAGACAAAGCCATCTTATAGGTGGCATAAACTTACAGACAGACAGTCTAAAGATGCAACAGATTTATCAGCCAATATCAGCCACTGTGATAAGTGTGGTGCAGTTCAAGAGTTTCTGTCTATGTTTACACTGTCTTACCTTTAGACAGTATTAGTAATTGTCACGTTGACTTCCCCACTGTCTCCTCCGTTACAAAGCTCAGTTCTGAAACTTGGAAATCCTTTTTGTGGCACATGGACTAAATTTTGGAGCACAGACAGAATGCTGGTGTAAATCGGACGCAGGATTTACATTATGACAAATTTATAAAGGTCCATGCATCTGAGACTGAAGCCTAAAGTTCTCTAATACTAAGGGCTCATTCACACGGCCGTTACGTCCGTGCGGCTGCCACATACGGATCCAACTTGATTGGATCTGTGAAATAGAACAAGTTATATTTTTTTGAGGTGTGGAGGCACGGACAGAAACCCCACAGAAACACTCCGTAGTGGTTCCATGCCTCCGTTCTGCACCGCACCTTCTGGATTGCAGACCCATTCAAGTGAATGGCTTTCATGATGCAGTGTGCACATGGCCAGGGACCGTATATTGCAGACATGCTGTTTGCAGGCTGTAATACAGGCATGACTAGGCAACGGACATGTGCATGAGGCCTAAGACTGCAGTTCATATTCTTAGAAAGTACCAAGTTTTAGTAAATCTGCCCCTATAGGTCTCACGGGACATGGCATGTAATACACTCACCTAAAGAATTATTAGGAACACCATACTAATACGGTGTTGAACCCCCTTTTGCCTTCAGAACTGCCTTAATTCTACGTGGCATTGATTCTACAAGGTGCTGATAGCATTACTTAGAAATGTTGGCCCATATTGATAGGATAGCATCTTGCAGTTGATGGAGATTTGAGGGATGACCATCCAGGCCACGAAGCTCCCGTTCCACCACATCCCAAAGATGCTCTATTGGGTTGAGATCTGGTGACTGTGGGGGCCATTTTAGTACAGTGAACTCATTGTCATGTTCAAGAAACCAATTTTAAATGATTCGAGCTTTGTGACATAGTGCATTATCCTGCTGGAAGTAACCATCAGAGGATGGGTACATGGTGGTCATGAAGGGATGGACATGGTCAGAAACAATGCTTAGGTAGCCTGTGGAATTTAAACGATGGCCAATTGGCACTAAGAGGCCTAAAGTGTGCCCAGAAAACATCCCCCACACCATTACACCACCACCACCAGCCTGCACAGTGGTAACAAGGCATGCTGGATACATGTTCTCATTCTGCTTATGCCAAATTCGGACTCTACCATTTGAATGTCTCAACAGAAATCGAGACTCATCAGACCAGGCAACATTTTTCCAGTCTTCAACAGTCCAATTTTGGTGAGCTCGTGCAAATTGTAGCCTCTTTTTCCTATTTGTATTGGAGATGAGTGGTACCCAGTGGGGTCTTCTGCTGTTGTAGCCCATCCGCCTCAAGGTTGTGCGTGTTGTGGCTTCACAAATGCTTTGCTGCATACCTCGGTTGTAACGAGTGGTTATTTCAGTCAACGTTGCTCTTCTATCAGCTTGAATCAGTCAGCCTATTCTTCTCTGACCTCTAGCATCCACAAGGCATTTTCGCCCACAGGACTGCCGCATACTGGATGTTTTTCCCTTTTCACACCATTCTTTGTAAACCCTAGAAATGGTTGTGCGTGAAAATCCCAGTAACTGGGCAGATTGTAAAATACTCAGATTGGCCCGTCTGGCATCAACAACCATGCCACGCTCAAAATTGCTTAAATCACCTTTATTTCCCATTCTGACATTCAGTTTGGAGTTCAGGAGATTGTCTTGACAAGGACCACACCCCTAAATGCATTGAAGCAACTGCCATGTGATTGGTTGACTAGATAATTGCAATAATGAGAAATAGAACAGGTGTTCCTAATAATTCTTTAGGTGAGTGTATATGGGTGAAGAGAAATTGAGCACGGTATTGACTGTATGTTACCTTGGACTGGGCACAGTATAAACTGATGGCCCTTAAGAATTTGTTAACACTTGCCTGGTCAGCAAATGACTAGGCTTTAACACTTCCTGACCATGATAGATTGTACAGTCGTTTTGGCCAAAAGTTTTGAGAATGACACAAATATTAGTTTTCACAAAGTTCGCTGCTAAACTGCTTTTAGATCTTTGTTTCAGTTGTTTCTGTGATGTAGTGAAATATAATTACACGCACTTTATACGTTTCAAAGGCTTTTATCGACAATTACATGACATTTATGCAAAGAGTCAGTATTTGCAGTGTTGGCCCTTCTTTTTTAGGACCTCTGCAACTGGGCATGCTCTCAATTAACTTCTGGGCCAATTCCTGACTGATAGCAACCCATTCTTTCATAATCACTTCTTGGAGTTTGTCAGAATTAGTGGGTTTTTGTTTGTCCACCCGCCTCTTGAGGATTGACCACAAGTTCTCAAGGGGATTAAAATCTGGGGAGTTTCCAGGCCATGGACCTAAAATGTCAACGTTTTGGTCCCCAAACCACTTAGTTATCACTTTTGCCTTATGGCACAGTGCTCCATCATGCTGGAAAATGCATTGTTCTTCACCAAACTGTTGTTGGATTGTTGGAAGAAGTTGTTGTTGGAGGGTGTTTTGGTACCATTCTTTATTCATGGCTGTGTTTTTGGGCACAATTGTGAGTGAGCCCACTCCCTTGGATGAGAAGCAACCCCACACATGAATGGTCTCAGGATGCTTTACTTTTGGCATGACACAGGACTGATGGTAGCGCTCACCTTTTCTTCTCCTGACAAGCCTTTTTCCTGATGCCCCAAACAATCGGAAAGAGGCTTCATCGGAGAATATGACTTTGCCCCAGTCCTCAGCAGTCCATTCACCATACTTTCTGCAGAAGATCAATCTATCCCTGATGTTTTTTTTGGAGAAGTGGCTTCTTTGCTTCCCTTCTTGACACCAGGCCATCTTCGCCTCACTGTGCGTGCAGATGCGTTCACACCGGCCTGCTGCCATTGCTGAGCAAGCTCTGCACTGGTGGCACTCCGATCCCGCAGCTGAATCCTCTTTAGGAGACGATCCTGGCACTTGCTGGACTTTCTTGGACGCCCTGAACCCTTCTTAACAAGAATTGAACCTCTTTCCTTGAAGTTTTTGATGATCCTATAAATTGTTGATTGAGGTGCAATCTTAGTAGCCACAATATTCTTGCCTGTGAAGCCATTTTTATGCAACGCAATGATGGCTGCACGCGTTTCTTTGCAGGTCACCATGGTTAACAATGGAAGAACAATGATTTCAAGCATCACCCTCCTTTTAACATGTCAAGTCTGCCATTTTAACCCAGTCAGCCTGACATAATGATCTCCAGCCTTGTGCTCATCAACATTCTCACCTGAGTTAACAAGACGATTACTGAAATGATCTCAGCAGGTCCTTTAATGACAGCAATGAAATGCAGTGGAAAAGTTTTTTGGGGATTAAGTTAATTTTCATGGCAAAGAAGGACTATGCAATTCATCTGATCACTCTTCATAACATTCTGGAGTATATGCAAATTGCTATTATAAAAACTTAGGCAGCAACTTTTCCAATTTCTAATATTTATGTAATTCTCAAAACTTTTGCCCACGACTGTATATATAATAGCACCACTAAATGATACATCCCATCTTTGTTTTGCAAAACATGTTAAACTGTTTAATATGTAAGTATGAACACTGATCTAAACAGTAGGTCCCAAACTTGGAATAAACCTTCGGTGAAAAGTCAGAAACTGGACCAAATTTATCAGAATGGCATATACTGTATAATGCATTTTGTGCAACTCTTTAGGTAGGTTAAACCCCCTTCTCTTCGTTTCCGGCATTGTTTAACATGCAATATGGTGGCAAAGGTGACTCAGCCGCTAACAGTTAGGCCCCTTTCACACGAGCGAGTATTCTGCAATGCGTGATGCGAACGATTTGCGCCCGCACGGAATCCAAACCCATTAATTTCAGTGGGTCTGTGTACATGAGCGTTGGTTTTCACACATCACTTGTGCATGTTCTATATTCTGCGATTATCACGCAGTCCTAACCCCATAGAAGTGAACGGGGTTGTGTGAAAATCGCATTGGCGTCCACAAGCAAGTGCGTTTTTCACGGATGGTTGCTAAGAGATGTTGTTTGTAAACATTCAGTTTTTTATCACGCGCGCGCAAAATGCATTAAATCGCATTGCACCCGCATGATAAAAACTGAACGCGATCGCAATCAAATCTGAATGTACTTGCTTGCAAAATCGCACATTTTTCACTGAACGCATCCGCAACCCATCTGTACCTAATCCGCTCACGCTCTTCTGCAAGGGGCCTTAGAGTACTGGAAAATACGAGTTTGGCTATCCTCTATATCAGGAGTACACTGCCTGCAGCCTGCGGCCCTCGATACCATTCTCTGAGGCCCACAGCCCTCTGTTAACAGACATGTATGTCTGTGTCTTGTGGCTGCTCACATGTATTTTTCATGCATTACATGGGAAATGTAACCAGATATTTATGGTATAAATGTTTGTTATGTCATAAGTATTTCACTTGGTAATAACTGTTTAAACTTTATTTTTTAACCTTGGGATTGGTTCAGTCTGACAATGTACCCCCCAAACCAGAGCCTGTTGTGCACCCCTAGTTTTAGTTTACTTCAGTGCTCCAAAAACGCAAGGCAAATAAAATTAACCTGTAATTGACATGCTCACATGCCCATGTTAGAGCATATTCCAGTACAGGGGGCATATAGTAAAAATTTAGTAATAAAGAGCAGGTGCTCTAAGCAAACATTTCTAAAAAAATATTTTAATAATAAAATAAAATATTATGAATACAAATAAATCATTATACATACAAATAAATCAATATATCAATAAACATTTCTCCCCCAAAAATCATAAAACATTAATCCAATTAATTTATAAACTGCGGGCCCTGCAGTTATAAATGAGGTAGATCCACACCATAAATTTTTAAATAGCAGAGGCATATATAGCATATTAATCCTACAAAGTCTGTTTTGTATCTATGATATTGAACACCTGAGATATATTTGTGTTCACAAGTTACGGTATTTGTTGATGTTCTGTTATATATAAAGTGCAGTCTTCTTCATATAAATACATCATCAGAATGTGGTATTTCAGGTGCAGTATTTTGGGCACAGAATGGGGTATTTCAAATGCAATATTTAGAACGTGATATCTGATATATAATATCAGTTCCAATAGTTCCAAAATAGTTCCAAATAGCGCATGACACAAAGATAAAAAAACTTTTCAAAATCGTGTTTGTAGCTTAGAAACTACCACTCTGGCCCAATTCGGTCCTGGCTGGGGTGTCTAGATAAGGATTTAGTGCTGTAGTGTTTATTTTAGTGATAATAAAGTCATTTGACCTCCGTTTAGAGATTAAAGTATCCAATCTCTACCATGATGTTTAGGCTGATAGCCGCCACATCGTCCTGGCTTTACACTCCTTAACATTCTGAAGTTTTGACAGCATATTCAAAGAGACTGATTCCCTTTATAGCCTAATTGATGGCCACGATGCCTAAACATAAAGTATTTAGGGCAGAAAAACCACATAATACGGCTCCATGCTTCCAGGGACTCCATACAGCTACCACATACCTCACGCACCCTGCTTTGCTGTTTACATGAAATCTTATCATGATATTCTATATTTCTGAATATTCAAATACATAGACAAGAATAACAAACTTACACCCAAAATGACCTGATTCTTTGCTAATAATATAACAAGTACAATAATCTGCAGAGAAGCTTGTTCAAACGTATCTTGTTTATTTCATCTTGTCTTTTCTACCCTGCAGGCTATGTTATTCCTCCTTCACTTTAATATTCTAAGCCTTGTATCTGTGCTGCTCTTGTTTCAGGGCTTCCACTATGTCCGCTGTGCCATCCTTTGTTCATAATTCTGAACATAAATCCTCTTCTTCTCACTGCCTCCCTGTTTGACCTCAAGGAAGAGTCCTGCTCCAAAGTTAGCAAGTTACCTGCAGTTTTGTTTCTCTCCTTGTAAAGAAAATAATAGCTTGCATTTGCTAAGGCAATAGCTTTTTAGGATTTTCAGGATTTCATGATCCTTAAAGAGGTTTTCCAGGAATACAATATTGATGACATGTCTGCAGGATAGCTCATCAATATCTGATCGGTGGAGGTTTGACTCCCGACACCTCCACCGATCAGCTATTTGAAGAGGCGCTCTGACGAGCATACCGACAGCATACAAAGCACAGCACTCTACAGTATACAGCGGCTGTGCTTGGTATTGCAGCCCAGGTCCAAATACTTGAATAGGACTGAGCTGCACATAGCCCACGTGACCAATGACTATGATGTCACTGGCCTAGGAAGAGGTCACAGCACTCACTGGAGCATCACAATCTCTTCAAACAGCTGATCAGTAGGGGTGTCGGACCCCATAATTAGATAATGAGCTATCCTAGGAATAGTTCATCAATTCTGTACTCCCAGAAAAACACTTTAAATGCTCTAAAGATCTTCCTATTATACAATTGGAAACCCAATTTCTGTTGTCTGCCTTTAAAAATATGTATAGCTAAACTGTCCTCTCAGTCAGGTCTCCTCGGTCCACACACTTATCATCAATGACTCATAAAGGTACCTAGCAATAAACAGTATATGTAATGATTATTATGCAAAGAATAAATGCGTGTGATCACTATTTGACCTCTTTGTAATGTTAATGGTGTCAGTTTCTAGTAGCCAATAACAAAAGTAACTTTATAAAGGCATATATAGTATAATCCCATATATACCACAAGAGGAAGTACATGGCAGTAAACCTGTTCACACAACTTATTAAGGCTACTTTCACACCTTTCGCTTTCCCTTTCCGCTATTGAGATCCATCATAGGATCTCAATAGTGGGGGAAAATGCTTCAGTTTTGTCTCCAATCATTGTCAATGGGGACAAAACTGAACTGAATGGAGTGCACTAGAACGCATTCCATTCCATTTCATTGCATTCCCATGATGCACACAAAAGCTATGCAAGCAGCGTTTCTGAGTGCGTCCTGGGATGTGGAGTAAGACGGATCCGTCATGACTCACAATGTAAGTCAATGGTGATGGATTTATTTTCTCTGACACAATCGAAAATGGATCCATCCCCCATTGACTTACAATGGTTTTAGAGACGGATCCGTCTTGGACATTTTAGAAATAATACAACCAGATGTGTTCATAATGGATGCAGATGGTTGTATTATCTTGACGGAAGCAGATGTGAAAGTAGCCCAAGTTTGTCATTTACAGTTTTAAGATTTAATAAAAAATATGTAGCAAACATAGAAAAAATGATTGCCTAGAATATGAAAAGATCACTAAAGAAAGGCAATTTCTATATGCATAAGTAGGTACACCATAAACAAATCAGTACATACCGTAAAGTGATAGTACTGGGCTGTTACATTAGTCTAGGAACAGAAAAAGAAATTGGAAAAATTACATAGTCAACAAAAGTTTTAAAGAAGAATGCAACCACCCATGTTTGATGCTATTCTATTAAAGGGCCTGAAGGTCCTCAAAAGATTATCCATACTGTTAGTGTACAAGAAGGGAACAAAGGAGGTCATGCATCAATATAATTACTGTATAGCAGCATGCTATAAGGATGAAGATCCCCCACCACAAGTATATTTATCTTTTTTTGTGTCTGTAAGGGGGCATTGTGCAACTTACGTACTAAAGCTAGTATTACACTAGCAGATGCAGCAGGCAATTGTCTGGAGGGAAGCGTTCCTTCCTGGCAATCACCTGCTCGTCAGTGGAGGAGGCCACTGTTATTTGCAGCAATCTCCTCCAGAGTATGGGGAGAGCGATCATTACGCCATTGCTTGTTCCCATACTGACTATTTGTTTGTTGGCAGCAAATTGTGATTACACAGCACGATCTGCCATCGGCAAACAATGATTTTTAAGCATGCTTAAAAATCACAATTGCCAGATGCTCGTTCATTGGTTAATCGGCGGCAGTATTACACATTCCTATGAATTCCCTATAAATAGGAAAAGTTAAATGACCACAATAGCAACACCTGGAGGTTAAGGGTGTGGCCAATACCAGATGCAACACAGACGCCTATTAATCCACAAGATCAAGTTCAAACCATGTGTTGCCAGATCTCCTGCCACTCACTGTCGCGGGGACGTCCGTATGTCTCGGTACGTCCGTGACAGTACCCCCCCCCCTTCTATGAGTGACCTCCGAGCACCCAGGACTGACCTTATCCAGGTGAGACCTGTGAAAATCTTTCACCAAACGACTGGCATTCACGTCAGATGCCAGTACCCATATTCTCTCCTCAGGTCCATAACCCTTTCAGTGAACAAGATACTGAAGAGATCTACGGAGAGCTTAAGAGTCAATTATTTTGACGATCTGGAATTCCAAACTCCCGTCCACCATGATAGGAGCGGTGGCAAGAAAGACGGCTCCAAAGGTTCAACATATCTCTTCAACAAAGATTTATGAAACACATTATGTATTTTAGGAACCTGAGAAAGTTCAAGACGAAAAGCTACAGGATTAATAATGCCACACCAGCCACACCAAAATCACCAACTCATAGGTCTGGACCCTTCATACATTGCCTGTCAGCCACACGTTTATACTTGTTGCCCATATTCATCAAGTTATTTTGAATTTTCCGCCATATAGATGATAATGATTACGAAAAACGTTCCTCCTCAGGAATATCAGAAGTATCTGAACCAGAAAAAAGTGCCAAACTGTGGGTGAAACCCATATGCCCCAAAAAATGGCGACTTACCAGTGGACTCCTGTCTATGGTTATTTATGGCAAACTCTGCCAAAGACAAAAACAAGGACCACTCCTCCTGGTTCTCAGAGACAAAACATCTTAAGTAAGTCTCGAGGCTCTGATTAGTACACTCCGTCTGTCCGTTCGACTGCGAATGAGAAGCCGGAGTAAAAGACAGTTGTACCCCCAGTCGAGTACAGAATGCCTTCCAGAATCTAGATACAAACTGAATCCCACGTTTCGAAACCACATCAGAGGGAATGCAATGGAGTTTCACAATGTTATCAACAAACACTTGAGCAAGTGTTTTAGCATTTAGGTAGGCAACGGACAACGTTATAAAGTGCACCATTTTGCTAAAACAATCAACCACCACCAAAATAACTGTCTTTCCTAACTAATTAGGCAGATCAGTAATAAAATCCATAGATAAATAAGTCCATAGTTTGGATGGGATAGGCAACGGAAGTAGGGACCTGTGTCACCTTAGCGAGCACACAAACACTACAGGCCGACACATAGTCTTCAACACACTTACGCAACCCCGGCCACCAGCATCTACGAGAAATGAGGTCGGCAGTGGATCTGCTCCCAGGGTGTCCCGTAAGAACCGCACAGTAATGTTCCTCAAATACCTTGTAACGCAATTCCGATGGCACAAAAAATTTCCCAGAGGGGAAAGAATCCGGTGTGTCTCCCTGGGCCTCTAACACCTTTACCTCTAGGTCAGGGTATAGCTCTGATATAAACACCCCTTCCGATAGAATAGGACTAAGTTTTTTTAAAATCACCACTTCCAGGAAAACTACGTGACAAGGCATCTGCCTTGACATTCTTAACCCCAGTTAAAGTGACAGTGAAATTGAATCTGGTGAAAAACAAAGACCATCTGGCCTGCCTCTGGTTCAGTTGTTTAGCCGACTCCAGGTAAGCCAAGTTTTTGTGATTTGTGAACACCGTGATCAGATGAATCGCCCCTTCTAACACGCCATTCCTCAAAAGCCAACTTAATAGCCAGTAACTCTCTGTCACTGGCTATTAATGGACGTGGACGCCATTTACCAGGTGATGGACCCTGCGATAAAACTGCTCCTACTCATAGAAACATAGAATGTGTCGACAGATAAGAACCATTTGGCCCATCTAGTCTGCCCAATATACTGAATACTATGAATAGCCCCTGGCCCTATCTTATATGAAGGATGGCCTTATGCCTATCCCATGCATGCTTAAACTCCTTCACCGTATTTGCAGCTACCACTTCTGCAGGAAGGCTATTACATGCATCCACTACTCTCTCAGTGAAGTAACACTTCCTGATATTACTTTTAAACCTTTGCCCCTCTAATTTAAAACTATATCCTCTTGTAGCAGTTTTTCTTATTTTAAATATTCTCTCCTCTTTTACCGTGTTGAATCCCTTTAGGTATTTAAAAGTTTCTATCATATCCCCTCTGTCTTACTTCCAAACTATACATTTTAAGGTCCTTTAACCTTTCCTGGTAAGTTTTGTCATGCAATCCATGTACTAGTTTAGTAGCTCTTCTCTGAACTCTCTCCAAAGTTTCAATATCCTTCTGCAGATATGGTCTCCAGTACTGCACACAATACTCCAAATGAGGTCTCACTAGTGCTCTGTAGAGCGGCACGAGCACCTCCCTCTTTCTACTGTTAATGCCTCTCCCTATACACCCAAGCATTCTTCTGGCATTTCCTGCTGCTCTATGACATTGTCTGCCCACCTTTAGGTCGTCTGATATAATGACCCCTAAATCCCTTTCCTCAGTTACTGAGGTTAGTACTGTATCACTGATTTTAAATTCTGCTCTTGGGTTTTTACGCCCCAGGTGCATTATCTTGCACTTATCGACATTAAATTTTAGTTGCCAGATTTTTGACCATTCCTCCAGTTTTTCTAAATCCTTTTCCATTTGGTGTATCCCTCCAGGAACATCAACCCTGTTACAAATCTTTGTGTCATCAGCAAAAATACACACCTTACCATTGAGGCCTTCTACAATTTCGCAGATAAAGATATTAAACAATATGGGTCTCAGAACAGATCCCTGAGGTACCCCACTGGTAACAATACCATGGTCCGAATATACTCCATTGACTACAAGCCTCTGTTTTCTGTCCTTCAGCCATCGCCTAACCCATTAAACAATATGTGAGCCCAAGCTCAAAGACTGCGGATTTATTGATAAGCCTTCTATGTGGGACAGTATCAAAAGCCTTACTAAAGTCCAGATAAGCGATGTCTACTGCACCTCCGCCATCTATTATTTTAGTCACCCAATCAATAAAAGTTAATAAGATTAGTTTGACATGATCTCCCTGAAGTAAACCCAGACTGTTTTTCATCATTAAAACCATGGGTTTTTAGATGTTTCACAATCTTTTCCTTAAGTATGGTTTCCATTAATTTCCCCACTGTTGATGTCAGGCTTACTGGCCTATAGTTGCCTGATTTCTCTCTACTACCTTTCTTGTAAATTGGCACAACGTTTGCTGATTTTCAATCTCCTGGGACGACTCCTGTTACCAGTGATTGGTTAAATAAATCTGTTAATGGTTTTGCTAGTACACCTCTGAGCTCTTTTAATAGTTTTGGGTGTATGCCATCAGGCCCTTGTGATTTATTTGTATTCATTTTAGACAGCTGACTTAGACCTCTTCCTCTGTAAAGACACATGCATCAAAGGATTCATTAGTCTTCCTCCCTAACTGAGGTCTTTCTTCTTTTTCTTTTGTAAAATCTGAACAGAAGTATTCATTGAGGCAGTCGGCTAGTTCTTTATCTTCTTCCATATAATTTCCTTCTTTTGTTTTTAATTTGGTAATTCCTTGATAATCCCCCCTCGGATGCGTCCACTTCCAGGTAAAAGGTTGTGATACATCTGGCTTCACCAATATAGGGGCAGAAGAGAAGCACTCCTTAACCACAGAAAAAGCTTGCAACGCCAAATCAGACCACACTGAGACATCCCTTTCTTAGTCATGTCAGTTAAGGGTTTCACCACTGTCGAACAGTTCTGAATACTTTTTCGGTAATAATTGGTAAACCCCCAAAACTCCATAAGAGCCTTTAGATTTTCGGATCGAACCCAGTCCAATAAAGTACGGACTTTCTCCGGATCCATTCAAAAACCCGAAAACGACAACAGGTATCCCAAAAATTGCACCTCGTGTACAGCAAAAAAACACTCTAATTTTGCGTACAATTTATTATCCCTTAGGATCTGCAACACCTGTCTAACGTGATCCTGATGTATCTCCAGGTCTGGAGAATAAATTAGTATTTCTGAATACATGACTACAAACCTCCCCACCAGGTGATGAAAAATGTTATTCACAAAATGCTGGAAAACCGTAGGCGCATTGGTCAACCAAAAAGGCATGACCAGGTTCTCAAATTGACCCTCAGGAGTATTGAAAGCAGTCTTCCATTCATCCCCTTCCTTGGTCCTGACCAGATTATATGCCCCCCTTAAGTCCAACTTGGAGAACACCTTGGCACCAATAATCTGGTTAAACAAATCAGGAATCAAAGGAAGGGGGTAAGGATCATGGACAGTAATCCGACTGAGTTCATGGAAATCCAGACATGGTCGAAGACCTCCGTCTTTTTTTTTTTTAACAAAAAAAAACCCTGCTGCCACTGGAGATTTGGAAGGTCCTTTGTGTTCTGTAGCCAAACTCTCGGTAATATACTTTCTCATTGGCCAGTCTTTCAGTTCCAGAAAGGTTGTACAACCTAGATTTGGGCAACTTAGCTCCCGGAATAAGGTTGATAGGACAATCATATTTCCGATGTGGAGGTAAATCCTGGCATCCACTCTCATAAAATACGTCGGCAAAATCAGATATAAATGAAGGCAATGTCTTAGTAGTTAAAACAGAAAAAGATGTATTAAGAGTTTAAGACAATTGTCAACGCAATAATCACCCCAATCCAGAATCTGTCTAGCTTGACAATCGATGGTTGGATTGTGCTTGCTCAACGACGGCAAACCCAGAGCCACCAAAGCAGGGAGACGCTCCAACGAAAAAAAATTCCTGATGAAAGTCACCCATTCTCAATCTGATATAATGCACCACTTGCGATAAACACTTCTGAGCTAGAGGTGCAGAATCAATTAGAACCCGAACTGTATAGTTCGGGTTTGTACCGAACTTTACACTTTTCCGCACCCGGACCCGCACATTTCCGTAAAAGTTCGGGTTCATTGTTGGTGATTTCTTCTCGCTTTTTGAAAGGCTGCAGGGCAGCGAATCAACAAGCGTTTCACTACTTTGCCCTAAGAAGGCATCACAACCATGCCTACTATTGGCATGGCTGTGATTGGCTAAGTGCAGCATGTGACCCAGCCTCTATATAAGCTGGAGTCACGTAGCGCCGCACGTCACTCTGCTGCTCTTAGTGTAGGGACAGGTTGCTGTTTCTGCAAGGGAGAGATTAGGGAAGAAATCTTTTGAACTTGGTGGTGTTAAATCTTCAAACTACAGCAATTATTGAGGGTGCTATGCTACATATTTGTATCCATCCTTGAGCCCAGTGATACTGCAAAATCATTTTTAATCCATCTGTTACTGAGGTGGTGGTCGGCGGCCACTTTAGCAACTGCAGTGTCCTTGGAACTGCATGTGACCTGCATGTGTGTCAGCCTGCCAAGGACATCAGTCTATTTATTTATTTTTTGGTAGTTCAGTGAAGGAAAAATTCCTTTTTTTCTGGCAGGTCAAGTCCCCCTACATTACCTATTTTATAATTTAGGGGTGACTGTGCATTTCTGTAGTTGGGGGCATAAACCCGTACTGTCGTACTACAGAGCACGAAAACATACAACGCTGAAAAAACGGTTTTATAATTTTTATAATTTTTGGGGTGACATACTGCATTTCTGTAGTTTGTTGCAATAAACACTGGTTTTGTGCTACATAGCAGATCTGAGGCCTACCCTGTATTTCAGTCATTTTAAGTAACCTGTGGAACTCCGCATTTACATAGTTGGTTGCAAAAACACCGGTTTTGTGGTAGATAGCACATTTGCTGTGTACGCTGCATTTCTGACATTCAAATTAAACCATTAACCTCTGCTGTTACATTGTTGGTTTGAAAAATCTAATTTTTGTTAATAGTGAAGTAATTGTATTGAATTGCTTTGTTACACTGTTGTGTGACCTAAACAAATTTACTCTGTTTATGACACGGGCACTGCCTTACTGTTAGTATATCTGTAAAAAATAAATTAAGGCAACTGGACTTGCTGTAGATTACTGTTAGTGAACTTAATTGTTGACTTTTGGCAGTTAAATTGACACCTGAGATAAACCATCTGTTAGTTTGGTGGATGAACACAAATAATGAGGGGAACATCAAATACGGGACGTGGATGTGGTCGTGTTGGTGTTGGTGGAGCTTCTGTTGCTGGGAGAGGACTTGGCCGTTCTGCGCCAGCTACAGGTCCAAGTGGAACACCTTCCTCAGTTGTGAGTAGGCGACAGAACCTGAAGCGTTATTTGGTAGGCCCGAACGCCGCTCTACGGATGTTTTGTTGAGGCCAGAACAAGTACAAGTGATAGTAGATTGGGTGGCTGACAGTTGCTCCAGTTCCTTCACAGTATCTCCCACCCAGTCCTCTACAGAAAGCTCAGAGTTGGCACCTGCAGCCCATTCCCATCAGTCTTTTACCTCACCCCCTTGCAAATCAGCCAAGCAGTCTGAGCTCCAAGTCATGCAGCAGACTCTTATACTTTTTAATGACTCTGCTGGCAGGGTTTCCCGGGGCCATCCACATAGCCCTGCTCAAGAAGTGGAAGACATTGAATGCACTGATGCCCAACTACTTATGTTGCAGGATGAGGACATGGGAATACCACCGCAGCACGTCTCTGATGATGACAAAACACAGGTGCCAACTGCTGCGGCTTTCTGCAGTGTGTAGACTGACGAGGAGGGCAGTGGTCAAGAATGGGTGGAAGATGATGTGGAGGATGATGAGCTCCTAGACCCTGACTGGACTTAAGTTCATGCTAGGGACGTGTGCAGTTCTGAGGAAGAGGCTGTGGTCACACAGAGGCAACAGCACAGCAAATGAGGGAGCAGGGTGCAAAAGCGGAGCAGCCATCCCCGAGACAGTACGCCTGCTATTGCCCACCGCACCCAGGGACCTAGCACAACAAAGACAGCTCCAAGGAGTGCATTGGCGTGGCAGTTCTTCAGACAATGTCCTGATAACAAGACACGAGTGGTTTGCACGTTGTGCAGTCAGAGCCTGAAGCGAGACATAAACATTCTAAACCTGAGCACAACCTGCATGACCAGGCATCTACATGCAAAGCACAAACTGCAGTGGAGTAAACACTTTAAAAACCAAGAAAGGTCTCAGGCTCCTCTTGATTCCTCTTCTGGTGCTGTCTCTGCCTCTTTCTCCACCTCTGGAGTCACAGTGACACCTGCCACCCAGCAAACAGAGGATGTGCCACCAACACCACCACCTCTTTCATCATCACCAAGCATCTCCACCATGTCACACGCAAGCGTTCAGCTGTCCATCTTCCAAACACTGGAGAGAAAGAGGAAATACCCACCCTCGATTTGAAATGCTGTCATTCCGTCTGGTGGAGACGGACTGTTTTAAGCTGATGGCGTTGGCTGTCCCACAGTACATCGTTCCCAGCCATCACTACTTTTCCAGACGAGCCGTCCCTTCCCTGCACAACCAAGTGAAGGATAAAATCAAGTGTGCACTGCGCAACGCCATTTGTGGCAAGGTCCACATAACCACAGATACATGGACCAGTAGGCACGGGCAGGGACGCTATATCTCCCTAACTGCACACTGGGTAAATGTAGTGGTGGCTGGGCACGAGGCGGAGAGCAGTTTGGCGCATGTCCTTCCACCACGAGGATCGCAGGGCATTATTCTTTGCCTCCTGTTGCCTCCTACTCCGCTTCCTCCTGCTCCTCTTCTACCACCTCATCATCCGGTCAGAGAAAGATCTTCACCACCAACTTCAGCAGCACAGCCAGGGGTAAATGTCAGCAGGCGGTTTTAAAACTCATGTGTTTGGGGGACAAACCCCACACCACACAGGAGCTGTGGAGGGGCATAGAAGAACAGACCAATGAGTGGTTGCTGCCAGTGAGCCTCAAGCCCGGCTTGGTGGTGTGCGATAATGGGCAGAATCTCGTAGCAGCTCTGGGACTAGCTGGTTTGACGCACATCCCTTGCCTGGCACATGTGCTGAATTTGGTGGTGCATAATTTCCTTAAAAACTACCCAGACATGTCAGAGCTGCTGCAGAAAGTGTGGTCCATCTGTGCGCATTTACGGCGTTCTCACCCTGCTGCTGCTCGCCTGTCTGCGCTGCAGCGTAACTTTGGCCTTCCTTTGTTGCAGTGATTTGAGTACTCAACCTACCTGGCCAGTGGTGATGATGCCATTCTTATCGTTACAATACCACTTCTATGTCTCCTTGAGAAAACACTTAGGACAATGATGGAAGAGGATGTGGCACAGGAGGAAGAGGAGGAGGAAGAGGGGGCATTTCACAGGGTTTCAGGCCAGTCATTTAAAAGTGGCTCAGAGGGTGAGTTCCGGCACCAGCAGAGGCCAGGTACACATGTGGCTAGCCAGGGCATAGTTCTGGAGGAGGAGGAGGGGGAGGATGATGAGGTAGAGGAGGAGGAACCAGGTTCACAGCAGGGTGGCACCCAACACAGCTCATGGCCATCACTGGAGGGATACAGAGGACACAGATGATACACCAGCTACAGAGGACAGCTTATCCTTACCTCTGGGCAGCCTGGCACACATGAGCGACTACATGCTGCAGTGCCTGCGCAACGACCAAGGAGTTGCCCACATTTTAAATTGTGCTGACAACTGGGTGGCCACCCTGCTGGATCACCATTACAAAGACAATGTGCCGTCCTTAATTCCCTCACTGGAGCGTGATCGGAAGATGTGCGACTACATGCGTACGCTGGTAAACGCGCTCCTGAGGGCATTCCCAACTGTCACTGGGGGACAAGTGGAAGCACAAGGTGAAGGCAGAGGAGGAGGAAGAAGAGGTCGACAATGCAGCTGGGTCACGGCCAGCACCTCAGAAGGCAGGGTTAGCGTGGCCAACATGAGGAAATGCTTTGTCACCACGCCACAACAACCGCCACCACCAGCTGATATGGAACGTCTTAGCATGAGGCAGCATTTGAACAACATTGTGGAACAGTATGTGTGCACACGCCTACATGTACTGACTGATGGTTCTGCCGCATTCAACTTCTGGGTCTCCAAAGTGTCCACATGGCCTGAGCTTGCCCTTTATGCCTTGGAGGTGCTGGCCTGCCCTGCAGACAGTGTATTGTCTGAACGTGTATTTAGCATGGCAGGGGGCATCATTACAGACAAAAGCAGCTGCCTGTCCGCAGCCAACTTGGACAAGCTCACGTTCATTAAAATGAACCAGGTTTGGATCCCACAAAACTCGCCTGTACCTTGTACAAAATAGACATTTATACCCGCCTCAACCGTACATTCTTGAACCCAAGTGCACTTATTCTTTGATTTCTTTTTTCTTTGATTTGTCACATTGTTTTGGGGGCTACCCCAATTTGTAAAAGAAAAACAAACACAAAAAAACATTAGCTATGTAGCTATAGAGTTGCAGGTTAATTTAAATTTTTATTTAAATTATTTTATTTTATTTTAAGTTATTTCCCTCTTCACATTTGTTTGCAGAGCACTTGCCATGCTTTTAAGCACATTTTGCTGCCTTTTGCATCCCTCTGGCCCTTTCCATTACATTTTTTAGGGCCATTTTAGTGCCAAAAGTTCGGGTCCCCATTGACTTCAATGGGATCCGGGGTAAAGTTCGGATCACAAACCCAAACTTTTTGTGCTGCCAGTGTGTGTCAGGCCCACTTCCACTGACTGTAGTGTGCCCACTGCCAGTGCCCACCACTAATACTGTGTGGCACAGGACTTTGCATAATAAAAAGGCATTTCATTTTTACACTTTAATATAATTTCAGTTGCCTGCCTGCTGCCAGTGTGTGTCAGGCCCACTTCCACTGACTGTAGTGTGCCCACCGCCAGTGCCCACCACTCATACCGGGTGGCACAGTAGCTTGCCAATAAATAAGGCATTTCATTTTTACCCTTTAATCTAAGGTTAGTTGCCTGCCAGTGTGTGTCAGGCCCACTTCCACAGACTGTAATGTGCCCACTGCCAGTGCCCACCACTCATACTGGGTGGCACAGTAGCTTGCACGCATAGTACCACTAATAAAAAAAATAATGACAGGCCAAGGCAGGCCACCACGCAGGGGCTGTCGTGGTGCTGTTATTTTCTTTTGGCCCTAGAATAATGCCCAGTGTTCAGAGGCCACATTCCCTGAACTCGAAAAATTCTGAGGACCTTGACGCACCATCCTCCTCCAGCTCAGCTTCGGGAACCTCTCAAGTTACCACTCGCCCGCCTGCCGCCACCACCAACACTAGCACCACAGCCACTTCATTTGTTCTGTCAGAGGATTTATTTACACATCAGTTGGAAGAAATGAGTGATGCGCAACCATTATTGCCAGAGGATGTAGATAACAGGGATATGTCTCAGTCAGGTAGCATTACACACATGGACGTACGGTGTGATGATGATGATGTTGTACCCGCTGCTACTTCCTTTGCTGAGTTGTCAGATACAAGTGAAGCGGTTGATGATGACGATGTGTCAGTGGATGTCACGTGAGTGCCCGTTTGAAGAGAAGAAGAACAGGGAGAAAGTTCAGATGGGGAGACAGAGAGGAGGAGGAGACGAGTTTGAAGCAGGGGGAGGTCGTCGCAAGGAGCTAGTGGCACAGTCAGACAGCATGTATCGGCACCCAGGGTCACCCAGACAGCACGCCAATCAACTCATGCTGTTGCCACCACCAGAATGCAGTCATTGCAAAGGTCAGCAGTGTGGCATTTTTTTTTGTGTGTCTGCCTAAGATAACGATGCCATTTGCAACCTGTGCCAAAAGAAACTGAGTTGTGGGAAGTCCAACACCCACCTAGGTACAACTGCTTTGCGAAGGCACATGATCTCACATCACAAACGCCTATGGGATCAACACATGAGTACAAGCAGCACACAAACTCAAAGACACCATGCTCCTCCTGGTCCAGTATCTTCAGCCATGTCAACCATTGCTGCCCTTCCAGCCCCCTCTCAACCACCCGCCACTCTGCCTCTCACCTTCAGCAGTTCCTTCTCATCTGCCCACAGTCAGGTGTCTGTCAAGGAAATATTTGAGCGTAAGAAGCCAATGTCACAGAGTCACCCCCTTGCCTGGCGTCTGACAGCTGGCTTGTCAGAACTCTTAGCCCGCCAGCTTTAACCATACAAGCTGGTGGAGTCTGAGGCCTTTAAAAAATTTGTAGCTATTGCGACACCGCAGTGGAAGGTACCCGGACGAAAAATTTTTCACAAAAGACAATCCCCAACCTGTACTCTATTGTGGAAAAGGAAGTCATGGCATGTCTGGCACACAGTGTTGGGGCAAGGGTCCATCTGACCACTGATACCTGGTCTGCAAAGCACAGTCAGGGCAGGTATATCACGTACACTGCGCATTGGGTAAACCTGCTGACGGCTGACAAGCATGGAATGCATGGCTCTGCAGCGTAGTTGGTGACACCTCCATGACTTGCAGGCAGGCTTGCTGCCACCTCCTCTACTCCTCCTACTCCATCCTATTCGCTAACCTCCTCGGCTGAGTCCTCTTCTGCTGCTGCGTCTTGCTCCACATCATCAACTGCACCCCCCAGCTCCCCAGGGGATTTTCCACATCCCGGATACAACAGTGTCACGCCGTCGTGGGGTTGACTTGCCTGAAAGCAGAGAGTCACACCGGAACAGCACTCCTGTCCGCCCTGAACCCACAGGTGGATCAGTGGCTGACCCCGCACCAATTGCAGATCGGCAAAGTGGTGTGTGACAAAGGAAGCAATCTGTTAGCGGCATTGAATTTGGGCAAGTTGACACATGCATGGCACATGTGTTGAATCTGATTGTACAACGCTTTGTGTGTAAGTACCCAGGCTTACAGGGCGTCCTCAAGCAGGCCAGGAAGGTGTGTGGCCATTTCAGGCGTTCCTAAACGGCCTTGGCGCACTTTTCCCACATTCAGCGGCGAAACAACATGCCAGTGAGGCGCTTGATTTGCGACCGCCTGCTCCAACAAGAAAAAGCCGTCAATGAGTATTTGTATGACCGGGGTGCTAGGACAGCCTTTGCGGAGCTGGGAATTTTTTTGCCACGTTACTGGATGCTCATGTGCAATGCCTGTAGGCTCATGCTTCCTTTTAAGGAGGTGACAAACCGAGTCAGTCGTACCGAAGGCACCATTAGTGACCTCATCCCATTTGTTTTCTTCCTGGAGCGTGCCCTGCGAAGAGTGCTGGATCAGGCCGTAGATGAGCGTGAAGAGGAAGAGTTGTGGTCACCATCACCACCAATAACAGCCTCATCATCATCGCTTGCTGGACCTGCGGCAACGCTGGAAAAGGAGTCTGAGGAAGAGGAGTCAGAGGAGGAATGTGGCTTTGAGGAGGAGGAAGACCACAGCAGGCATCCCAGGGTGCTCGTTGTCACCTATCTGGGACCTGTGGTGTTGAACGTGGCTGGGGGGAAGAACAGACCCTAAATGACATCAGTGAGGACGAGGAACAGGAGATGAGTAGCTCGGCATTCAACCTTGTTCAAATGGGGTCTTTCATGCTGTCATGCCTGTTGAGGGATCCTTGTATAAAAAGACTGAAGGAAAACGACCTGTACTGGGTGGCCACGCTACTAGACCCCCGGTATAAGCAGAAAGTGGCTGAAATGTTAACGAATTACCAGAAGTCGAAAGGATGCAGCAGTTCCAAAACAAGTTAAAACGTATGCTTTACACAGCGTATAAGGGTTATGTCAGAGCACAACGGGAATATAACAAGGGAAGAGGTAAAAGTAATCCTCCTCCTACCACGACCACGCTGGCAAGGACAGGACGCTTTACAGACGTGTTGTTGATGGAGGACATGCAGAGCTTTTTAAGTCCTACGCATCGCCACAGCCCTTCGGGGTCCACCCTCAGAGAACGACTCCACGGACAGGTAGCAGACAACCTCGCCTTAACTGCAGATATCGACAGTCTGAGAAGCGATGAACCCCTTGACTATTGGGTGTGCAGGCTTGACCTATTCCAATTTGCGATAAAACTTCTGGCCTGCCCCGCTTCAAGTGTCCTGTCAGAAAGGACCTTCAGCGCAGCAGGAGGTATTGTCACTGACAAGAGAAGTCGCCTAGGTCAAAAAAGTCTAGATTAACTTTGCGATTAGGGGACGTAACAGGGAATAAACTGATAAGAATAGTACTAGCTAACACACCACTCATATAAGGTTGCACAGTACATTGCACGGCACACGCGCAGTACCCCAAATTGGAAGTAAGAGGACCGACCAAGCTTCTTTTTCCATCTCCCGGTTCCTAAAATCTATTCGATACACGTCCCTGATAGGGGACGTAACAGGGATTAAACTGATAAAAATAGTACTACTGATTACTGAACACACCACTCATATAGGGTGGCACAGTACATTGCGCGAGAAAGAGACCTTCAATGAGGTCAGTGAGGACAAGGAACGGGACATGGCTAGCTTGGTATACAACCTTGTGCAAATGGACTGTTTGCGGTCGTTTGCGGTGCGTTAAACGGGGAGTTTGGTCTGTCAATGTAAATCGGGCGTAACCCTTACACTACCTGATCGATAAAACATCATACCTGATCGTATACACACACTGGATGTTTTAAAGCAAGTTATTCCAAACTATTTAGGAATGTTAGGTGATTTATGCCCTTTATGGATTAAAACCCGACTCTGCGTCCACTATTTTCCATGGGAGTTTTGCCATGGATCCCCCTCCGGCATGCCACAGTCTAGGTGTTAGTCCCCTTGAAACAAATTTTCCATCACCATTGTTGCCAGAAAGAGTCCCTGTGGGTTTTAAAATTCGCCTGCCTATTGAAGTTTATGGCGGTTTGCCCGGTTCGCCTGTTTGCGAACATTTGCGGAAGTTCGTGTTCGCCGTTCGAGAATGGAAAATTTTATGTTTGCAACATCTCTATCCATAGCCCATCTCCTAAACTAAAAGCAATAGATCTCAGTAGAACGATCTCCCTGATAAAGGCCACGTAGCTTGGTCTTCGCTAGGGAGGTCCGATCTGGGTCATAATAGATGACACCCAGAGCAGCTTGGAAAAATTTATCCACCGACCGGAGAGACTGAGATCCAGTCGGCTGAGAAAAAGCCCATGACTGTGCATCCCCCTTAAGCAATGAAATAACCATACCAACTCGCTGTTTCTCATCCTCAGATAAGTGTGGACGTAGCCTAAAATACAGTTTGCACACCTCCCTAAAAAAAAAAAATTATCATGTCCCCCAGAGAATCTGTCCGGGAGGGCAACTGTAGACTCCAGATAGGCCTGGTTTCCACCACCACCACCAGGACCAACAGACTGTGGTCTCTGAATCTGCGAGATGGTCGTGCGTTTCACTACTTTTAAAGACAGCCCTTGCAACTTTCCTGCCAGTGCAGCAATTGGATCCATGGCTGCACTCAAAGAAACAAACAAAAAAAAAATGACGGTTTGGGCGGTTTCCCACACGCTCTAGTGTGGGAAGGAAACCCCACGCCGAACATAGGAGAAAAAGGGGAAAGTAAATAAGGCCTGAAAACTAGGGAAAGAAAAATGACACCTCCTAGTAAAAACCCTAATCAAAGCCCTGACCGACTACCAGTACACAGGAATACCTAATGTCTTATCAAACCCTAAAGGACCCTGACAGGAAAGAAACATCAAGTTCCTCCAAAAAGGAAGGATAAACAGGAGCCTCCCTAAGGCCTAATACAAAACAACAAAGAAATGCAACACACATAAAAGCCAAAATATAGGAAAAGGTAACACTTAACATCCAAGAAGCTATGGCAGCACAAGGAACTCAGCCGAGATCCAAACACCAGCTAGCCACAGGTCTGACTGAAGCTATAAAACGCACAGCATTGTGGGAGAAACAACTATAAATAGGGAAAGTTAAAGGGTTTCTATCACCTGAAAAATGGGTATTAAGCTGGCTGACATTAGCGATGTGCTAATGTCAGCTGAACATAACTATATTAGTGCCATCTCACTGCCTGCCGCCATTATTGAGAAAATTAGCTTTTATAATATGCTAATTAGCCTCTAGGAACAGGGGGCGTTGCCCCTGCTACTAGAGGCTCCGTTCTCCCACCTCTGGCCACGCCCTCTTTCACTAGATTGACAGGGCCAGGCAGCAATCACCTCCTTCTGCCGGCCCTGTGCGCTGGGGAGATCTCGCGCTGTTCAGTAATCAGCACAGGCGCAGTGAGGAAGCTGGCAGCCAGCAAGTGCCCTTCACTAACTGTGCCTGCGCCGTATACTGAACGGGACGTTGCAGGCACGAGATTTACACTGCAGACAGGGCCGGAGGTAGGACGTCAACGCTGCCTGGCCCTGTCAATCTAGTGAAGCAGGGTGTTGTCAGAAGTGGGAGAACGGAGCCTCTAGGAGCAGGGGCAATGCCCCCCCCCCCTGCTCCTAGAGGCTAATTAGTATATTATAAAAGTTCATTTTTCTCAATAACTGTGGCAGGTAGTGAGATGGCACTAATATAGTTATGTTCAGCTGACATTAGCACATCGCTAGTGTTAGCCAGCTTAATACCCATTTTTCAGGTAACAGAAACTCTATAAATAACCACAATAGCAACACCTGGAGGTTAAGGGTGTGGCCAGTGCCAGAAACAACATAAACGCCTATTGATCCACAAAATAAACTTGTCAAATCAAACCACGTGTTGCCAGTCTCAAAGATCTCCTGCCACTCACTGTTGCGGGGACGTCCGTATGTCTGTATTTGCTAAAACAGACATGTCAGGATAGACTTCAGTTCCTCTTTAATTTCTATATTTACTTTCTATACCAATCTCCAGGATGTAGATGCTTGCACACTGGTATAAGACCATATTTCTTATTATAAAGCATTTGGAAAATGTCTACAGTAAAAAAATAAATATGTGTAGGGTCACCTTGATCCGCAGAGAGAACTATAAACTATAAACATTAAGAGAAAATGTCCACTACTATTAGAATTTATTTTGCTGCAGCTGAATCATCATTAGTTTGTTTCTAGGTGAAGCAATGCAAGGAATGTCTGTATAGAAAGGGCGAGAACTTATCACAATCGCCTAGATGATTCTGCACAATGTGCTGCCTTTGCAATGTCCACAAATCTGTTAATAGAAACTATATTTATACATTTTTCATCTGCCTTAAATGGATTAAAAAAAGGGTTGCAATGATCAGACGAATGGTAACCAGCCAGTGATAATAAATCTGTTATACTGTAGATTTAAGGTTAACATTCACTAAAAGCTGAAAAATTAAGAGATGCTGGATGAAGATAAAAAAAAAATACCAACATATCATTCCTTTGATCCTTTGTTTTGTTGGCCAGTATCTCTAAGGAGCTTGAAAATATAATAATTGCCGATAAAGTATAGGGCCCACCCTCTGTGTATACCTGGCATGTGCGCAACCACATTTAAGTCATTTTGGTTATTGTTGCAAATGCAGGACTTATCATAAATATGTTTTAAGTCCTGTCTCACTATAGCAAACGGCATTTATCATGTAGACAAAGTAAATACAAGGCACTTACCAATGTATTGTTTTTGCCCATATTGCCTCCTTTGCTGGCTTGATTCATTTTTCCATCACATTATACACTGCTCATTTCCAGGGATTATGACCACCCTCTAATCCGGCAGTGTTGGCCATGCTTTCACATTGTAGGAAAAGGTGCATAGGTGTAACCCCTGGAAACAAGCAGTGTATAATGTGATGGAAAAATGAATCATGTCAGCAAAGGAGGCAATATGGACAATCACAATACATTAGTAAGTGTCTTGTATTAACTTTTTCTACACGATAAATTACATTTGCTGGTGGTTATTGGTTCCAAGGTCAGCTCTAAATAAAGTTGTCTTCTGCTAGACCTTAGAAGTACTGTCTTATTAGGTATCCATTATTTCATCATAGCTTGGGCCCACTGGAAGATCCTCTGGTACTCTGGTGAGTCAGTCTATCCCTGGACCCCCATGTACATTAGTACAAAGTTGTTTTAAAATGAGCAATTTATACTAACACGGAAGATCACCTGTCATCAAAAAATGGCCGTTCAACAACCATCATCATCTGAAACCAGGACTGCTGCAGTTGATATTTTCAGAAGATAGACGTTCATGATCATGTGTGTATGGTGGAAACACAAAGGTGTTTCCACACAAAAGAGTGGATTAAAATAGTGCCGAAACCAATCCAATCCAATGAGCATGCAACTATTCCTCATTTTCTTTTACGTCACTTCTGAGAAATCATCATTCATTCTTTGCCCGCTATAATCTTTCGTGTATGCACTACTCAAACGAATATAACGAATGGACAATATTGTTTTATATGGACAAAATTTTAAATTTGAGGACCAGTGGCTACTTGGAACATTAGACATGCAGTGCCTTTACGCCATTATCCACCATGAATAAGGCATCAGCGCCATAAGGAACCAACTCATCAAAAACCATCTATACCCAATAGAACAAATAGAATATCTGACTAAGGGCATCCGATATATTCTAACACACAACTATTTCTGGTTCGGCTCTGACTACTACCTCCAGACTCAGGGTACTGCCATGGGCCCCAGATTCGCCCCCAGCTATGCCAATCTTTTCATGGCAGAATAGGAAGATACTCACATCGTTCCAAAGCTGGGGACGAGCCTGGTGCTCTGGTATCGCTATATTGATGACATCGTTTTCATCTGGAGGGATAGTGTAACCGACCTGGAAGACTTTATAGACTCCATCAACAATAATTCCACCAACCTTAAATTCACACATACAATCAGCAAAACCAACATCGAATTGCTTGACATAGAGATCATAGCCTCCAATGGAGGCCTCACCTGTCGCACCTATCAGAAACCAACAGCGAGGAATGGATACATCCTGTTCTCAAGCTGTCATTTACCAAGATGGCTTCTGAATGTCCCGGCTGGACAGTTCAGACGTCTAAAAAGGAACTGTACAGAAGGTGAGACATTCGAACAAGAGGCACCGTCCCTGACACAACAATTTATAGAAAGATGTTACCCTGAAAAAGAAGTAGCGAAATCTTTAGACAAAGTCAGAAAATTAGAAAGAAAATCTTTTTTTGAGGAAAGGGACAAAGAACGACTTACAAAAGGTGAGGGTAACAACATGAGAATCATTCTCCCATTTAATGCCCAATACAAAAGAGTTGAACGGATCATAAAAAGACACTGTCTGGCACTTCATTCTGGGAGACAAATTGCTGCATCCATTTGTTGCTGTGAACCCGTGTATTGTCTACAACAGAGCCCCGAATTTGGGCCTCAAGGTCGCGCCATCTGTTAAAAATAAGAACAACCACAACACACGGATCCACACTATAAGTGGATGGATGAACCTGAAAGGCTTTTTCAGATGCAACAGATGCAGCAATTGCAAAATTACCTCCTTTCAATGAAAAACTAAAATTTTACAATCTACCACTAATACATTTAGATGGAATATCAAGAAACCACTCACGTGTAACAGTGAAAGTGTGTACTATATTATTCAATGCTCGTGCGGCAAACAATATATAGGCAGGACAAAGAGATCACTAAAGAAAAGAATTGCTGAACACATCTATAATATCAAAATGGGCTATGAGAAACATACACTATCTAAGCACTTTAAAACTCATCATAACCAAGACCCAAGGGGACTAACATACTCAGCTATTGAGAAAATGAAGGACTGGAGAGGAGGCATACACATAAATCGCATGTCTCGTGCAGAATTCAAGTATATATTTGAATTCAACACTCTAATCCCTGATGGATTAAATGCTGAACTTTAAATTTTCAGGTTCTTATAAAATCACGCTGACTCGGGTTGGTGCCGTGTTAGAGATGGTGGGTTTGAGTCTGTCTATCAGCACCCAGACCCCCCCTCTCGACCCGGCTCTCCCCCTCTCACTTCTAGCAACCCACCATCCACATTCACAATACAACCCATATGAGGAATAAATATATATATATATATAAATATATATATATATATAAACACTTCCTCCTGAACATGGCTCCTTGACAGGTCTCTCATCGGGGGGTGGGGTCAGAGGAGCGTCCGTGCAGAGCTTAGTGTGGGAACAATGTTTTAGAGGAATGTCTCTGAAAAAGAAAAGAGAAAAATGAAAGAAAAGATTTCTCATAATAAAAAGCTTTTATATAATAAAAAGCTTTTATATAATAAAATACAAGTATTAGAAATTCTATTCGATAATGTTTCTAATGTATATGGTCCACAATCAGAGATACACAAGATGACTAATATCCCCCCCTATGCAGTTGCAACCTATTCATCCCACTATACACTCAATCCCTATAGGACACTATCCACTTTTTTGCTTCAACCTTGCGCAATCCCTGATGATCCAGCCAGGATACTGCTCACCACTACAGGTATAAAAAGACAGAGCTGCCATACTACAGATACCACTGAGGAAGAAATCTAGACGATTTCGAAACGCGTCTGGAAATACCTGTAGTAACGCCAAATATTGCACCTTTCACGAGGAGCTCCATACCGTGACGCTTACCCGCCAAAAACCATGCGGAGACGCCGAGCAACACGGTACACCATACCATCAGGACCTGAAACTTCACGCATCGCAGCCCTTGGGCCATTGTGCAGGTCAGAAAGAAAGCGTCCCTATCTACAGACGCTGCCACCGCAAGCCGTCAGGCAGACAGCTGGAGCAGATACCCGCTTTAGGTGGGACGCCACCAGCGGACCTCCAGGAAGCAGAGGTGAGTGGTGCATCTGACATCCCGGATTCACCTTTATTACTGAACTATATTTTGAGCAAAAACTGCATTATAGCATTACCATTTTTAAAGCTCACTATGCAAGGATCATTATGAACTATGATTAGCGGACATTTTCTCCATTTTTATGGATTGATTTTCTATTAGATTTTTTACAGATTTTTTATGGATAGATTGTATATGGACTGATTTTTTATGGACTGATTTTCTGCGGATCCTTTTTTTCCTTTTTTTTTTAAATTATTTTTTTGATCAATTGTTCTGGACATTACTCTATCGATATTCCTCACAGACTATTTTATTTAGCCAATATCTTTAGCACATAACATATATATTGTCTCCAGCAAATGTATATAGCAATATTTTACTACCCTCGGATAGAGGACTTATAAATAAACAAATGCTTAACTATATATAATAGTCTGCCTCCACTGTGTCCCTGATTGAGAGTGCCGGTCCATCTCTCTATACCTTTGTGACTTAAAAAACTCTGGTGGGGCACCACTCATCGGACCTGGGCACCCATATCCATATAAATCTGTGGTGAGCCACTTCCTCTACTCTTTCCTAGAATAGTCAGGTTGTTGTTGCCTGTTTTCTTGATGGAACAGGCATTTTATGAAGCCTTTATACAATTTTTAGCATGGTTTGCGCCAGGCCCTTGAGTTATCATTTACAAAGGGGCAGTCAGATGTTTTATTTGCGGATCTAAATTTTCAGCTAGATTGTTAGAATGACTTTTCGGAAATTACTCCACTCCCCTGGTGGGGTACAAACTGACCGAACATTTGTAATAAATAAGATTATCGTTTATCAGGATAGGTCATCAACATAAGATCAGCAGGGGACCGTCTCCCAGCACTCCTTCTGAACAGCTGTTTGAAGAGAAAGCAGCGCTCGTACGTGTGCTGCCTTCTCTTCATTGTTTATCTGCTCGCAGTCACAATCACATTGGTGAGCAGGTGTAATTACAGCTTAGCCGTTCTACTCACTTCAATGAGACAGCTCCTTACTATTCATATTTGAAAAATCCAATCTCTCACATTAATAAATGAATGCACTTTGTAATACAGAAACGCATGTGTATCTGCAGGCTATATGGCATCACTGAAAAAGCAGTTATTATTTATTTAATTATATTACTGTTATAATGATATGATGACTATCCATCAAATTCAAATATCGAGTCAGATATTCACAAGCTGCTGCGATGATCTATCATATCGGTATATAACTGCTGCAGGTATGTAACGGATGTCACAGACCACCTTGTTAAAGGCAATTTACATCTTTGCAATAATTTCTTCATTGTTCCAGGGCATCTAGAATAAAGAATGAAGCAATTTTGTAAGTAATCCTGATTAACCCTTTCCTGTACATCATGAGTAAGAAGGAAATTCTAGTAAATTACCGTACATGTAATACACGTCAACGTAATAGCAGAGGGAAAGGAGCTGGGCTCCCTCCATCATCCCATAGACCCATGTGTCAATGCTATGCTTACAATATGCTACAATACAGAACTGTTACAGTATATTATACAAGTGATTAGATGATTGGCTGTTATAGTGAGACTAAAATAACCAGTAAAATAAGTCTAATTAAAGTTTAATCAAACAAAAGAGAAAATCCAGCTCAGCTCGGGTGAATCTTTTTCTGTGACTTTATTCCAGCGGTTAAAAACTTCACACAAGATGTGAAAAACAGTTACTGTTTTTCACATCTTGTATGAAGTTTTTAACCACTGGAATAAAGTCACAGAAAAAGATTTACCCGAGCTGAGCTGGATTTTCTCTTTTGTTTGATTATATGCTCCAGCATCCAGGTGCGGCATCCGTGCACAGAGGGTGTTCTATGCTGGTGAGAGCTGCCTTACTCTTTCTTTTTAATTAAAGTTTAATATTTAAAAATTTTTAAAATTTAAACAAAACCAATTTCTACCTTATTATTTAAAAAAATTAACATAAAACTGATATTGCCATATCTATAACAACCTGAAGAATAAAATGTTCATGTTATTTAACCCACATGGGGAACACTATAAAGAAGCCAAAATTGCTGTTTTGTGTGTTTACTGTGTAGTAAAACATAAAAAGAAACTGTAAATTGAATTGCACTATAATCATTTTAAGCAGAAGTGTACCATTCACCTATCATTAATGCTGCACATTGAATGGTGTAAAAAATAATAAAAAACAACATAGCTTATCAACAGAAAAATAAAAAGTGTGCTTACATATGAATTTGGTGGTTTTTTTGACCAGTAAAAAATGTTTTGGTGTTTTTTTCATCTGTGTTTTTTGTACACAGTGTTGCTTACCACTGGTATTTTTTTCATAGTGTTTTTATCCTATACAGAAGGTGTTGCAATTTGAATTCACTATAAAATCTAACAATGTTCATGTGCTACACATGCTCTGCCCACTCATATACTATAACGATCAGTGGATATAGAACCACTATCTCAACCAGCCAGTTTGAGTTTGGGGGAATCCTAAGGGAGTTACCCTGGCAGTCCCCTGGTTTTGACTTTAGAGCTTTAACCCCTAAAGAGAGATCTGGACTTCACAGCAGGGGAGCTACCTCTTTGAGTAGTCCAAGTGTGTATGACAGCTGACCTGTGGGAAACAAAGACACTGGTGCAGGGCACTGGGGGGTCAGGGAAAACCATAGGCAAGGACAGGCCAAGGTCACAGCAGGCAGAGACTAGCATGCTAGATACACCGATTTCTCAGCCATCTCTTTCTATGGAAAGGTGGTTTAAGTGCCCCCAGTTGGCTAGTCACTGGCTAATAAAGATTGGTGTGCATTCTGGCACTTTAGAAACCTGAAATTATGCGTCCTACGGGACCAAAGAAGAGGCCTAGCTGCAAGCTGCAGCCTTCAGCGGTGAATCCAGGACTACAGTGGCAAGGCCCACTGCTGGGGGGCAGAGAAGGACCAGCAGGAACCAGCTGCCAGGCAATGGCAGCAGGGTGAGTGAATCTGCGCCCGTGCCTGCCCAGAGTACCGCCAAAAAAGATGGATGATGAGAAGCCAACATAACATAAACATACAGTAGACAGGGCCGGTTCTAGGTGAAGTGGGGCCCTGGGGTGAAAAACAATAAGGGCCCCCCCTCCATGTCACGTCATCACCCCTTTCGCGTCACATTATCACCCCCCCTCCATGGCAGCATACCCCCTACCCCCCTAAATGGCACATTTCTCCCCCTCCATGTCACGTCATCACCCCCTTTGCGTCACATTACTTCTCCCCCTCTCTGTGGCAGCATACAGAAATTCAGCGCCCCATACCTCTTACATCCAGTGACGTCTCCTTTGATGTTCTCTGATATCGTCTTCTCCTTTCAGACCTTCAGACCAGACCACCATTTTGTCACCATTTTCCTTCTCTGCAGTTTGACAACAAAAGTAAAATCTTTGTTTGCTACTTTTCCATCATCCTCCCATCTTCTGTACAAATCATCCCACCACCCCCAATACTACACTGTAGAAACAGATAATACCCCTGATAATACTAGTACTACACAGAGCCGCCCATATAAAATACCCCTTCTTTATGGCCTCAGTAGAAGCTCCCATAGTTCCCCATAATAATGTGCCAGTAACAAGTGCCTCTTTACCCCCATGTGCCAGTTACAAGTACCTCTTTAACCCCCCACCCCATGTGCCAGTTACAAGTGCCTCTTTAACCACCTCCACCCCATGTGCCAGATACAAGTGCCTCTTTACCCCCTATGTGCCAGTTACAAGTGCCTCTTTACCCCCCATGTGCCAGTTACAAGTGCCTCTTTAACCCCCACCCCATGTGCCAGTTACAAGTGCCTCTTTAACCCCCCCCCCACCCAATGTGCCAGTTACAAGTGCCTCTTTAACCCCCCATGTTCTGGTTACAAGTGCCTCTTTAAACCTCCCCACCCCATGTGCCAGTTACAAGTGCCTCTTTAACCCACCCCATGTGCCAGTTACAAGTGCCTCTCTAACACAAAAAAGCTAACAAAAAAAAAAAAAAAACACTTATACTTACCTCCATGGCAGTGATGCGATGCAGGCCTCTTCTAGCCTGTGTCCCGCTCTGTACGGCTCAAGTGGCACGATGACGCAATCGCGCCGCCTGCATCGGCCTCTGATAGGTTGCGGGCACACAAGGCCTGCAGCCTATCAGAGGAACAGGGAAGAGAGACCCCTCTCCCTCCCCTGCCCCACAGCACAGCCATCTGTATCGTTGTCCTGAGGACGGCGATACAGATGACTATGGACTACAAAACTTACTAGGAAAGGTTAAAGGACCTTAACATGTATAGCTTGGAAGTAAGAAGAGACAGAGGGGATATGATAGAAACTTTTAAATACATAAAGGGAATCATCACGGTAAAAGAGGAGAGAATATTTAGAAGAAGAAAAACTGCTACAAGAGGACATAGTTTTAAATTAGAGGGGCAAAGGTTTAAAAGTAATATCAGGAATTATTACTTTACTGAGAGAGTAGTGGACGCATGGAATAGCCTTCCTGCAGAAGTGGTAACTGCAAATACAGTAAAGGAGTTTAAGCATGCATGGTATAGGCATAAGGCCATCCTTCATATAAGATAGGGCCAGGGGCTATTCATAGTATTCAGTATATTGGGCAGACTAGATATGGGACAAATGGTTCTTATCTGCCGACACATTCTATGTTTCTATGTTTCTATGACTCGGGCTGGCGCCGGGCAGGTGGTGGGCTTGGGGGCCCCTAAGGACTCGATCAATGGAATCAATGGAAAACCTACACTGTATAAGGTGAGTTTTGTATAATGGTGGAGATAACTTTCACGTTTTCAGATTTAGAGTCAGATAATGTATCCTAATTAGAGAATGCAGCATATGTTTGTCACCAAATGCAGTGATGTATTGCTCAGTTCTGGCACATGGATCTGTCAATTACAGACTTTAAACACCAGATAATGAATCAACCATATGTTTTACATGTTCCTGTGCCTAAAATTCTTTAGTGCAATGGCATAATATTTATGTACTATCTTTACAAAATGTTTTTACATTTCCCAAAAGTTATGTATATTCATGCTGAGAAATGACAGTGACAATTTCAACAGAATACTGTAAATCTAAAGGCATCTCAGAAAAATAAAAACTATAGTATGCCATCCACAAAAAAATGCTGAATTGGGAACTTTTTAAAGTTAAGTTGTTCTGTCATTTCAAACAGATCCTTGAACTTACCTAGACTGAAAGGGGTTGTCCGAGATTTTGATATATTGATGACTTATCCTCATGATTCTTAGGGTCCGGTGCTCTGGTGATCACATCAGTCGCTTCCTAAGCCATGTGATGTCTTGTTCATTAGTCACGTGGCCTAGGCACATGTCAGTCTCATACAAGTGAATGTGGCTAATCTGCAGTAACAATCAGCAGCTATCCAATGGACAGAGATGTGGTTGGTAAGTGGCAACGAGGCGTGGCGCTTAGTGGATTACTGCACAGGCCTCCTCACACATCTGATGGGCGGGGGTCTCAATATAGCTCATCAATATCTGAATCACAGAAAACCCCTTTAACTTTCTCATAGACTCCTAAGTTTATTTGTTGCCCAATCACAGTGCATATTTAATTTCTGTAATATGTTCCTCTTCCTTCGCTCTCACAAAAGTTTTTAAGTGAATTTGTCACCACTATCTTGGACTATTATCTGCATTAATGCATGAGTAGTACTGTAGATATAGTCCAGTTTGCTATTTTTTATTTTACTGCTGCCCCCTGTTCCCTGCTGCCAGGATTTAAAACTGCAGTGAAATACACAGTCTGGACTGCTGTGCCATGCTAATACAATGGTATGGACTCCTGTGCGCATGCATGTCAGTCTCGACAATGTATTTCAGAGGAGAAACGGGGGGCAGTATAACAATAAAAAAAAAAAGCGATATGGACTCCTTCTCTACAGTACTGAACATAATAATCCAAAATAATGTTGACAGATTCCCTTTAAACAGGCTGTGATAGGGGAGTAGAGGGTCTGTAATATGGCCTCCTCTTTCTCTCTATGTCTTCAGTTTTTGTATTACTTCAGACATGACTTAGTGCCTGCATGATTTTTTAGATCATTTACCAGACAGTGGCATGCTAGGGAAAGGAAACTATTGACGTCTGGAAAATAAGGAAGATATCCTTTGCCCTAATCAGAGAGATAGCAGCGTTTAGATTATTCGCAAGCACTATTGATTTATACTAAATTATTTTTGGTCTATGTGGAAAATGAGTAAAATGAAGAATCTGAAAGCAATTCAAAATGATAGTTATAATGCATGTACATTCCCATACTGAACTATTTATGCTCAATTTATTCTGTTTTATGTACGCCTCAGTTTGTTTCTCCAGTTTTGCTAGGCATCCAGTTCCAATGCCATTCTTTTCTTTTAAAATATTTGTTTATTGGTAATTTTAGGACCAAATGATAACAATAATCAACAAAAGTAATAGGTCGATGGGGCGACCTAACATATAACAAATATACATTGTACAAAAAAAAAAAAGTAGTGAACAACGACATCGTCTATATAGTCACAATAAGAGAAGAGGTATCCCCCCTAGGTAATAGTGATACAGTCAATGCATTGTAGTACACTCAGTACTAGTACATGGCCTAGGCACAGTTCAGTCCTATTCAAGTGAATCAGGCAGAGCTGCAATATTAAGCAGAGCAGCTATATAATGTACACGGCAGTGCAGGGCCGGCATCAGCATCCAGCAAGTGAAGGGGCACACTGTGCAGTTGAGGGCCAAGGGCTGGGGGGGGGGAGGTCTGCCCCGGGTGCCAGCTATCAAGGGGGTGCCGAGCTGGTTGCTATGAGTGCTTCCATCAATACACAGAGAACAGCACATACAGTCTGTATGTTATGGACTGTTCTGGCTGTGCACAGTGCAGCGATCACGATGCTGGCACCGGTTGCGGCTTCATTACACATCACACCCTGGCTCTTAGGCAATAGTAGCTGGCAACTCTGTGATCTGTAATAAAACTACATGAAAGGTTAGGCAGTGGCACCAGTGCAGAGTGCAAGCAGCCTGTCAGAGGAGGCTGGCTAAACATCAGCATCATAAGCATAAAGTGGGGCAGTGTGTCTGTGGGACAAAGTGTCTCCAGCTCAACAACCTTCTCCCAGTCTGCAGAATATAACAAGTAACATATTCTGATTTTAGGAAAGGGTGGGGAGGGAGAGGCCCCATATGTTGTTGCAGTCACAGGTATTTAAGTCTAGGTCCAAATCTGTGTTGGGGAGATGTGTCTAATGAACCTTATTTAATCTAAGGTTCACATCTGGGTTTTATTTTTCAAAGTTATGCTCTAACATGGGAGCAGAAAGACAAAAATACTGTAATTGCTGACACCCTGGCCCAAGGACCCGAAGAGTGCCGGATGGGACCCACTAACTCATATGGGCCCCGTTTGGTGTGATTTTGGTACCTCCATATCCTATGGCATCACAAGTGAAAGATCCATTGGGCCCTATTCTCTTCAATATATTTATTAATGATCTTGTAGAAGGCTTGCACAGTAAAATATAAATTTTTGCAGATGACACTAAACTGTGTAAAGTAATTAACACGGAAGAGGACAATATACTGCTGCAGATGGATCTGGATAGATTAGAGGCTTGGGCAGATAAGTGGCAGATGTTTAACACTGACAAATGTAAGGTTATGCACATGGGAAGGAATAATGCAAGTCACCAGTACATAGTAAATGGTAAAAATCACTGGGTAACACGGACATGGGAAAAGACTTAGGAATTTTAGTGAAGCACAAACTAAGCTGTAGAAACTAGTGTCCGGCAGCTGCTGCCAAAGCCAATAAGATAATGGGTTGCATTAAAAGGGGCATAGATGCCCGTGATGAGAATATAGTCCTACCACTTTACAAATCACTAGTCAGACCACACATGGAATACGGTGTACAGTTCTGGTCTCCTGTGAACAAGGCAGACATAGCAGAGCTGGAATGGGTGGACTACAGTACCCTGAAAGATTATCAAAATTAGGGTTATTCACTTTAGAAAAAAGACGACTGAGGGGAGATCTAATAATTATGTATATATAAATAAATATTATATATATATATATATATATATACACACACACATATATATATATATATATATATATATATATATATATATATATATATATATATATATATCATGGGTCAGTACAGAGATCTCTCCTGTCATCTATTTATTCCCAGGACTGTGACTGTGACGAGGGGACATCCTCTGTGTCTGGAGAAAAGAAGGTTTGTACACAAACATAGAAGAGGATTCTTTACGGTAAGAGCAGTGAAACTATGGAACTCTTTGCCTGAGGAGGTGGTGATAGTGAGTTCACTAAAAGAGTTCAAGAGGGGCCCAGACGCATTTCTGTAGTGTAATATTATTACAGGTTATAGTTACTAGAGAGGGGTTGTTGATCCAGGGAGTTCTTCTGATTGCCTGATTGGAGTTGGGAAGACATTTTTTTTGCCTAAAGTGAGGAAAATTGGCTTCTATCTCACAGTTTTTTTTTTTTGCCTTCCTCTGGATCGACTTGCAGGTTAACAGGCCGAACAGGATGGACTGATGTATTTTTTCAGCCTTATAAACTATGTTACTATGTTATGTGAAAAAAGTGCAATGCCAAATATCATGTTTTTTTATTACAAACCCCCCCAAAAAATTCATAAAAAGCGTTCCAAAAGGTGTATGTGTGCAAAAATGTTAAAAACTGTGAATAGACCTGAGGGCTGAAACTTTGTGTAGTTAAAAAAATTTAGGCACATAAGGACTGATTCACATACGTTTATATCCCCTCTGTAGCATGCTCTTTGGCAACTTCTATAATACATGCAATTTCATAGCCACAAAATGCCACAAGGGGGCCTAACTTGCAAGTGTGGGAACACTTGCTCCTCAATTGAGGCAGCAGGGCCTGCACTCCCAGCATGATGATTTCACATGATCAAGCTTGGAGCACATGTCTTGCTGCCTCCAGTGAGAAGCAGGCATTCCAGTGTGTGCAAGTGGTTGAAGTCAGTACCTTTTTGGGCTGCACTTTTGGAGGCACACTGGTTAACTGCAGACCCTGACTCTCTGGACTTATTTCCCATTGGGATGCACCACGCATTACCATCCCTTCCGGAGAGCAGCAATACATGGTGACACCTTGACGGTGTCTGAGGGACCCAGCTTAGCGTTGGGGACACCCCAAACCTGATCACTTCATTTTGGCATTATTGAAAATCTGTGGATAAATCTGAAAAAGGCAGTGCATGCAAGGCGGCCCAGGAATCTCACAAAACTGTAAGACTTTTGCAAGGAAAAATGGATAAAAAGCAAACAAGAATTGAAAGACTCTTGGCTGGCTACAAAAAGTGTTTACAAGCTGAGATACTTTCAAAATGGGTTGCTACTAGGTACTAACCATGCAGGGTTCCCAAACTTTTACTTTGGGCCCCTTTTCTTGTTTTGAAAATGTAAAAGATGAAAAAAAAAAACGTATTTTTGCTTAAAATATGAAGGAAATGTGTCATCTTTATGTCTTTTAGAGGTCATTTTATCTGCAACTTGCTTAACTGTTCATAGTAACAGTAATTTTGGCCAGGGGTGCCCAAACGCTTGCATGCCACTGTAGATACTGTGGGTCACTAAAAGGAGCATTATATAAAATGGGGCCATTAAGGAGGAAGATTATATATACTGGGGGCCACTAAGAGGGGCATTATTGATACTGGGTACCACTAAGAAAAGCATCATTCATACAGAGGTGTACTACAGGGGCCATTTGATTCCAGGGAGCACTACCAGGACATTAGGTATACTGAGGGCACAAAACAAACAGCATCCCTTTTAATGGCCGTTTTTAAAGGCCATTAAAAATGTGTGAAAAATGTATGCAAAACGGCCATTAAATATGGATTCAAGGCCAGAAAATGGATGCATGTACTGATACAACATGGCCATGAAAAACGGACAGTGTGTCCTTTTTTAATGGCTATTTTTTCATCATGTGAATGTAGCATAGACAGCATAAACCTTGGGATAGATTCCCTTTAGTTAGCAAGTTCCCTCTATTATAAACATTTGTGTAAGATATTCAAGTTATTACAGCTGTATCAGTCTCTCAGCAAGGAGGAAGTAAAGTCCTGTAGACCAACATACGTAGAGCCCTGATGAACATACATTTAGGGAGGGGGAGGAACACTCCATCCTGTCACTCGACGCTGAAAAAGCGTTTGACAGGGTGGAGTGGAACTTCTTGTGGGAGGTAATGAAGAAAATGAATTTTGGTCAGAACTTCATTAATCGGGTTAAGCTCCTTTGTAATCAGCCAGAGGCGCGGGTTAGTATCAATGGCGAGCTATCCCAATCGTTCTCCCTTTCTCGGGGGACCAGACAGGGATGTCCCCTATCCCTATTATTATTTGCCATCTTCATGAAGCCCCTGGCCCAAAAGATTAGGGAAGATAACCAGATAAAGGGATTTGGCGGTTTGGAGACAGCAGACAAAATAAGCTAGTACGCAGACGGCGTACTATTATTTTTGAGGGATGGTTATACCATTATGCCACATGTTATGAAAGTCATTAATGACTTTAGCTTACCCTCTGGCTTCAGAGTCAATTGGGCCAAATCTATGTTACTGCCTATAAAAAGACCTCCCGCTTAGTTACATCTGGGGTTAAAATATTTTCTGTCTCTGACTCCCTGACATACTTAGGGATTGAGTTTAGCTCAGACTTAAGTGAGTATAATAAGAGGAACCTAGATCCAGTGATTGGGACAATAAAAAACAAAATCAACATATGGCAAAAACTACCCTTTTCAAAAGCCAACAGAGTAGCCCTAATTAAAAATGATTCTGCTACCTCAGACTCTGTATAAAATTACCGCTAGTCCTATTTGAATAGATGAGGATTATTTCAATAAGATTGACCGGCTCTTTAATGACCTTATTTGGGGACGGAAAAGGGTTCGGATTAAGCTCCAGTTCCTTTAACTGGCAGAGGAGGATGGAGGCTTATCCCTTCCCTTTCCCTTGGGATACTACTTAGCTGCTCAGTTACAGTGGTTGAAAAGAAGGATAGATAATATACTTTCTATAATGGAGTCTGGGGTTCTGGGAAAAATGGGAAGGAAGTGTTATGTTAGTAAAGCTCAAAATCTCGTATGGGAAAAAATAAAACAAATTTTGGGGATCAGATAGTCTCTTAGATACACTCTGGCACAATATAAATTTTTGGGAATTTTCCTCGATAGATTATAAATTTGGGGAAATAAAAGGTCTCACAATGGTAGCACAATTCTTTATATAAGGACACTTCAAGAAAATAGAGGATTTACTAGGAGGAAATGTAGATGACTTCTTAGCTAAACTAAAGTATCACCAGTTATATCACGCTTTTTTAAAGTCACAGTGTAAAGAAAGGTTTGAAATTAAAAATCACGAACTTATGAATTTTCTGTATAATTATAAAGAAAAGTATATCTCCATTTCACAGATATATGGGAAGATTAGGACTTGTCTAGGGAAAAAATTAAGTTTAAGAGCTAAGGTAAATATAAAAATTGTAAAAACGCATCCGTCTCAATGAATCATCGACTCATCTAATTCAATATTATACATCGGATATATTATCCACCATCATTATTAGGTCAAATATATAAGAATAGAACTGCGCATTGCAGGAAAGGTCAGGGGGAGAGAGCTGACTTCGTCCATATGTATGGGCTTGTCCCAAGATTCAATCCTTTTGGTACAGAGTCTTTGATAGACTAGGGACGAAGTCAGTTCTTAAACCTCCACTAGAAATTACTACCTCTATCTTGGGGCTTTTACCCTTCTCATCTTCTAAAAATTCACAGGAACGTATATTTTGGTTGAAAGCATAGCTACTCTCTAGAGTAATTATTGCAAGGAAATAGGAAAATAGGTACTCCCCAGGAATCTTAGAATGGTCAAAACTGGTAAAAAGTGTAATAGATTATGAAAAAATCTCTATACATAGTTGGGAAAAATCTCTATAGAAATTGGGAAAAAACATGGATGCTATGGTTTTAATAGCTTAGCTCAATGAACCCCATGGAAAGGTGCGGGACAATAGGGGGGGGGGGGGAATATATTTATCTCTATGAACATTGTTTAGTTCATAGATTTAGATGGTATTGGAAGTGAAAAAATGCACTCTTTTCATGTCTATGTTTGTTTAAATATACAATTGTATTGTGGAAAAATTATCAATAATATAAAAATAAAATAAAATAAGTGCTGTAGTAATTCTCCTCCTCTTTTGCCCCTAAGAAAAAATTAAGTGTACAGCCTGTAAGTGAAGCTAATAAACAGTATAGATGATTCATTTGAATTTAAATACATATTTTAAAAGATTTATTATGACAAACTTTCTGGAAGCAGGTGGCGGATACAGAAACCAGAATGCCCCTGTATCAGAACAGTATATATGGGCCTATTAGTTTTCAATGGCTTATCATAAGTCCTTTCTTAAAAAGGCTCTATCACCAGGATCAACCCCATTAAACCAAGAATATAGTCTGGTAGGGTTGATCTAGCTGAGTACAACGATACCTGTCTTTTCTTTCTAGGTGCTGGCATTGTGAAGAAATTTGAGTACTGCACTGACTCCCCTAGTGCTCCAAACATGCCCCCCCCCTCCTCTTAGATTGACAGCGCTAGACTTCACATCTGGTGCTAAGTTTTGGTGCCTGCCCACTCATTCGCAAACACGCATGTGCGCACCTCATCTTCTGCTGCTTGCTGAGCAGTGAACATGATTAGTGCACATGCACTGTTGTCATTATTCCACACAGAAGTGGAGACATCATTGGCTTCATTAGTCACCTCTACTTCCGAGTGTAATAACGTCAGTGGCGCATGTGCACTAATCATCTTTGCTTCTTTGCTTGTAGCTGAAGACTGGGTGCTCACATACTGTGTCTGTGAACGAGTGTGCAGGTGTAAAAACTCAGAGCTAGATGTGAAGTCTGGCACTGTCAGTCTAAGGGAAGGGGGGGCATGTTAAGAGGCATTGCTTGAGCGGTGCTCAAACCACATAAGCCTGCCTCTTGGTGCTCCAGTGGCTCATTTGCATACTAACAAAAGTCTTTATTCTCTTACGTCCTACCAGCAGCACAGATGGGGTTAACCACCCCCCGTGGACTGGCAGGACCGGCGGAATGTTTAATGAGCCCAAGACTAATAACTCAATTTAACAATTAAGTATCTCCTTAAAAGGAGGAAGTCAACCCCCAGCCCACTGTGTTTTTTTCTGTCCTCCTGGACCGGTGGACTAGGCGGTTTGTTCCCCCCTTTCTTATGGAAAGTGCGGGGAGCCTTCTTTTCATTTGGGTAACGGCGTTGCCTTTTTTCCTAGGTAACTTGTCAGTTTGGCTGGCAGCTTATTTGCTGCCGGCCCCGCGCAGTTGCGCCTGGCTGGGGTATTTTGGCGGCGTCCTTGGTCCAGGATTCCCGGTCCCTGTGCGCCGCCATCTTCCGGAGGTGACGCGGGGACTCTCCTTTTGCATCACCTCCGGGTAATCCGACCGTGATTTTTTCACGGGCACGATTTTTTTCATAGATGCGATTTTTTTATGCATCTTCCTGTGGAGGATTTACTGGGGGAAGGGTGGATTGGCTATCCCTCCCCTTCCCCTATTTTGGGAGGCTGTGTGCTCCAGTTCAGTCTCTGGCTACATATGATTTTTCAGCTAGCTCCCAGAGTCCTAAAATTGGTGTTGTTCCACTTGTGGTGTTTTTTTCCTCAGCTGCCTCCGGTCTGTTTTTCTTCCTTTCCTGCGTAGATAGGTGGTTTACAAATGTTTTATTTGTCCCTTTTTTTCCCGCAGTGATGTCTCCTCCGCGGGATTCGGAAGGCAGGAAAGTGGATTCCAAGAGGAAGCATCTATCCTGCTACCGTTGCAGCAGTCAATGGTTATTGTAAGCTGATCATACCTGCACTTGTAAGATCGCAGAAGCTAAGCAGCTTTAGGCTGGGCTAAGACCAGCTTGGGAGACCGGTTGGGAATCCCTGGGTGTGTTGACTTAACCTACACCTGGGGTTACAGCTGCGGTTAGAGGTTTCTGACCTCTAGTGAACCTATGTTGCAGGATATGTATCAATGGCTCTGTTAAAGGAGTCATAGGCCTACTGGATGGAAAGGCTTCCTATTCGTGCCCAGGCCCCTATGGAGACCTCTGTCCCGGTAGAGAGACCTTCTTGGTCTCCTTAGTTTCTTCCTCCTCGGATGAGGAGGAGCTGACGTTGTGTTTTCTCCCTGGAAAGACACAGAAGTTGCTCAAGTCCATCAGGTCGGGGGACCATGATGTTGACTCGGGGAGCCTCCCGTTCCCGCTACTCGGGCACATCGTGTCTTCAAAGCGGATGAGACCCTCCTCTCTGTCATGATATAGAGTGGAAAAAACCTGGAAAAGGTCCGGTTTTAACAAAGAAGTTTAAATCCATGTTTCCGATGGCTTAACCCTTGGTGGATTCGTGGGGATCCATTCCCAAGGTGGACATGGCTATTGCCAAGTTGTCCAAGCGCACTCTGGTTCCTGCAGACGATGGGTCTAGCTGCAGGACCCCCTTGCAGAGTGCACACTAAGACGGGGTGTTACGGCAGCTGCGGCTTCCGCTTCCACAGCCATAGCGGCTTTTTGAAGTCTCTACGTTCCTCCGATCTCGCCTGGATCAAATTCAAGTTGATGTGAACCAGAGGTTTGAACCAGATGCTTTCAAGACCATCAACCTGGCTACGGACTTCTTGTGCGCTACCGCACAGCCCCAGTTGAAGCTAGCGAAGGGAGCTTCCTGCTAGCAAAGCAAGTCCTGGGTATGAGGCCAAACACAGATCCTTGCTCTTGAAGCTAAGCAGCAGGTCTGTGGCTCATGGGAGACCAAGTGTGCCTTTGGCACCCTGTAACAATACTATCAAATAATGTCAGGGGCCTATATATAGCATGGCCCTGAGATCGGCGGCCCATATTCCATTTGGAGGAGCCAAGGATGGAAAATCCACCTCCTGACTATGGGCCTCTTCGAGGCTCTTGCTTGATTCCCGTTACTCCTGCCGTCCTGCCAATAAGCTTCATGTACCCATCGGGAGTCGTCTCTCCCACTTCTGAGAAGAATGGATCCAAGAGATCTCGGATCCCTGGGTCCTGAATATCATTTTCAACGGTTATTTAGTCAACAACACTGGACAGGTTTGTCAAGATCAACTTCTACGAGCTGCCAAGGAGGCGATCCTAGAGGATTCAGGACTACATTTGCAAAAGGGCTCTGGAGGAGGTTCCGGCAGGAGAACGGGGCCTAGGGATCTATTCACCAGTTTTTCTGGTTCCCAAGGCTTCAGGAGATCTCTGGATGATTATCGATCTGAGATATTTCAATCGATTTATAAGGAAGGTGAAGTTTCGTGTAGAAACCATCAGGTCAGTAGTTCACGTCGTCAATCCTGGAGACGTGATGGCAACCCTGGACCTCAAGAATGCATATCTGCACATCCCGATCCATCCTGGTTCCAGGAAGTATATCAGGATCACGGTCCAGGTGTCCGGTGTCGTCAAGCATCTTCTGTTGCCCTTCTCTTTGGCATTTCTTCTGCCCTCACACTTTTACCAAGGTGGTGGTTCTGTGGTGGCGGCTTTGAGGCTTCAAGGACTGACCATTATTCCTTATCTGGACGACTGGCTTTGAAAGCCTCTGCTCTAGCGGTCCTAACCCAACTTCTTCAGGTAACAATCTCCTTTCTGTTCCACCTAGGTTGGATCATCAGCTGGTAGAAGTCGAACGTGAGCCCGTCGACTTCAGTAAGATATCTAGGCTTCATAACCGACTCCGCTGGGATGTCGCTCCAGTTGACTCCAGAAAGAAGATTCCGGGTTCAGAACACAGCAAGTTCCTTTCCCCGGCGAGTTCCAATCCGGACTCTCATGAAGATGTTGGGGCTCATGTCAGCGTCTGCGGAAGCAGTCCCTTGGGCTCTATGGCACCTCCGCCCTCTACAGTCGGAGGTCCTCTCCTAATGGAATGGCAGCCCTGCTGGGCTAAACTCCCTGTGCTCCCTGACTTGGCAAACTCGGTATTCCCTCAGATGGTGGTGCCATCTTTTAGACGGGAAGTCTATGACCCAGCCAGTCTGGGTCATATTGACTACGGATGCGTCCTAAGTAGGCTTGGACGCTCACCTAGACGACACTCCAGTTCACGGGACCTGGTTTCCTCAGGAGTGGCTTCTTTCATCCAATCTCTGCGAGATTCAGGCTATCCGGCTAGCCCTCCTTCACTTAGCCCCTCAGATCCGGGGCAAAGCGGTGAAAGTCCAGTCAGACAATGTGACTGCGGTACTTTACATCAACCAGCAGGGAGGCACAAGATCACTTCCCCTCTTGTCAGAGATCGGGGTGATTCTGGATTAGACAGAGTTGTACCTTCCCACTTATCTGCGATCCACATCCATGGCTCCCTCAATATGATAGCGGCTGAGCCGCGGTCTTCCGTCGGTAGAGTGGTCTTTACATCCGGAGAATCAAGCAGATAGTCCTCAAGTGGGTATGCCAGAGGTGGATCTCATGGCAACAAGGTTCAATGCCAAGGTGGAGAGGTTCTGCTCCCTCTACAGGGAGGACAACCCCCTGGCGTTAGACGCTCTGTCAATATCCTGGAGGTTCAGGCTGGCTTACATCTTCCCTCCCTTTTCCATGATACCGAGGGTATTGATGAAAATCCGTCAGGATCAGGCCTCGGTGATAGCCATCATACTGTTTTGGCCGAAGAGATCCTGGTTTACCTAGCTCACTCAGTTGAGTCGAGGACAATATTGGAGGCTCCCCCCACAGCAGACCCTGGTGTCGTGGGACACTCACCTCTGCTCAGATCTGCACAGATTCAACCTGACAGCCTGGTCAAACGGTTCCTTAACCGCTACAGGACCGCCGCACGCAGGATTGCATCCTGGCGGCGGCCCTGTAGCTCTGATCGGACGCATCGGCGCGTCATCTCGCGAGACGCGAGATGACGCGAGGACGCGCCCGCACATGCGCAATGCGCGCCATCGGCGCGCTCGCATGTAGTTATACTACAGCCTGCCAGCGCCGATCATGCGCTGGCAGGCTGTATATGGCAGAAAAAATCGCAGATCAGACGTTGTTCTGTGAACAGCGTCTGATCTGCTTGCTGCCCGCTTCTCTGGTGGTCCCTTTGCTTGGGACCACCAGAGAAAAAATATCAAAGTGCACCAATCACCACAACCCCCCACCGCCCCCACCCACCCACCACCCCCTGTCACTGATTAACCCCTGATCTCCCATGTCACCCCCTGATCACCCCCTGTCACCCCCTGTCACTGATCACCCCTGTAAGGCTCATTCAGATGTCCGCATGTGTTTTGCGGATCCACGGATCCGCAAATCCGCGGATCCATAAACTACGGACACCAGCAATGTGCTTTCCGCATTTTGCGGATCCGCACATTGCCAGAACTATATAGAAAATGCCTTTTCTTGTCCGCAATTGCGGACAAGAATAGGACATGTTCTATACTTTGCGGATCTCCAATTACGGATCCGCAATTACGGATCCGAGCGGGACAAAGTCTGTCCCCATAAAATTGAATGTATCCACATTTCTGTTCCGCAAAATTTTGCGGAACAGAATTGCGGACGCTTGAATGAGGCCTTAGGGTCCATTAGCGATCGCAGCTTTATAGCTTTTCCCTCTTTTTTTGCACATTTTTAGAGATTTTTTCATCCACATTGATCAATGTGAATGGAAAAATCTGTGACGTTCATTTTTTCTTTCAGCGCAGAGGCTGAACGGAAAAAAATTCTCATTACCCGTATGCTCAATATACGGAGAATCGCAAAAACTCCTAATTCTGGCCATACGTGTAATGATTGCGGAGACCCTAAAATGCCAGGGCAGTACAAAAACCTCACAAGTGACCCCATTTTAGAAAGAAGACACCCCAAGGTATTCCGTGAGGGGTATGGTGAGTTCATGTAAAATTTTATTTTTGTCACAAGTTAGTGGAATGTGAGACTGTAAAAAAAAAAAAAAAAATACCATTTCCGCTAACTTGTGCCAATTTTTTTTTCTGTGAACTCGCCATGCCCCTCACGGAATACCTTGGGTGTCTTCTTTCCACAATGGGGTCACTTGTGAGGTATTTATACTGCCCTGGCATTTTAGGAGTCCTAAAGCATGAAAATCCAAATGCGTAAAAATGTCCTGTGAAATCCTAAAGGTACTCATTGGTTTTAGGGCCCTTTGCGCATCTTGGCTGCAAAAAGTGTCACTCATGTGGTATCGCCGTACTCAGGAGAAGTAGGGAAATGTGTTTTGGGGTGTATTTTTATATATACCCATGCTGTGTGAGAAATATCTCTGTAAACGACAACTTTTAAATTTTTTATTCAAAGTTGTCAATTTACAGAGATATTTCTCTCACTCAGCATGGGTATATGTAAAAATACACCCCAAAACACATTGCCCTACTTCTCCTGAGTACGGCGATACCACATGAGTGACACTTTTGCAGCCAAGATGCGCAAAGGCCCTAATTCCAATGAGTACCTTTAGGAGGGCATTTTTACGCATTTTTCTTCTCACGCTTTAGGGCCCCTAAAATGCCAGGGCAGTATAAATACCCCACATGTGACCCCATTTTGGAAAGAAGACACCTCAAGGTATTCGCTGAGGGGCATAATGAGTCCATGAAAAATTAAACTTTTTGTCAAAAGTTAGCGGAAAGGGAGACTTTGTGAGAAAAACAATAAAAATCAATTTCCACTAACTTGTGCCAAAAAAATCTTCTATGAACTCGCCATGCCCCTCACGGATTACCTTGGGGTGTCTTCTTTCCAAAATGGGGTCACATGTGGGGTATTTATACTGCCCTGGCATTTTAGGGCCCTAAAGCGTGAGAAGAAAAATGCGTAAAAATGCCCTCCTAAAAGGTACTCATTGGAATTAGGGCCCTTTAGCATCTTGGCTGCAAAAAGTGTCACTCATGTGGTATCGCCGTACTCAGGAGAAGTAGGGCAATGTGTTTTGGGGTGTATTTTACATATACCCATACTGGGTGAGAGAAATATCTCTGTAAATTGACAACTTTGAATAAAAAATTTAAAAAGTTGTCGTTTACAGCGATATTTCTCACACGCAGCATGGGTATATGTAAAATACACCACAAAACACATTGCCCTACTTCTCCTGAGTACGGCGATACCACATGTGTGACATTTCTTTGCAGCCAAGATGCAAAGGGCCCTAAAACCAATGAGTACCTTTAGGATTTCACAGGCCATTTTTATGCATTTGGATTCTGACACTTTAGGGGCCCCTAAAATGCCAGGTGAGTATAAATACCCCACATGTGACCCCATTTTGGAAAGAAGACACCCCTAGGTATTCTGTGAGGGGCATGGTGAGTCCACAGAATTTTTATTTTTGGCACAAGTCAGCGGAAATTGTTTTTTTGTTTTTTTAATTTTGTTTTTACAAAGTCTCATATTCCACTAACTTGTGACAAAAATAAAATTTTACATGAACTCACCATACCCCTCACAGAATACCTTGGGTGTCTTCTTTCCAAAATGGGGTCACATGTGGGGTATTTATACTGCCCTGGCATTTTAGGGGTCCTAAAGCGTGAGAATCCAAATACGTAAAAATACCCTGTGAAATTCTAAAGGTACTCATTGGTTTTAGGGCCCTTTGCACTCAAGCTGCAAAAGTGGCACACATGTGGTATCGCCGTACTCAGGAGAAGTAGGGCAATGTGTTTTGGGGTGTATTTTTATATATACCCATACTTTGTGTGAAAAATATCTCTGTAAACGACAACTTTTAAAAATTTTTTATACAAAGTTGACAATTTACAGAGATATTTCTCTCACTCCAACATGGGTGTATGTAAAAATACACCCCAAAACACATTGCCCTACTTCTCCTGAGTACGGCGATACCACATGAGTGACACTTTTTGCAGCCTGGTGCGCAAAGGGGCCCAAATTCCAACGAGTACCTTTAGGTTTTACATGGCGGCTCACAATTTAGCCCCGCCCAAAATGCCAGAACAGTAAACACACCCCACAAATGACCCCATTTCGGAAAGTAGACACCCCAAGGTATTCACTGAGGGGCATAGTGAGTCCGTCTGAGATTTTTTTTTTTTTTGCCAGAAGTTATCAGAAATTGAAACTTTTTTTTTTTTTTCTCAGAAAGTGTCATTTTCCGCTAACTTGTGAAAAAAAATGAAATGATACATGAACTCACCAAGCCCCTCCGCGAATACTTTGGGGTGTCTTCTTTCTAAAATGGTGTAATTTGGGGGGTATTTATACTTTCCTGACATTCTAGCACCTGAAGAGACATGACAGGTGCTCAGAAAGTCAGAGCTGCTTCAAAATGCCGAAATTCACTTTTTTGCACCATAGTTTGTAAACGCTATAACTTTTACCCAAACCAATAAATGTACACTTATTGGATTTTTTTTTATCAAAGACATGTAGAACAATAAATTTAGAGAAAAATTTATATAGAAATGTAGTTTTTTTTGAAAAATTTTACAACAGAAAGTGAAAAATGTCATTTTTTTGCAAAAATTTCGGTAATTTTTGATTAATAACAAAAAAAGTAAAAATGTCAGCAGCAATGAAATACCACCAAATGAAAGCTCTATTAGTGAGAAGAAAAGGAGGTAAAATTCATTTGGGTGGTAAGTTGCATGACGGAGCAATAAACGGTGAAAGTAGTGTAGTGCGGAATTGTAAAAAGTGGCCTGGTCATTAAGGGTGTTTAAGCTAGGGGGGCTGAAGTGGTTAAAGGAGCTGAAAGATTAAAGCCTACAGTACTGAGACCCCTTTTTTTCAATGGGTTTTTCAGTAGTTCTCAGGGGGTTAGCATCTCCCCCCTTTGAACCGTTAGAGGAGGTGGACATCAAGTTCGTCACTTGGAAGTTTGTGTTTCTCCTTGCAGTGATTTTGGCCAAGAGGGTCTCTGAGCTTCAAGCTCTCTCAGCACATGAGCCCTATTCTTACATGACCGGGACCTTCTTAGATTCCTCCCGTATTGTAGGCCTAAAGTTCCTTCCTTCCAGAACATCAACCAGGTGATATTCCTCCCGGTTCTGTCGACATCTACCACCTCCTCCTAGGAACCTGCTAGACATCCTCTGGACGTCTCGAGATGTCTCCTGATCTATGTGGATAGATCAAGGAGTTCAGGAAAGATGAGAATCTGCTAATCCTGTTGCCGGTAAGTTTAAAGGCTATAAGGCATCCAAACCTTCCATCAGTCGGTGGATTGAGGAGGCTATTAAAGAATCCTTTGTTTCCACAATCTCTGGACCCTCCGGGATTCGTGAAGGCCCACTCTACTAGAGTTGTGGCTACTTCTTTTGCCGAGAGGAGTCTTCTGCCTCTCAACATGATTTGCAAAGCTGCCTCCTGGAGCTCTGAATCGACATTCATCTCCCATTATAGACTAGATGCCAGTCTAGCTGAGTTTTCGGCCTTTGGGCAGACTTTTCTTAGTTCTGCCAGGCAGGAAGGCCCTCCCTAGGGGTTTTTTCTTGCTATCTCCCCATCTGTGCTGCTGGTAGGACGTAAGGGAATCGTTAATTTCTAACGATAATTTGTTTTCCCTTAGTCCTAACAGCAGCACACAAATTTCCCACCCTAGTAAGTCTAGTTTTCTTCTTACTATAAACACAGTGGGCTGGGGGTTGACTTCCTCCTTTTAAGGAGATACTTAATTGTTAAATTGAGTTATTAGTCTTGGGCTCATTAAACATTCCGCCGGTCCTGCCAGTCCACGGGGGGTGGTTAACCCCATCTGTGCTGCTGTTAGGACTAAGGGAAAACAAATTATCGTTAGAAATTAACGATTTCTCCACAATGTCGCCACCTAAAAAGAAAAGACAGGTATCATTTTACTCAGCTAGATCAACCCTATGTGCCTGGTTTAATAGGGTTGATCCTGATGACAGAGCTTCTTTAAATCTCTCTAATAATCCACCAGTAATTCTTTTTCAGTCCCTTGCAATCTAACCCTGGGTTTAGACCTGAGCGTTCTAAAAACGCGCGTTTTACGCGCGTTTTTGTCGCGCGTATTTCAGCGCGTTTTTGCAAATAGGAAACGCGCGTTTGTACGCGCGTTCTTGTGATTGACTACTGTGGGGTCAATCACAAAACGCGCGACAAACGCCCCAAAAAAGCTCAAGTACTTTTTTATGCGTCGGGCGTTTTACAGCGCGTTCAAACGCGCTGTAAAACGCTAAATTGAGAACCAGGGCCATAGGAAAGCATTGGTTTTCATGTGTTGAGCGTTTTACAGTGCGTTTGAACGCGCTGTAAAACGCTTAGGTGTGAACTTAGGGTAATACATAGTAGAAGGTTGCAGAGGTTGCACATATGTTGGGCCAGATTTATCACTTCCATCTTACTCCAAAAGTGACTTCAGTCACTTTTGGCTAGTCCGATTTATTAACGGTTCTTTTATACTGTGATAAATGGTTTGACGGTAGCAGTTTATCCGTCAGTAAGCGGCTTTACAAAAGTCGCATGTCTTTACAAAAAAGTCGCATGTTCTATCAAAAAGTGGTATAAGTTAAGCATGGTCCCCCCTGGAGTGAAATTGTGCATTTTTTTGTGACTTTTTAAATGGTCGCAATAGTAAATCTGTCTAGAGATTCATTTACATAAGAAAACACGCCCACTTTCACAAAACTGGAGAGCAAAGTGCAGAGCTTGAAAAAGTCACAAAAAAATGCGCAATTTTACTGAGCATTTTTTTTGCGACTTTTTCACTCCATAAGGCCTAATTCACACGTCCGCAAAATGGATTCGCATCCCTTCCGCAATTTTGCGGAAGGGTTGCAGACCCATTCTATTCATAGAGGCAGGAATGGATGTGGACAGCCTAAGGCCTTATTCACACGTCCGTAGTGTGTTTTGCGGAAACACGGAAACACGGATCCGCAAAACACGGAAACACGGATCCGCAAAACACGGAAACACGGATCCGCAAAACACGGACGGCTGCAATGTGCATTCCGCATTTTGCGGACCGCACATTGCTGGCACTATAGAAAGAATGCCTTTTCTTGTCCGCAATTGCCGACAAGAATAGGACATGTTCTATTTTTTTGCGGAAACGGAAACACGGATGCGGAAACACGGATGCGGAAACACGGATGCGGACATCACATAGTGTGCTGTCCACATCCATTCTTGCCCCTATGAAATGAATAGGTCTGCAACCCTTCCGCAAAATTGCGGAAGGGATGCGGATCCATTTTGCGGACGTGTGAATTAGGCCTTAAAGTGTCTTTAGCTAATAATAAATCTGGCCCATTGTGTCTAAGGCCTTATTCACACGTCCGTAGTGTGTTTTGCGGAAACACGGAAACACGGATCCGCAAAACACGGACGGCTGCAATGTGCATTCCGCATTTTGCGGACCACACATTTCTGGCACTATAGAAAGAATGCCTTTTCTTGTCCGCAATTGCGGACAAGAATAGGACATGTTCTATTTTTTTGCGGAAACGGAAACACGGATGCGGAAACACGGATGCGGACATCACATAGTGTGCTGTCCACATCTATTCCTGCCCCTATGAAATGAATGGGTCTGCAACCCTTCCGCAAAATTGCGGAAGGGATGCGGATCCATTTTGCGGACGTGTGAATTAGGCCTAAACCTAACCCTAGGTACTCTTAAAGTTGTGTATTTTAACCCCTTAAGGACCTAATTTCACCTTAAGGACCCGGCAATTTTTTGCAAATCTGACCAGTGTCACTTTATGTGGTGATAACTTTTAAACGCTTTTACTTATGCAGGCCATTCTGAGATAGTTTTTTCCTCACATATTGTACTTCATGACAGTGGTAAAATGAAGTAAAAAAAATTCATTTTTATTTATACAAAAATACCAAATTTACCAAAAATTTTGAAAAATTTGCAATTTTTCAAGTTCCAATTTCTCTACTTCTATAATACATAGTAATACCACCAAAAAAGTTATTGATTCCCCATATATCTACGTCATGTATCAGTCATTTTGGGAATGCCATTTCATTTTTTGGGGATGTTACAAAGCTTAGAAGTTTAGAAGCAAATCTTGAAATTTTTCAGACATTTTCAAAAACTCACTTTTTAGGGACCAGTTCACGTCTGAAGTCACTTTGTGAGGCTTACATAATAGAAACCACCCAAAAATGACCCCATTCTAGAAACAACACCCCTCAAGGTATTCAAAACTGATTTTACAAATGTCGTTAACCCTTTAGGTTTTCCCACAAGAGTTAATGGCAAAGGGAGATAAAATTTCAGAATTTTTTGGAAATAAAACTCAATATTTATTGCCCTGATTCTGTAGTTTGCAGAAACACCCCATATGTGGTCGCAAACTGCTGTATAGCCAAACGGCAGGGCACAGAATCAAGGCAACGCCATATGGTTTTTGGAAGGCGGATTTTGCTGGACTGGTTTTTTGACACCATGTCCCATTTGAAGCCCCCCGATGCACCCCTAGAGTAGAAACTCCATAAAAGTGACTCCATCTAAGAAACTACACCCCTCAAGGTATTCAAAACCGATTTTACAAACTTTGTTTACCCTTTAGGGGTTCCAAAAGAGTTATTGGCAAATGCAGATGAAATTTCAGAATTTCTATTTTTTGTTACCTTGCCTTAAAAATAATGTAATATAGAGCAACCGAAAATCATATTTACCCTAAAATAGTACAAACAAAACTCCCACTTTATCCTGTAGTTTCCAAAATGGGGTCACTTTTTTGGTGTTTCTACTGTAGGGGTGCATCAAAGACTGTGATCAATGATGTAATAAACCACGCCCCTTTTACATCTGAAGAAAAAATGAATAGGGGAGTGGCTACAGCTCTGAATAGAAACAACGCTGGACTCATATCAACTACTGGACTCAAATCAGCTCATTAGCATATGGATTAAAAGTACTTTTTCTCCATAATAAAGCAACAGATCACTAAGTGTATCTTTATATTCAGCAGAGCCCTACAAGGCAGCATGCCTGGATTATCAGTGAATTTCCTGGTGACAGGTTCACTTTAAGTAAATAAAAAGTATACATATTAGGTACCGCCGTGTCTATAAGAACCTGCTGTATAAAAATATCACATGACCTAACTCCTCAGGTGAGTAAAAAAAAAAAATATATATATATAAAGTGTGTCAAAAAAGACATTTTTTGTCACCTTACATCACAACAAGTGTAATAGCAAGTAGAGTTGAGCAAACACCTGGATGTTCGGGTTCAAGAAGTTCAGCCGAACTTCACGAATTTGTTCGGGTTCGGGATCCGAACCCGACCCGAACTTGATCCCGAACCCCATTGAAGTCAACGGGGACCCGAACTTTTGGGCACTAAAAAGGCTGTAAAATAGCCCAGGAAAGGGCTAGAGGGCTGCAAAAGGCAGCAAAATGTAGGTAAATCCCCTGCAAACAAATGTGAATAGGGAAATGACATAAAATAAAATAAATAAAAATTAACCAATATCAATTGGCAACTTGGAGGAGGAGGTGGAATAGAAGGTTGGGGTGGCGTCAGGTGGGAATGCTATGGTAGTTGAAGTTCTCATCACAGCCAAGAAGGATTCATGTCTGCCAGCAGTGTTACAGGCCTCACTCACAGACTCAGGCCAATGGCAACCATACATGAGAGTTGAAGTTGTCATCACAGCCAAGAAGGAATCATGTCTGCCTGCAGGGCCACAGGCCTTATTCAAACATTCAGGCAAGTGGGACCCACAAAGAGGAGGGTTAAAATCATGCCAAGACAGTAGTGATTTCACCCAGCAATGTCAAAGGCCCCATTCAAAGATTCAGACCTATGGCACCACAAAGAGGAGAGTTACAATCATACAAAATCAGTATTGATTTCACCCAGCAGTGCCACAGGCCTCATTTACTATTTCAGGAGGACCATGGCACCCGCAAAGATGAGAGAGGTCCCGTAACAGCAACATAGGCCTTAGGCATAGGCGTAGCTATAGGGGGTGCAGAGGTAGCAGTCGCTACCGGGCCCAGGAGCCTGAGGGGGCCCAAAGTTCCTTGTGCCACATAAGAAGACACACAAAGCACTGAGGGACGGGGGGCCCAAGCTGAACTCTTGCACCAGGGCCCATGAGCCGTTAGCTACGCTCCTGGCCTTAGGTCAACCTGCAATGGAACAGGCCATTATCATTTATGTAGGCCCCTGACACCCAGACAGAGGAAAGGTCATTTGAAAGTAAAAAGAGTTTAATGTCTCCCACCAAGACAGCAAGCGATTAAACGAAATATAGGCCCCTGACACCCACGCAATTGGGCGGCCATTTGACAGTAAAAAGAGTTTAATGTCTCCCACCAATGCAGCAAGCAATTTATCGAAATATAGGCCCCTGACAACCAGACAATGTAGAGGTCATTTAAAAGTAAAAAGAGGTCAATGTCTCCCACCATTACAGCAGGTGATAAAACAAAATATACGCCCCTGACAACCAGACAATGTAGAGGTCATTTGACAGTATAAAGAGTTTAATATCTCCCACCAATGCAGCAAGCGATGAAACGAAATATAGGCCCCTGACAACCAGACATTGTAAAGGTCATTTGACAGCATAAAGAGGAAAAAGGACCACTGAGGAAGGGGTATGATTCACCCCGAAACGCGTCTGGTTAGATCCCCGATTACACATCGATCTCCGGAAGAAGTATATTCGAGCGTTACCCGAACCTTGCCTAGACCAACCCGAAAGTCCCAGAGACCGCTTGAAAGGTGAATCGAAAACAGAGCGTGCGATAGACCTAGAAGCTAGCGTGCACAAGCATCACCAGCGTGGATGTGATTGGGATAATCCATCCGAAAAAGGAACAAGGCATGGAGTAAGGAGGTAAGATCGCTCCGTGTTTGAGCCGGCACTATTACAAAATCGAGACATGTAGTTGGTGCACCACATTTCCAGCGGGATGCCGCTGAAACGATCGTTGTACCTCTGCAGAGTTATTATCAAACACATGAAATTTGAGTATTCGATTATTCATATATACTCCAAAGAGTCAAGCGATAAGGCATACTAAGGAACATTGGCATATCGATATATTCTGCGATCCATCGAATCAATAGGGTGATCGATTACTTTTGATATTCACTATTTATGGGTGCATCCAAATATTTACTTATTTGCTGCTACTAATTATTGATGTTCGAATTTTTTATGCTGCTATATGTGTTACTATTACTGTAGCTCACGTACTATTGTTCTCTGATTCGGTGACACTGTCACCTCATTCAGTCCCACCTTAAGGGGGTGGTGACGCTGTCATCTGCCAACCAGTTTTATATGTATTTATATAGCAAATTTGGGTATTTTATTTCTTCTTAACCCAAACATTTATTAGTCATTTTGTGTGGTTCTAATATTGGATATTGTTAATAAACGATCGACCAGACATCCATCAGAGTGCCCAGTCTTTCCTACAATTAGTTCTAACATAAAGAGGAATTACAGCGGACAGAATTACACTTGAAGATGCACAGCAGCATGTGCAAATATAGAGGATTTATTTTTCAAGCCTTGTATTTAGACGCTGACACGCTGAATGTAATTACCCTATTGCGGACAGAATTACACTTGGAGAGAAACAGCGGAAAGCACAGATGTTTAGGATTTCTATTTCAGGGATTTTTTTTAACCCCAGAAAAAATCTATCCTTTGACGGACAGTATTAAAATTAGCCAGCCACAGCTGGAACACCAGATTTAGTGGATTGGTATTTTGGCAATTGAATTTCACCCCAGAAATAAAATCTATCCTTTTACGCACAGTATTACACTTGGCCAGCAACAGCTAAAACCACTGATTTAGGAGATTGTTATTTTGGCAATTGAATTTCACCCCAGAAAAAAAATCTATCCTTTGACGTACAGTATTAAACTTAGCTAGCCACAGCTGGAACCCCAGATTTAGGGGATTGTTATTTTGGCAATTGAATTTCACCCCGGTAAAAAAATATATCCTTTGACGTACAGTATTAAACTTGGCTAGCCACAGCTGGAACACCAGATTTAGGGGATTGGTATTTTGACAATTGAATTTCACCCCAGAAATGAAATCTATCCTTTTACGCACAGTATTACACTTGGCCAGCAACAGCTAAAACCACCTATTTAGAGGATTGTTATTTTGGCAATTAAATTTCACCCCAGAAAAAAAATCTATTCTTTGATGTACAGTATTAAACTTAGCTAGGTACAGCTGGAACACCAGATTTAGGGGATTGGTATTTTGGCAATTGAATTTCACCCCAGAAATAAAATAATTCCTTTGACGTACAGTATTAAACTTAGTCAGCCACAGCTGGAACACCAGATTTAGGCCTCTTGCACACGACAGTATTTTGCAGACCGTATACTGACCGTTTTTTCAATTCAGTATACTGACAGTATACTGAACCATTCACTTCAATGGGACCGCAAAAAATACTGAAGTGTCTCCGTATGCCTTCCGTTTCCGTTTAAATATAGAACATGTCCTATTCTTGTCCGCAAATCATGTTCAGTGGCTCCATTCAAGTCAATGGGTCTGCAAAAAAAACGGAAAGCATACGGAAGTGCATCCATATGTCTTCCTTATCCGTTCCGTTTTTTGCATCTATTGAAAATTTTAAGACCAGCCCATTTTTTTCTATGTTATTACTGTATACTGTATATGCCATATGGAAAAACGGAGCGGAAAAACGGAACCGAAACGGAAACACAACAGAAGCAAAAAACTGAAAAACGGATCCGAAAAAAACGGACCGCAAAACACTGAAAAAGCCATACGGTCGTGTGCAAGAGGCCTTAGGGGATTGGTATTTTGGCAATTGAATTTCAACCCAGAAAAAAATCTATCCCTTGACGGACAGTTTTACACTTGACCAGCCACAGAAGAGGAAGCTGCTCCGCGTTCCGTTCCTCAATTTGCGGAATGGAACGCGGCCCATTATAGAAATGCCTATTCTTGTCATCAAAACAGACAAGAATAGGACATGCTCTATTTTTTTGGAGGGGCACGGAACAGAGCAGTCTATGTGCTGTCCGCATCTTTTGCGGCCCCATTGAAATGAATGGGTCCGCACCCGAGCCGCAACTTATGCGGCTCGGACGCGGACCCCAACAACGGTCGTGTGCATGAGGCCTTAGGGGATTGTTATTTTGGCAATTGAATTTCACCCCAGAAAAAAACTATCTTTTGGCGGACAGTATTAAACTAAGCCAGCCACAGCTGGAACACCAGATTTAGGGGGTTGGTATTTTGACAATTGAATTTAACCCCTCAATAAAATATAGCAATTTCTATACTGTGTTTCAAGGTGTGACAGTAAACACAGCTGCCCAACCCCTGATGTAGGATATTGCAAAAAAAATGCCTACTATTAAACCCAAAAATGTATGTTGAACTTGGTGGCAGCTCAAAACATGTGCTGGTGCACCAAAAGATCACAAAATGACCGTCGATCACCCCAGAAAAAAGTGACAGAAAAACGCTCTGGGCAGCGAAAAACCAGTGAGCAATGAACTAACAGAAGTTGAATAATTCACAGCTGTAGATCGATCACTTCATTAAGTGGTTTTGCTGAGTCTTCCCTGCCTAATCTCGCCCTCACAGCAGCTGCATCCTATCCCTACACTAATCAGAGCAGAGTGACGTGCGGCGCTACGTGACTCCAGCTTAAATAGAGGCTGGGTCACATGCTGCACTTGGCCAATCACAGCCATGTCATTAGTAGGCATGGCTGTGATGGCTTCTTAGGGCAAGAAGTAAAACGCTAACCGATTGGCTGCTGTGCAGCCCTTCAGAAAGCGGGAATAAATCGCCGAACAATGGACCAGAACCCGAACTTTTTTGAAAATGTTTGGGTCCGGGTCCCGAACACCCCAAAATTCGGTACGAACCCGAACTATACAGTTTGGGTTCGCTCAACTCTAATAGCAAGCGATCAAAAAGTAATTTGCACCCCAAAATAGTGCCAATCAAACTATCATCTCACCCCGTAAAAATGATACACTAGCTAAGATAATCACCCAGAAAATAACAAAAACTATGGGTCTCAGACTATGGAGATACTAAAATATTTTTTTTTTTGTTTCAAAAATGATATTATTGTGTAAAACTTAAATAAAATAAAAAAGTAGACATATTAGGTATAGCCGCGTCCATAAGAACCTACTGTATAAAAATATCACATGACCTAACCCCTAAGGTGAACACCGTAAACATTTTTAAATAAGAAGTGTTTCAAAAAAGAAATTTTTTTGTCACCTTACATCACAAAAAGTGTTATACCAAGCGATCAAAAAGTCATATGCACCCTAAAATAGTACCAATCAAACAGTCATCATACCAAAAAAAAAAATGAGCCCCTACATAAGACAGTTGCCCAAAAAATAAAAAATAAATACGGCTTTTAGAATGTGGGGACACTAAAAAAATCTTTTTAAAAAAAAATGCTTTATTATGTAAAACTGAAACAAACAACCAAAAAAATATTTGGTATTGTCGCATCCATAACAACCTGCTCTATACAAATAGCACATGATTTAACCTCTCAGATGAACGTTGTAAATAACAAAAAATAAAAACTGTGACAAAACAGCTATTTTTTGTTACCTTGCCTCACAAAAAGTGTAATATAGAGCAACCAAAAATAATATGTACCTTAAAATAGTACCAACAAAACTGCCACCTTATCTCGTAGTTTCCAAAATGAGGTCACACGAGTTTTCCGCGCGGGTGCAATGTGTGAGGTGGACGCATTGCACCTGCACTCAATCCGGACATATTCATTTCTATGGGGCAGTGCACATGAGCGGTGATTTTCACGCATTACTTCTGCGTTGCGTGAAAATCGCAGCATGCTCCAGTTTCTGCATTTTTCACGCAACGCAGGCCCCATAGAAGGGAATGGGGCTGCGGGAAAATCGCAAGCATCCGCAAGCAAGTGCAGATGCGGTGCAATTTTCCCGCATGGTTGCTAGGAGATGATCGGGATGCGTACCCGATCTTTATTATTTTCCCTTATAACATAGTTATAAAAGAAAATAATAGCATTCTCAATAGAGAATGCAAAGTAAAAAGGGCACTAGAGGATTAAAAATAATAAAACCATAAACTTACCCCCTCCATTTGATCGCGTAGCAGCCGGTTACCGGTCTCCTGCTCTGTATTCAGCCGGGAAGGGGGTGAAGGACCTTCCGTGAAGTCACTGGGTCACATGGTCCAATCACCTGCTTCCATGGAAGCCTTCCAAAAACCATATGGCGCCCCTTTCCTTCTGCGCCCTGCGCCCTGCCGTGTGCCCATACAGCAGTTTATGACCACAAATGGGGTGTTTCTCTAAACTACAGAATCAGGGCAATAAATATAGAGTTTTGTTTGGCTGTTAACCCTTGCTTTGTTAGCGGAAAAATTTGCCTAAAAGTGAAATTCTAAAAAATGTATCTCCATTTTCCATTAATTCTTGTGGAAGTTTGTAAAATCAGTATTGAATATCTCGAGGAGTGTAGTTCCTAAAATTGGATCATTTTTGGGTGGTTTCTATTATGTAAGCCTCACAAAGTGACTTCAGACCTGAACTGGTCCTTAAAAAATGGATTTTGGAAATTTGCTTCTAAAATTCTAAGCCTTTTAACATCCCCAAAAAATAAAATGGCAGTCACAAAATGATTTAAACATGAAGTAGACATATGAGGAATGTAAAGTAATAACTATTTTTGGAGACATTACTATCTATTATAAAAGTAGAGAAATATAAATTTGGTATTTTTTATAAATAAAAATGAAAATTTTTGACTCAATTTTACCACTGTAATGAAGTACAATATGTGACTAGAAAACATTCTTAGAATGGCCTGGATAAGTAAAAGCATTTTAAAGTTATCACCACATAAAGTGATACATGTCAGATTTGCAAAAAGTGGCCTGGTCCTTAACCCCTTAAGGACTCGGGGTTTTTTCATTTTTGCATTTTCATTTTGCGCTCCCTGCCTTCCGAGAGCCATAACTTATTTATTTTTACTTTCACATGGCCATATGAGGCCTTTTTTTTGCGGGATGAGTTGTACTTTCCAACGCCACCATTTAATATTGCATACGATGTAGTGGGAAGCGGGAAAAAAATTCCAAATGGGGTGAAATTGCAAAAAAAAAACAATTCCACCACAATTTTACGGGTTTTTAAATTACGACGTTTGATGTGCGATAAAACTGACCATTTAGTTTTATTCTACAGGTCAGTACGAATCTGGCGATACCCAATATGTATAGTTTTTCTTGCGTTTTGATAGTGAAAAAAAATTCTAAAGTGGGAAATTTTTTATTTATTTTTTTGTCGCCATATTTTGACCCCTATAACTTTTTTGTAATTAAGTGTATGGCATTGTATGGGGGCTTATTTTTGGGGGGGCGATCTGATCTTTTATTTAATACCATTATGGGGTGTTTAGGACTTTTTGATCACTTTTTATTAAATTTTTTTTGAGGAAATGAAGTGTCCAAAAACGGCCATTTGGGCGCTTTTTTCCGTTTTTCTGTTTACCGTATGGGGAATATATTTATATATTTTTACACTACGGGCGTTTTTGCACATTGTGACACCCATGATGTGTATTTTTTTAAATTTTTTTATTATTTTATTAAAATTTTGGGGAAAGGGGGGTGATTTGAATTTTTAGGTTTTTTTGTATAAATTTTTTTTTTCTTTTACAATTTTATATAGGTCCCATAGGGACCTATATAAATCAGTCATCTGATTGCTTCTAACATAAACTCCAATACACTTGTATTGGAGTTTATGAGGATTTTACTACTTTCCTATGAAGCCCTATTGCTAACAAGGGCTGCATAGGAAATAGTAAGTAGTAACCTCGAATAATTCTTTGAGTTCGAGGTTATTACATCCAGCCCTGCGATTCCTCCGATCACCACTAGGGGGAGCCAGAGAGCTGCCGAAAGTTTTACGTTCAGTTTTAGTGCTCGCAGATGCCGTGGTCAGGATTGACCACGGCATCTGCGGGGTTAAATGATTGCGATCGGCATTGCTGCCGACCGCGATCATTAGCCGCGGGGGTCAGCTACAGGAAACAGCCGGACCCCGCAGCGATCGCGCCCGCAGTGGGCAGGAGCGGGCGCCATGGTTAGGGACCGGACCCATGACGTACCCATACGTCGTGGGTCTTTAAGGGGTTAAGGTAAAATATGGCAGGGTCCTTAAGGGGTTAATCCAGGTCCAGTAGTCCAGGCCTTCGATTATATGGCTGCTTTTTAATAACGTAACCGCATGAGATGAGGCTTAAAATACAGCCGCAGTTGACCTTGATAATATGCTGTAAAATTATTCACAATCACGGTATATGATGGTTTCATTGTATTGTTTAACAACACTATTTTACTATATGCTCTCAGCCATGCTTGACCATAAGTTCCGCACCAACAGTAGTAGTTCAAGTCTGCATATACACACATGCTAATTAGCGCTTCCCATCCTTAGTAGTTGGAAAATAGCGTAAAGCAATAATAGAACCAAATGTCCTTAGTGAAATACTATCATTTGATCCTAAATACTCATACTATTATAGATTAATTGTGCTATAAAGTAACACCATAATATCAATAATAAAAGCATGGCTGCACAACATTTCACATGCAAACAATAGAACTGAGAAATGGGGATCAGTCTAAGTTAATGTGGTATTATACCTACTATAAATTAATACGGAAGCTACCTTGACGCCTGGTAGATGGGACCGACACACGTTTGTTAAAAAATGTGAGCAAAGAGCTTCTATTTTTTCATTTATAGTAGGTATAATACCACTTTAATTTAGAATGAGTGTGTGCTACTTAGCTCTTGGTGGTAGGGTTTTCAATCAGTCCTGGTTGCAGGCTGGTCTGTGTCCGCTGTATAGGTTTTTTATCCACCACTCTGAGTCTCAGGAACTTTCTGTATATGTACATTAAAATACATGAGATGCTGATGCCTTGTGGTAGGGTGGTCGAATGACCCACTAGATGAATTCAGCTAAGGATACAAACAAGGTGCAAGGGTGAATAAGAATGATATTACCAACTGTTTCATAGCCTCCACTATCTGCCGAACATGTTAACTCTGCTCCTTACTCAGAGGCAATATAGGTGTTAAAGAGAACTACAGTAACTAACCATCTGGCCCATTACCAGTGAACCTCAAAAATGTTAACAGCCTTCCAAAAACTACTCTGGGTAGTAAGAAACTAAGGCTACCCTGATTCACCAAGACCCACTGCAAGGCAGGATGGACTTGGCTTCTATTGAACCAGTATACGTCTGCAGTGGTGATAACAGAATACTGGTGTGGGCACAAAAGTAACAGACCTTTGAAAATGACCAGGAAGGTAAGAGGAGTTAGTAAGCAAAGTCAAACACCAGGAGGGATAAACACTATGAATGCAGTACACAACAGGTTAAATCCAGAGACTCGCCAGAGTCGATAACCTAGGGAGTCAATATAAGCAAAACCAGAAGCAACAAGGAAAATCCAAACAAGTCAGAAGTTAAATAACCAGAGAAGTCTGTAGAAATTTGCACAGTATAGAGCCCTGAAAACCAAAGCAATCACAGACAATGTTGATAGGAACCAGCTGTCTTAATTCCGCTTACTAGCTCTAGGATTGCACAAAGAGTCAGAAAACTGATTGGCTAGGTTTCCAGTCACACTGACAGGCCTAACAGCCAGGGATTGTCTGGTCTGCATGGCAACCTTCCCAGTACACCCCTGCATAGTGATTTGAGGGGAACTCCTGACAATAGTGTGTATAAGATGGATTCACCACTCCATTCTTATATACAAACCAGGGTTGTGTTAAAAAACTGGACTGGGCTACCTGTCTCCAAACTAACATAGATATACCGCGCCGCCCACACCAGAGCGCACTGCGCGGCATCCAATCATTATACGGCGCTCCACACACTGTCCACATGCCCACACCTGCACACTGGCCAATCACCGCTGCCGCTCAAAGGGTATGGTGTGCTCTTCACGTCGGACCGCTGCCATTACTGTCCCTGCATCATTCAGGTGCAAAGTCCCAGCACTCTCAGCCACAGACAGCAGTCGCTGCCAGCAGTCTTAGCCACCAGTCGCTGCCACCAGTCACAGTGACAGCCGTCTCAGCCATCAGCCAGTGCCACCAGCCACCAGTCACAGTGCCACCAGCCACAGCCACCAATCAGTGCCAGCAGTCAGTGCCAGCAGTCTCAGCCACCAGTCAGTGCCAGCAGTCTCAGCCACCAGTCAGTGTCAGCAGTCTCAGCCACCAGTCAGTGTCAGCAGTCTCAGCCACCAGTCAATGTCAGCCACCAGTCAGTGTCAGCAGTCTCAGCCACCAGTCAGTGCCAGCAGTCTCAGCCACCAGTCAGTGCCAGCAGTCTCAGCCACCTGTCATGCCCTGCTCTGGTAATACGGTCCGTGATCCGTATCCACTTCCTTTGATTTCTGACCTTTTTGATCAAATTGTTGGAGCCAAGATTTTCTCCAAGTTAGATTTAAGAGGGGCCTACAATCTGATCAAAATCAAGGAGGGGGATGAGTGGAAAACAGCCTTCACCACGCACGAGGGTCATTTCGAAAATCTGGTTATGCCTTTTGGGTTAACGAACACGCCAGCAGTGTTTCAGCGATTTGTCAATTACATTTTTCATCATTTGGTGGGTAGATTCATTGTAATTTACTTGAATGACATACTAATTTACTCCCCTGATCTGAAGACCCATCAGAATCATGTGACACAGGTCTTGACGATCCTTCGGGAGAATAAATTATATGTTAAGGCCTCATGCACACGAACGTATTTTCTTTCCATGTCCTTTCAGTTTTTTGTTTTTGCGGACCATATGCAGAACCATTCATTTCAATAGGTCCGCAAAACAAATGGAAGGTACTTTCCGTATGTCCGTTTTTCCGTTCCGCAAAAATATAGAGCATGTCCTAGGATGCCATAAGGGACATCATCCGTTTTTTTTTTTTGTGGACCGCAAAACACATACGGTCGTGTGCATGAGACCTAAGTTGGAGAAATGTGTGTTCTCTGTCCTGGAACGTTTTTGGGATACCTGCTTTCTGGCTCTTGTTCCCACATGGATCCCGAAAAGGTCTGGGTGATCTGGAATGGGACCAACCAGAGAATCAGTAAGCTTTGATGCGTTTTTTGTGGTGTGCCAATTATTATAGAAAATTCATTTTGATCTACTCTACTATTGTAAAACCGCTGACCGATATGACTAGGAAGGGTGCTGACTGCTCTGTCTGGTCAGATGAGGCATTGTAGGCCTTTACAGCTATTAAGGAGTGTTTTGCGTCTGCTCCCATTCTGATGCAGCCTGATGTGTCTCAACCATTTGTGGTGGAGGTGGATGCATCAGAGGTGGGGGAGCAGTGCTGTCGCGGGGTCCATCGCCTGGCAAGTGGCGTCCGTGCGCCTTCTTTTCCAAGAAACTCTCGGTCGCCGAGAGGAATTATGATGTAGGAGATAGGGAATTGGTGGCCATCAAATTGGCGTTTGAGGAATGGCGTCACTGGTTGGAGGGGGCGTCTCATCCCGTTACTGTATATACTGATCATAAGAATTTGGCTTACTTGCAGTCCGCCAAGCGTCTGAATCCTATACAGGCTAGATGGTCACTGTTCTTTACTAGATTCAATTTTGTGGTTACTTTTCGCCCGGAGATTAAAAACGTCAAGGCAGATGCTTTGTCTCGTAGTTTTACCGGGGGAAGTGATTCAGAGGATCCTGCTCCGATTTTGGCTGATGGGGTGGTTTTCTCCACTCTGTACCCTGAGTTGGAGATGGAGTTGTTGGAAGCCCAGGAGGCGGCTCCTGATTCTTGTCCCCCAGGGAGGTTGTTTGTTCCTTCTAGACTGCGATATAAAGTATTCAAGGAACATCACGAAACAGTCCTTGCTGGACACCCTGGTGGCAAGTCCACCTTTGATCTTTTTTCTCTGAGGTTCTAGTGGCCCGGGTTACGTAAGAGTATTGAGGATTACGTGGCAGCTTGTGAGACCTGTGCACGGTCAAAGGTTTCTCACACTAGACCTTCTCGTTTACTTCTTCCTTTGTCTATCCCTTCTCGTCCTTGAATGCACTTGTCTATGGATTTTATTACTGATCTGCCAAGTTCCTCTGGGAAAACTAGTGATTTTGGTGGTTGTGGACCGTTTTTGCAAGATGGCTCACTTTGTATCGTTAGCCAGTCTGCCCAATGCTAAGGCTCTTGCTCAGGTTTTTGTTGATAACATCGTAAAAAGTACATGGTATTCCCTCGGATGTGGTTTCTGATAGGGGTACTCAGTTTGTTTCCAGGTTTTGGAGGGCGTTCTGCTCTCCTCTTGGCATTCAACGTTCGTTCTGTTCGGCTTTTCATCCGCAGTCGAATGGGCAGACAGAGCGTACTAACCAAAACCCTAAGACCTTATTGAGGTGTTTTGTGGCTGAGAACCAGGAGGACTGGTCCTCATTCCTATCTCTAGCAGTGTTTGCCTTGAAAAACCGTAAGCAGGAGTCCACAGGTAAGTCGACATTTTTTGGCGCATATGGTTTTCATCCTTAGTTTGGTACCTTTTCTGGGACTGCTTCCTCTGGGATGCCAGAGGAGGAGAGATTCTCTTCTGCCTTGTCTTCTATCTGGCGGGGAATCCAGGGCAATTTGGAGAAGATGGGTGACAGGTATAAGCAAATGGCTGACAGGAGACGTGTGACTGGTCCGGACCTGTGTGTGGGTGATCTGGTGTGGTTATCTACTAAAAATATTAAACTTAAAAATATTAAACTTAGAGTACCATCTTGGAAACTGGGTCCAAAATTTATTGGACCTTACAAAATATCTGCGGTTGTCAATCCAGTTGCGTTTCGTTTGGATCTTCCACAGACCTGGAAGATCCATGATGTGTTCCATAGGTCTTTACTTAAGAAATAAGTGAGACCAGTGGAACCATCGCCATTGCCTCCTCTCCCTGTTCTGGTTGATGGTAACTTTGAGTTTGAGATCTCTAGGGTTCTTGACTCGCATGTTCTTCGGGGTTCCCTTCAGTACTTGGGACACTGGAGGGGATACTGTCCCGAGGAGAGGACGTGGGTCCCGGCTGGTGAGGGCCTTTCACAGGTCCCACCCAGATAAAGTTGGTCCTGGGTGTCTGGAGGTCAACCATAGAAGGGGGGCTACTGTCATGCCCTGCTCTGGTGAGGTGCGGAGGTCTGTCAGGTTGGCAGCATGTGTGTAGTGTTTACTTGGAGTGAGCTGTACTTGCCTCCCTTCAGGTGCACTGGGTGGGGTCGTTTGTGTGAGTTTAAATCACGCACCTACCCAGTGTCCTTTGCGGGTTATAGCTTCTTTCTCACTCTGAGGAAAGGTGGATGGCTGTTTCTGCTCTGCTTCAAAGATAAGTGTGTTTCTGGTTTCCATTTGTATACTGTCTAGGCCAGGGGTAGGCAACCTTTGGCTCCCAGCTGTTGTGAAACTACAACTCCCAGCATGCATAGTTGCTCTGCTCTTCTAAGAACTTACCTAGAAATGAATGGAGCATGCTGGGAATTGTAGTTTCACAGCTAGGAGCTGAAGGTTGCTGATGCCTGGTCTAGGTTGTTAGACACCTGCTTCCTCCAGGATTAGAGGAGGCAGGCTGCCTTTTTCCCCCCATTGTCCACTATATCAGGGACTATAGGGTTAATTCAGTCTTAAGCACGGGGACATGTTTATTCCCACCTTTAAACATGTGCACAGCAGTCTAGGGTCAGCTGATAGGATTTTGTCAGGAGGTGACCATTATCCCCGGCTTTTGCCTAGACGCTTGTTTGTTGTTTCTTGAGTGTCTATTGTATCTTGTACCCTTCCCGGGGTGAAACCACCAGTCAGTGTCAGCAGTCTCAGCCACCAGTCAGTGTCAGCCAGTGTCAGCCACCAGTCAGTGTCAGCAGTCTCAGCCACCAGCCACAGTCAACAATCTCAGCCAGAGCCAGCACTCAGTGCCAGCAGTCTCAGCCACAAGCCAACAGCCTCGGCCACCTGCCACAGCCAAAAGTCAGTGCCAGCAGTCTCAGCCAGCAGTCTGTGCCAGCCGTCTCAGCCATCAGTCAGTGCCACCAGCCACAGCCACCAGTCACAGTGCCAGCAGTCTCAGCCATACAATGTGGTCAATTTCCCTTGCCATTTAATATAGACTGTTCCTACTAATGTTTATGCACTACTGTTCTAGCGCCCGTTATTGTAACAGGCTTAATGTCTAGTAGTTATATAATTACTCACATATTCAAAACATCCCTAAATAAACCCATTCTATAGGTAGCATCATTGCGGGTATAGAAACATACAGTAAACAATACTAAAGATGACTAATGTAGGTAATGGCTCATTCACACAACCGTATCCATTGTTCGGACTGCAAATTGCGGATCCGCAGAACACTGATACTGGCCATGTATATTACACATTGTGCAAAAAGGAACATCCTCCTCCATGATAAAAATGCTTATTCTTGTCATTGAAATTAAATGAGTCCGTATCAGAGCCAACAAAATTGCAGAACAGATGTGGACAGAAATATTAGGTCATGTGAATGGACCCTAAAAATATTGCTATATACTACCGTATTTTTCGCCATATAAGACGCACTTTTTCCCCCCCAAAAGTGGGGGGGAAATGGCAGTGCGTCTTATATGGCGAATGCTACCATTTTCCTATAGTTAAAGCCGATACATCGCACAGCCTGCGATGTATCAGCATGGAAGGAGGAGGGGGCGGAGCCTGGCAACACATGGCGGGCGGCCCGCCGCTCACAGCGTGACTGCTTTCATAACATTTATAATCTTTAATCATGTCCCCTTATTCCCTATAAGCCCAATACAGTAGCGCTCTGCTAACCTGCTATACCGATCCTCTAGCAGGCAGAGCGGTGCTGCGTAACGTCCTCACTGACGTCATCTGCCTGCTCCTTTCACTTTATGAATGAAGCAGGAGGAGCAGGCAGATGACGTCAGTGAGGACGTTACACAGCAGCCTGCCGCCGCACCGCTCTGCCTGCTAGAGGATCGGTATAGCAGGTTAGCAGAGCGCTACTGTACTGGGCTTATAGGGAATAAGGGGACATGATTAAAGATTATAGATGTTATGAAAGCAGTCACGCTGTTAGCGGCGGGCCGCCCGCCGTGTTGCCAGGCTCCGCCCTAAGCAGTCACTATGGGCCAGATGTTTTAGAAAAGGGGCATCTTTGGATGACACTGTAATTGGGTGATCTGTGGATGACACATATAGCATAAGATGCTATATATGTGTCATCCACAGATCCAATCCATTACAGTGTCATTCATAAATGCCCCATCACAGTGCTATCCACAGATCCCCCATCACAGTGCTATCCACAGATCCCCCATCACAGTGCTATCCACAGATCCCCCATCACAGTGCTATCCACAGATCCCCCATCACAGTGTCATCCACAGATCCCCCCATAACAGTGCCATCCACATCTCCCCCACATAACAGTGCCATCCACAGATCCCCCCCATAATACTGTCATGCACAGACCACCATTACTTCAAAAGCACAACTTTTGGTTAAAAATATTTTTTTTCTTATTTTTCTCCTCAAAAACCCAGGTGCGTCTTATAGGCCGGTGCGTCTTATAGGGCGAAAAATACGGTAGTTATTCCAATAAATTGAACTGAGAAGAGTGAGAAAAATTGAAAATATAAATAATTAAAAAAAATGGAAAGGCACACAGCCAGGAAAAAAAAATTATGCACTGGTAAACAGCCTGGCGACAATGTCTTGTGAGTGTGGGCTCCCCCAACTAAGGATATCAAACAAAAATTTAATATCTTGAGATCATCATTCATACATTTAGGGACTAGGATGTCAAACTCAAAAATTTGAAAAGTCCCCCTCCACCTTCAGTCTTGTTTAACAGATTGTAAGGCAACAAAAATAAGGCCTTCCTGATGAATTTTAAAATGATTACATAATGTATGCGTTTTCCAACCGTTACTAATACTTCTCATGTTCTGAGAAATGATTTTTTGGAGCCTTCATATATTGGGATGAGCAAACACGTGAAAGTTTGGATTCGCCGGGTTCAGCTAAACTTCAGGTCAAAATTTAGGTTCGGGACCCGATTATATCGGAAGATTATATATATTCCATTACAACATGGTTATATATGAAAATAATAGCATTGTTAAGACAGAAGGCAAAATAATATGGCCATTTAGGGGTTGAAAAAACCAACTAATCTTATACACTTGATCACTCTGCAGTAGTCTCTTCTATCTTTATTCAGCAGGACCTGTTATCTGCGCGATGACGTCACCGCGTTCTCCCACGGAAAATAATAAAGTGTGCTGTCCGCATCTGTTGCTCCGTTCTGTGGCCCCGTAAAAAAAAAAAAAAAAGCCTGTCCTATTCTTGTCCATTTTGCAGACAAGAATAGGCATTTCTACAATGGGCTGTGTTCCGTTCCGCAAATTACGGAACGCGGAGCAGCTTCCGTGTTTTGTGTACCGCAAAACACATACGGTCGTGTGCGCGAGGCCCAACACTGGTGTTAATGTACAGTTTCTCTTTATTCATCTGAATTTACTTGTTTGGATGTTGAGTGGCCACCTGGAAAGATGACAACTCGTATTGAGAATAAAACTATTTGTAACCGCTGGTTTCTGGTATTTACTACATATAATTCTTGTATAAAATGTATTTATCTGCAAGTCCAAAAAATCTAACTTGTTTAATGATATGTGGAGTAAAGTATAGGTTGTATGTGTTCATATTGTTTGTATTAACCCCTTAATAACTGGACCTTCGTGACCAGGCTTATTTTTGAAAATCTGTTGTATCACTTTATGTGGTAATAACTTTGGAACACTTACTTATCCAAGCTATTCCTTAGATTGTTTTCTCGTGACTCATTGTACATCATAAGTCATACAGTTGAGTCAATATATTTCACCTTTATTTATGAAAAAATGCCAAATTTACAAAAAGAAAATGAAAAATTTGCAATTTTCACAATTTTTTTATTTCTCTGCTTTTAAAACAGAAAGGGATACCTCATAAAATATTTATTACTTAACATTCCCCATATGTCCACTTTATGGTCGCATCATTTTGTAAATGTCATTTTATTTTTTGAGGATGTTAGAAGGCGTAGAATTTTAGAAGCAATTCTTAAAATTTTTAAGGAAATTTCCAAAACCCACTTTTTAAGGACAAGTTCAGGTCTGAAGTCACTTTGTGGGGCTTACATAGAAGAAACCACCCATAATTGATCCTATTTTGGAAACTACACCCCTCAAGTTGCTCAAAACAGATTTTACAAACTTTGTTAACCCTTTAGGTATTCCACAAGAATAAAAGGAAAATGAAGATGACATTTCTAAATTTCACTTTTTTCGCAGATTTTTCATTTTAATTCATTTTTTTCCTTAACAAATCAAGGGTCAACAGCAAAAAATAACTCAATATTTATTACCCTGATTCTGCGGCTTACAGAAACACCCCACATGTGGTGGTAAACTGCTGTATGGGTGCATGGCAAGGCACAGAAGTAAAAGAGTGTCATATGGTTTGTGGAAGGCAGATTTTGCTGGACTGGCTTTTAGACACCATGTCCCATCTGAAGCCTACCTGATGCACCCTACAGTAGAAACAATCAAAATGTGACCCCATTTTGGAAACTACAGTATAAGCTGACAGTTTTATTGGTACTATTTTGGGGTACATATGATTTTTAATCGCTCTATATTATGTTTTTTGTGATGCAAAGTAACCAAAGAATGGATGTTTTGGCACAGTTTCTATTTTTTGTTTTTTACAACGTTTATCTGACAGGTTAAATTATGTGCTATTTTTATAGAGCAGGTTATTATGGATGCGCTGATATCAAATATGTCTACTTTGTTTGTTTCAGCTTTACATAATACAGCATTTTTGAAAATAATATGTTTTTGTGTCTCCATTTTGTGAATGCAATTTAGTTATTTTTTTGCTGCCGATCGTCTTGTGCATGGGCTAGTTTTCTCTCCTCAAGATAATCGTTATTTTCTAATTAATAATAAATTGATACCAATATTATCTAGATGAATTCTTCCTAATGAGGTGTGCCCTACCAACTTACATTTGATCATTGTTTTTATGCCAGTTGTCTGGGGTGAATAAATGTAAAAATATGGTGCTCAGAATGAGCACCATATTTATGAAGCCCCTGTTCCACTTAACTAACAATACAAGTCATTAAAAGTCGGTGTTTAGGAATGGTTAACCCAAATGTATTAGGAAAGTGGGTGAGGCAGGAGAGCTCATTCCTTCTCTAGTTTTTCTATGGGTCCCTCTGCCAAAATAACTTGCGGCACTCACCGGATTCCTTTGCAGCTTTTTATTTCATTCTTAAAAATTTAACAGTCGCCGATGCAGGCACTTACATAGTATAAAAAAAACGTGAGTGTCGCAAGTTATTTCTTTATTATACAAGTGTGAATAATCCTGTATGCTGAGCACTGCCGAGGTCAGATTTCTAAGGAGTGCCAACTCCATTGTTTCCCAGATGCACGTGGCAGTGGCAAACCAGGAGTTTTTTGCTATATGACTGGTACTTTCACTTTGTGCCAGTCATCTAATAAACCGTATCTCTAAATTACTGAGAGGTCATAGACACTTTTTTAAGCCACATTCTTACCAGTAATATAAGAACTGAGCTATAATGAGTGTTTAGGAGGTCAGAGAGATAAGTCCTTCTGCTCCTGGTCTGATGAAAAAGACAGACAATCCAAAGGGTACTAGTAGAGCATGTCTGCTCTGTACAGAAAAAAGGAGGCCATGTTTTTTAATGAAGACCATTAAAAAAAATATTTTTAGCTCAAAATGAGTACAATGCAATAATAAAAAAATAATTATCCCCAAAGGTGTATAGCCTTTAAACACTAATTCCAACAAGATTTCTGCTTGACAGACTAAGACAGACATAGAGGAACAATTACAGGGGTGCAATCCAATTAACCTGTCTGATTGATGAATGTTAGCAATATTCTGCTCAATAGCTGAAAGGTTGCATTTACTTTGACACAGTTTAACATTTCAACTTCCTCTTGACTCCAAGTCCATCTTCTGTTAATGGACATCTTCAGCAAACTATGCATTTACATCTCTGTGTTGAATAAGATGCACAATTTTCCATTAATTAATAAAATGTATTGCAAAATTTAAGCAAATGGGATTTTTATGACATTTTCTTACCTGTAAATATTTAAAATAATATTAACATAATGAAATATTTTTCTTCAGTTTTTAAAGCAAACTATGACTGAAATGGCAAATTAAAATGAAAGTTAATATTATAGTAGCTGGAGGCATTAGCTAAATTCCATTCATGAAAAGGTTAGCTATATCTGACAACCAATTAGCCTAGTTTTTAAAGCAAAAATGCATTCCTGGAAAGTATACTAATGAATAACTATGAAAATGTCACTAATTTATTTTAGAAGCTCAGACATGTATGGCATAAATAAAGTACTACGAGTAAAGAATATTGAATTACAGCAATATAAAAATTACTGAAAGAGCTCTCATTATTATAGAAAGATCCAAAATAAACACCAAAGTGACAAGTACATTTTTAAAAAAATTCAATCCGCTGGTTCGCCGAAATTTTTTGGGAACAATTTTGTTAGATCCGAATATATTTGCGGCGAATTACATTAAAAAAACAGGCTATTTACTGTGCCTTGCAGTAACACACATAGGGAGTCTGCTTTGGTAGTGAAATAATACTGTGAGTCCTTATGACATGCAGATGACAGGCGTCACTCTTAAAAATCACTGCACACTTCACTTATTTGGGCAGTCACGGGGCCAAAACGGACCACTAACTCAAGTAGGAATTCAGGACACGCACTCCTTTCACACCAGCACCCACTGATTCCACATAGCTGTCTATAGAACCTGTTCTATTAAACCGTATACAAGAAGTAGGCCCCCCTGACAAAGTGGAGAGGGTGTCAGCAGTAAGTTTGTGTTGATGTCACTGACTAATTTTCCCTTCCTCTGATCCGTCAGAATAATAACCCACAAAAAACGGTTCCTGTCTGTGGAGCATCCGCCTTCACTCAGTCAGCATTTGCATTTGCTCAATATCGCTAATGCAAAAAAACAACACAGGAGTGGATCCAAAACAGAGACAACACGTGAATGGAATATTTGCATGTCTTTTGTGTTTTGTACCCACTCTTGCTTTTTGGCTACCAAATCATAAGCCAATTCTGATGGGACAATGCAGGCCTTAGGGCTGCTACACAGACAGTATCCGTTGTGCATCTCATTTTGCCTTCCTTCTGACAGATCAGAAGAAGGGTCAAATAACTGATGATGTCAGCCAGACCGAGAGCCAAAATAGTGGACCAGTAATGAGGTGGCGGCAGCATTAGGAGGCCACAGAGTGGCAAGGTAACATAGTGTGGAGGTGGGTGGCAATACCAGTACCTGCTGAAGATGGTGGGTGAAAGAAGGAGCACTTGGTATCAGATGTGAGGCATCAGGTGGGTGGCAGTATCAGAATAGTAGCTGAGGCAGGTAGCCAGAAGAAATCTCTTTTGTCAAAGTGTTGGTGTGGCACCATGGATGATCTAGTTTGATGCATTAGGCATTGGTGGGTGGAAATCCTGGCTGATCCACGATCCAGGCGAGTTCTTTTTGGGGTAACTATGGCCCCTGCCGCACAAAAACACCCGCTCTGATGCCACACTACTGGCCGGGCAGGACAGCTTTCCCAGGGCAAACTCTGACAGAGTGGGGAGGTGGCAGCAGCATGAGGAGAGCACAAAGTGGCCCAGTGACATAGTGGTGAGTGGCAGCAGTATGAAGAGGCCACCGAGTGGCACAATGACAGAGTGTGGAGGTGGTGACAGTATCAGGAGACCACAGAGTGGCAAGGCGACATAGTGTATAGGTGGCAGCAGCATGAGGAGGCCACAGAGTGGCACAACGATGAGAGATTGCGGAGGTGGCAGCAGCATGAGGAGGCCACAGAGTGGCCATTTCGTCTATTCATTTATAGTGAATATGGGACAGAACAGAAGGTTAAAATTTCTCAACTTTATAAAGTGCTGCTTAAAAGACGATGTAATAATACACATTCTCCAGCACAAAAGGCTTGGCAAATTGATTGTCCATGAATTTCCCTCGAAGATTTACTTCCTCGAAGATTTACTTTCTTATAATTTTACTCGAGTTACGGTAAAAATTAAGTGTTGCCTAAGACAGGAGAGAGTCTGCCAGTTTCCTGTTTATTCGACGACGTGATTGTGATGGAGAAAGCATTCCAAATAACAATTTCTCTCCACCTGGAGATGAATCTTGTCAAGATTGATGAAAGTGCGTTATCCGCTGCTCATCGAGCCAGATACTTTTGGGGAACACCCCTGGCATGAACAGGCCTCTAGTAGCTACAGACAATGAGAAGACAAAGCATCAAGATAGCTTGGAGCCTGGAAGAGTTGCGAAGTTCATCTAGATTGAAACCATAACTACCAGCCCCTGGTCTCTATGTCAGGGAAAACCTCATGAGTCTTCATGGATGGGAAGGAAGACATTCTGTGGTGCACAGAGATGGAGAGGGTCTTTGGATTTCCCTCGCACTATACGGACATCTCAGAAATTAACTGCTGCTCCCAACAGAAGATCATGGAGCGCCCCGGACATCCGGCATCTATTCGCCCTGCTAAAAGGTTTATTTTGAAAGTGTGGTTGCGGACAGGAAGACAAATGGGCCCAAGATCCCTAGCCAGCCCAAGGATACAAGTGCTATACTGGCCCTAAATCCTAGCCACAAAGCACCTGCCCTAAAAAGAATGACCCCGTCTGGAACCTAGCCCTCAAGCTACTTGGCCCTAAAATGCCCTAGTGCAGCTAGTCCCTACATGCATGTTTCAATTTACTCTCATCAGGGGAAATGTTGCAAAAACTGGACATAATCATACACAGTTTAAATTGGCATAGATAAAGTGCGGTTTGAAATCGTGTAGTACCGCAATGTACATACAGGTGGGTGCTGATACACAGAGAAGGTGGCTACCCTAGGTGTAGGTACCACTGGAGTGTCAGGCCTACGTACGTTCCCTAAGATAGGGGGAAAACATACAATAGCAGGGGGAAGCCTTATGATGGAGTACTTGCCCGATCCAGTGGGCATGGACACATCCCGAGGCAGTGAGATAGCCTACTTGAAAGCGGCCGTCCGATATTTAAATCATTAGCGGTCTCAGAACGAGGCCTGAAGCGCATCCCATCATCTAATTTTTTAGAACAGGGAATTTCATATCCCCTGAGGAATCGGTCAAGTCAACGAGACCAACAGGCCCCGAAGTAGTTAATCTATCACACAGACCCCTATCCACTGTTGAAATAATTGTACTCAGCAAAGGATTATCCTTCGTCCTGACACAACGCTTTGATGACTTTAGCTGGGTGAGAGACCTAAATTTATTTTTCTGCAAACTCAGAGATGGTATAAGTTTTTTTAAAATATGGATAAATGCCAATGTCCTGACTTAGGCATCTCCCTTGATCTACTAGATGATGTCAGACTATTGGATAGTTTGTCTGAGATGGTTACTGGGTAGGAGGGTGAAGGACCTTTCACCTCTTTAAAGCATAAAAGCACGAAAATGCCACCACCTGGCGACATCTCGTGTCTTGACGTCTTCCTTTAATTGGTCACTACTGATCTATCCAAACTATCTGCCTCTGGATTGCCACGCAATTTCTCCAGTGAAGAACGAGAAGCAATCTCCTCTCTTAAAAGTGATTCCACAATTATATTTAAACCTTCGTATAAGGAGGAAATACTGTAATCATAAGCACCGACGATTATCTTAAGATGTGCCGACAGCTTTTAAGTGATGAGCATCATTACGAAACACTAGCTGCCAATCCAACAGAATCTTATCTGGCGGAATTGCGTGGGATCCTGCTGGAGGCAAAAAAACTATAAAATCATCTCTGAGGAGGAATTTGATATTTTATATCCAAAGTTCCCTGTGGTGGCCACTTTCTACAGTCTCCCTAAAATTCATAAGGGCAATAGTCCCTTAAAAGGCCATCCAATAGTTTCAGGAGTTGGCAGTATATGTCAGAATCTGGGCAAATGCATTGACTGTATACTGTTACTATTTGTAACTTCATTGCCCTTGTACACACGTGATAGCATGGACTTACTGAAGAGGATAGATGGCATAATACTGGATAAACAGTCCATTCTGGCCAGTATCAATGTAGAGGCTCTCTACTTGTCCCTCCCTCAAGAGGCGGGACTTCAAGCAGCCAATTACTACCTCAGCATGAGGGGACGACAATTTTACGAACATAATCAATTTGTAAGTAGGTATCTACTTGCACATCATTTCTACCTCTTCGACGGCAAGCTATGCCACCAGCTCAGGGGCACCGCAATGGGCTGTTCTTGCTCACCGTCCAATGCAAATTTGCTAAATTGTAAAATTGTTGGTTTACATTTATGTGTGAGATGAACAGGAACAACCTCCCTTTTCTTGAAATCTTGATCTCAAGGAAAGGTTCTGATGAACTGGCTACTAGTATCTAATGGACCCAGACATTAAGGACCGTATTCATGATTTTCCACAAATTATTTTTCGGAGACGCAGCAGTTTGAGGGTCGTGCTGGTACACAGCCACTACAGTCCAGCTCCCAAGGCGGGTACCTGGCTTGATCGAAAACCCCTGGATAGTTTTAAGTGTAGTGGCTTTGTGGCATGCAACACAATACAGACGGGCAAGTCATTTTACAGTGTCAATATACAGTAGTCCTTCCCAATCGAAAAGTTCATCAACTGTCGTACTCGGGGAGTGATTTACAAAATCACGTGTGATTGTCCAATGGAATATGAAGACCTATTGGAGAACATCCAGGGGACATTACTAACAGGAGGGATATGGCAGTATCCTGCTATTCAGGTGATCATTCTGCCATTCGGGTGATCCTAACAGCATTAAGGCTATGGGCATTGAAGTGGTCCCACCACCCACACCGGGAGGGGAAGGGGGGGTGACTGGGACCGTATATTTCAGCGAGAAGCCAAGTGGATTTATAAGTTACGCACAGTGTTCCCCGCTGGTTTGACTGTACAGCTATGTTTTGGCTGTTTTATTTGAGAGGTACTGAACCTTATTTTACCGTTAGGTTATTGGCTGTGAAATGCACGATTATTCTGTTTTGGCTTAGTTTGAGTCTGTCCCCCATACATCCTTCCCTCTTTTTAGGTCTCTCTAACTTAGATCCTGTGATCATGCCCTGATCAACCTATATTATCAATAGCCATCTAATGCCCATACTATATAGCGCGGTCCTACATGCAGGACTGCGCGGTTGATTGTTGCCGGCAACATGTCTTGGTTGCTAGGCAATGCTATCAATTGGGCTACATGTAATGAAGGCGTCTCATGCTGATGACACAATCTGTGGCCGCATGTGATGACATGACATTTACTAGTACCTGTCACCACGCTCTTTGTAGTTTAAGGCGACGACCATGTTGCAGCTGGTATTCCACAACTGCCCTCTGCTGCTCACAAAGCCTGGCCAACATGTAGAATGTAGAGTTCCAGCGCATGCTCATGTCGCACAACAGTTGGTGAGCTGGAAACCGCAAGCGCTGCTGCAGTGTTGACAGACAGGGTGAAGCTGTGGATGACTTCTGGAAATGGACACACGCGCGCCTTCACTAGTAGCTCTGGCAAATTGGGGTAGGTTTTAATAAACCGATGAACCACTAAGTTTAAGACGTGGGCTAGGCATGGGATGTGTGTCAGGGTGCCGAGCTCCAAAGCCGCCACCAAGTTACATCCATTGTCAGACACAACCATGCCTGGTTGTAGGTTGCGTGGTGAGAGCCACAGCTCGGTCTGGTCCCTTATACCCTGCGACAGCTCTGCAGCGGTGTGCTGTTTGTCCCCTAAGCAGATCAGCTTCAGCAGGTCTGTTGACGCCAACCCACAGAAGTGCTACACTGCTTCCAGCTAGTGACTGATGGCTGACTGCTGCCGGAGGTGGAAGTGGAGGAGGAGGAGAAGTAGGCGTTTGAGCCAGTAACATAGCTACTGGCGGAGACGAACGTTGGGCCCGCAATCCTGTGCAATCCCAGGTTATGACTCATCCCCGGCCTCCACAACATTAACCCAGTGTGCGGTCAGGGAAATGTAGCGTCCCTGGCCACCAGCACTGTGTCCTTGGTGAAGTGGACCTTCCCAGTAAGTGCGTTGGTCAGTGCACGGGTGATGTTCTGGGACACATGCTGGTGTAAGGCGGGCATGGCACACTGTGAAAAATAGTGGTGACTGGGGACTGTGTACCAAGGAACGGCCGCCGGCATCAGGCTGCGGAAGGCCTCAGTGTCCAACAAGCTTAAATGGCAACATTTCAAGCGCCAGTAATTTCAAAAGTTGCACATTTAGTGCTATGGCCTGTGGGTGTGTATTTGCACTTGTGTTCAAATGCCTGTGTTATCGACATTTGGACACTGCGCTGGGACAAGGAAGTGGATGTTGTTGTTGACGGTTCATTCAAAGGTCTAGGTGCAGGGCGAGGGGCATCCGGGCCTGCGCCTTCGACAGGGTATTGGCCAGCAGTGTGTAACACAGGGGAAGAGGAGGCAGTGGTGTGACCCGCAGACCCAGATTGTGGAGCCAGGCGTTTGGCCCACTTATTAGGGTGCTTGGATGCCATGTGGTGAATCATGCTGGTGGTTGTAAGGTTGCTTGTGTTCACGCCCTGGCTCATTTTGGTATGGCACAGGTTGCAAACTACCACTCTTTTGTCGTCTGCATTTCCTAAATAAAAGTGCCATACTGCGGGTTGTTGAAAATCTTTTTTTAGTAAAAACAGCAAATTTCTCTCCCTGCACTATCTGTCCCTTCTAAAGCACTGTGCCTGAGAATGCAGGAGGTAAATAGATTGCTGCTCTAAAACACACACACAAACACACACACACTAGTCCTGAAGGACTTTTGGGTCTTGGAAAAGCTTTCTCTGATTAAAATCTGTGAAAATCGCTCCCTACACTGTCTTTCCCTTCCTATGCTCTGCTCTCCCTGTCTATGTCTGAGCCGAATATGTATCATCGGGTGCTATATAGCACCCGATGACGCATTCCGGCCAGCCAATCACTGTAATGCCAGCAGCCAACATGGCTACTGGCATTACAGTGAGGGCAGTACTTACATGCACCTTTATTGGCTGTTTAAAACCCGCAAAACGAGCCATGTGCCAAGCATAGCGATGCTCGAGCTGAACAGATATTCGGCTGAGCATGCTTGCTCATCACTACTCCCTTTGGATGAGGTGGCGGAGCCTTGACTGCCTGAAATCAGGTGCAGCGTGCCACTGGGTGATGCAGCGGTTGCTGCGGCAGGCTGGACCACCACATCAGAGCCATGGTTCTCCCAGGGCACTTTATGGTGACGCTGCATATGTTGACGCCCACAGATTCTAAATATGGCCATGTTAACCTCCTCCGGAGGCTGTACTAAAATCTGCCACACCGCAGAGTAGGTGATTTTACCAACAACACTACGCACTGACTGACTGCTACCGCCGCTGCTTCCATGGACTCATGCACCCCTCCTTAATAAGGATAAATTTCTACTGAAATACACAACAAAAGGCTTTACCACGTATAACTGCGGCACTGGATGCAAAATAAATGTAACGTTTTCTACCGAAATACGTCACTAAAGGTTTTACCACCTATAACTGGAAAAGTGAACACTGAATATATATATTTTTTCTACTGAAACTATAGTAGAAATGCAGATATATTTTTCTTTTTGTACTGAAATAGGACACTGAACTCTTTCCCCACATATAACTACAGAAGTGAAATGCATATAGATGTTTCCTTTTTGTACTGAAATAGGCCACTAAACTTTCACCACAAATAAATGCAACAGTGAAGTGCGTACAGTATAATTTTTTCATTTTGCACTGAAATAGGACACTGAACGCTTTGACCACATATAGCTGCAGAAGTGAACTGAGAATATATTTTTCTTTTTGTACCAAAATAGGACACTGAACGCTTTAGCCACATATAACTGCAGAAGTGAATTGCATTTATATTTTTCCACAGATATAAGCCACTAAAGGCTTTTCAATATAGCACTTGCACCCCAAGAACGAATTGCTGGAATGACAGAGCTGTATAATGGCTATTTGGATCCCCAAATTATCTTTCCCTGCACTTGTAAATCGCTTTTCTAGCACTGCCTCTGGCGCTTTCTAACGTCTCTCCCTGCACTAAGATGCTATGATTTTTCTCTTTTCCCTGCACTTATAAATCATTTTTTCAGTTTTCTTTTTCACAATGAGGTTTTTCTAATTGCTGTCCCTAGCGCCTTCTCATGTCGGTCCCTGCACTCAGAACACTGGAAAATTTCTGAATCTAAGATGGCCGCTGTATTTATAGGGCTGTGACATCACAGGGCTGCCTGGCTGTGGATTGGCTGCATCATGCATGTTAGTCTGGGTGATCCCGCCTTCCCATACTTCCTTTCTACATGTCCTCACACATGCAGCAGCCATTCTAGGAAAAATGCAATTCGTTACAACGAAGCGAGAGGAAATTCGCATTCGGTGCGAATCAAATTTTTCCTGAAATTCGGATTGAATTCCTCTTCGTCAGCTTTGATTCGCTCATCTATATATTATCGATCTATCTATATCTATCTCAATCATAAAAATGCGGACTGTGGGAATCTGTTACCATGGAATTCAGTATCAAACAATGAATGTTAGTACAGCTAGCTCATTGTGGAGAAAAGGTACTTTTAATCCATATGCACTTTTAATCCATACTCCTTCCCGGTTGGCCCTGTCAATAAAGAAGGGGAGTGGGTGGGGGTTGGCAGAATAAACAGGAAGAGCAAGAGTGCACACAGTGGCTTAGACCCAACCTTGGTGCATTTAACTGCTCATCTGCATTTTTTATGTAATGAAGTTATGGATAGGTAAGTAAAAGGTATCATTACATACCTGGCTTTGCAACATTTTAAATGTCATTGTGATTAGATTAAGTTGCAACTGGCATTTTTATGCCCCCCTTGCCGGTTTTCAAAAGGGGACGTGGTGAAGGTAGGGTGTGGGTAGGGCCTTCGGCCATGTCCTGGTGAAATGGTGAAGGTCATCAATATCAGATTGGTGGGGGCCTATCGCCCAGCAGCCGTGCCAATCAACTGTTTGGGGAGGCTGTGACACTCATATGAATGCTGCATCCTATTAAATGTTTACTGAATACTGTCTAGATTGTAACATCGGTGCAGTGTAATTACAGCTGTTCGTCCTGAGAAAGAAATTAAGTGGTTAATGAACATGAATTGTGCTGATTGTACTTAATTATTAAGTATTCTCTATTTTTAAGTCTTTATGCTTAATTGTCTGTATGTCTGCTAACATCTGATTATGAGTCATGAAAATCATGATTCTTACAGACTGCACGGAACGAAGAAATGATGAAGTCAGCAGTATTTTATTGACAATTATTTTAAGCAGTATCCAGGTTGTCCTCTTCCTCCCTATTTTTAATCATAAGTATATAACCTGTGTTTTTTGTGGGTGCAATCTGCCATCTCTGTACCCCTGACACAGAAATATAAGTAATAATCTGGCTGTTAATTCTGTGGGTGACCTATAGCGATTTTTTTGTATGAAGTACACCTGCACTGCATACGTGACAGTGAAATTAAGATAGTTAATCCGTCTGTTAGTTCGGTGGGTGACATATTCCCATTCTTGCTGTAACGTAAACTCGCTGTCACCGCCGGTTCTGGGAGACGGTCGGTCAGAGGTTCCTCCCTGTCTTGTGTATGACGTTCTTTGTTTTGGTTTCACTTTGCTTTGTTCTTTTCTCTCCCTCAGCTGCCTCTTATATTGATTCATTGGTTTCCTTTATATTTCCTCCCTTACTGCTTCTCCGTGCGGTTTATATTACTTCCTGGATGAAGTGGATACTTCCTGGATACTTCCTGGAGGCTGCAGTTGTTTTGCTCTAAGATAAGTGCTTTCCATTTACTTTGTGTTTTGTTTGCTGGCTTGAGTCTAGGTGACCCTGACTCCCTCCGTATTCTGTGCAGGGAGCCGGTGGCTGTTCCCCTCACTACTATAGGGAATTCAGGTGTCACTCAGTTATAGGTACGAGGGCATGTATCTGTCTACCACCGGGACTTGTACATGTGCACAGTAGTTTGGGAGAGTTCTTAGGGATTTATAGGGCCCTCCTATGTTTTCCTTAGTTTGGGATCAAGCCAGTCTGTTGTTATTTATCAGTTCCTGCTAACTGTACTCCATCCTTGACATTATAAACCGCCATAACCGTCTCAAGCATGAATCCGGTTTCAGCCTTGATTGACCGCATGCAAGGTCTTTCCGTGAAACTGTTTCTCAGCTTCAGGTGACCGGTTCTGCTGGCACTCATGGAGTTTGTTCCGAGCCTAAAATCTCTCTTCCAGATACGTTTTCCGGGGGTAGTGAGAATTTTGTTTGTTTTAGAGAGGCTTGCAAACTCCATTTTCGCTTACGGTGATGAGGTAAGCGAAAACGGTGATGAGGAGCAGAGGGTGGGGAATCATCATCTCGCTGCTCAGGGATAACGCTTAGTCTTGGGCCTTTTCGCTGCCGGCGGGGGCACGCTCCCTCCAATCGGTAGATGAATTTTTTATAGCCCTGGGTCAGATATATGATGATCCGGATCGTATTGCTCTGGCTGAATCTAAACTGCGTCTTTTATGCCAGGGTAAACAGTCCGCAGAGATATATTGTTCTGAATTTCGGAGATGGGCAGCTGATACTGGTTTGAATGACGCTGCACTCCGAAGTCAATTTTGTCATGGTCTTTCTGAGAGATTAAAAGATGCATTTGCTTTTCATGAGAGACCAGTGTCGTTAGAGACTGCCATGTCTCTAGCTGTTCGTATTGACAGGCGCCTTAGAGAGAGAAAGGAGACAACTCTTTCATGTCATATTCAGTCCAAGGACAGTGGGGCTGTCTCATTCAGGATTGCAGGGCATCATTCTTTGCCTCCTGTAGCCTCCTCCTCCTACTCGGCTTCCTCCTCCTCTTCTTCCACCTGCTCATCTAGTCAGCCACACACCTTCACCACCAACTTCAGCACAGCCCGGGGTAAACGTCAGCAGGCCGTTCTGAAACTCATATGTTTGGGGACAGGCCCCACACCGCGCAGGAGTTGTGGCAGGGTATTGAACAACAGACCGACGAGTGGTTGCTGCTGGTGGGCCTCAAGCCCGGCCTGGTGGTGGGCGAAATCTCGTCACAGCTGTTGGACTAGCCGGTTTGACGCACATCCCTTGCCTGGCGCATGTGCTGAATTTGGTGGTGCAGAAGTTCTTTCACAATTACCCGACATGTCAGAGCTGCTGCATAAAGTGCGGGCCGTCTGTGCGCGCTTCCGGTGTTCACATCCTGCCGCTGCTCGCCTTTCTGCGCTACAGCGTAACTTCGGCCTTCCTGCTCACCGCCTCATATGCGACGTGCCTACCAGGTGGAACTCCACCTTGCACATGCTGGAGAGACTATGCGAGCAGCAGCAGGCCATGGTGGAGTTTCAGCTGCAGCACGCACGGGTCAGTCGCACTGCGAAACAGCACCACTTCACCACCAATGATTGGGCCTCCATGCGAGACCTGTGTGCGCTGTTGCGAGTACTCCACCAACATGGCCAGTGGCGTTGATGCCATTATCAGCGTTACAATACCACTTCTATATCTCCTTGAGAAAACACCTAGGACGATGATGGAAGAGGAGGTGGCCCAGGAGGAGGAGGAGAAGGAAAAGGAAGAGGGGTCATTTTTAGCACAGGCCAGTCTCTTAGAAGTGGCTCAGGGGAGGTTCTTTGCAAAAGCAGAGGCCAGGTACAAATGTGGCCAGCCAGGGCCCACTACTGGAGAACGAGGATAAGGAGGTGGAGGAGGATGAGGATGAAGCCTGTTCACAAAGGGGTGGCACCCAATGCAGCTCAGGCCCATCACTGGTGTGTGGCTGGGGGCAAACGGAGGATGATGACGATACGCCTCCCACAGAGGACAGCTTGTCCTTACCTCTGGGCAGCTTGGCACACATGAGCGACTACATGCTGCAGTGCCTACACAATGACAGCAGAGTTGCCCACATTTTAACGTGTGCAGACTACTGGGTTGCCACCCTGCTGGATTCCCGGTACAAAGACAATGTGCCCACCTTACTTCCTGCACTGGAGCGTGATAGGAAGATGCGCGAGTACAAGCGCACGTTAGTAGGGGAACAAGGAGAAGCCCAAGGTGAAGGCAGAGGAGGAGCAAGAGGTTGCCAACACAGCTGTGTCATGGCCAGCTCCTCTGAGGGCAGGGTTAGCATGGCAGAAATGTGGAAAAGTTTTGTCACCAGGCCACAGCTAACTGCACCACCACCTGATACGGAACGTGTTAGCAGGAGGCAGCATTTCACTAACATGGTTGAACAGTACTCGCAAGAATCGCAAATCGAGTTCTTGCGAGAATCGCGAACTTGAGCTCCTTCTCCCTGGCTGAGAGCCGAGCGCTGTGATTGGCTGACTAGCACACACGCCCAGAGCAAAATCTTTAGCAACGCCCCATACAAAAGTCTGCCTCATTTGCATATGAGGTGGCAGAAGAAACGGGGCTATTATTAATCAATTCGGGGGTCGATTTGAAAAAAAAAAAAAGGGGGAACATCAATGGATGCCACACTAATAGGTAGGAGTGTTATTTCAGTGAATTTAAATTGATGAAAGGTCCTCTTTAAATACAGCAAATTTCTCTGTTCCTTCTTTAGCGTGGATGTCCCTGACACTGCTGTTAAATATATTGTTGATCTAAAACACACACACACAGTAGTCCTTAAAAAAGGACTTTTGGGCCTTTGAAAAGCTTTCTCTATCTAAAATCACTGAAATTCGCTCCCTGCTCTGTCTTTCCCTTCCTACCCGATGCTCCCTCTGTCTACATCTGGGCCGAACATGCGTCATCAGGTGCTATATAGCACCCAATGACGCGTTCCGGCCAGCCAATCACTGTAATGCCAGCAGCCAACATGGCTACTGGCATTACAGGGAGGGCAGTACATACCTGCACCTTGATTGGCTAATTAAAACCCATGAAACTTGCAGGGAGAAGACTCGAGCATTGCGCTCAGGCCCATGCGGTACTCGGTCGAGTACCGCCATGTGCAGAGCATGGCAATGCTCGAGCCAAACAGATGTTCGGCCACGCATGCTCACTCATCACTATTCATTATCCCTAAAATCTTGGTCTCTTGTGAACTGTCAGTGTTTCTGCTCTTTTAGATAACATTGAAACCTTTCAATTGCATTCTGAAGTTGGTTCTCTTTATTATTAAATTCAGGTTACTGACTAAACTTTTTACTAATCTCTATTTGTTCTTGTAGATTCCTATTGAGATCCTCAATTGTCAACTTCTCCTCCAGCAGAAGTTGCATGAACCTAAGGGAACTATTGGTGGCTTCCATTTCCTATTTGTTCATAAGATTTGTATTTCCGTAAAGAGCTCCTGGAGTGAGAGCAATTTGTAAGCCTCTAGGTACCCTAGGAGGAGCCCCTAGGAGGTAATGTGTCCTTTGTAAATTTGCGTTAATTAAAGGTTGCAGTAGAGAGGTTTTTTTATACCTCTTGTCTGAAAAGAATTCCTTCACTTCTTCACTGGTTCCTATCTAGCCCTACAAAGAGGAATCATGCCATGCCTACTAGAGCAATTCCATTAAATCTACAGTAGTACAACAGGCCACTGATTAGGATTTGATAGTTAATTCGGATCATTCTCATTGATCACACAAGGGTGTTATACATATATATAGCCATCTGCCCATGTGGTCTTGAATATAAAGGCAAAACTGGGTGTAAATTTAATTGCCCCATTGTGTAACATTTGGGGGACATTCTACATAAAAGGGTCACTACAGTGCTCAGATACAGTGCTCGGTCAACCTCAGGGCAACATGGACATTATGAAATTTATGGGTAGAAAACTTGTGCCCCCTCACATTCGTGGAGGTGACTGGGATAATAAGGATCTTGCAGAGGGAGACCTGGTGGATATTTGAATTAGGTCCTCTTCCCCGGGGGTCTAAATAAGGCCTCATGCACTTGACCGTGGTTTGTGTCTGGATCTGAGCTGCATTAGGCCAAATCAAATTTTGAGTGATTTACTCATCTCTACTTCTTACTACAAAATCCTACTGACTGTTTTTTTATGAAATTGTCTCTAGCATTTATATGTATGTATTCTATGCATTTATATAGCTCAGAATTGGGGGACATCAGGAACTTGGTTGACCTGCTTCGTGAAAGCGAACGGGTACCTGGTGGAGGACCAATCACCACGATGAGAACCTGTTCCAGAGCCACTCCCCCCCATCAATGATGCCACGCCTGCTGATGTTTTTTTAATCTAGTTACCGAGGATCTCTGGTGTCTGGAGGGCATCAGACTGGAGCAGAACATCACTAAAGGCGAATTGGACGGGTTGTTATCTCTGGAGAAGGATGACTCCATCGTTAAAAAGGTGGCCGATAAGGGGGGAAACATAGTGATTATGGGACAGGAGCAGTATGCTAGTATGTGCCTAGCATGGCTTCACCATACTTATATATCATAGGCATGGACTGGTGTGCTCCTATGTAACCCCACAATTATTAATAGGCTTAGAATACCATTTAGGTTGGCTATACGCTGACCCATAATAAGGGCATCGCATCTACCTAAGTGCTTCTATTTACTTGTTTTCCCTTATACCCTGATGAGTCCATAGGGGAACTTAGTTGGATGAAAAACATAGGGTTTTATGGTTAACTATATGGTTTAACAATAGCATCCTTTATGGATGTCCAGGGCCTGTATAACAGGTTTCAGATGAGGCTGCAATTGTCAAGGTGATGACTCCATATTAGGAGGCATCTTTGTGGTATAATAGGTCTGATAGGGTATACCAGGGACAGTATCCTGACCTTTGCCGCCACCTCTGCAAACAGAACCAAGAAGTCCAAACCCACCAGTAAGAACCTGTCAGCTATTGTCTATGGATTGTGGTGTATGAGAAAGCATATCTTCTGTATTGGTAAGACTATCTATGCTTCATACATAAGACCACTGGTAGCTGTACACTACAGTATATAGATTTCTTGCAGTGCAACAAATTTATTTTAGAGAGGACCTTTCATCACTTCTAAAGATATTAACTAACGATGCTCACATGTAGAGCAGCGCCCAGGGATCTCCCTGCACTTACTATTATCCCTGGGCACCGCTCCGTTCTCCCGGTATAGGCTCCGGTCTCTGAGCTCACAAAGTTATAGTAGGCGGGGACTTGGGGGACTTGGTTATAGTGGGAGGAGCCTGCCCTTCATATCCTTCTCCCAGGCTATGAGCTCTGCGCTGCGATTGGCCAGCGCAACAGCCTGGGAGAAGGATATGAAGGGCAGGCTCCTCCCACTATAACCAAGTCCCCCAAGTCCCCGCCTACTATAACTTTGTGAGCACAGAGACCGGAGCCTATACTGGGAGAACGGAGCGGTGCCCAGGGATAATAGTAAGTGCAGGGAGATCCCTGGGCGCCGCTCTACATGTGAGCATCGTTAGTTAATATTTTTAGAAGTGATGAAAGGTCCTCTTTAACTATTAATATACAGCTGCAATAGAAAACTATACATCCAGTTGCATGCAGTCTTGTGGAGTAGAACTGTCTTTCAATGAAAGTTAAAATGAATCAATCATGCTACTGATGAGGCTGTAATTCCATCTCTAGGAATTTTAACCACAGATGTACAGTACTTGCAGGGAGAGCCTAATTATTAATCCCTTACTGTGCTAAGCAGACTTGAGGCCTTTGATTTGAATTCAACTAAAGGACCCCATACACATTAGATAAATGTCAGTCAAACTTTTCAATAGGTATGAGGTAGTCAGAATAAGTAGCTATAGAATGAGCATTCAGCCAACAGCTATTGAGAGTGTATAGGCACCATGAGGTACATTTTCGTAAACTTCACATTCTCGTCTTGTGCTAGTGTTGGCACTCTGTGTAATTTTATTTTACTTCTTACCAGAGATAAGTGAAGAGGAGGCCTCAGAGAGTCATACACAAAGTTTCAGACCAATTGGGGCACTCTCAATTTGGTTAGAATCGATTTGGACCCAAATCGGTTGACCGATTAGGCCAAATCAAATTTTGAGTGATTTACTCATCTCTACTTCTTACTACAAAATCCTACTGACTGTTTTTTTATGAAATTGTCTCTAGCATTTATATGTATGTATTCTATGCATTTATATAGCTCAGAATTGGGGGACATCAGGAACTTGGTTGACCTGCTTCGTGAAAGCGAACGGGTACCTGGTGGAGGACCAATCACCACGATGAGAACCCGTTCCAGAGCCACTCCCCCCCCATCAATGATGCCACGCCTGCTGATGTTTTTTTAATCTAGTTACCGAGGATCTCTGGTGTCTGGAGGGCATCAGACTGGAGCAGAACATCACTAAAGGCGAATTGGACGGGTTGTTATCTCTGGAGAAGGAAGACTCCATCGTTAAATAGGTGGCCGATAAGGGGGGAAACATAGTGATTATGGGACAGGAGCAGTATGCTAGTATGTGCCTGGATATTCTCAATAATATAGACTGCTATGGGGTTTTATCCCATAATACCATGGAGGAATATCTTTGTGAACTTACTGGCATTCTGTCGGCCGCTTTAACTGCTAATCTGATTGACAAAACTGAGTATGAGGCTTTGCTCCCCAAATATTCATGCATGGCATGCTTCTATAGCCTGCCCAAGATACATAAAGGGTTGCGGCTCTTAAAGGGCCGGCCAATAGTTTCTTGCACCAATAGCCTGACGCAAGAGATCAGCAACTATGTTGAGAGGATTCTGCACCCCTTTGTAGTAAGTTTGCCTTTTCATGTACGAGATTCTATGTACATAGTGGGCAAGTTGGATGGTCTCCACATCGAGGAGAGTATATTATTCGCTAGCCTCGACGTGGAGGCCCTCTATAGCTCTTTTCCGCATAAGGGAGGCAAGGCAATTTTTTACGCCAATAGGGGAGTGCATTTGCTCCTAGACTTTATTCTCAACCACAATGTGTTCATCTTTGACTGTCACCTCTTCCATCAGCTCAGAGGCGTGGCGATGGGGAGCCCATGTGCGCCATCGTACGCCAATCTGTAATCTGGGCTGGTGGGAGAGGGAAGTCATGTTCGGGTATGAACACTAGGACTAGTCATCATTTACCACATTGTGGCTGAGATTTATAGATGACGTGCTAATCTTTTGGTCAGGAATGGAAATCCAGTTTCAGGAGTTTGTTAAAGCTCTGAATATGAACAATTGAGGCTTATATTCTACTTCAGTGATCCATTTTGACAGCATCACCTTCCTGGACCTTACAATATTCAGGAACAGGGAGGGACAGGTATTGACCAGTTTGCATCGTAAAACCACGGCTACGAATTCCCTCTTGAATTGGGGCAGCTGTCATCCGTTGCCCCTCAAGAGTGGTATACCACGTGGTCAATACCTTTGGATCCGCCGCAATTGTTCCACTATGTCTGATTTCCAGAAGAAAGCGGGTGAATTGCAGAATAGATTCCGGGGGAGGGGGTATCCCCCTTCGGTCCTTACATCTGTATATCAGCAATCGCTGGCATGCACTAGGGACGCCTTGCTCAATCCCAGACCAAAACAGGAGGAGTATAACCACATACATCTTATTGCTACTTATAATGGGGCCAATGCGCAGATCACCAGAATCCTACATCGACATTAGGGGATCCTAAAAATGGACCCCGATATTGCTGACTGTATTAGTGAGCGGCCTTCTGTCACATATCGTAGGGGCAGGAGTCTGAGGGACAGGTTGGTCCATAGTTTTTTCTGACACCTAGCCCCTAAACATGGCTTACGAATCGCAGTATGGGCACATTCAGTTGTCGGGGATGTGTTGTGTGCCAGTCCATAAAAACTGGGGACACTTTCACAAGTACAACAACGTCTAGAAGCTATCAAATACGATGCTTTGTGAACTGCAGAACGTCTGGCCTGGTCTACCTGGCCACCTGTGTCTGCGACCTACAGTATGTAGGCAAAACTACAAGGGAGTTTCGCCGGAGGATTGACGAGCATCTGGCAGATATAAGGAAGAAAGAAGATACTCCTATAGCCACACACATCAGTCTTCACCATCCACATCATGCATCCCCAATCAGTTTTCAGGGGATTGAAGTGATTCGGCCGTCACCTAGAGGGGGAAATTTTGACAGGAGGGTGTTATGTAAAGAGGCTAAGTGGACCTTCAGACTGGACACTGTGAAACCGGATGGGCTCAATGAATGCATTTCATATGTGTACTTCATTGATAGCTAATCCTTTTGTCCACATGAAAGAGTGCCCCCAATCAAACATTCTTGCCCCCCCCCTCCTTTTCCTCTCCTCTGTGATGGCTTAGTTTACAACCTTGTGGTGATTTACTTATAACTCATTGACTCCCAGCATCCTAGTGCTACAGTTGTCTTGTGAACCAACATATAATTTTTGCGGGGTCATTGGTCCGCCTATTGATGCGCATAATTATGTACCTGCTTTTTTTTTTTTTATCCCAGGCACTGGGGTTGAAATCTATTGTGGGTGCTTCATACAGATGATGGGTCTGCCTTAAATTTATGATGTGTGTCTTGGTTTGCTCTCATAATATCGGTGTTTCACAGATAATTATACGTGAAATATTGCAGACTGTGGTACGGGACCTAGATATGTTCTTATTATATTCCGACTGGTTTGCGCATCTGCAGTGTCACTATTGGGCCCTTATATTTGGGACTTTACGGTTCGGATATCCCTTTTAGTGAGCCTGTCACCCACGGTTGACATCCTCTTGATTTGATGGTCAATTGGGTGGGTGTAACATGCGGTTTCTTTCCCCCCGTTTCTTTTACATCATATGCAGTGTTCAGTGTACATACTTTTTGGGTACTTGTTTTATGGCCTCATTAGTACCATTCTGTAGTGATTTGGTGTATATACTTAACTTGCTCATTATTGTATGTATCCCTAACACAGCCTGCCGATATGGTCCCAGTTACTTCAATGCAAACTATAGGGGCGGGACTGTCTTATCTTCTTGCCATGCGACGGCAGGCGGGGTGAACGCTTTCCTCCGCATAGTCTTGCTTCTCATTGGCGGTCGACGGTCCCCCTTCCCTCCCTGTGGGGCGTGGCTTTTTCCATTTAAATCGGCGTTTGGCGCGGCCGCTTTACTACCATCACAGTAGCGTGGCAGCGCCTTAGGCAGGTCTTCTCTTTATATAATGTTCCCCATCGCTCCTGATGATTTGAATAAATGAAACGCGTTGAGCGTATATAGTAATGGATGGGAGATAGACGCCTGCAAATGTGGAGGCTCACATAGGCCATTGTTAGTGAAGGGATGTTGATCAGTGGCAGTGTACACAGCACACCCTTTTATATAAAGAACTTTTGCTTTACTAAGAGTGTGTAACTGAACATATCACCATTGGCAGGTTCTTATTAGACGCCTTTGGGTAGCTCAGGTGGGATTGCACGGTGATGACAGTTGTATTCATCACATAAATAGTTGTGCCCTTTAGCCTGTGCACCTTGGGGCGGGTTTTAATAATTAGCCAATCCCCCAGTGTGTTGTATATTTTAAATTGATTATTAAAAGTTACGTTTTAGCGCTTTTTTCTTTTAGTGACAACATTTGATTTCAGGAGCGCTTCATTTTGACATTCTGGCATTTTGTTTAATATTCTCAGATAAGAAAGCAAGAGTAAGATCTGACGTGAGGGAATAAATTGTATTTACAGTAATAAGGAATTTGAAGATTATGTACTCATAACCCATGATGAATCATCATCAATATCTTTTTACTTTCTCACTGTTTTGTTTTTCTGCCACCACACAGCCTTCTTATTCTCCATATTTAATTGAATTAAGTGATAATTACACGTAATAATTGTCCTTCATATTAACCTAGAAGTAAACACCTATAAGTTACAAATCTGGATTTTATAGAGAGAAAGCTAATAACATTGTAATGAAGCGGCTTGTATCTTAATTCAGGCATTTCCGTTGCCAGAACAAGCTTAATGTAATTCAGATTTATATGGTTTGCCAAAATATTTAATTAGATCTTGCAAATTTATAATGAATTTGGCAGTCAGTTGCAGTTTAACTATCCTCAGTACCCTTCATCAACTCTTATTAAATAGGCCTGCTCTCTCTAGACTGCTGTGCGGTGAATGGATCGGGGAAAATGGCTCTTTTGCATTATACTCAGTTTTGATTATAGTTTACAGATGTGTCCACAGTTGTAGCTCTTCATTACAAGTTTAAGACAGATATTCTCAGGAGAATAACATGTAAAAAATATATAATTCCAGAGTACTTAACCACTTCATTACCGGAGTGTTCACCCCCCTTCCTTAACAGGCCAATTTTTCAGTTTTTGCAATGGTCCTATTTAACTGCAAATAACTATTTATTTTTTGAGCCAACCTACATGTGTTTGATATTATGTTTGACAGGACACCTTAGACCGTTATTTTATGTCATTATAAGACAGATACATTTTTCTATATACGAACCAACCCCACTCTGCCAAAAACTAAACGTGCCCGCTCTAAACACACTCCAATATCAATACGTTAGATCACGCATAATGAAATGCATATCACCGGGAACTGGACCTACGGAACTTACATGGTACGAAAAATTACTTTCCCAAACTGCTACACCTACTAAAACTCTTTCAAAAATAAGCAAATAATTTCTTGACTTAGAAAAACCTCATTCCCTTTACTATATCAGGGAGTAGGAAAGGGACCTGAGGTTAACATTCTCCGAGGTTGATGTCAAAGTGCTACTTCTGGCGCCCAAGATGATATCTCGGTGCGTCACCATGCTAGAAAATGCATTTAAAGTCCTCACAAGATGGTATATGACCCCGGACAAATTACATAGAATATATGGGACAACTTCCAATATATGTTGGAGATGCCTTGCCCAAAAAGGGGACTTTATGCATATTTGGTGGACATGCAGTAAGATCTCTCCTACTCTACTGGGAAGAAATCTTTAAACGGATCAGATCTTTGTTGTCAATTCCGGAGAATAAATTACGCTCCCTCCCTGAAGTAGCTCTTCTCTCCCTAATTCCAGATAATATTATGGCCAGGAAAAAAATTCTGATTAGAATACTATTGGCAGCTTCCAGATTGATTATAGCTTCTAATTGGAAAATGGAGACTCCCCCGTCAATTTCCCAGTGGATCAACAAAGTGAATGATATTGCACGATTAGAGGAGCTGTGGTATTGGGAATCAAGCTCCCATCCAAAATATGTAGAGGTATGGTCACCTTGGAAAAAGAGACCCTCTCACCACAATTTACCTTTTTAGCAGTAGTTAAAGGGTTTCTGTCACCAACTTTTGACATTATAAGCTGTCTGACATTAGCTATGTGCTAATGTCAGACCAGCTTGATAATGTCTTTTTTATAAAATTCCGCTGTATATTTAGTCTGAAAAACTTACTTTTATATTATGTAAATTAGCCTCTAGGAGCAGGGGGGGCGTTGCCCTGCTCCTAGCGGCTCCGTCCGGCAACCTGCTGGCACGCCCCTTCACACTTTGATTGACAGTGCAGGGCAGCGATCCTCCTGCACTGTCTCGTTCTGAATCGCGCGCCGCGCTGCCGCTCTGTATTCGGCGCAGGCGCGGTGAGCAGAGGACAGCAGGCACCAGCGTCCTCTGCTCACCGCGCCTGCGCCCGAATACAGAGCGGCGGCGCGGCGCGCGATTCAGAACGAGACAGTGCAGGAGGATCGCTGCCCTGCACTGTCAATCAGTGTGAAGGGGCGTGCCAGCAGGTTGCCGGACGGAGCCGCTAGGAGCAGGGCAACGCCCCCCTGCTCCTAGAGGCTAATTTACATAATATAAAAGTAAGTTTTTCAGACTAAATATACAGCGGATTTTTATAAAAAAGACATTATCAAGCTGGTCTGACATTAGCACATAGCTAATGTCAGACAGCTTATAATGTCAAAAGTTGGTGACAGAAACCCTTTAATTGAAAACATATGTCACGGAGACGTAATCAATGCTCCCCTATGTTAAGCCGTTGTGCATCCGACATGTCAGCTCTTCAATTCGATATACTCAGCTTTTCAATGTAGTCAGCCTTTCAATGTAGTCAGCCATTCTATGTAGTCAGCTTTTTAATATAATCAGCTTTTCAATGTAATCAACTTTTCAATTTACTCAATGTTCTTTATGTCCAACCATTTCACGAATTACACGGCATAACGCAGACGTGTCAAGTTAGGATGCCCGAAATGTATTAATTTTTAGAACCTAACATCAGAACTTTCTTTAAGAGCTATAGGTGCTACCAACCATGGGCAAACAGGTCTTATTTATTTATGGCACTCCTATTATACCTTCCCCCCCTTTTCTGTTCCCCTCTCCCTCCCTCTTTCCACTCCCTTTTTTCGTATCCTCCCAACCCTCCCTGTTCGCCTGACATTTGCCTGACACCGTGTTCCTGATGTTATATATTGGGGATACAGTTGTGTTACTGTTATTCTGTCATACAGCAAGCTGTGATATGTGATATTTATGGAATTGCACAATGATTATGGAATCATACAAGAACTGTTGTATGATTTTACTTCTGTACTATTGTTATGAAAATTAATAAAAAGAATTATAAAAGAAAAAAAACCAGATACATTTTTTAAAGAAAAACTGTGAAAATTATGAAAAAAATATATTTTTACATTCTTAGCAATATTTTTTAACTGTTACAAAAGATTAAGAAAAAAAAATACATGTCTAAAACCATTACCATATGTGTGTACTATGAAAAGTCATTCAAGTTACCTACCTAGTTTACCTACTGGCTGGGCCTACCACGAGACCTGAAATGAGTGGAGCACATTATAGATTTTGGAGGCCTTCTTTTCTATTGCTGGTTTTATAGCACCATACTGCCCATAACCCCTTTTTTTCAGTACCAAAACCTGACAAACTCCCACAAAGTGACAACTTTTTATTATGTTGAATGAATTCATCTTGGCGAAATTTGTACTTTTTGCGCTTTTGGCTTTTTTAGGAAAATTGAATGAATTTAGGTGGACAAAATAAAAATACTTTTTCACCATACTACCAGAGTAAATTTTGTGAACTGCTTAACCATAAAAAAAAGCATCTTCTATATGATGTACCCCAAATCCACCCACCCACGCTCATTGTAAGAGAGATTTTTACTTTGTGTTTAGGCACAGTAAGAAAAATACGTTCCATCACAGCCTATTTATGACAGAACAGAATGTTTTTGGCCAAATCTACTGAATTATTTATTTTGTGTTTTATGGCAATATACAGTATAACAATTTGGGGCAAATATGGTATATTTTGGCTAATAATGTAAAGACGTGTGGTATTCCTTGAAGCAATTTTTTTACACAGGGTTTGATGGACACTGGGGACAATAATATCTGTTATCTTTTCAAATTCCATTCTTTGTACAAACCCTGCACCTCTTCTGCCGGTTAGTTTTGCTTGCGGTATGAGAAATTATGTCAGGGAAATGTCTTTCTCTCAGTCTACTGACAGACTCAGAGCTCACAGGAATATCACCTGTTGGGTACAGTAGTGATATTATAACTTCCTCTTAAAAATCTAGAAAAGAACCCCAATTTCCAGATTCTTTGTATACCACATATGAATCGTTTACCGCTAACTGCAGCAGATACAGAGAAACCTTTTTGTATCAATGTTTGGATTTTCATAGTGCCAGGTATGGTTTCATTATTTGGTCATTGAAATCTGCTGCCCCCATGTACTTATTATATTCAACGACACAGAGTGGCTTTTCAATATGTGCGTGTCTTCGACTTAGACTTACTGGGACTATGGAATTGTCATGTATTGTGCTAAGTAAGAAAACATTTTTCTTATCTCTATATTTCACAGGCAGAAGCTGGGCAGAGATGCTGATTCTCCTCTCTTTAGATGTTTATTGACAAGTGACTGTGGGAAACTTCTCTTGTTTTTTCTAATTGTCCTGCAGGACACGGTACCCCTCTCATACAAGTGTCCGAACAGCTCAATACTTGTATAGTAGTTGTCAACATACAGATGATAGCCTTGTCTTAGTAAAGAATTTATTAGATCTAAAACAATTTTCCCATCCGTGCCTATATGGGATGGGAAATTAGGGAGATCCAACTGGCTGTCCTTTCCGTCATACATCCTAAATGTATAAGTGTAGTCGGTACCACTTTCGCAAAACTTATACATCTTAACACCGTATCTCGCACATTTATTTGGGTTGTACTGTTTGAACGTCAGTCGGCCAGTAAAGTGGATCAGGGATTCATCAACTACGACACTTTTCTTGGGGGTATGCATTTCTCTAAATTTCCCATTAAGGTACGAGACAAGGGGCCTCAGGTTGTAAAGTCTGTCTTACCCAGCTTGATTGTCGCTGCGAGAAAGGGAATTATCATTGAAATGTAAAAATCTCAACCAAATTTGGAAACAAGACCTGGCCATCACAGATGTAAAAACTGGCATATGATGTATGGGATTTGTGGACCAGTAGGATGTCAGCTCGGCTTTTTTGGTGATTCTAATATTGAATGTTAGGGTAAGTTATTTTTTAATTTCTGGCACATTAGTTGGCCTCCAAAATTTAAGTTTGCTGGAAGTGACTCTTTGTGCCATGAGGCTTGTGGATAGCCTGGGCACAGCACGGCTGGTACTCGCCAAACATTGCTCATCAGTCATCACTGGCGACTAACCTCTGTTGCCTTCTGTGGATTTTTTGTGGCATGTGGGTGTCACAATCAGCCACCAGAGCTTGCAGTCAATGTGTCGCTGCCTTCAATGGGTTCATACTCTTCAGCACTGAAATATCTACGCACCATTTTATTTTATACAAATTCAAATAAAGATAAAATATACGTGTGTTTTTTTTAAAAGAACACCTATATATATATAACACATACCAAATACTACGCTACCCAAATTATTACTAATAAAACCTTTTTTTTCTTTCTATGAAAAAAAGTGTATAAACATAAAACGTACAGACGGTAATATAATTTATGTAGGGCTATACACTAACGATACCAATAAAATAACTTTCACAAACAAAAAACTTATAGCTTTATATTAACTATGCTAACTTATAACTATGCTTTATGACAAGAACGCCTACACTAACTATAGCTGAAAGGAATATATATATATATATATATATATATATATATATATATATATATACATATATATATACACACACACACACTTTTTTATGACAAAAAGGGGGAATGTGGGTTTTTAACAGAGAGGGCAGGAAGGGGTTAAATGGATGTTACAGTGTATCAGCTGTGACCTGAGGTAACTTTATAAGTCAGCAGGGTCTTTCTCTCTCTCTCTGAACACCAAAATGACACTCAGCAGAGAAAGGGACCCTGCTGACTTTTATAGATTTTCTTTGCTTTTACTTTTTTTTTTTTTACTTTCCTCCTTCTGTCAGAGGGAGAAAAAGCCCAGGAACCACTGTGATTGGTTCCCAGGATTCTCACAGAGGTCACTGCTGTATGCTTACAGCACGGCCACAATGAGTTTCGCCACTAGATGGCGCCACCACTTTGTTCTGTAACCTGACAAGAAAATACATCAGGTTACAGATACATAACTGTATGAAACTTGCATGACGTTAGGAAAGTGGTTAATTAATTAAAGTACAAATCCTGTAGCTGAGCTGCAATCTCCTCATCCTGTCAGTGATCCTCGAGGAGAACGGAGCTGTGCTGTTTTAGTGTCCTCTTAGAGTACCCCCAAGTGACCCCAAGTCTATACACACCCCCACAGTGCCCCAAACACACTTTTTTCCCCTGACATCCCATCCTCCAACCACCCTTTCTTCTCACAGAACTTCTGTGGGTTTTTCTTTTTTTATATAGTCCTAGCCAGTTAGCTTGAAATAATATATATAGTAAGGCAGCACAGTGCCAATGCAGTAACGTATAGATTAATTTCAGCTCCACAGGTATTTAGCAAGATAACAGAAACAAGTCCAAAACATATTCGCCTGGCTCGGCTACACATAAATAACACCAAAACGCATTCACCTAGCTCGGCTGAGGCCCCTGTCTCACGCTACCAGGGTATGATAACACTCGGCTCTGTTACCAGCCTGTAGACTAATGGTATCTGCTGGGTTGTTTGCAGAGACCTTGCTGGTTCCCTCAGACTTTTATGCACCTGTAATGAAGGACTATTTCCTCAGCTGAACGGGCTGAGTCTCTCCCATTCTCTGTAATGATGTGGGAGTGGTAAATCTCACCACCACCTATTCACCACTCCAACCAAGCCGGCCCTGATTTTACCATTTACCAACTAGGCTGCTGAACAAAACAACATTATCCGGCTTTTAATATCACGCCCAGCTTAACTTTGTGGGCGAGATATACACTCCCTCCAATACAATTCGCTCTGTCTGTCTACATATATATATATATATATATATAGTGGGGATTCGCTCTAGTGAACAGGGTGAGCCGACACAGCACAGAGGCACCAAAAACAGTTTTTGCTCAAACTGCAGTGTTTTATTCACACAAGCAGGTTTAACAGCTCAGAAAACAACTTCACTTTAGATGAAAGTCCTGGTGGTTCAGTTCACACCGTGTTGCAGGTCCTGCATAAAGAGTCCCAGTCCAGGCGTGTGTTCACACTTTGCCAACAGGTCCCCGCGAAAGCTTAGGTCCAAGTTTTAGTCGTTCTGTCTTCCCCCAAACAAGTCACAAGTAGAGTTGAGCGAACACCTGGATGTTCAGGTTAGAGAAGTTTGGCCGAACTTCACGAAAATGTTCGGGTTCGGGATCCAAGCTGGACCCGAACTTCACCCCGAACCCCATTGAAGTCAATGGGGACCTGAACTTTGGGCACTAAAAAATTCCCCTGCAAACAAATGTGGATAGGGAAATTAATTAAAATAAAATAAATAAAAATTAAACAATATCAATTGGCAACTTGGAGGAGGAGGTGGAATAGGAGGTTGGGGTGGCGTCAGGTGGGAATGCTATAGGAGTTGAAGTTCTCATCACAGCCAAAAAGGATTCATGTCTGCCTTCAGTGCCACAGGCCTCATTCACAGACTCAGGGCCATGGCAACCATACATGGGAGTTGAAGTTCACATCACAGCCAAGAAGGATTCATGTCTGCCAGCAGTGTCACAGGCCTCATTCACAGACTGAGGCCAATGGCAACCATACATGGGAGTTGAAGTTGTCATCACAGCCAAGAAGTAATCATGTCAGCCTGCAGGGCCACAGGCCTCTTTCAAACATTCAGGCCCACGGCACCCACAAAGAGGAGAGTTACAATCATGCCAAATCAGTATTGATTTCACCCAGCAGTGCCACATCCCTCATTTACTAATTCAGGAGAACCATGGCACCCGCAAAGAGGAGAGCGGTCCCGTAACAGCAACACAGGCCTTAGGTCAACCGGCAATGGAACAGGCCATTATCATTTATGTACGCCCCTGACACCCAGACAGAGGAGAGGTCATTTGACAGTAAAAATAGTTTAATGTCTCCCACCAATGCAGCAAGCTATTAAACGAAATATAGGTCCCTGAGACCAACACAATGGGGCGGTCATTTGACAGTAAAAAGAGTTTAATGTCTCCCACCAATGCAGCAAGCGATTAAACGAAATATAGGCCCCTGACAACCAGACAATATAGAGGTCATTTGACAGTATAAAGAGGAAAATGTCACCCAACAAATCAACAAATCATTAAACAACATATAGGCCCCTGACACCAACACAATGGGGAAGTCATTTGATATTAAAAAGAGTTAAATGTCTCCCACCAAGACAGCAAGCAAGTAAACGAAATATAGGCCCCTGACACCCACACAATGGGGCAGTCATTTGACAGTAGAAAGAGTTAAATGTCTCCCACCAAGACAACAAGTGATTAAACGAAATATAGGCCCTGACACCCACACAATGGGGCAGTCATTTGACAGTAAAAAGAGTTAAATGTCACCCACCAAGACAGCAAGCAATTAAACAAAATATAGGCCCCTGACACCCACACAATGGGGCGGTAATTTGACAGTAAAAAGAGTTTAATTTCTCCCACCAAGACAACAAATGATTAAACAAAATATATGCCCCTGACACCCAGACAGAGTAGACGTCATTAGACTTAAAAAAGAGAATAATGTCACCCCCCAAAGCAACAGGCGATTATCTGAAATGTAGGCCCCTGGCACCCAGACAGAGGAGAAAGGTCCCATAGCAGCAAAAGAGGCATCATGTTACCCAACATTGGAAAAGGCCACTTTCAGTAATTTAAGCCCAAGCACCCAGACAGAGGAGAGAGGTCCCATAGCAGCAAAATAGGCATTATGTTACCCACCAATGGAACAGGCCACTTTCAGTTATTTAGGCCTCTGACACCCAGACAGGTCATTTGACAGCAAAAAGAGGTTAATGTCACGCCCCCAAGCCGCAGGTGATTTGTTGAAATGTAGGCCCCTAGCACCCAGACAGAGGAGAGGTTCAATCAAATTGGTGTTGCCCCCAAAAATAATGGTACAATAAAAAAAAAAGAAGATTTAATAAAGAAGTGCCATGGAGTACAGAAATGTATGGTTGAGGGTGAGGCAGTTATAAATGTCTATTCTGCACAAGGGATGGACAGGTCCTGTGGGATCCATGCCTGGTTCATTTTTAGAAATGTCAGCTTGTCCACGTTGGCTGTGGACAGGCGGCTGCGTTTCTGTAATGACGCCCCCTGCCGTGCTAAATACACGTTCAGACAATACTTTGGCCGCAGGGCAGGCCAGCACCTCCAAGGCATAAAAGGCTAGCTCTGGCCATGTGGACAATTTGGAGACCCAGAAGTTGAATGGGGCCGAACCATCAGTCAGTACGTGGAGGCGTGTGCACTCGTACTGTTCCACCATGTTGTTGAAATGCTGCCTCCTGGTAACACGTTCCCTATCAGCTAACCCTGCCTTCAGAGGAGCTGGTTGTGACACAGCTGCGTTGGCGACCTCTTGCTCCTCCTCTGCCTTTGCCTTGTGCTTCCACTTGTCCCCCCGTGTCAGTTGGGAATGCTCTCAAGAGCGCATCTACCAGCGTGCGCTTGTACTCGCGCATTTTCCTATCACGCTCCAGTGCTGGAATTAAGGTGGGCACGTTGTCTTTGTACCAGGGATCCAGCAGGGTGGCCACCCAGTAGTCAGCACATGTTAAAATGTGGGCAACTCTGCTGTCGTTGCGCAGGCACTGCAGCATGTAGTCGCTCATGTGTGCCAGGCTGCCCAGAGGTAAGGACAAGCTGTCCTCTGTGGGAGGCATATCGTCATCGTCCTCCGTTTCCCCCCAGCCACGCACCACCGAGCTGCGTTGGGTGTCACCCCACTGTGAACATGCTTTATCCTCATCCTCCTCCACCTCCTCCTGATACTCGTCCTCCTTGTCCTCCAGTAGTGGGCCCTGACTGGCCAAATTTGTACCTGGCCTCTGCTGTTGCAAAAGACCTCCCTCTGAGCCACTTCTAAAAGATTGGCCTGAAAGTGTTAGAAATTACCCCTCTTCCTCCTCCTCCTTCTCCTCCTGGGCCACATCCTCTTACATCATCACCCTAAGGCTACATGCATACGACAGTTGTTTTTTGCTGTCCGCAAATCGCGGATCCGTCTTCCTTTTTTTTTCACATCCACATCCGCTCCGTGTGTCCGCAAATTTTGTAGGTTGTGTTTCCATGTGTCTTACGTTTTTTTTGCGGATCCGCAAAAAAAACGGAAGGCTTGAACTAGTTTCTTAAAATACATGTACAAGTGCCCTGGTTTCCAAGCAACCATCCGCCAAAAAAACGGATGTGGATGACAAACGGATGGCTTCCGTTGGTCATCCGCATTTTTTGCGGACCCATTGACTTCTATGGGTCCGCAAAGCGTTTTTTGCGGTCAAGAATAGGGCATGCCAGATTTTTTTTGCGGACGTGAAATGCGGACAGCGGACGACGACAGGCAATGGAAAAGGCATCCGCATCCGCAATAGAAATGAATGGGAAACCATCGGATCCGCAAATAAAACAGAACGGAGGCCGCAAAAAACCACTGCCGTGTGCATGTAGGCTAAGTGTTTTCTCAAGGAGACATAGAAGTGGTATTGTAACGCTGATAACGACATCATCACCACTGGCCATGTTGGTGGAGTACTTAAAACAGCGCAACAGGGCACACAGGTCTCGCATGGAGGCCCAATCATTGGTGGTGCAGTGGTGCTGTTTCGCAGTGCGACTCACCCGTGCGTGCTGCAGCTGAAACTCCACTCTGGCCTGCTGCTCCTCGCACAGTCTCTCCAGTATGTGCAAGGTGGAGTTCCACCTGGTGGGCACGTCGCATATGAGGCGGTGAGTGGGAAGGTCGAAGTTACGCTGTAGCGCAGACAGGCGAGCAGCAGCAGGATGAGAACGCCGGAAGTGCGCACAGACGTTCCGCACTTTATGCAGCAGCTCTGACATGTCGGGGTAGTTGTGAATGAATTTCTGCACCACCAAATTCAGCACATGCGCCAGGCAAGGGATGTGCGCCAAACCGGCTAGTTCCAGAGCTGCAAAGAGATTTTGCCAATTATCGCACACCACCTGGCCGGGCTTGAGGCTCACCGGCAGAAACCATTCGTCGGTCTGTTGTTCTATACCCCGCCACAACTTCTGCGCGGTGTGGGGCCTGTCCCCCAAACATATGAGTTTCAGAACGGCCTGACGTTTACCCCGGGCTGTGCTGAAGCTGGTGGTGAAGGTGTGTGGCTGACTGGATGAGCAGGTAGAAGAAGAGGAGGTGGGAGCCTAGTAGGAGGAGGAGGCTGCAGGAGGCAAAGAATGATGCCCTGCGATCCTTGGCGGCGGAAGGACGTGCGCCAAAGAACTCTCCGCCTGGGGCCCAGCCGCCACTACATTTACCCAGTGTGCAGTTAGGGAGATATAGCGTCCCTGGCCGTGCTTACTGGTCCACGTATCTGTGGTTAGGTGGACCTTGCCACAGATGTCGTTGCGCAGTACACACTTGATTTTATCCGATACTTGGTTGTGCAGGGAAGGCACGGCTCTCTTGGAGCTGTAGTGGCGGCTGGGAAAGATGTACTGTGGGTCAGCAACCGCCATCAGCTGTTTCAAGCTGTCCGTGTCCACCAGCCTAAATGACAGCATTTCAAAGGCCAGTAGTTTAGAAATGCTGGCATTAAGGGCCAGGGATCAAGGGTGGCTAGGTGGGAATTTACGCTTTCTCTCCAAGGTTTGTGAGATGGAGAGCTGAACGCTGCCGTGTGACATGGTGGAGATGCTTGGTGACGGATGTGGTGGTGTTGGTGGCACATCCTCTGTTTGCTGGGTGGCAGGTCCCAATGTTCCTCCAGAGGCGGAGGAAGAGGCCAAGGCAGCAGCTGAAGAGGGAGCAGGAGGGGCCCTTTCTTGGTTTTGAAGGTGCTTACTCCACTGCAGCCAGTGTCTCGCATGCAGATGCCTGGTCATGCAGGTTGTGCTAAGGTTCAGAGCGTTAATGCCTCGCTTCAGGCTCTGATGGCACAGCGTGCAAACCACTCGGGTCTTGTCGTAAGCACATTGTTTAAAGAAGTGCCATGCCAGGGAACTCCTTGAAACTGCCTTTGGGGTGCTCGGTCCCTGGTGGCGGTGGCCAGTAGCAGGCGAACTCTCTTGGCGGCAGCTGTTCTGATTTTGCCCCCTGCTCCCTCTTTTGCTACACTGTTGGCTCGGTCTCACCACTGCTTCTTCCTCTGAACTATGAAAGTCAGTGGCACGACCTTCATTCCATGTGGGGTCTAGGACCTCATCGTCCCCTGCATCGTCTTCCACACAGTCTTCCTCTCTGACCTCCTGTTCGATCTGCACACTGCAAAAAGACGCAGCAGTTGGCACCTGTGTTTCGTCATCATCAGAGACGTGCGGACTCCGATGAGGTGGTATTCCCATGTCCTCATCATCAGGAAACATAAGTGGTTGTGCATCAGTGCATTCTATGTCTTTCACCACTGGGGAAGGGCTAGGTGGATTCCCTTGGGAAACCCTGTCAGCAGAGTCTTCAAACAGCATAAGAGACTGCTGCATAACGTGAGGCTCTGACAGTTTCCCTGATATGCATGGGGGTGATGTGACTGACTAATGGGCTTGGTGTTCAGGCGCCACCTGTGCGCTTTCTGCAGAAGACTGGGTGGGAGATAATGTGAACGTGCTGGATCCACTGTTGGCCACCGAATTGACTAGCGCCTGTACTTGCTCAGGCCTTACCATCCTTAGAATGGCATTAGGCCCGACCAAACATCGCTGTAGATTCTGGCGGCTACTGCGACCTGAGGTAGTTGGTTCACTAGGACATGTAGCAGTGGCAGAACGGCCAAGTCCTCTCCCAGCACCAGAGGGTACACTAACACCACTACGACCATGTCCGTGTCCCTTATTAGATGTTTTCCTCATTGTTACCGTTCACCACAATAAGGAAAAACTTATTTGGCCCAATGTGTAGAGTTCAAATTAAGGCCTTTTTTGACAGGCACCTAACACTATCTAGCTATCTATTTATGTACCATATTACACTAATACAGACACAGCAGAAATCACAGACTTAGGGGAATATCATTGTTAGTCCTAGTAGTTAGACCCTGGCTTAAAGGTATCCTTTTACGAATAAAATTACACTTGGAGATGCACAATAGCATGTGCAAATATAAAGGATTACGCTTTCAGGCCTTGTATGTAGACACTTAGTGTAATATATCCTTTTACAGACAGAAATACACTTGGAGATGCACAGTAGCGTGTGCAAATATAAAGGATTTATTTTTCAGGCCTTTTATTTAGACGCTGACACGCTGAATGTAATATACCCTATTGCGTACCGAATTACACTTGGAGAGGAACAGCGGAAAGCACAGATGTTTAGGATTTCTATTTCAGGGATTTTATCTAACCACAGAAAAAAATATATCCTTTGACGGACAGTATTACACTTGGCCAGCAACAGCTAAAACCACTGATTTAGGGGATTGGTAATTTGGCAATTAAATTTCACCCCAGAAAAAATCTATCCTTTGACGTACAGTATTAAACTTGACCAGCTACAGCTGGAACCCCAGATTTAGGGGATTGTTGTTTTGGCAACTGAATTTCACCCCAGAAAAAATCTGTCCTTTGACTGATAGAATTACACTTGGCCAGCCTCATCTGGAACCCCAGATTTACGGGATTGTTATTTTGGCAATTGAATTTCACCCCAGAAAAAAATCTATCCTTTGACTTACAGTATTAAACCTAGCCAGCCACAGCAGGAACACCAGATTTAGGGGATTGTTATTTTGGCAATTGAATTTCACCCCAGAAAAAAATCTATCCTTTGACGTACAGTATTAAACTTAGCCAGCCACAGCTGGAACACCAGAATTAGGGGATTGTTATTTTGGCAATTGAATTTCACCCCAGAAAAATCTATCCTTTGACGTACAGTATTAAACTTAGCCAGCCACAGCAGGAACACCAGATTTAGGGGATTGTTATTTTGGCAATTTAATTTCACCCCAGAAAAAAAATCTATCCTTTGACGTACAGTATTAAACTTAGCCAGCCACAGCAGGAACACCAGATTTACGGGATTGTTATTTTGGCAATTTAATTTCACCCCAGGAAAAAAATCTATCCTTTGACTTACAGTATTAAACCTAGCCAGCCACAGCAGGAACACCAGATTTAGAGGATTGTTATTTTGGCAATTGAATTTCACCCCAGAAAAAAATCTAATCTTTGACTGATAGTATTACACTTAGCCAGCCACAGCTGGAACACCAGATTTAGGGGATTGTTATTTTGGCAATTGAATTTCAACGCAGAAAAAAATCTATCCTTTGACTGATAGTATTACACTTAGCCAGCCACAGTTGGAACACCAGATTTAGGGGATTGTTATTTTGGCAATTGAATTTAACCCCAGAAAAAAAATCTATTTTTCATCTATCTATGACGCGTTCCAGCCATCCAATCACTGCAATGCCAGTAACCAACATGGCTACGGCATTTCAGTGAGTGGCAGTACCTACCTGCATGTTTATTGGCTGCGAAGCAGGCAACAAACATGCGTTGAGGAGACTTGAGCATCGCGCTCAAGCACACATGGTATTTAGCCGAACATCGCGATGCTTGAGCCGAACTGATGTTCGGCCAAGCATGCTCGCTCAACACTAGTCTCGGCCTCTTCCTCCTTCTCTGGAGTGACAGTGGCACCTGCCAACCCGCAAACAGAGGATGTGGCAGCAACGCCATCATGTCCTACTCACCAGCGATACTCACCAGCGATACTCACCAGCGATACCTGGCCCTGAATGCCAGCATTTTAAAATTCCTGGCCTTTAAAATGCTGTCATTCCATCTGTTGGAGACGGAGACTTTTAAAAACCTTATGGAGGTGGCTGTCCCACAGTACGTAGTTCCCTGCCGCCACTACTTTTCCAATCGAGCCATCCATGCTGTGCACTGTGCAACACCATCTGTGGCAAGGTCCACCTAACCACCGATACGTGGACCAGTAAGCACGGGCAGGGACGTTATATCTCCCTAACTGCACACTGGGTAAATGCAGTGGGGGCTGGGCCTGAGGCAGAGAGCAGTTTGGCACATGTCCTTCCGCCATCGAGGATTGCAGGACGTTTCTCGTTGCCTGCTTTTGCCTCCTACTCCGCTTCCTCCTCTACCACCTCCTCATCCGGTCAGCGTAACACCTGCACCACCAACTTCAGCACAGCCAGGGGGAAACGACAGCAGGCTGTTTTAAAACTCATCTGTTTGGGGGGGAAAAAAACACTGTGCAGGAGCTGTGGACAGCCATGGAACAGACCGATGAGTGTTTGGTGCCACTGAGCCTCAAGCATGGCCTGGTGGTGTGCGATAACGGGCAAAAACTCATAGCAGCTCTGGGCACATCCCTTGCCTGGTGCATGTTCTGAATTTGGTGTGCTGAATTCTGCTGCTGCTCGCCTGTCTGCGATGCAATGTAACTTTGGCCTTCCCACTCACCACATCATATGCGACATGCCAACAAGGTGGAACTCCACCTTGCACATGCTGGAGAGACAGTGCGGGCAGCAGCAGGCGATAGTGGAGTTTCAGCTGCAGCATGCACAGGTGAGTCGCTCTGCGGAACAGCACCGCTTCACCACCAACGAGTGGGCATCCATGCGGGATGTGTGTGCCCTGTTGCACTTCGAGTTTAGAGTACTCTACCAACATGGCCAGTGCCGATGACACCATCCTCAGCGGTACAACTTACTACCCCACTTCTATGTCTCCTTGAAAAAACACTTCGGGCGATGATGGAAGAGGATGTGGCACAGGAGGAAAAGGAGGATGAAGAGGGGTCATTTCCACGGTTATCTGGCCAGTCATTTACAAGTGGTTTGGAGGGTGGGTTCCTGCACCAACAGAGGCCAGGTACACAACTGTCCAGCCAGGACACAGTTCTGGAGGATGCAGAGTATGATGATGAGGAGGAACCGTGTTCAGAGCAGGATGGCACCAAAGCAGCTTATGGCCATCATTGGAGCATGGCTGGGAGTGATACAGAGTACACAGACGATACACCTCCCACAGAAGACAGCTTGTCGTTGCCTCTAGGCAGCCTGAAACACATGAGCGACTAAATGCTACAGTGCCTTTTGCAACAACCGCCAAGTTGCCCACATTCTAACCAGTGCTTATTATTGGGTGGCCACCCTGCTGGATCCCCGCTACAAGGACAATGTGCTGTCCTTAGTCCCGTCACTGGAGCATGATCAGAAGATGCGCGAGTAAAAGCACACACTGGTAGACACACTGCTGATGGCATTCCCACCTGACAGCGGGGGCTCAGTGGAAGCACAAGGCGAAGGCAGAGGAGGAGGAAGAAGTCAGAAATGCAGCTGGGGCACCGCCAGCACCTCAGAAGGATGGGTTAACATTTCTGAAATGTGAGTACAACCTACTAAATCATCAAAAAGATGAATCGATGTGTGACAAAAATGTAACTACACCAAATGAGTAATTGACACTACAACAAACATAAAGAAAAAAAAATGATATGAGCCAATATGAGGGCCAAATAAAAAGCACCTCAAATAAATGGCCCATAGGCAGTAATAGAGACAACAGTAATAGTAATCACTAGCACGTTACCTAGAATCAATAGAACCACAAGAAGGATCGGACCCTGGACCGGCAAAAAGCGTATACACCCCTTAAAAAGCGGAGCGAAACGCGCGTCGGGGTGCGCTCTTTGCCGGTCCAGGGTCCGATCCTTCTTGTGGTTCTACTGATTCTATGTAACATGTGCTAGTGATTACTATGACAGTTGTCTCTATTACTGCCTATGGGCTATTTATTTGAGGTGCTTTTTATTTGGCCCTCATATTGGCTCATATGATATGTTGTTACTGTATACTTTGAGTAGGGTCTCACATTCTAGTGGGGGTTATTTGAACATTGCCTGCTTTATGCGGCATTTACTGTTTTTTCCTTTGGAGTTTCCCCTGCATTTGGATCAGGTGTACTCTCTGCACGGCAAATGAGCTGCTTGTCGCAGTGCTAGCCTACATTGCTGCTGCTGGCATTATTTTTTCTTACTGTTTGTTGTAGTGTCAATTACTCAATAAAATTTGCGATTTTTTTTACATGTGTGTCCCTTGAGGTCATTTGGTATAGTTTAATTTCTGAAATGTGGAAAAGCTTTGTCAGCACGCCTCGACAACCAGCACCACAGCTGATACGGAATGTCTTAGCAGGAGGAAGCATTTCAGCAACATAGTGGAACAGTATGTGTGCACACGCCTACACGTACTGACTGATGGGTTTGCCCCATTCAACTTCTGGGTCTCCAAAATGGGCACATGGCCTGAGCTTGCCATTTACGCCTTGGAAGTGCTGGCCTGCCCTGCAGCCAGTCTATTGTGCGAACGTGTGTTTAGCACGGCGGGAGAGGGGGGGGGGTGATCACAGACAAGCGCAGCCGCCTGTCCACAGCCAACGTGGACAAGCTCACATTTATTAAAATAAATCAGGCATGGATCCCACAGGACTTGCCCGTACCTTGTGCTGAATAGACAAGTATATCGGCTGCACTCAGCCATTGTTAGACTCCATCGCACTTCTCTTTGCATTCTCTTTACTAGTTCCTTATGTTTTTCTAGTTCCCAAAGTTCAGGTCCCCATTGACTTCAATGTGGTTCGAGTTCGGGTCAAGTTGGTATCCCGAACCCGAACTTTGATCCGGAGTTTGGCCGAATGCGGCGAACCCGAACATCCACGGGTCCACTCAACCCTAGTTATTGAGCATCTATGTAGCTCTATTATCTACCAGTTCCATGATAAGGATTCCAGTGGCAACCTGTGAAGCTCTAGTGAACACCATGCCCAAGGCAGTGCTGGAAAATAATGGGGGCTACACAAAAATATTAATCCTTTGGGCACAATTTGTCCATTTATGCTTAGCGGTGTACTCACTTTTGTTGCCAGTAGTTTAGACAATAATGGCTGCGTGTTGTTATTTTGAGGGGACACCATATTTACAATGTTATACAAGCTGCACACTGACTACTTTACATTGTATCAAAGTGTCATATCTTCAGTGTTGTCCCATGAAAAGATAGAATAAAATATTTACAAAAATGTGAGGGGTGTGCTCACTTTTGTGAGATACTCTATATGAGTGGGGTGGACCTTGCAGACCAAATGCTGCAGCCCTATAGCGCGGTCAGGAAATCCTGCATTTGATATAAGAAACTTGCAGCCCATCTTATGTAAGTAACCCTGTATAATTCTTTTGTCATGTTCTAAAAAGCAGGGAACCCAGGAACATATCTTGAATTTCAGGAACAAATCATTAAAATTGTAATATTTGGAGAGCAGCGCCAGGATGGCAGTGGGATAGCGTTAACTAGTCATGCCAGCAGAACTATCCCAGGGCAACATTTCCCATCAGAGGCGCCCCCTACTGCAAAAAAAGGCAGAGCCCAAAAGAAATGTAGAGTCTGTTACAAGAATGGAACATGGAGGGATACCATATACTGTATTAATGTGACAACTGTCCAGATAAGCCTGGACTTTGCATTAAGCAGTGTTTCCGCATTTACCATACTTCCCTAGATTATTTTTTTAATCAATTTACTTTTTTGCAACTTGGACATTTTTAATTTATTATGCAATCCACTGTTTTTAGAGTTAAATCTTTTTATTATTAACATTTTTTCAATCAATAAAAAAGGAAGTGCAAAGGCATAGTTGCGGGCGCAGCCGCGAGTGAACACATTAACACATATTATTGGATGCCTTAGGTAGTCAAATAGGTAAATGACACATGTAGAACCGCAATTGCAACATACATGGGGAGTGAGCGGCACTGTGTAAGCTACTCAGTGTGTCCCAGTTAGGAACCGGAAAGAAAACAAAAAGAGGGTAACGAGTAAAACAATGCTATAGAGAAGTAGCTACGGGGCACTTGGGCGCCTGCTCAGGCGCTGCCAACCAAGTATCCCCTAGTCGACACTCGTTAAGAGCGGCAGGCAAAAGATAAATGGTGAACAAAGTCAACAAGGAATGTAAGTGTCACATAGAGTTATGACATCATACTAACTCAACTGTCTTGAAACAATTCTAACGTTCTAGTAAAGCTGCATCTCACAGAGCTGTGTCTCCGAGAGCTGTATCTCCGAGGACGCCAAACTGCGACGGGTATACGGCCATAAATAGGGAGGGAGGTTTACCTACTCGATATAGCTAGGGTGTGCCTGCCAGGGACCCCAGGTACGCCTGAAGCGATCATGGGGCAATATGGAGTATGGAAGAGTTCTTTCATAACGACAAGTGGCATTTAACTCCTGGATGACCTCTGCAATAGACGGCCGATGAGGATCCTTCCAGTGGCGTGTCACTATTAGCTTAGCGGTAAGTAAAATATGGCCTATCACAGGTCTGACAGGATGTGGAAAATCATGAATCCCTAAAAAGAGTAATGCCAGGCTGGGAGATGGTTGAACTGTGATGTCAACTACTTCGCTCGTGAGACGGAATATAGCACTCCAGTACCCCAGTAGAATCGGGCACTTCCACAGCACATGCAGAAGTGTACCCAGGCCACCACAACCTCTCCAGCAGCAAGGTGGAGGGGTAAATGGAGTGCAAACGTTCAGGAGTGAAATACCAGTTCAAAAGTGTTTTAACCCCCGCCTCGTAGTGAGTGACACATTTGAAATTGGAGGACAAAAACTTTATAGCTGATGACCAAGCGTCCGCCGGTAGGGATCGCTCAAGTGCTAGCTCCCATTTATCAATGGGCTTTGTTTTCACAAAAGTAGATTTGTCCCCCAGACAATCATAAATGCGACCAGTCGCTCCCTTCCTCATAATGCTAGGGTTGCGGTAAATCTGGAGTATTCCTGAGTTCACGGATGGTGTCCTGGACAGGATAGTTAACAAGGAGTGTTTGAGTCTGAGGTAGTTGAATATCTCACTGGGTGGAAGATGATAAGTGTCCCGCAGTGTTGTGAAAGGGATAGGTCCCTGGTTAGTGGTGAATTGAGACATTCTCACTACCCCTTTCTCTCGCCATACAGCCAAGTTAATATCTGGTATGAATGATTCCAGGGTAGAGGTATCAGAGACGGCTAGTAGGGAGTCCCTGTCGTCAGCGTAGGTGGTATGGACCTGTAACCAGAGTTTTCCAACATGTCTCATTGTCAAGAGGGGTAGGTTAGGGACCGTTCCCCTCCATAGGACAGTGATTAGAAGATCGCGGAGCGAGCCACTGTCGGCGGAGTGTGTTTCGATCTGGTGCCAGGCCTTTGAACAGTCTGTCGACCACCAATCGCGGGCGAGAGAGATACCAACAGCCTTGTAGTAGTCAATGATGGACGGTAAACCTATTCCCCCGCTATCTTCCTACGTATTAAGTGGGAATGCGCAATCCTAGGCCTGGAAGAGTTCCAAATATATTTTGATAAGATCGCTTGGGCTTTCTTAAAGAATGATTCAGAGATTGGGATAGGAAGGGCCCTAAAACGTAAATTAATTTCGGGAGCGTCATCATTTGGAATGCCGCTACTCTTCCCACCCAGGATATGGCCTTCATGGAGAATTGAGAGAAATCAGTTGACATGGTGGAGAGGAGGGGTTCATAGTTGCACTTATAGAGGAGGGAGCATGGAGATGTCAATTTAATGCCCAGATAAGGGAGCTCTGATTCCTGCCAGTCTAATGGGAAAGTGGCTTTCAATCGGGATAATTTAGGTGTTGGGATGTTGATGGGGAGGGCCTGGGACTTCGAGTTATTAATTTTGTAATATGATAACAAGCCAAATTTTTGTATAATAAACAGGGCCTCGGACAAGGAGGATGGGGGATCGGTCAAGGTCAATATAATGTCATCGGCGTACAGGGAGATCCTGTGGTCTCGGTTGCCAACAGTAACTCCAGATATGTCTGGGGAGAGTCTAATCTGCTGGGCCAAAGGTTCTAGCGCTATGATGAATAACAGGGGTGACAGGGGGCATCCTTGGCGAGACCCGTTCGTTATTGGGAAGGGGTTGGACAGTACTCCATTGACCCATACCTGGGCTGTAGGGGAGTCATACAGACCGCTGAAGGCATTCAATATGGCCCCCTCAAAACCCATCGCTTTGAGAACCGAGAATGCGTACGACCATCGAAGGCGGTCGAACGCCTTCTCGGCGTCCAGTGTGATTGCGAGCATGGGTAAGTGATGGTGTTCTGCATAATTAAATAGATCCACCATGCGTCTGATATTGTCAGAGGACAGTCGCCCTCTGACAAAACCGGACTGATCTTCTTTAATAAGAGAGGGGAGAATCGGGGCCAACCTGTGAGCTATCAATTTAGCAAAGAGTTTAATGTCAGAGTTGAGCAGTGATATTGGGCGGAAGTTCTGGGGGGAATCAGGAGCTTTACCCGGCTTTGGCAAAGTGACTATAAGTGCTGAAAGCATCTCTGGGTGGAAGGGGGTACCTCCCAGGGCTTCTTTGAACGTCTCTAATAAATATGGGGATAGTATGCGGCTAAATTTTTTGTAGTACTCATTAGAAAGGCCATCTGGGCCAGGGGCTTTGCCTCCTGGGAGGCTAGAAATCATCTTTTGCAATTCAGCAAGTGTAATTGGGGCGTTTAAACAATGCAGCTGTTCCATGGATAACGCGGGGAGGTCAGATTTGGATAGGAAGTCAGCCACCAATTCCTCCAGGTTACTTGGGGTGGGCGTTGAGTCTTTTAAGTTGTATAAAGTGTGGTAAAATTTGCGGAACTGCTCCGCGATATCCCTAGGGTCCAGGAGTTTAGAATTATTAGTCGGATGTAAGAGGAAGGGAATTCTCGCCCTGGCTCTCTGGGATTTCAATTGGGCAGCAAGGAGTTTGCCAGCTTTGTTGCCGTGAGCATAATGTCTAGATTTGAGCTTATGAAGTGATTTAGAGTAATTGTATGACATCAGGGCTCCCAATTTGTCTCTCTCCACTCTCAGTGCCTCGGAAGTGAGGGGAGTTGGGGATTGTTTGTTAATTTTCTCCAAATCTTCAATATTGGCTAAGAGCTGTAGCATCTCCTTTTCCCTTTGTTTCCGGATTATATGTTTTTGCTTGATCAAAACTCCTCTGATGAATGCCTTGTGAGCTTGCCATAGGGTGTAAGTGCCCTGGACAGAGCCCGCATTGAGTCGAAAGAATTCACAAAGGTCATCAGATAGTTCCCCAAGCACTTTAGGGTTATTATATAAAAAGGTATCATCTCGCCATATAGGGGTTCTCGGAGACTGGTACAGCTCCTCAAGAGTGAGGCAAATTGGGGCGTGGTCAGACCACATGATTAGGCCAATTTCGGAAGAAATAGTATGCAGCAAGGTAGATTGATCTACTATGAACATGTCTATGCGAGAGTATGAGAGATGCGGTGAGGAGAAGAAGGTGTAGTCTCTCTCTCCACTGTGTTGGGCCCTCCACACATCCGTCAGGCCCTCAGAGTGTAATAGGGAGTTTAAACCTCTCTCTATCCTCCTCGTAGGGTAAGAGGAGTCCAGAGAGGGGTCCAAAATGGTGTTGAAATCTCCGCAAAGAACAACCTTTCCTCTCTTCAGACCGCTCGCCTTGTTTAACAGCGCACGGAGAAAAGAGAGTTGGCGCCCATTGGGAGCATAAAGTGAGACCAATGTGTAGGTAATATTATTGATAAGACATACCAGGATGATGAATCGTCCATTAGGGTCCACTGTGGAAGAAATGAGAGTAAAGGCGACTGTGTCCTTTACAGCGATCATTACCCCTCTGGATTTTCTGCTGAAATGAGAATGGAAAATATGAGGAAAGGAGCGATGGTGTACCCGTTTGGCGTCCCCGGATAACAGATGGGTTTCCTGAATACAAACAATATCCGCCCCTGTAGACGAAGCCTCCCTCCAGACATAGGATCTTTTCTGTGGGCAATTAAGCCCTTTCACATTTAGTGAGAGGATTTTGAGACCCATAAGAGAGGGAGGAGGCCCCAGTCGACCTGAGCAGAACTATCAATAACCAGGAGCAATATATCACCAGTGCTATATAAGTCGCACAACACAGTGAAAGTTGCCTGTACTACGCAATACAGACAAGTCCCCTGTTAGATATTAATCCAGGACTTACACCCTAGGCAAGGACGAGAGGAGGTAAGAGTAGTGAAGGGGTATAGGGGGAATGAGAGAGGAGAAGACTAGGAAGAACAGCACAGAGTCAGGCTAAAGGAGTCTGTCTGTGTGCGATGGGTGACGTCAGTCCTTGGGAGAGGCTGAGAAGGTTTTCAACTGAGTACTCTTAATGTACCTCTGTCTGCACCCAAAAAAAAGAAAGCTTAAACATGTATATCCCCATATGAGGGATCTAGGGTTCCATTGGTCTCCCAGGCACGGAGTAAAGGGAGAATTAGGGTGCATGGCCCCCGAAAGTCATAAGTGAGCTTAGAAAGGCCCCGTGCATGTTCAGGAATCTGGAGGTTCCCTCTCGGGCCGGGATCTTGATTGGGAGCGGCGGTCAGATGGAGGCGTGGGAGACAGCTGGATGTCCCAGGATTGAAGGAGAGTTCGGCCTTCTGCGACGTCTCTCACCACATGGGTCTTGTTGTCTTTCCTAATTAACAGCTTCAGCGGGTAACCCCACTTGTAAGGGATGTCATTCTCCCTCAGTGTGAGAGTAATAGGTTGCAGTTCTCTGCGTTGACGTAGTGTGGCTGTAGATAGGTCAGCAAACAGTCTGATCGATTGGTAGGGAGCAGGCAGTTGGTCCCTTTTTCTGGCTGCTAACATTAAGGCTTCTTTAGTGTGAAAAAAATGGATACGGGCCAAAGTGTCTCTGGGGATGTCAGGGCCCAGATGGGGTGGTTTTGGGACTCTATGAGCCCTATCTATGATCATATCAGGGTTTGGTATTGTAGGAAGTAAGGCTTTGATGAGACCTTTTAAGTAAGGCTGCAGATCTTGTGAGGCCACCTCCTCCGGGATGCCCCTAAATTTTACATTATTCCTTCTGGAACGATCTTCCATGTCAGCTATTTTCTTTTTGATGCGATCCAGTTCGTCTGCCATATCGTTATGGGCATCTATAATGTTATTCTGCGAGCTTGCAAATTCTGCCATTTTGTTTTCCACGTGGGTGATCTTGTGCTCAGCCGTGCGGAGTTTGGTGGCGAGGGGGTTAATGAGCAGCGCCATATCTGATTGTAGCGACTGTTTCAGTGCCAACAGCATGTTTTTTAGTGAGTCCTCGCTGACAGGCCTATCTGAGGTCCTGTATGATAAAATAGGGTCTGGGGTCCCGGCACTTGCGGTGGAACCCCGCTGGGCTGAACTGACCTCAGGTAATGATGGTTCCTCCAGGCGGGGCCTCTGCTTCTGAGGGCTCGCTGACGGAGAAGCCCAGGATGAGGCTGCAGGCCCAGGCCTCGGTGTCTCCGTTCCGTCGTACAGTGCCCGGACCTCCCCCGGCGTCGGAGGGAAAGAGGGGAAGTCATCCTCATTCAATGAGAAGGTACCGGGGTCTTGCGGTGTCGGGGAGGAAGAACGAGGGGAGCGGGGAGAAGAGACAGGCTGGGAGGGTGAGGTGCGTGCGCTGACTTTGGCGTCCGCGCGGGGATCGCCATCTTTGCTTAGGCCCCGCTCCAGGTAATTGTCCAGGCTCCCGCTCTGGACTCGCGGCAACTGTCGCTTGGACTTCCCCATCATGCTGCAGGGGCTCCTTGATGTCCCGGGAGGTAGAAGGGTGTCTCAGGAGAGGGTCACGCTGTGGGGAGCGGAGTAACAGTCGCTCTGGTGCAGGAGCAGTGAAATCAAGCGGCCATTCCTCACAGCAGCCAAGCCACGCCCCGCAATCCACTGTTTTTAACACTCCACATTTCATAAAGTTATTATGATTTGGAAAATTAGACAAACTCCAAAATGTAAAAAATAAATTCTTATTATACCCCTAGATGAATACCCTAAAGTAATACAATTCTCACTACACCCCTAGATGAAAAGGGGGTGTAGTCTCCAAAAAGGGGGCACTTTTTGGGGTACCTCAGTGTACCATCAAATGCGACACAGCACCTGAAAATGATTCCAGTGAAATCTGTCCTCCAAAATTCATATCACGCTCTATCTGTTCTAAGCTTTGCCATGTGCCCATACAGCAGTCAGCAAAAAATGGATAACAAGTTGTGGGGTGACTTGTTACCCCTTGTGACAATGAAAAACTTGGGCCTAAAGTGACATTTTTCAGTAAAATATGTAATTTTTCTTTTTCTATGAAAAGCATGTTGGGCCAAAGTGCTCACTACACCCCTTGAAAAATTCCTTGGGGGGGGGTAGTTTCCAAAATTAGGTAACTTTTTGGGGGGTTTATACTGTGGTACCTTGGGGTACCTTCAAATGTGAAATTATTCCAGTGAATTCTGCCCTCCAAAAGCCATATCGTGCTCCATCTGTTTTAAGCTCTGCTGTGTGCCCATACAGCAGCCAACATCCACATATGGGGTCTTTCTGTAAACTGCAGAATCAGGGTAATAAATATTGATTTTTGTTTTGCTTTTAACCCTTAGTATGTTGCAGGAAAAATAGATTTAAATGGAAAATCTGCTAAAAAAAAAGTGAAATGTAGAAATTTAATCTCCATATTCGTTTAATTCTTGTGGAACACTAAAGGGTTAGCACAGTGTAAAATCTGTTTTGAATAACTTGAGGGGTGTTTTTTTTCAGTTTTATATGTATAAAATTGAAAATTGTCCAAACTAGAACTGAAAGGTTTAAAAAGACCAAATGGTTTATATATTTAAACTGTCAGAATATTGCATATGTATGTTTACTGCCAGATTAAAGAAGTTGTTTATTTTTTACCTTTTGTTTTTTCCACCACGAACAACAGATAATTCATGGACTGCATTGGAAAATGTGCAACAATACATCTGCGATATAACTGAAAGTCATATGTGGAAAAGGCAACTGTCTACGGTATAAAATGTCTTTGGGCTGCCCACTCATCATTGAATACACTTAGTATGCTCCTGCTCTTTAATGTTGGATATTGTACCTAAAACTCTTTTACATTAGAGGTAACCGTCCTCTTGCTGTTAAATTCGCTATCACATTTATCTGTGGCTCAATGCACCAGCTAATACAATATGCACATGTTGCTTAATTATTAATGTTAATTCTGTGAAGATGTCATATGTGGCAATGGTACAGTACTTTGTCTATTATTTGAATGCCAGCACATTTTCGTGTCACTGCCTATAGACATGTAAGCAGCGGAAAGTAGAAACAGGTAAAAAGAGAGAATGAGCCAATGCAATTTTAATGAAACCTACTAATGCATGTAAGATGGATCTGGTGCTTGTAGTCCGTAAGATAAATCAATAGTCTGCGCAAATATTCTTTACCACTAGTGTCTTAATACTAGAAGCGTTTCTTCAGCTGTACAATTGTTGGCTCCGATATTGTGTGAAAATATTCCATCCATAATTCAAAACCTTATCTTCAAAGGTGCAGTGACACAGATGTACTGTAATACACCAGCGCTTTTATATCCACCGAGCAGTTCTTTCAGCTCTGTAACAATGTATCTGCTCGATCATATATAGCCATCTTTAGAAAAATAACAGATACTATTGTTCAGTTACTTTATTGCTTGGGTTGAGAAAACATTCCAGCTAGCGCATCTAGAATCAGTATAAATCCTCTTCATTTACTTATATACAGACAGATGAGTATGTAAAATAAACTAAATAAAGTAAAACAATTTTACATAAGAACAGTGGCATAGTGTGGGTTGCTAGTATTATGCCCTCTAACCTGTGGACACGTCTCTTTTTTATAGAACCACGCCTCACAATATCCCCAGGCCAACTTACTAATAGTGATGAGTGGCAGGGGCAATATTCGAATTTGCGATATTTCACAAATATTTGGGTGAATATTGGCATAAATTCGCGAATTCTAGAATTCGCAATTTTTTTCTTGATTGCGAAAGTCTGCAATTTAATATGCGTGTTTTGCGTGCGCAATACAGGCGTGGGTCACTTTTGCTACATTTTTCAAGCTGCTAGAAGTTTCCTGAGACTGGAGAAAATGGTTGGCATGGCAGAACATTACAATAGTTTTATATGCAGAAAGAGTGCTCCAATATATTTGCTCCAGAGTTCTCCAGATAGTTATAATGCCCCAGTAGTGCTGACAAATAAACAGAACATTCACCTGACTCCCGCTCCATGCTGCCATCTGCAATTAGGTTACTACTGCAGTTCTGCTATAAGGATATTGCGCCACCTGCATCATGGCACAGTCAGTCGCGGTGACATGATAGCACCGCTTGAGGCTCAGCACAATGATGTCATTGTTTCACAACCACCTGTGCCTATTGCTTCATAGTCTTTTTGCCTAGTAGCTTGTGGCCTATGAGTGTAGTTGGCAGGGATTGGAGCCATACCCGTCTGATGTCCCATTATGGCAGATGCAGCCTTGCCAGGCTCTCTCGTAGGCCTCAGGCTGGTTTAGGCTCACTGCCACTACTGGACTAGACCTGCCTACGGCCTGTGAGAGTGCATAGTGGAGCAGGCCCTCTAGGCCCCCTCATGCTCTGCCCACTGCGTAAGACATACTGTAAGCTCCATGGAATATTTTGGATAAATTGCAGATTTTAAAAATGATAGAAATTCAATACACTCAAAACAAGTTCCTAAAATGTATAAAACATATAAAATTGGAAAAAATTGGTGGAACTCGGAGTAAAAGCTAGTACATGCCTTTTCTTTGTGTCTTTATCTCACCGCACTCCTCCTCAATTGTTTCTCCTGTTTTTCCAAAGGGTCTGTACACACGGAAGATGATGGCTAAATTCAACTAAGGTCTTTCCCTCTTTCATTCAAATGCGTCTTCTTTCTCCTAACGCTGAAGTAACGTGCTTTGTAGCAACTGACAGTACTGCAACTACACTCACTACATTTCCAAAGTTGTTACGGTAATCTCGTAAGATTTTTGTGACTGTCATGTTATTAGATGACCCTGCATATTGCAATCTCCCTGATTGCAATTTGCGGTCCCCAATGCATGGGCAACATCCGTGCGGTGGCCGGGACGGATAGAGACCCATTCAACTTGAATGGGTCCGTGATCTGTCCGCACTGCAAAAAAATAGAACAAGTTCTATTTTTTTGTGGCGCGGAGGCATGGACAGAAACACCACGGAAAAACTCAGTAGTGCCTCCATTGGGTTCCGATCCGTGCTTCTGTTCCACATCTCCCTGATTGCGGACCCATTCCAGTGAAAGGGGCCGCATCCGTGATGCGGAGTGCACACGGGCCAGTGCCCATGTATTGTGGACCTGCCATATGCGGGCCGCAATATGGTTTCGGGAACACAACGTTTGTGTGCAAGAGGCCTTATCCTTAGGATGTGTGACCTGTTGATGAAACTGGCTTAGACTTAATCTAATTTCTTTTCACACTGTAGATGATAGAACCATCTGCTTACAGCCACCACTAGGTACCATTGAACTCTGAGGCAGCCATACAATCTCTGTGCACTAAGCTCTCCTAGTGGTGGCTACAGGAAAATGCTCTATCTCTACATTGCGAAGCAGAAAGAATAAGGGCCCCTTCTCACCATCAACTCTATAGGAGTAGCATGGTCTGTCTCCATGGAGAATACGTTATTTTTTCTAAGTTATATGCACTGTCTATTTCCTACATTTATATTTCTACCGTATTTTACTTGCATGTACCAATAGGGTATTATTACTATTTAACACTAATGCTATCCACCATTAACGCTAGACAATAGAGTTCTGTCCATGACACCTGCCTGTGCAACCACTGTCCCATTACTGCAGCTGGGCTTTACATAGTGGCATCTCTGTACCAAGTGACATCTAAAAGGGACAGGTACATATCAGCTGTTGATAATTTCAATCAGTCCTATGTAGAACTGCCACACCTTACCTCAGAAAAAATGCTCCTTGGTTCCTGCTCATTTGCAAACGTGTATATTGTTTGCTATTTTGCTTTTGACTGTTTCCTAAAGTTAGGAATGAACAGTAGGCACTCAGTTGGCCGGCAGCTCTTCAACATTTCTCCCCCATGCACATGTGTGCTTGGCATAACCAAGCTTGCATCTGTTCTCTAGTGGACAAAGGGAATAAGCTGCTGCTAAACACCTGGTAGCTTATATTCCTGAGAACAGAAGGGTTATGAGGTCCTCATACACATTGGATAGCAGGCTAGTTAGATAGGCTGGTGGGTTTGACTGACATTTGCCTAATGTGTATGGCCAGCTTAAGGGCTACTTTCTCATCTGCACTTTCCTTTCCAGTATTGACATCCATCATAGGATCTAAAAACCAGAGGAAAACGCTTCAGTTTTGTCCCCATTAATTGTCAGTGGGGACAAAACTGAACTGAATGGAACGGAGTGCAGCAGAATGCATTCCATTTCGTTATGTTCCCATGCAGCTCACAAAATGCTGCAGGAAGCATTCTTGTGTGCATCATTGGATACTGATCAAGACGGCATGAAACACAATGCAAGTCAATAGTGCCGGATCCGTTTTCTCGGACACGAAAGAAAATGGATCCGACGCTCATTGACTTCCAATGGTTTTAGTACTGGATCCCTCTTGGTCATTTTAGAGAAAATACAACCTGATCCGTTCAGAACGCATGCAGCCGATTGTATTATTATAACAGCAAAAATCCTGATGTTAAAGTGACCTAAGTCTGATCATATAATCACACTCTTTCCTAACCTTTAGGCCTCTTTCACATGGGCGTCATGTTTGACGCCCGGATAAGAGGCGGGTGCGTTGCGGGAATATGCACGATTTTTCCGCGCGGGTGCAAACGTTTGTAATGAAGTCCGGTTTCGGGTAGAGTATTCTGGAGAATTTATTATTTTCCCTTATAACATGGTTATAAGGGAAAATAATAGCATTCTTAATAAAGAATGCTTAGTAAAATGAAGATGAAGGGGTTAAAAATAATAAAACTTAACTTACCTTAGCCACTTGATCGCGTACTTGCAATCTGCCTTCTCTCTTCAAGCTTCATCTAACAGTACAGGACCTGTGATGACGTCACATCACATGGTCCAATCACATGGTCCATCACCATGGTAAGATGGACCATGTAATTGGACATGTGATGTGACGTCATCACAGGTCCTTTAGTTGTTAGCTGATGCTGGAAAAGAGAAGACAGATCGCAACTACGTGATCAAGTGGCTAAGGTAAGTTAAGTTTTATTATTTTTAACCCCTTCATCTTCATTTTAATCAGCATTCTTTATTAAGAATGCTATTATTTTCCCTTATAACCATGGTATAAGGGAAAATAATAAAGATCTGGTCCCGTTGCTAAGCAACCATGCCGGAAAATCGCACTGCATCCGCACTTGCTTGCGGATGCGATGCGATTTTCCCACAGCCCCATTCACTTCTATGGGGCCTGCGTTGCGTGAAAAACGCACAATATAGAGCATGCTGCGATTTTCACGCAACGCAGAAGTGATGCATGAAAATCACCGCTCATGTGCACAGCCCCATAGAAATGAATGGGTCCGGATTCAGTGCGGGTGCAATGCGTCCTCCTCACGCATTGCACCCGTGCGGAAAACTCGCCCGTGTGAAAGGGGCCTTAGTCTTATTGTATTGCTTGAACTCTGCCATCCCTGACCTTGGATTTGTATGACTAGTGTTGAGTGCGAATTTTCGAATTTCGAATTTTTATCTTGAATATTGGCACTTCGAAAATTCGCGAATATTTCGAATATAGTGATATATTCGCAAAAACAAATATTCATTTTTTTTTTCATCTGAACCCATTACCTAGTATACCTACCTGCTTCTTGCTTGTGGGCCAATGTGAGAAGGCTGCAATATTGTAGTCTTTAGTGAATTAGAATATTCTTCATTTAATTTTTTTTTCTCTTATGCGAAAAATCGGCAATGTAATATTCGCGTAATTTGAATATTCTAACACCCGAATATATAGCACTATAGAATATAGTGCTATATTTTAGTTTTTTAGAATATTCATTATTTTTTTCCATCTGAAGTTATGATTCCTCCCTGCTTAAGTTACTTTTGGGCCAATGACTGTTCACATTAAATTGGAAAAAATAACGAGTATTCTAAAAAACGAATATATAGCACTATATTCTATAGTCCTATATACGCGGATATTATATTGAGAATTTTTCACGTGGGAGAAAAAAATGATTTTATAGAAGTACTATATATTCCGTTTTTAGAATATTCGTATTTTTTTCCAATCATGACCAGATAGAAAAAATTAACAAATATTCTAAAAAACGAAAATATAGCACTATATTCTATAGTGCTATATATTCGGGTGTTAGAATATTCGCATTATGCGAATATTACATTGCTGATTTTTCACAATTAATATGATAATCTCTAATACGTATATTCACAAATATATGACGAATATTCTAATGAATATTCGCGAAATATTGCAAATTTGAATATTGCCCCTGCCGCTCATGACTATGTATGGTGTGGGGAGTCGCTCTGGTAGACAGCGGTGCGGGTGCAGTTTAGAGGCAAAACAAGGAGTCCAGATTGTGCATCAAACAGTGTTTTATTCACACTTGTACACCAGAAATGAAAACAGTCTCTTGGTGACAGTTCACACACAACAGAAATCATGTGGCAAAACCAAAAACAGGCCAACACAGGGTCCAGTCACCTTGGGTGGTTTAAGTGCGGGTTCACACCTAGCAGTCGGTTCAGCCGCAGGCGATTCCTCCTTCAGGTTGCAGGGAAACACCACCTTGCTGAGCTCCGTCCTCCAGCACAGAGAACTCCTCAGCCCTGTTAGCAGGCTCCAGGATAATCACCTCAGACACAGCTGATGGCTGTGTTTTATACCCAGCCCAAAACTCGGACTGGACCGTGGGGAGCAGCCACCCACCCTACTCTTTAGCTGCTCCCAGTAAGAGCCGGCCCGGATCGGCTTTGCAGCCATGCTATTTAAAAGAGTCAAACAGCACTAGCTGCTGCAGACAAAAACCCGGCTCTCACCTCACCGAGGCCAGCAACCTCGGTGACACGTACCTGCCATCGCATATGACACCTTGCACCTTACCACATACCTCCCTTTGTTCAACCCTGAGGGGTGAACACACGTAAGGCAGTGGACGCGGGACAGGGCATCTGCGTTGCCCTGCAAGCGGCCTGCCCTGTGTTCCACGGAAAACTTGAAATTTTGAAGAGATAGGAACCACCTGGTGACCCGAGCATTCCTCTCCTTGGCCTGACTCATCCATTTGAGGGGGAATGGTCGGTCACCAGACGGAACCTCCTCCCTAACAGGTAGTAGCGGAGAGATTCGAGTGCCCACTTGATAGCCAGGCACTCCCTCTCCACTATACTATATCTGGACTCGGGCGGGACTGAGCTTACGGCTCAGGAAGACAACGGATGTTCTTCCCCGTTGACCTCCTGCGACAGTACCGCACCGAGGCCTACCTCCGAGGCGTCGGTCTGTACGACAAACTCCTTGTTGAAGTCGGGTGTCACCAAAACCGGGGACCCACACAGGGCCGACTTCAACGCGGAGAAAGCCTCCTCCGCCTTCTCACTCCAGCTAACCCTCCCAGACTTTCGCCCTTCAACAGGTCTGTCAATGGCGCTGCTATTGTGGCAAAGTGGGGCACAAACCTCATGTAGTAACCTACAATCCCCAGGAACGACTTTACCTGCCTGGTGGTGACCGGTCGGGGCCAGTTACGAATGGCCTCTACCTTAGTTACCTGAGGTTTGATGACTCCCGCCCAATTATATATCCCAGATATTTTGTCTCCTCTAACCCTATGGAGCACTTCTTTGGGTTAGCGGTCAGTCCGGCTTTCCTCAGGGCATCCACTACCGCCTGCACCTTGGGTAAATGGCTTTCCCAGTCGGTGCTGTGGATGACTACATCATCTAAGTAGGCCGAGGCGTACCGACGATGTGGTCGCAGCACTATGTCCATTAACCTTTGGAAAGTGGCGGGGCGCCATGCAGGCCAAAGGGTAACACCTTGTAGTGATACAGGCCCTGCGGGGTAACAAATGCGGTTTTTCCTTAGCCGACTCCGTTAAGGGTACCTGCCAGTACCCTTTAGTGAGGTCCAGCACGGAAAAATAACGGGCTTGTCCTAAACTTTCAACCAGCTCGTCTACTCGGGGCATGGGATACGCGTCAAACTTGGATACTTCATTTAACTTGCGAAAGTCGTTGCAGAACCGCAACGTCCCATCCGGCTTGGGTATTAGGACTATGGGACTGGCCCACTCACTTTTCGACTCCTCAATGACCTTGAGCTTCAACATTAACTGTACTTCCTCCGCGATGGCTCGTCGCCGAGCCTCGGGTACCCGGTATGGTTTTAACCGGATCTTGGCCTGAGGCTCAGTGACGATGTCATGTTGGATGAGAGACGTGCGGCCAGGGAGGTCCGAGAACACATCCGTGTTCCGACTGATGAACTCCCTGACTTCCTGAACTTGTTTGGAAGACAGGCTGTCTGCAATTTTTACCGTGGTTACTGCTTCACAGGCCTCGAACTGTGGGGCTGGACCCTTTTCACCTAGAAGCCCTGGCCGGGGCTGTGGTCGTCGGCTGTGTCCCTATCTTTCCACGGCTTAAGTAAATTCACGTGGTACACCTGCTCCGGCTTGCGCCGCCTGGCTGGTGTACTTTGTAATTTACTTCCCCTACCTTCTCGATCACCTCATAGGGGCCCTGCCACCTAGCTAGGAACTTGCTGTCAAGGGTGGGTACCAGAACCAAAACCCGATCTCCCGGATGGAAGCCCCGTACCCGAGCCTGACGATTATACACCCTACTCTGGGCTTGTTGCGCTGCCTCCATATGCTCCCGGACCAGCGGCAACACCCTTTCTATCCGTTCCTGCATCTGGGTGACATACTCAATGACACTTTTGTGGGGGACAGGCTGTTGTTCCCATGCTTCCTTGGCGATATCCAACAGGCCCCGAGGGTGTCTGCCATAAAGCAGTTCGAAGGGCGAGAACCCAGTAGAGGCCTGGGGTACCTCTCGCACTGTGAACATGAGATAGGGCAGAAGCAGGTCCCAGTCCTTCCCATCTCTAGACACCACCCTTTTAACATATTTTTTAGAGTTTGGTTAAACCTCTCAACAAGACCGTCTGTTTGCGGATGGTAAACGGATGTCCGTAACTGCTTTATACGCAACAATTTACACAGTTCCTTCATTACTTTGGACATAAAAGGGGTCCCTTGGTCTGTCAGAACCTCTTTTGGCAGGCCCACACGGGAAAACATCTCCATTAACTCTTTGGCAATGAGCCTAGCTGAGGTATGTCGCAGAGGCACCGCCTCCGGATACCGAGTGGCATAGTCGAGAACTACCAGAATGTGTTGGTGGCCCCTGGCAGACTTTGGTACAGGCCCAATTAAATCCATAGCGATTCGCTCAAACGGTACTTCAATAATTGGCAGAGGTACCAGAGGACTACGGAAATGAGGCTGGGGGCTAGTTATCTGACAGGTTGGACAGGACTTACAATAATTTTCTACCTCCTTGAACACACTGGGCCAATAAAACCGCTGCAGTATGCGGTCCTGGGTTTTCTGCCACCCCAGGTGTCCCCCAAGAACATGTTGGTGGGCAAGCTCCATGACAAGCTTGCGATACGCTGTGGGCACCACCAACTGTTCAACAGGTTCACCTCGGACTTGGTTCACCCGATACAACATATCCTGTAGAACAATAAATCGTGGGAACATTAATTCAGCCCCTGGTTTCTGGGGTTTACCATCAATTTCCAGCACATTCTCCCAGGCCCTGGTTAGGGTTTGGTCCCGGTGTTGTGCGGTCCCAAAATTTTCCCCGGAGACATTGAGGTCTGCCAACTCAGGTCCCGGTGGCAAGTCCTCCGTGTCTCCCACCATTACACTCAGTGGGGTTGTCTCCCCCTCTACCGCTGGAGCAGTGGTCACCCCTACCGCCGGCCCTTCAGACTCGGGCTCCCAGGGTTCTGGCCTTCCAGCGGTATCAGGCCACTCTACTAGGGTCACCCCTGTCTCGGGTCCCTCAGATACCTTTATTGCCGGCCACAGCGCCGGAAAACCGGGAAGTCCTTCCCAAGTATTAGTTCATGTGGGAGTTTAGTAGCGACAGCCACCTCGTGGGTCCACCTACCAGCCGCTGTGGACAAAGTCACTAGTGCAGTGGGGTAGTCTTTCAGGTCTCCGTGGATGCACAGGACCCCGACTTTACGGCCAGTATACTCCACAGGCCGTACAAGGGCAGCCCTTACCAGGGAGACTAAACTCCCAGAGTCCAGCAGAGCCACCGCCAGCGAATCTCCCACCTCTACCTGACACAGGTGGTTATGGTCTTGCACCTCACGGGTGCCAGTTGCGCACAGCTTCCGTGCATACAAGGAGTGGCGACCCCGTAGTTCACCTCCATCGGCTCATCCCGATGCGGACAGTCGGCCCTGATGTGGCCTGGCTCCTGACACCTCCAGCATACCACGGGAGGCGGACTCGCAGGGGTATATTCCGTGCAGGCCGCTCTGTCGCCGGACGTCGGAACTGGGGCAGAGGCCTCCGGGGTTTGACTGACCCCTTCCCAGCAAGACTCCCCTGCAGGTTTCTGGTGGCCTCGTACCGCTCCACCAGGTCGACCATCTCCAGGGCATTGGTGGGCGATACCTGGCCGATCCAGTGCTGGAGAGGGTAAGGCAAAGCCCTCCAGAAGACATCGGCTAACAGACGGTCGAGCATAGCAGTGGGAGTCAGTATGTCTGGCTGCAGCCATTTTTGCAACCGTTGTAGCAAGTCATAGTATTGTGGCCTGGCGGGTTCAGCCGGGTTAAACTCCCACTGATGCACCAGCTGGGCCCGGACCAAAACATTCACCCCCAGTCTTGCCAGGATCTCACCTTTCACAGTCGGGTAGTCAGCTGCTTGGTCACCTGGGAGGTCAAAAATACTTGCTGGGGTCCAGACGCCAGGAACGGAGCGACGACCTCTGCCCACTGTTCTCGGGGTAATTTCTCCCTCACGGCCACCTTCTCGAACACCGCCAGATAGGTCTCAACATCATCCGAGGGGTCATCTTAGGGATCGCGGCACGGACAGCTTTCCGGGCATCGTGGACGCGGTGGGACGCTCCTGCCGCTTGCAACGCCATCACGTGCTGTAGCAGTAGCTGGTTGGTCTCCCGCTGCTGCACGTTAGCCTCTATGAGGGCTTTCACAGCCGCCTCCATTTTGTCGGGGATCACAGGCTGCAACTTTGCCGGCTTAATATAGGACATTCACTTTTGCTCAGCAAAAACAAAGTTCGGCGTTCACGCCAGCCTCACTGCGCATGCCCGCATCCGCCACCAAATGTGGGGAGTCGCTCTGGTAGACAGCGGTGCGGGTGCAGTTTAGAGGCAAAACAAGGAGTCCAGATTGTGCATCAAACAGTGTTTTATTCACACTTGCACACCAGAAATGAAAACAGTCTCTTGGTGACAGTTCACACACAACAGAAATCATGTGGCAAAACCAAAAACAGGCCAACACAGGGTCCAGTCACCTTGGGTGGTTTAAGTGCGGGTTCACACCTAGCAGTCGGTTCAGCCACAGGCGATTCCTCCTTCAGGTTGCAGGGAAACACCACCTTGCTGAGCTCCGTCCTCCAGCACAGAGAACTCCTCAGCCCTGTTAGCAGGCTCCAGGATAATCACCTCAGACACAGCTGATGGCTGTGTTTTATACCCAGCCCAAAACTCGGACTGGACCGTGGGGAGCAGCCACCCACCCTACTCTTTAGCTGCTCCCAGTAAGAGCCGGCCCGGATCGGCTTTGCAGCCATGCTATTTAAAAGAGTCAAACAGCACTAGCTGCTGCAGACAAAAACCCGGCTCTCACCTCACCGAGGCCAGCAACCTCGGTGACACGTACCTGCCATCGCATATGACACCTTGCACCTTACCACAATGGCCACACTCTTTTTATCAACTTTGTACTACATTTTGGAATTATCATCTGCACATCATCAGAGCCAAATCAGCCCCTGTAAAGGCATTTTAAGGGAAGAATTGAAAAATCCCTTAGACTTCTAAAGGCTGCATTAGACGTGTTCTTTCCGGGCAATTGCCTGCTCGCTAGAGATCGCCCCATGTTGTACAGTTGTTTGCCTGCGGCAGATCATAATTAGACAGCATGATCTGCCGTCTGCAAATCTGTCAGCCTTCTGAAAGATCTGGATTGCCCAATAAACAAGCATTTGCTCGTTCATCATGCAATCGTTGGCAGTATTACACTGCAAGATGATCAGTAATCTGCTCAGATAATGCACCTAGATATGATCGAATTTCTCAAAATTTTGATTTGGTCGATTCGACTAATTTTCCTAAAAAGATTTGCTTCGATCTAAATTTATTCATGGCGAATTTCATTGAAAACAGCTATTTCCTGGCTGCAGAGAGCCTGTGTGGTGGTGTAGAACACTGTGCCTTGTAGAAACACGCATACGGAGTCTGCTCTGGTAGTGAAACAATACTGTGAGTCAGTTTGACATGAAGATTACAGGCGTCGTTCTTTGAATCACTGCACGCTTCACTTATTTGGGCAGTTATGGGGCCAAAACTGACCAAATAACTCAAGTGTGAACTCAGCCTTACAGGTCAATGTTAGTTCCAGGTATAAAGAACTGCACAGAGGTCCAAGATCCTACCATAGCGTGAAAGAGCACACCACATTTACACCAATTCACTGATTTCACATAGATTTTTAAAGAACCTGTTCTATTAAGCGCATATACAAGTAGGGCCACCCTGACAGAGCGGACAGGGTGTCAGCAGTAAGTTTGTGTTGACGTCACAGATTATTTTGCCCTTCCTCTGATCCGTCAGAACAATAACCCCCAAAAACGGACCCTGTCTGTTAAGCTTTTGCCTTCGCATGGTCAGTATTTGGTCAGTAATCCATCAGTATTGATAAGGCCAAAAAATAACAGGAGTGGATCCAAAACAGAGATGGCTACTAAATCATAAGCAAAATGTGATGTAAATAAGGACCATGTCATACAGGCTTTACAGCTGCTACATAGACAGGATCCGTTGTGTGTTTCATTTTGCCTTGCTTCTGACAGATCAGAAAAAGGCTCAAATAAACGGCGATGTCATCCAGGCCAAAAAGGCAAAATAGTGGCCCAGTCATGGAGTGGAGAGGGTGGGAACAGCATAAGAAGTAGCGGTAGCAGCAGCATAAGGAGACCACAGAGTGTTGAGGTGGCAGTAGCATGAGGATACCACAGAGTGGAGAGGTGGCAGCAGCATGAGGAGACCAAAAAGTGGCCCAGTGGCATAGTGGTGAGCTGGCAGCAGCATGAGGAGGCCACAGAGTGGCCCAGTGACATAGTGGTGTGGTTGTAGCAGCATGAGGAGACTACAGAGTGCTGATGTGGCAGCAGCATGAGGAGACCATAGAGTGGCACAGTGAGAGTGGTGAGCAGCATGAGGAGAACACAGAGTGGCCCAGTGACATAGTGGTGAGATGACAGCAGCATGAGGAGACCACAGAGTGGCCCAGTGACATAGTGGTGAGGTGACAGCAGCTTGAGGAGACCACAGAGTTGCCCACTGACAGTGTTAAGTTGGCAACAGTATGAGGAGACCACAGAGTGGCCCAATAACAGAGTGTTAAGGTAACAGCAGCATGAGACCACAGAGCGAACCAGTGACATATTGTTGAGGTGGCAGCAACACGAGGAAACCACAGAGTATCCCAATGACAGAAAGTAGAGGAAGTAGCAGCATGAGGAGAACAGAGAGTAGTGAGGTGGCAGCAGCATTAGGAGACCACAGAGTGGTCAGGTGGCAGCAGCATGAGAAGACCACAGAGTGGCCCAAAGACAGAGTGCTAAGTTGGCAGCAGCATGAAGAGACCACAGAGTAGTGAGTTGGCAGCAGCATGAGGAGACCACAGAGTGGCCCAGTGACAGAGTTTTGAGTTGGTAGCAGCATGAGGAGACCACTGAGTGGCCCAATGACAAAGTGTTAAGGTGGCAACAAGATGAGGAGACCACACAGAGGTAGGTGGGAGCTCTCCTCCTGAAGAAGCTTACGCGAAATGCATGTAGAGGGGTGCGCTATTTCTGCACATTTTCACAGCATTTTATAAGGTATGTTCCTATTGCCTGCGGTAACTGAGATCAGCATTTAAAATGGACATTACTAGTCTGTAGGAAACTTTTTGTGCATATGCATTGGGAAATTGTTATGTTTAATACAGCTAGTTGATTACTCATTGAACTTTCAGGGATGGGTCAGAAACGTGATAGTATTTAATATGAAGTGTAGATGAATTATGGTGCTTTGTATTTTGTTTCCCCCACTTATGGTATTTATTGGATTTTATAAGGAAAATTAATAAAGATTATTGATGTTTTAAGGGATTTTTTGTACTTGATGATTGATCATTTGGCCTTAAAATACTGGTGTAGCGGCAGAAGCATGAGGTGACAACAGAGGTGCCCAGTGACAAAGTGGTGAGGTGGAAGCAACATGACAAGACAAAAGAGTAGTGAGGTGGAAGCAGCATGAGAAGACAAAATAGTGGTCCATTGACAGAGTGCTAAGTTGTCACAGAGTTGACAGAGTGGTGAGGTGGCAGCAGCATGAGGAGACCACAGAGTGGTGAGGTGGCAGCAGCATGAGGAGACCACAGAGTGGTGAGGCGGCAGCAGCATGAGGAGACTACAGAGTGGCCCACTGACATATTGGTGAGGTGGAAGCAGCATAAGGAGAGCACAGAGTGGTGAGGAAACCACAGAGTAGACTAGTGACATAGTGGTGAGGTGGCAGCAGCATGAGGAGACAACAGTGTGGGCCAGTGACAGAGTGTGGAGGTGACAGCAGCATGAGGAGACCACAGAGTGGTGAGGTGGCAGCAGCATGTGGAGACCACAGAGTGTTCAGGTGGCAGCAGCATGAGGAGACTAAGGAGTTGCCCAGTGACAGAATGTTGAGTTGGCAGCAGCATAAGGAGACCACAGACTGACCCCGTTACAGAGTGTTGAGGTGGTAGTAGCATGAGGAGACAACAGAGTAGTGAGGTGGCAGCAGCATGAGGAGACCACAGAGTGGCCTAATGAGGAGACCACAGAGTGGTGAGGTGGCAGTATCATGAGGAGACCGCAGATTTATGAGGTGGCAGCAGCACGAGGAGACTACAGAGTTGCCCAATGGCATAGTGGTGAGCTGAAAGCAGCATGAGTAGACCACAGAGTGGTGAGTTGGCAGCAGCATGAGAAGACAACAGAGAATTGAGGTGGCAGCAGCATGAGGAGACCAGAGTTGCCCTGTGAAATAGTGGTGATGTGGCAGTAGCATAAGGAGACAAAATAGTGGTCCATTGACAGAGTGCTAAGTTGTCACAGTGACAAGAGTGGTGAGGTGGCAGCAGCATAAGGAGACAACAGAGTGGGGAGTTGGCAGCAGCATGAGGAGACCACAGAGTGGCCCAATGACAAAATGCTGAGGTAGTAGCAGCATGAGGATACCACATAGTGGTGAGGTTGCAGCAGCACGAGCAGACCACAGAGTTGCCAAGTGACAGAATATTAAGTTGTCAGCAGCATGATGAGATTACAGAGTGGCCCAATGACAGAGTGGCAAGGTGGCAGCAGTATGAAGTTACCACAGAGTGGCCTAATAACAGAGTGGTGGTAGCAGCATTAGGAGACTACAGGGTGGCCCAATGACAGAGTTGTGAGGTGGCAGCAGCATGAGGAGACCACAGAGTGGTATGGTGGCAGCAGCATGAGGAGACCACAGAGTAGTGAGGTGGCAGCAGCATGAGGAGACCACAGACTGGCCCAATGACACAGTGCTAAGTTGGCAGCAGCATGAGGATACCACAGAGTAGTGAGGTGGCAGCAGCATGAGTGGACAACAGAGTAGTAAAGTGGCCCAATGACAGAGTAGTGAGGCAGCAGCAGAATGAGGAGACCACAGAGTGGTGAGGTGGCAGCAGCATGACTAGATCACAGAGTAGTGAGGTGGCAGCAGCATGAGGAGACCAGAGAGTGGCCCAGTGACACATTGCTAAGTTGGCAGCAGCATGATGAGACCACAGAGTAGTGAAGTGGCACCAGCATTAGGAGACTACAGAGTTACCCAGTGACAGAGTGGTGAGGCAGCAGCAGCATGAGGAGACCACAGAGTGTTCATGTGGCAGCAGCATGAGGAGACCACAGAGTGGCCCAGTAAAATAGTGGTGAGGTGGCAACAGCATTAGGAGACCACACAGTTGTCCAGTGAAAGAGTGTTGAGTTGGCAGCAGCATGAGGAGACCAGAGTGGCCCAGTGACAGAGTGGTGTGGCGGCAGCAGCATGAGTAGAACACAGAGTGGTATGGTGGCAGCAGCATGAGGAGACCACAGAGTTGTGAGGTGGCAGCAGCATAAGGAGACTACAGACTGGCCCAATGACACAGTGCTAAGTTGGCAGCAGCATGAGGAGACCACAGAGTAGTGAGGTGGCAGCAGCATGAGGGGACAACAGAGTAGTAAGGTGACAGTAGCATGAAAAGACCCCAGAGTGGCCCAATGACAGAGTAGTGTGGCAGCAGCAGCATGAGGAGACCACAGAGTGGTGAGGTGGCAGCAGCATTTGGAAACTACAGAGGTACCAAGTGACAGAGTGGGAGAAAGCAGCATGCGGAGACCACAGAGTGGCCAAGTGAAATAGTGGTGAGGTGGCAACAGCATGAGGAGTCTACAGAGTGGCCCAGTGGCATAGTGTTGAGTTGGCAGAAGCATGAGGAGACCAGAGTGGCCTAGTGACAGAGTGTTGAGGGAGTAGCAGCATGATGAGACCACAGAGTGGTCAGGTGGCATCAGCATGAGGAGACCGCATAGAGTTGAGGTGGAAGCAGCATGAGGAGACAAAAGAGTTGCCCAGTGACATAGTGGTGAGGTGGCAGCAGCATGAGGAGACCACAGAGTGGCCCAATGACAGAGTTTTGAAGTGGCAGCAGGATGAGGAGACCACAGAAGGATGAGCTGGCAGCAGAGTGAGTAGACCACAGAGTGGCCCAGTGACACAGTGGTGAAATGGGGGGCAATACCAGTATTAATTGAAGATGATGTGTGGTAGTAGGATCACCAGGAAAAATTTAATTCGCACCAAAGTCGAATTTTCTGACACTTTTTGGCAACTAGAGCTAAACGAATCAAATCAGACTAAGTGGAATTCAATCCGAATTTCAGGATAAATTCAATTTGCCTCGAAGCCAAATTTCCTTGTGCTTCGTGCTATCGAATCGTTTTAACCTGAAATAGTGTAAAAAACAAAAAAATTCATACTTGCCTCCTCCATTTGTTCGCGACAGGCTGCCAGCCACCATCCTGATTGAAGATCTCGGCCAAAATGCCGTGCGAGGTGACGCATCAGCTACATCATCATCATTCGCTACTGTCTGCACATCACTGATGTACCCCCCAACGGTCTCAGGGGTAGGAGACTGACCGCTCACAAAACCAGCTCCCGCGCAACTTTCATCATCACTACTTGCCTGTCTACCGGAGGAAGCGGCGGATGTTTCCTTCAGATCTTGGTTTGGCAGTAGCTGCTGGCTGTCCTCTAGTAGCTTGTCCTCACTGAAAAGTGGAGCCGAATGACACTGGTAGCTTTGGCCTCTCGCTGTGACTCCTGCTATCCCCCCTTCTTCTGCTGCCTGCGACAGAAACATTTTGGCCACGGCCCGTTTTCTTTGAAGGGCCTGTCACTTGTCTGTATGACATACTGTATAATAAAATAATTAAATTAAGTAAAATAAGACACCCCAAAAAAGGCTGCAGTACAATGTAACGTCACTGCAGAACTGCAAATAAGACATACTTTTTTTTCCTAATAATACACCATATCTGTAAATAATAAATCAAGGCAACTGGACTTGCTGTAGATTTCTTGAAAACATTTCACTCGTTCTTCCAACGAGCTTTCTCAATTCTGAGTGACTTGTACATGAATTCTCTGGGAATAAATATAACAAGGAATAACTGAATCAACTCATTTATTCTTTACAGATATACCATGACCTGGATAAATGAGAACCTTCAATGACTAATAACACACCCCTCCAAAAAATGTATAACAATGAAAATTCACCGCAGAACGGCTCATAGGATGTACTTATATTTCCTATTTATACCCCCTGTAAATGGCTGTAGTGCAATGTAACTTCAGGGCAAAACGGAAAATAAGACTGATTTTTTTTCCTAATAATACACCACAAAAAAAAGTATAACGATGCAAATTCACCGCAGAATGGCTAAAGGACATACTTATATTTCCTATTAATACACTCCATAAATGGCTGTAGTGCAATGTAACTTCACCGCAGAAAGGCATTTAAGACGCATTTTTTTTTCCTATTAATACCCCCCCAAAAAATGTATAACAATGTTACTTTCACTGCAGAACGGCTAATAGGAAGCACGTATATTTCCTACTAGCTGAAGGACCCGGCTTTTTTAATATATATTTAATCTATTTCATTTAATGCTTGTGTGTCGTTAAAAGATATCAACAGTATCCCCCATAATAGTGACCTCTACAGCATCCTGACCCTTAACCGTGACCTCCACAGCCCCCCAACCCTTAACACTGACCCCCACAGTGCCCCGTCCCTCAAAATGGGACCTCAACAGCAGCCTACTCCCTTAACTTTGACCTTCACAGCAGCCTTCCCCTTTAACAGTGAGCTTAACAACACACCATCCCCTTGACAGTGACCTCCACAGGGGGCCCTTCTCCTTAACAATGGCCTTTACAGGAATCTGCCACTCAACACTGACCTCCATAGCGGATCATTCCCTTAACTGTGATCTCCATAGCAGCCTGCCCCTAGGGCGGCCAGAGGTCCAGTTTTAGGCCAGACAGTCCGGCTTTCAGACTCCATGTCCTCCGTCTGGCACAGGGCCTGGACGGACACAGGGATGTCCTTTTGAACAGCTCACTCTCAGACAGCAGCAATAGAAACATAGAAACATAGAATGTGTCGGCAGATAAGAACCATTTGGCCCATCTAGTCTGCCCAATAAACCGAATACTATGAATAGCCCCTGGCCCTATCTTATATAAAGGATGGCCTTATGCCTATCCCATGCATGCTTAAACTCCTTCACTGTATTTGCAGTTACCACTACTGCAGGAAGGCTATTCCATGTGTCCACTACTCTCTCAGTAAAGTAATACTTCCTGATATTACTTTTAAACCTTTGCCCCTCTAATTTAAAACTATGTCCTCTTGTAGCAGTTTTTCTTCTTTTAAATATTCTCTCCTCTTTTACCGTGATGATTCCCTTTATGCATTTAAAAGTTTCTACCATATCTACCCTCTGTCTCTTCTTACTTCCAAGCTATACATGTTAAGGTCCTTTAACCTTTCCTGGTAAGTTTTTTGTCCTGCAATCCATGTACTAGGTTAGTAGCTCTTCTCTGAACTCTCTCCAAAGTTTCAATATCCTTCTGCAGATATAGTCTCCAGTACTGCACACAATACTCCAGATGAAGTCTCACTAGTGCTCTGTAGAGCGGCACGTGCACCTCCCTCTTTCTACTGTTAATGCCTCTCCCTATACACCCAAGCATTCTTCTGGCATTTCCTGCTGCTCTATGACATTGTCTGCCCACCTTTAGGTCGTCTGATATAATGACCCCTAAATCCCTTTCCTCAGTTACTGAGGTTAGTACTGTATCACTGATTTTATATTCTGCTCTTAGGTTTTTACGCCCCAGGTGCATTATCTTGCACTTATCGACATTAAATTTTAGTTGCCAGATTTTTGACCATTCCTCTAGTTTTCCTAAATCCTTTTCCATTTGGTGTATCCCTCCAGGAACATCAACCCTGTTACAAATCTTTGTGTCATCAGCAAAAAGACACACCTTACTATTGAGGCCTTCTGCAATTTCGCAGATAAAGATATTAACCTCTTAAGCACGCAGGGCGTACATGTATGCCCTAGCGTCCTGGTACTTAAGGACTCAGGGCGTACATGTACGCCCTGAGAAGTTCCGATCACTGCAGCGCTGCGGGTGGTGATCGGAACAGGATGCCTGCTGAAATCATTCAGCAGGCATCCTGTGACAATGCCGAGGGGGGTCCTGTGACCCCCCCGTGTCGGCGATCGCAACAAACCGCAGGTCAATTCAGACCTGCGGTTTGCTGCGCTATCTGTAGTCTCTGACCCCCGCGGTCACAGACCGCGGGGATCAGAGACTAAAATATGCCCCTAAGTGTAAATTTTAACCCCCCCCCCCCTGCACCCCGCCATCTAAGTGTCCCCCCGGGCGGTGCAGGGGGGGGGATTGCGGGCGGTGCTGCGGGTGCCATACAGCAGTTTACGACCACATATGGGGTGTTTCTGCAAACTAGAGAATCAGGGCAATAAAAATTGAGTTTTGTTTGGCTGTTAACCCTTGCTTTGTTACTGGAAAAAATGGATTCAAACGGAAAATTTTCAAAAGAAAAATCGAAATTCTGAAATTTTATCTCCATTTGCCATTAACTCTTGTGGAAAACCTAAAGGGTTAATGACGTTTGTAAAATCAGTTTTGAATACCTTGAGGGGTGTAGTTTGTAGAATGGGGTCATTTTTGGATGGTTTCTATTATGTAAGCCTCACAAAGTGACTTCAGACCTGAACTGGTCCCTAAAAAGTGGGTTTTTGAAAATTTCTGAAAAATTTCAAGATTTGCTTCTAAACTTCTAAGCCTTGTAACGTCCCCAAAAAATAAAATGGCATTCCCAAAATGATCGATACATGAAGTAGACATATGGGGAATGTAAATCAATAACTTTTTTGGGCGGTATTACTATGTATTATAGAAGTAGAGAAATTGAAACTTGGAAAATTGCTAATTTTTCCACATTTTTGGAAAATTTGATATTTTTTTATAAATAAAAAAAAAAAATTTCGACTTAATTTTACCAGTGTCATGAAGTACAATATGTGACGAAAAAACAATCTCAGAATGGCCTGGATAAGAAAAAGCGTTTTAAAGTTATCACCACATAAAGTGACAGTGGTCAGATTAACAAAAAATGGCCAAGTCCTTTAGGTGAAATAGGGCTGAGTCCTTAAGGGGTTAAACAATATGGGTCCCAGAACAGATCCCTGAGGTACCCCACTGGTAACAATACCATGGTCTGAATATACTCCATTGACTACAACCCTCTGTTTTCTGTCCTTCAGCCACTGCCTAATCCATTAAACAATATGTGAGCCCAAGCTCAAAGACTGCAGTTTATTGATAAGCCTTCTATGTGGGACAGTATCAAAAGCCTTACTAAAGTCCAGATAAGCAATATCTACTGCACCTCCGCCATCTATTATTTTAGTCACCCGATCAAAAAAGTCAATAAGTTTAGTTTGACATGATCTCCCTGAAGTAAACCCACAGCAATGTGCTGTCTGAGCGTGAGCTGCAAGGTGAAAGTTACCCTCACTCCCACCCCTGCAGCTGACAGGTGATGTTTAACTTAAAGGGCTTCTGTCACCCCCACTGACGAATTTTCACTAGCTGACATTAGCTACTTGCTAATGTCAGCTGAGTTCAAACATATGTTTAATATCTTTTTTTCTTTTTTCAATCTTCTAAAAAACTTACTTTTGTTATATGTAAATTAGCTTCGCTACCAGCAAGTTGGGCGGGTACTTGCTGGTAGCCGCCGCATCTTCATGGCCTTGGAACGCCCCCTCTTCTTTTGATAGACAGGGCCAGCGCGCTCTCCTCCTCTCGCTGGCCCTGTCTGCAGCTGCAATCCCGCGCCTGCGCCGTCTCGGTCTTTAGTCGGCGCAGGCGCTCTGAGTGAAGGACGCTCGCTTAGGCGCTCCGTCCTCAGTGCGCCTGCGCCCGATGGCGTCAGCGCTACACCCGGAAGAAAAGACGCCGGCATCGCCTGCTCTTTACCAGGGATGCCGGCGTCTTCTCTTCCGGGTGTAGCGCTGGCGTCATCGGCGCAGGCGCACTGAGGACGGAGCGCCTAAGCGAGCGTCCTTCACTCAGAGCGCCTGCGCCGACTAAAGACCGAGACGGCGCAGGCGCGGGATTGCAGCTGCAGACAGGGCCAGCGAGAGGAGGAGAGCGCGCTGGCCCTGTCTATCAAAAGAAGAGGGGGCGTTCCAAGGCCATGAAGATGCGGCGGCTACCAGCAAGTACCCGCCCAACTTGCTGGTAGCGAAGCTAATTTACATATAACAAAAGTAAGTTTTTTAGAAGATTGAAAAAAGAAAAAAAGATATTAAACATATGTTTGAACTCAGCTGACATTAGCAAGTAGCTAATGTCAGCTAGTGAAAATTCGTCAGTGGGGGTGACAGAAGCCCTTTAATTTTTTCAATCCCTGTCAGCTGAAGAATGGAAGTGGGTGTGGTCTAACTGGGTAGGGGGCATGGCCTTACTAACAGCTTACCCTATGACAGCAGCACTGTCCTGTCTGAGAGTGAGCTGCAGAGAGAAAGTCACTCACCATCCCTTCCATCTCTGCAGCTGACAGAAGTTGATTTTTAACTTCATTTTGGCAATCCCTGTCGGCTGTGGAGGGGGTGTGGCCTAACTGGGTCAGGTTGGCTTAGCGGGACCTAGAAGTTGATTTTTAACTTCATTTTTTCAATCCCTGTTGGCTGAGGAGTGGGAGGGGGCATGGCCTAATCGTATCAGGGGTGTGTCCTTTTGAACAGCTCACCCTAAGACAGCAGCACTGTTCTGTCTGAGTGTGAGCTGCAGGGAGAAAGTCACCATCCCTCTCACCCCTGCAGCTGACAGAAGTTGATTTTTAACTTCATTTTTTTAATCCCTGTCTGCTGAGGAGTGGGGGGCATGGCCTAACTGTATCGGGGTGTGGCTTAGCAGGACCTAGAAGTTGATTTTTAATTTTTGTCAATCCCTGTTGGCTGAGTGGGAGGGCGCATGGCCTAATTGGATGGGGGGAGTGTCCTATTAAACAGCTCACTCTAAGACTGGAGTACTGTGCTGTCTGAATGTGATCTGCAGGGAGAAAGTCACTGTCTATCCCACCTCTGCAGCTGACAGAAGTTGATTTTTAACGTCATTTTTTTAATTCCTGTCGGCTGAGGAGTGGGTGGGGCGTGGTATAACCAGATTGGAGGCATAGTTTAGCGAGACCTGAGGGCGGGGTTTTATGGGTGACTTGAATGGCCACCCTACCTGCCCCCTGAACTGTGACCTCCACAGCACTCTGCTCCCTTAACAGTGTCATCCACAGAGTTGTTATGGAAACCTCAGGAAATAAGGTACTAAGTGCTATTAGGCCATGGCTTTACTTCAATAGCGATTATCCTGGTGACAGATTTATCTGCAGCAGTGGAGTAAAACTGTGTGGAGACAAATTGTCAGCGAGCTTCAATTGGCTGATAAGGGTCATGTGACTATGCTTCTATTGGCTAATGCATTTTATGTGAATATCTCAGGAATGGTACGTCCCAGAGAGCTGAGACCCAGTCTAAAACCTTCCCAGACACCCGATGTACCTGTATGTACCCGATGTACACTCAGCTTTATACATTAGAAAATTAATACACCCCGTAAACGGCTGTAGTACAATGTAACTTCAATGCAGTACGGATATTAAAATATATATTTTTTTTCCTATCATTACAAGCCAAAAAAAAAGTATAACGTTGTAAATTCACCGCTGAACGGTTACTAGGACGTACATATATTTCCTATTATTACACCCTGTAAATGGCTGTAGTACAATGTAACCAGAGTTCTTTCCTCCATGTCCTAACATGTGCAGCAGCCATTTTAGGAAAAAATGTGATTCATTACCACTAGAGATGAGAGAATCTATGAAAAGTTCGATTTGGCTGATTCGGCAAATTTTACAAAAAAAATTTGTACACTTTTTGTAAGTAGCGGGTGCAGTGACATGGAGCTGCGATAGTGCCGCATCCCCATCATTGTACCCCTCAGATGCCGTGTCCATAGATGATCGCGGCATCTGAGTATAAAAACATTGTGAAATTAACATTTAAAAAAAATTCTATCAAATTTACCGCCTCCAGTTGCTCGCGACGGGCCGGCCGTCTGCATCTTGCTTGGAGATCTGGACCAAAATCTCTCCAGCCAGCGTGGTGACGTCATACGTCACCATGCACGGGATTTTGGCCGAGATCTTCAATCAAGATGGCGGCCCGTCGCAATTAAATTGAGGAGGTAAGTATGATATTTTTTTTTTTTACTCTATTTCAGGTTAAATCGATTCGCTAACACGAAGCACAAAGAAATTCGGCTTCGAGGCGAATTTAATTTTCCCGGAAATTCGGATCGAATTCCACTTCGATTTGCTCATCTCTAAATACACACTTTAGACTCAGCCCTCCAGTTTCTCCCTAAGCCCAATCTAATAGTGACACAGTGGGGCCACACTCCTGTCCATAGGCCTGATAGTTACTTGTGTATTTTTTTTAAACTCACTCATTATATATATATATATATATATATATATATATATGTATATATATCTTTATATATATACATATATATATATATATATATATATATATATATATATATATATACACACAGTAGTTATTTCCAAGCATTATGCCCAAAATTGTCTACAGCGTGTATCCACCAAATTCAGTTCCAAGATCTTATCTGAAATAGTACCTGCTAAAAGGAACCTATCTCACTCGAATGATGTTGAAGCATAAAAGGAATAAGATGCATATAAATAATTATACAAAAAGTTTTAACGCCATATACTGTACATAATGGATTCGTCCAAATAGATGGAAAGAACAAATAAAATATGTACCTGTGCCATTTAATTTAAGTTTGTGCTGGGTGATAACAGTCATTCATGTCATTCAATGACATTTACTATGACATTTAGCAAGACGTAGAATTTTATTAACAACAAAAGCTTCATCCATATATGTAAATTGAAGATAAACAGTTAGTAACCCTCCACCATCGTGAAAAGAAAATGTCTACTAACATATCTTTCCAACAGCTTATTGTATCTCCTTGCAGCTAATGTTTTACTTTTACCAATAGAAAATAAATGCAGTTTTCGTCCCTGTTTTGGTTATTGGGAAACGACCATGAACTATAATGTGTTAGCAGTTCCAGCATTAGGGGTGTGCGAGCAGTGTGACATTGTATAGTGCTGTTATTAGATTCACATATGTATAGAGCTGCTATTTGGCCAAAGTATCGTGGGATTTATTTAGCCCTCACTTTGTGTAAATCTGCTACTAATGTGCTGAACCGTGTATTATTTAAGTTGTTTGTGGTGTTAGCAGTGGTATATTGTTTTTTAGGCAACTGTATAGAAGTTTTATCTTCACACTATACTGTATGGCAAAATAGCTATTAATATGATAGTGTTTCCGTGTGCATTCTGTTTCCGTATTTCCATTTTTCCATTCCGTGCAAAGATAGAACATGTACTATTATTGCCTGCAAATCACGATCCTTGGCTTCATTCAAATCAATGGGTCAGCAAAAAAAAACTGAACGTATACGGAAATGCATCCGTATGTCTTCCGCATCCGTTCCATTTTTTGCGGAACCAATCCAATTTTTTCTATGTAATTAGGCCCCTTGCAGACGAGCGTTCCTCACGCAGCGAGTCCGCAGCGGAGCTCCCGGCCTGACCTTCCTTCACTGACGGGATTCACATAGCATTATATTGATTTATGATGCTATGTAACCCTTACAGTTCTGGAATGTATTGGATAACACTGGCATAATGCTGCCAGTGTTATCCAATACATTCCAGAACTGTAAGGGTTACATAGCATCATAAATCAATATAATGCTATGTGATCCCTGGCAGTGCTGGAAGGTCAGGCCGGGAGCTCCATTGCAGACTCGCTGCGTGAGGAACGCTCGTCTGCAAGGGGCCTTACTGTATATGCTAAACGGAACGGAAAAACGGAACCGAAATGGAAACAAAAAATGGAAAAACGGATTCGATAAAAACGGCCCGCAGAACACTGAAAAAGCCATACGGTCGTGTAAAAGAGGCTTTACACTTGTCAGTGAGGTGACCAATAGCATATTTTTCCAAACTTTTCTTCATGTTTTGCTAAACATAAAGTATGGAACCCCAAAAGGTATACTATTGCATACTATTATTAAACATATAGGGGAACATTTATCAAGACATACGTATTGTACAGTACATTGGTCTTGATTCCCTCTGAGCTTCCCCCGAGAGGATGCGTCAAATGTATGCAGAGGTGCACACCTCACATACATTTGGCTAATCTTCTGGCCATGCGATATGACACGCTTAAAGCTACAGCAGCCTCCTATCTGCCATAGATTTAAGTCTTTACTCATGTGAGAAGACTGGAGGGAAGAAAGATAAATGTGGGGGGCCTGCTGCACCACTCGCCCCTGGCCCACAGCACACCCCCTTTTCTCGCCACTTCTGAAATGGCGTGCGACAAAAGTTGCAACGTACTTACACCACTTTTGTAAATGCACCCCATACTTTTTAAAACCTTTTAAACATACTTTTAAGAATTTTACATGCTACATATTAAATAACCAGTCAAGGCTGCAAATTTTTTCAAAAAGTACATAGACAGTAAAAGTGAAAATTATCTGTACATTTCAAATAGAACAAACATAAAACAAAGAATAAACAGTAGAGGAGATAAAGCAGATGAACATTACAACTCGTACACAAGAATGCTTTTCGTTAACTAGAGAATAGTTGACTAACATATACAGATAACATGCCGCTCCCATGAAATATGGAATATTCTTCCAGTTTCTCTAGGACATGCCTAACATATGTTCAATAAGGTAGGGCAGATATTTGCATGGTGATAAGAAGTCAAGTACCACGTATACCATTTTTTTTTTTTACTGTCCTCAGGTGATTGGCACATCTGGAGAATTCCCACTGGTGGCTAGAAAAAGCAGCACCTAGTTCTGTCTCCCATCTAGAAACAATTATACAATCATACAGACTTCATCAAACTTAAAAAAACTTTTAAATCTGTTGTCATGGCTTTTAGTGTTACAGGAACCATGGTATATAGTCTGGTCCCCAAAAACCAGCATCTATCCAAAAAAGTTAAGGGCAGAACCCTTGTCTCATTATAGCATTTTGAGAATTTTGTTCTTGTTACGTCTCAGCTTTACAGCCTTCCTAAAAATAAAAGATAGATATTTTATTGACTTGCTATACCAGATATGAAAGGCTAGACAGCATCAAAAGCTGAAAACATCTGTTGTGTGGCGCAAGTCTCTGAAAGGAGTTCTGCCAGTCTGGTCCCCAAAAACAGCATCAATCCAAAAAAGTTACGGGCAGCATCCAAGTCTCATTATAGCATTTTGAGAATTTTGTTCTTGTTACATCTCAGCTTAACAGCCTTCTGAAAAATAAAAAATAAAGCAAATATACAAATATGATTCATTACTATTACATATTTTAATAATAATAATAATAATAATTATTATTATTTAGCTTGTTTTTATTATATGTAGCTTTGTACCTGGTTCTCAAGAAGGCAAACTACTATAGACAGACTTTTGGTTTAATTATCTTGGGTTTATTATAGGCTTATCTAGTAAAGATAGCAATACCCAATTCTAGGGAAAGACTACTAGATCAGAGCTACTAGGAGTAAGGGCTCATGCACAGGACTGTATGTATTTTGCGGACATCCGTGTACATTCCATATTTTGCGGAACGGTACAGCTGGCCTCTAATAGAACTGTCCTATCCTTGTCCAGGATGCGGACAATAATAGAATGTGTTCTATTCTTTTCCGGAACGGACATACGGAAACGGAATGCACACAGAGTAACTTCCATTTTTTTGTGGACCCATTAAAATGAATTGCTCCGTATACAGGCCACAAAAAAACGGAATGGACACGGAAAGAAAGTACGTTTATGTGCATGAGCCCTAAGAAAGTGTGATAATGAGCGGTCACCAATTCTCAACAGCACACTATCAAACACTCAAAGTACTAGACAAAAACAATAATAAGTATAGGATCCATACTTATGGATGACAGTCTCCAGGAAGATTTATTTTATACTGAATACCTCTCTAGTATATAGCTTTGTTACAAAAATGCTTTATTTTACATTCAATTTAAAGGTGAAGTTTAATTAGAATTTTGTCCACACAAATTATACAGTATAATATAAATATATTTAGTATATTATAGATTAAGATTCCCTGTAGCAACCGAGTTTATTCTCACTGGATCTTCCACACAGAAATATTCATGTGTCCTATACTGTATGTATCGAAAATAATTTAGGAAAAAAACGTATATACGAAATGTACAAATGTCTATAGAAATCCTACAGCAGTATACTTCAGAGTAATAACTATTGCCACAAACCTTTCTGTGTGACCTCTCATGATCTTCTACTGAAACTCTCCAAACAATAAAGTTTGATAGAAAGAAAATACGACCTTAAGAGTGTCTTATAAATTGCCATCTAAAATGTACAACAATATGAGGTTGGCTTGAAAATCTTTTTTGAGCTATTTTTCTTATGTACACTTGTTAAAAAAATAATGACCCCAGACAGAAATGTCAGATTGCTGCGAAATTCCGAATCCAGTTATGTCTTAAGTAAATGATTACAGGTGTGGTCTGACTTGACACTGGGTCTTATCATAAGATGGGGTAAAAATGCTTCCCCTACCGCCCTATAAAAAGGCTCTCAGGGGCTACTTTTGGGTAGTGTATCTCATGGTGAGATATCACCAAGACTTGTCTCTACAACTCCCTCAAAGCCATTTAGACCAGTTGCAAACTTTGAGAGATGGCGGATCATTGGAGTAGGAGAAGCAATTTAGCGGTTTTGTTGAATTTCCTGCCATCTAGGCTGTTCTGACATAGGTTTAAAATGTGTTGGTTACAGTGGTTACAGACAGCCCTAGCGACATTTCTAGGCGCTCAGGGACTCTGCACAGGGGTGCCCCATTCCCACATCATGTCACTGGGAAACACTGACCTGACTGGGAGGGAGGGTTAAAATGAGTTAAAGGGAATCTGTCACCTGGCTATCCACAATTTTTTTTCCCTTTAGCCTAGGGCAATGAAGTACCTTATATCTATATGTGTTCTTCTTTTTGCCATGTCTCTTGGATTTTCTGTTAAAAACCGCTTTATACATTATGTAAATTAGGCTGTAAGGAGCCCAGAGGGGCGTTTTTTCTCTTCTAAGGAACCCAGGAACGCCCCCCTGATGTGCCCAGACTGCCTGAATTTGAATCTGAAGAACGCCTCCAGCAGCTGAAATCGTGTCCCAGAGGCAAGGCTAACGGCTCTGCCCCCTGGCTACCTCCAATCTCTGCCCGGAATACATCCCTGATCATCTTCACGCCGGCCGCTGGAAATCTCGCGCAGGCGCAGTGCCGGCAATTGCCTGCGCCTGAGCGATCTGATGGCAACTGAGGGCAACAGCGCTCCAAAAACATCACTGGGCTCGGCGCATGCCAAGTGACACTATTGAGGCTGTTGCCCTCAGTTACCGTCGGATGGCGCAGGCGCAAGCAATCGCTGGCACTGTGTCTACTGTTAGTCGTTAGCCTCGCCTCTAGGCCGCGATTTCAGCTGCTGGAGGCATTTTTCAGATTCAAATTTAGGCGGTCTGGGCACATCAGGGGGGCGTTCCTGGGCTCCTTGGGCTCTAGGCTCCTTACAGCCTAATTTACATCTTGGATAAAACGTTTTTTAACAGAAAATACAAGAGACACGGCAAAAAAAAGAACACATATGGATATAAGGTACTTTATTGCCCTAGGCTAAAGGGAAAAAAAATTGGTGAATAACCAGGTGAAAGATTCCCTTTAAAGTGACTGAGCAACCACTTCAGGGCAACCTGGGATACTTATTCCCCAGCATTGTAAAAATACAGGTATGCAAAATATAGAATGTTACTAGTTTCCTGAAAACATGTATGGATGGTTGTTAAGTGGTTAAAAAGACAACCTGCAGCCTCCATTAGTGGGATCTTACTGAATACTATGTCATTTTAAAGTTTAGAGTTTGGTCATGACAGCTCAAATTCTTCTATGGGCTCCTCAGCTCATATTAAAATTCTGACAATGAATATATGTTTTTGATCCTTAAAAATATTTTATTAAATGCATATTGTCATAGCATGGCAACAGGTTAAAACATCTTTCAATATTATAATGTGCAGTAGAATGTCCCTTTGAGCTGTTCTCTAAGAGTTCTTGAGAAGTCATTTTAACCACTGCAGCAATGGAAAAATTCAATCTGTTTGCCAAAAAGGTGGTTTCTATGAACCGTGATGTCAACTATTCAAATTAGCAAAATCTTCCCTAAGTTACTTTCTATCTTCTTATTAAAATGCTAGTCTAAATTTCTCCAAACCTGCATAAAAACCTAAAAGCTAGTTTACATGTAAAAGTTTTTGGGATCAGGAAGACACAGTGCTTTCCCATAGTATTCACCTCCTTGGTGTTTTTTCCAGTTTTCTTGAATTACAGCCAGGAATTTAAATAGATTTTGATTTTAATTTCCATTTCTCATAATGGACCTGACAAAATAATCCAAATTATTACAGTGGAAAGAAAACCTTATTCAAACTAACTAACTAACTAAATAAAAACGGAAACGTTGTGAGTAGAGATGAGCGAATCAAAGCTGACAAAGTGGAATTCATTTAGAATTTCACGAAAAATTCGATTTGCAACGAATGCGAATTTCATTGCGCTTCGTGCTAACGAATCGCAATTTTCCTGATATGGCGGCTACACGTGTGAGGAGTGAGAACATGGGGCAAGGAACTCTGGGAAGGCAGGATCACCCAGATTGACATGCCTGCATGCAGCCAATCAGTAGCCAGCCAGCCCTGTGATGTCACAGCCCTATAAATACTGAGACCATCTTACAGTCAAACATTTTCCAGCATTCATCGTGCAGGGACAGACATGTGAAGTACAGGGAAGGAATAGGGAGGAATCATTTAACAGCATCTTAGTACAGGGAGAGACGTCAGAAGGCACTACGGACATTGATAGGAAAGTGATTTACAAGTGCAGGGAAAGATTATTTGGGGATCCAAATAGTCATTAGACAGCTGTTATTCCAGCTTTTTGTTATTGGGCTGCAAGTGTTATGTTGAAAATCCTTTAGTGGCTTTTATCTTAGTATCTTATTCAGTACTACAAGAAAATATTTTCTCAGTTCACTTCTGTAGTTATTTCTGTTTAAAGCGAATAGGGCCGTATTTCAGTGCAACAAGAAAAATATATACGCACTGCACTGTTGCAGTTATTTCTGGTGAAAGCGTATAGGGGCGTATTTCAGTGCAACAAGAAAAATATATACGCACTGTACTGTTATAGTTATTTCTGGTGAAAACATATATGGGCGTATTTCAGTCCAACAAGAAAAATATATTCTCAGTTCACTGCTGTAGTTATTTCTGGCGAAAGCGTATAGGGGCGTATTTCAGTGCAACAAGAAAAATATATACGCACTGCACTGTTAGTTATTTCTGGTGAAAACATATATGGGCGTATTTCAGTCCAACAAGTAAAATATATTCTCAGTTCACTGCTGTAGTTATTTCTGGTGAAAGTGTATAGAGGCGTATTTCAGTACAACAAGAATAATATGTACGCACTGCACTGTTGCAGTTATTTCTGGTGAAAGCATATAGGGGTGTATTTCAGTCCAACAGGAAAAATATATTCTCAGTTCACTGCTGTAGTTATTTCTGGTGAATGCGTATAGAGGCGTATTTCAGTACAACAAGAAAAATGAATACGCACTGCACTGTTGCAGTTATTTCTGGTGAAAGCATATAGGGGCGTATTTCAGTACAACAATAAAAATATATACGCCCTGCACTATTGCAGTTATTTATGGTGAAAGCGTATAGTGGCCTATTTCAGTCCAACAAAAAATATATATTTTTAGGTCACTTCTGCAGTTATTTCTGTTGAAAGCATATAGGGGCGTATTTCAGTAATACAAGAAAAATATATACACACTGCATTTTTGCAGTTATTTCTGGTGAAAGTGTATAGGGGCGTATTTCAGTGCAACAAGAAAAATATATACCCACTTCACTCTTTAATAGTTTTCTGTTGAAAGCGTATAGTGGCCTATTTCAGTCCAACAAGAAAACTATATTCTCAGGTCACTTCTGCAGTTATTTCTGGTGAAAGCGTATAGGGGCGTATTTCAGTGCAACAAAAAATATATATACGCACTGCACTGTTGCAGTTATTTCTGGTGAAAGCGTATAGGGGCGTATTTCAGTACTACAAGAAAAATATATTCTCAGTTCACTTCTGCAGTTTTTTCTGTTGAAAGCGTATAGGGGCATATTTCAGTACTACAAGAAAAATATATTCTCAGTTCACTGTTGCAGTTATATCTGGTAAAGCCTTTAATAGCGTATTGCAGTAGATAAAGAAATATAAATTCGCCATTCGCTGCTGCACTTATATCTTGAAAAACCTTTAGTGACGTATATCGGTAGAAAAAGTGCTTTATAAGAACCACTTTTTTCCCTCCAAAGTGGAGGGAAAAAGTCAGTGCGTCTTATAGACAAAATGTGAACACAAATGTGCAGACTGCGGCAGCTCAGGAGCTCTTACTAACGGTTCCTGAGCTGTCATGAAACTGTGGGCCGGCGGTCGGATGGGACTTAGTGGGGGCAAGCGGGAGTTACAGCAGCGCAGACTGGCAGCACTTAGCCTTAGTCTCCAGCCCGCACATACATCGCGGCACCAAGCAGCACCTGACGGGCGGGCTGGCGGCTTCACTAAATGCTGAATGATGCCAGCAGCCTGCTCTTCCATCTACACTAGCGTTGGGTGGGCCGCCAGCCCGCACGTCCTTCACTCAGAACAGCGCAACAGGAGGATCCCCTTCTACTCTGTGCTGCCGCCATCCAGCTGATTGGTGGGGAGCGCATCCTGCTCCCCACTCCCACCTCCACCAATCAGCTCCATACATGTCTATATTAAAATGACTATAACCCCCCTCATCCATAAGAATCCACCCATGTATTGCAGTATATGGGTGGATTCCTATGGATGAGGGGGGTTATAGTTATATTTAATATAGACACATGCCAATTACAAAACAGTCCCTGGACAATGTTTATTTTAAAGATGACTATAACTCCCCTCATCCATAGGAATCCACCCATATAAAAAAAGCAAAATTTAGCCAACTAAGCCAACTAACTGGGACAAAGTCCTCAAAAATAAAAATACAACCATAAAATGGGAGATTTTTAAAAGCATTGTAACATCTAATTGTGAGAGGTACATACCTTATAGGAATAAAAGGCTATGGAACAATAAGAAACCAATGTGGATAAATGGAACCGTAAAGAAGGCAATAAATGACAAAAAGAAAGCATATAAATCGCTAAAACAGGAGGGGAGTCAGGAAGCACTGATAAACTATAAGGAAAAAAATAGAATATGTAAAAAACTAATAAAATTTGCCAAACTAGAGACCGAGAGATTAATTGCCAAAGAGAGTAAAACTAACCCTAAAATGTTCTTCAATTATATAAATAGTAAAAATATAAATCTGAAGGAGTCGGCCCTCTACATAGCAATGAGGGGGTGTTGCAGAGAGCGACGAGGATAAAGAAAAACTATTAAATATTTTTTCTCCACTATATTCACTGAGGAAAATAAACTGTCAGATGAAATGCAGAATGTAAAAGTAAATCCCCATTAAAAGTGCCCTGTCTGACCCAGGAAGAAGTACAACAGCGACTTAAAAGATTAAAATAGACAAATCGCCAGGACCGGATGGCATACACCCCGTATCCTAAGGGAATTAAGTGATGTCATAGCCAGACCATTATTTCTGATATTTACGGACTCTATAATAACAGGGAATGTTCCACAGGATTGGCGCATAGCAAATGTGGTGCCAATATTCAAAAAGTGTCCAAAAACAGAGCCTGGAAATTATAGGCCGGTAAGTTTAACATCTATTGTTGGTAAACTGTTTGAAGGGTTTCTAAGAGATGCTATTTTGGAGTATCTCAATGAAAATAAGCAAATAACGCCATATCAGCATGGCTTCATGAGGGATCGGTCATGCCAAACAAATTTAATCAGCTTCTATGAGGAGGTAAGTTCTAGACTTGACAGCGGCGAATCAATGGATGTCGTATATCTGGACTTCTCCAAAGCATTTGACACCGTACCTCATAAAAGGTTAGTATATAAAATGAGGATGCTCGGACTGGGAGAAAATGTCTGTATGTGGGTAAGTAACTGGCTGAGTGACAGAAAACAGAGGGTGGTTATTAACGGTAGATACTCAGATTGGGTTACTGTAACTAGTGGGGTACCTCAGGGGTCAGTATTGGGCCCTATTCTCTTCAATATATTTATTAATGATCTTGTAGAAGGCCTGCACAGTAAAATATCTATTTTTGCAGATGACACTAAACTGTGTAAAGTAATTAACACTGAAGAGGACAGTTTTCTGCTACAGAGGGATCTGGATAGATTGGAGGCTTGGGCAGAAAAATGGCAGATGAGGTTTAACACTGACAAATGTAAAGTTATGCACATGGGAAGGAATAATGCAAGTCACCCAGTACATATTAAATGGTAAAACACTCGGTAACACTGACATGGAAAAGGATCTAGGAATTTTAATAAACAGCAAATTAAGCTGCAAAAACCAGTGTCAGGCAGCTACTGCCAAGGCCAATAAGATAATGGGTTGCATCAAAGGGCATAGACGCCCGTTATGAGAACATAGTCCTACCACTTTACAAATCACTGGTTAGACCACACATGGAGTACTGTGTACAGTTCTGGGCTCCTGTGAACAAGACAGACATAGCAGAGCTGGAGAGGGTTCAGAGGAGGGCAACTAAAGTAATAACTGGAATGAGGGATCTACAGTACCCTGAAAGGTTATCAAAATTAGGGTTATTCACTTTAGAAAAAAGACGACTGAGGGAGATCTAATAACTATGTATAAATATATCAGGGGTCAGTACAGAGATCTGTCCCATCATCTATTTATCCCCAGGACTGTGACTGTGACAAGGGGACATCCTCTGCGTCTGGAGGAAAGAAGGTTTGTACACAAACATAGAAAAGGATTCTTCACTGTAAGAGCAGTGAGACTATGGAACTCTCTGCCTGAGGAGGTGGTGATGGTGAGTACAATAAAGGAATTCAAGAGGGGACTGGATTTATTTCTGGAGTGTAATAATATTACAGGCTACAGCTACTAGAGAGGGGTCGTTGATCCAGGGAGTTATTCTGATTGCCTGATTGGAGTCGGGAAGGAATTTTTTTTCCCCTTAAGTGAGGAAAATTGGCTTCTGCCTCACAGGGGTTTTTTGCCTTCCTCTGGATCAACTTGTAGGAAACAGGCCGAACTGGATGGACAAATGTCTTTTTTCGGTCTTATATACTATGTTACTATGTTACTATGTTACTATGGGTGGATTCCTATTGATGAGGGGGGTTATACGGTAGTCATATCAGTTACTGTAAGCTACGGTAATATTGGCACAGTCACTGGACAGTGTTCATATTTAATGTGACTATAAGTCCCCTCATCCTTAAGAATATACCAATGTACAGTACCTACAGTTCATCAGTGTATTCTTTAGGATGATGGAGGTTATAATCACATAACAGTGTCATCCACAGATCCTCCCATAACAGTGCCATCCACAGATTCCCCATAATAGTGTCATCCACAGATTCCCCCATAAGTTTGTCATCAACACATCCCCCCCATAACAGTGTCATCCACAGATCCCCCCATAAGTGTGTCATCCATAAATCCCCCATAACAGTGCATCATCCACAGATCCCCCATAACAGTGCATCATCCACAGATCCCCCATAACAGTGCATCATCCACAAACCACCATTAGTTAAAAAAACCACCAAAAGCATACCTTTTGGTTCAAAATATCAGGTGCATCTTATAAAGCAAAAAATACAGTACATTTGCCATTCGCTGCTGCACTTATATCTTGAAAAACCTTTATTGACGTATATCAGTAGAAAAATAAAAATATATTCAGCGTTCACTGTTGCAGTTATATGTGGTAAAGCCTTTAGTGGCGTATTTCAGTAGAAAAATAAATGTGGGAAAGTCCTTTTTGTGGTATGGCCAGAATTACGCTGCGGTGAAATTTTTTGTTTACGTTTTAAACACTGCGCGCTTACATGACAACGTCCATAAGAGTGGCGCACCAATACAGGTGAATATACTATGCACTAAACCTGCACAAAAATGCGAATTAATTCACACCAGCCCGCATCTGTCTGCGGTATTGCTTACTGGACACTATGGGGACTTTTCTGCAGCACAGAAACTGCACGAAGACCGTGTCTCGCTCTTCTAGCATGGACCTACTTCCTCCGCTACGTCCCGTTCACTTCAGATCACTCCGCCTTAGGCCCATTGTTTTTTTTAAACTGACAGCCTATAACCCTCTGTTGAAAAGCCTTTAGTTGCGTATATCCGTGGAAAAAGAAAAAAAGGCTCGGCGTTCACTGTTCCAGTTATATGTTGTAAAGCCTTTAGTGACGTATATCATTAGTTCAGCGCTGCAGTTATATGCGGTAAGATCTTTTATGACTTATTTCAGTGGAAAAAAAATTGTATTCAGCGTTAAGCGCTGAACTTATATGCAGTAAAATCTTTAATTGTGCCGCTCTGTGGTCTCCTCATGCGGCCGCCACCTGCAGACTGGTTTAGTATGCCACTCGGTGGCCTCCTCATACTGCCGCCACCTCCAGACTCTGTCATTGTGCCACTCGGTGGCCGTCCCCTAATGTTGCTGCTGCCGCCAACTGCAGACTTTGTCATTGTGCAACTCGGTGGCCCCTCATAATACTTACACCTCCAGACCCTGTCATTGGGCCGCTCTATGGTCTCCTCATGCTGCTTTCACATCACTTCTATGTCATAGGTCCACTCTGTGGACTTCTCATGCTGTTCCCACCCTCCCCACTTCATGACTGGTCCACTCTTTTGGCTTTCGGCCAGGCTGACATCATCATTTATTTGACACTTCTTCTGATCTGTCAGAAGGAAGGAAAAATTAGACGCACAATGGATCGTGTTTGTGTAACAGCTTTAAGGCCTGTATGGTCCCATCAGAATTAGCTTATGGTTTGGTAACCAAAACCAGGAGTTGGTAGAAAACACAGAAGACATGCAAATATTCCATTCACGTGTCATCTCTGTTTTAGATCCACTCCGTTTTATTTTTTTGCCTTTAGCAATACTGATGGATTATTAAGCAAATGCTGACCGAGTGAATGAGTCTGCTCCACAGACAGGATCCGTTTTTTCTGAGTAATTGTTCTGACGGATCAGAGAATGGGGAAAATTAATCAGTGAGATCAACACAAACTTACTGCTGATACCCTCTCCACTCTGTCGGGGGGGCTCTATTTGTATGAGAGTTTAATAGAACAGGTTCTGTAGACATCTATGCAGAATCAGCTGGCAAGGGTGTAAAAGGAGTGCGCTTCTTCTTGACGCTAACATTTACCTGTAAGGCTGAGTTGATACTTGAGTTATTTGGTCAGTTTTGACCCGTGACTGCCCAAATAAGTGAAGTATGCAGTGATTCTAAGAGCGATGTCTGTCATCTGCATGTCCTACAGACTCACAGTATTATTTCACTACCAAAGCAGACTCCCTATGCGTGTTACTGCAAGGCATAGTTTTCTACACCACCATAAAGGCTCTCAGCAGCTATGAAATAGATGTTTTTTAATGTAATTCGCCGCAAATATATTCGGTTGGAAACAAATTTTTCCCGAAAAAATTTGGCAAACCGGCAAATTGAATTTTTTTTTAATTCGCTCATCTCTAGTTGTGAGTGCATATGTATTAACCCCCTTTGCAATGAAACCCCTAAATAAGATCTAGGCCAACTAATTAACTTCCAAAGTCACATAGTTAGTTGAATAAGGTGCAATCAACATGATGTGAGTCTGAAACAATATTTTGATATACATACCTTCAAAGTGGCATTTTATGCATCATCAAATGGTACAACCGCCACCTTAAAAAAATATTTATTAAATAAAAAAGTATAACAAATTAAGAAAAAACACTGAGAAGGGTAAATACTTTCACAAGGCACTGTATACTACTGTAGCCATCCTCTAGAGCGGATAAATGTCAATATACTGTAGTTTTACTGTAAACATAAATGTCAGTGTAATGTAGGTTACTCTCTTTATTGCCCAATAGGTGGAACTAATAAATCATCCATACAGTATATATATATATATATATATATATATATATATACACACACATAAAATATATATGGACATTGTTAAAGGGGTTGTCTTACTTCAGCAAATAGCATTTGTCATGTAGAGAAAGTTAATACAAGGCATTTACTAATTTACTGTTATTATCCATATTGCCTACTTTGCTGGCTGGATTCATTTTTCCATCACATTATAGACTGCCTATTTCCATTGTTATGACCACCCTGCAATCCATCGGAGGTGGCCATGCTAGTATACTATAAGAAAAAGCTCTAGTCTATGTGCGGCCCCACGGTCCCGGCCACCACAGAGGCCAGCACTTTTTCCTGTAGTGTGCAAGCATGGAAAAGAGCAGTATATAATGTGATGGAAAAATGAATTCATTTCATTACCTATAACATATAATAGATTATCACTCAAAGGCTGTGTGCCAAAAGCCAGGTATGTACAAGCTAATAACCTTTTTTGGATGCCGGCTAACTCTTCTCTCACTGCTTAGGAAGGCTGCATAAAAAATTTCTGTTTTCTTATTGTCCTAACATTTATATTTAATAAACTTTCTATACAATTTTGTCATGTAAACTCATTTACATGAACATAGACATATGGGAAAGACATGCAAATTAGCAGAATCTGCCTTGTATTTCAGCTGAAACACTATTTGCATGTCTTTACCATATGCCCATGTTTATGCAAATGAGTTCACATGACAAAACAGTATAGAAAGGTTATTGAATATAAATGTTAGGGCAATAAGAAAACTGAAAATTTTTATGCAGCCCTCCTAAGCAGTGAGAGAAGAGTTATCTGGCATTCAAAAAATAAAGTTTACAATTTTTGTCACCTTAATGATAATGATCTAGGTGCGCAGGTCGCCCAAGCCATCCAACAAAAATCAAGCAACTTTGAGGCTTAGTGGCTCACAGTCAGATGAGAGCTGGTCTGGAATGTCTCATTGCACACAAGACTGCGATTGTAAGGTATGCTGACTGTACCTGTATCATGAATAAGTTGTTGGCTTGCAGCCTTTGTGTGATTGTCTGTTATAGGTAATGATTTATTTTAAAAATAATATAGCATTTATAAAAAGAAATTATTAATAATAGGTAGGAAAATAACTATAAAAAAAGTTTACGAAGATATAATAATATATTCTAGTTTTTTGCGAATTTTCGAAATGCCGTTATTTGCAATAAAAATTCACTATTAGAATATTCGCACTCACCACTAGTAGTCAATGAACTCCCCACACCAAAATGGTTTCAGTGGCAACATGGTGAATGCATTAGTGGCCATCTTTGGTAAGCCCTATGTTACTACAGAAAAATGAGAGGAGTATTTGTACAAAGCAGTATATCAGGTTTTTCAGGAGTGTGCCTTTAAACGTAATAGTAAGAAAATGTTCTGGTAATATTAAGGCAAAACCCATGTGTCAGTGGAGTGCATAAGAAGCTGTAGATTTAAAAAATGACTTCAGAAATGTCTTTGTCATAATCATTTGTCAATTTGCAGAAAAATACTGTATTCTTTGAATGTAAATTTCTGATCATAACAAATGCATCAATCACATAACAAAGGCATCAGTCCAAAACCGGAGAGCCATAATCTGTTTGTCAATACAACTTCCCAGGATTTTAAAGCTAGCATCTGAAGTGCATGAAAAATAACTATGGAGGGTGTCATTAATTTGTTCTTTAAAAAGACCTCTAATGTACTTACAGACTCTCATTCTGCGCTGTGATTTTTTTTTTCTATTCCGAGCTACTTGAATTTCCTAATTTGATGCAGAGCTTTGTAAAGCCAGAGCGGGGTGTATGAGTAAGATAAATTTGTGCTTGAAGTGCATGCCATCAGTTTGCTTGGCAGTCACTGTCAGGAAGGTGGATAGAGTTTACTTATCAGTGTCAAATCTTCAATATCTAATGTCTTTTCAATGAGCATTGTGCAGCACATTAGATGGTGTGTGTAGCTGTGCAGAAGATGTGATGTCTGGGAACACTTAATGCTACATGACTGATTTAGTAAGATCTCTTACATAAACTCCAAATAAGCTTCACGTTTTATGGGAAACCAGTTGACGTGAAAGGACAATTTCCATATTCATAGTCTAGTCTGAATAATGTCTGATATTTCTCATTCTAATCATCAAGGGTGTCATCATGCCTAGATGTGAAGCTATTACCGTCTGGGGCACTATGTGTTTGGCATTATTAGTTGTGGAATAACCGCACTTATGACACCACTATTTCTAAAGTACAGTATTTGGTGGCACTTTACTACACAGAGGTACAGTAATGTGGGCTCCTGGATTAGCAGTAGGCATAGTAATAGGGGCATTGACAGACATACTATTTGTGCAGCTTGTTCAGTTGCACATGGGCCTTGATGTTGGGAAGATAATCATTTTAGGATTACAGATCTCTGCTGAAGCTGACATGCATGCAGGAACCTGTAGGGGGAGCTCTTTGCAAATCATTTGGTATACTTTAATTGGTATAGTTTGAGTTTTTAATGGCATCAGCTATATCAGTGTATGTTTTTCATAGGATGTGCTCCCCCATATACATGCACAACTGCATATGGGTTGAGCATATCCTGCTTGTTAAACACCACACCACGTTTTCTAATGGTTTGTATAATATGTTTGGAGGTGTATAAACTCCGATTTAAATGTGCCTGCTTTTCATCTACAGGCTACATTCAGGTGCACCTGGGATGCTCAGGGCCATATCAGCTGGGGCTCACACGCACCTCCCACCTCCCATTGCAAGCATGGTTACATGCTGGAGGTCACTGGTGAGCTGTCTGTGAGTCAGGCCTTACGCTCTCGTAATGCCCAACGGCTCCTGGTATCGCCCATACGGCACAGGTAGGTTGAGTGGTAGGGCCTCGGGCTACTTGAGGGACCTTGCCGTGGTGTCCGAGCTTAAGACATGTCCTCCTAGTAGGATATGTCGAACTAACCCCTCAATTTTATCAGTGTGAGGGTTTAGTATTGCCGCAGAGTGCACCTGCCTTTGCTATGGTCATGTTTTTCATAAGTAAATAATTTTATTTGCATTCATATAAATACGATTCTGATTTGGAACTATCTAAATTAGGCACTGTTAACCTCTTTAGGACCGTCGCACGCAGATACGCGTGATCTCGGCGGTCCTTCTTTTCCTCGTTGACGCGCGGGCGCATTATCTCGCGAGAGGCGAGATGACGCGATCTGTGCGCCTGTACGGGCGCACAGACTATAGGGACCGGCACAGGAGAAGTTCGTCACCAGCCTGCCAGCCAATGATCGTCGCTGGCAGGCTGGTGATTTTTAAAAAAACTAATCAAGAGCCATGTAATGCATTATATTTATAAATATAATGCATTAAATGGCTTCTGTGCCCTCTCCTGGGTCATTTTCGTCGGTTGGACCCAGGAGAGAGCACATCTCTACAGTGAGTACACCAAGCACCACCCTTCCAGGCCCTGATCACCCCCCATCACCCCAATTAACCCCTTGATCACCCCTCTCAGTCACCTGTCAATCATCTAGTAAAAGGGAAAAAAGTGATCAGTGTAAACTGTCACTTTTTTTTTCACCAGGATTGACTTTTAGGTTTAGATTAGTTTAGGCCCCCTTTGGTAGGTAGTTAGCGTTAGCACCCAGCCCACCGCACCGCAGTCACTGATTCGCTGATTAGCGTAGCGCTAATCAGCATTTGTACTTTTATAGTATCTGTAAGTGATCAGAACTGATCACGGTCAGATCTATAATAGTATTAGTGTCACCTTAGTTCGCCTCCCACCCAAAACGCAGTGTTTGCCCGATCAGGCCTGATCGGTCACCCACACGTGCGTTCACCCACACCCGCCCCGCCGCAGTGACAAAAAAAATTTTTTTTTTGTAATCACTTCACAAGCGCTGCGGCGATAAAAAAAAATCAGTTTTGATCTTTTTTAGCAATCGCAGCGGCTTCTGTACTTTGCTACCCTCCCATTTGTAAGACAGGCTTGCTCTTTTTCTTGGGTAGTCTCAGGGAATACCCCCTAAATTTAGTCGTCCAAATGTCAAATAAGGGGTATTCTCCTGAAGATGCCTACAGGATTCTGACCCAGTCGGATGAGGAATGGGAACCCTCATCTGACGAATCTAGCGGATCAGAATATGAACCTGTAGAAAGCAGTGGCAGTCTGACCCAAAGTTCGGACGAGGAGGTTGAGGTCCCTGATACCACCAGGCGTACCCGGCCCCATGTCGCTAGACCACAGGTAGCGCAGGATCCGTTTCAAGGGCAGCAGAGTGGGACTGGAGCTGCCGGATTACGTGGTGAGGCATACACCAGCAGCGCAGCCCATCCTGGACCTACTACCAGCACTGCCGTACAACATGGTGAAGTGGCGAGCACCAGAAGGCCAGTTGAAGCTGGTACGGTGGCATTTGCAGTAGTTCCCCCGTGGCAGCCACCGCGCAGACAGGCCCGTAGAGCCCCTAGAAATATCTCTGTAAATTGACAACTTTGTATAAAAAAATTGAAAAAGCTGTCATTTACAGAGATATTTTTCACACCCAGCATGGGTATATGTAAAAATACACCCCAAAACACATTGCCCTACTTCTCCCGAGTACGGCGATACCACATGTGTGCCACTTTTTTGCAGCCAAGATGCGCAAAGGGGCCCTAAATCCAATGAGTACCTTTAGGATTTCACAGGACATTTTTATGCATTTGGATTCCAAACTCCTCACGTTTTAGGGGCCCCTAAAGCGTGAGAAGGAGATAAAGTATAATGTGATGGAAAAATGAAGTGAGACAACCCTTTTAACTGTACTGTAATCACTTTTACAGTCTTCAGAAGTGGTCTACAGAGATCTTTATGGTCAATGCATGTTGGTACGTAATTTGGATTTTAGTTTTAAAGATATTTCTTTCTAACCTGAATTGCTTTGGGAATTGATTCTAGCGCTGGATGTGTCACTTTTTTTCCACTGCTGTCGGACTGCTACCTATCTTTTTTTTTCCGGTATAAGCAACATTTTAAATATTTATACAATTTAATAAATACAAATATCACTTTTCATTTTTTAAAGTGTCTTCAGACATTGACGGCTGTTTCTGACATGATAAGAGAAATAACTGAATTTTCAGAGATCCAAAGATCTTTAGGAACAGGTAGAGATCAATAAGAGCTGTGTCTAGAAGTGATAACACTAGAAAATCTCTACTCTATTTGTGTTTATTCCAACTATGTACTTTTATTCATATTCTTAGAAAGATATTACTCTCTGAACTATTCACACAAAATCTCAGAAAATGAATATAAATAGAACCTCATACAAGTCTATATTACAGGTCTCTAATACAGCGCCAATAGCCTGCTGTGAGCCCATACTAAACCTTTGTGTTTGTCTTAATGGAAACACACTGAGGTTTTGTTTCTCATTTATTCCATGAAATCCACAAAAAACATGTGATGCATGCTCCAATGCATACCGTTTTACAGATATATGGCAGGGGCGGACAAGCTGCACAGGGGCCCAGCGTTGGAGGAGGCCCATTAATACTAGTGAGCGCTTCCATTACAAAAGCACTCACTATTCTGCAGGAGACGGTGGAGTGAAGAGCTGTACTCACTCCTCCTCCTTGGTCTCCTCCGGGCTGTGCAGCTGTGTCCTAACTGCATACAGTGTGCACTATGACCTGCGCTGTAAGCAGTCAGGTAACTGTGCAGAGCAGGCCGGAGGCCCGATAACGGGGTCTGAGGATCTGATATAAAGTCTGACGATCTGGTAAGGGGGTGTGACTATCCAATATGGGGGTCTGAGGATCTGATATGGGGGTCTGATCTGAAAGGAAGGGGAGTTAACTTTTGTATTCTCACACATTACATACACATTATAGGGGGTATTTTTCTACATTAGAAAGGGGCATTTGCACATTAGAAAGGGTCATTTTCCTAGTGCCACTCATTGTAAGAAGAATTATTACTACTGGGGGACTGCGGGAACACAATTACTATTATTGGCACTATGGGGTCATTGTTATAGGGACATTGGGGGCACTGTTAATACTAAGTGCACTCTGGCAGATTATTTCTATTGGTGGTACTTTGGAGACCACTATTATTATGGGGGGCACCCTGAAACACTATCAGCTTAGAGCAATTATTTTTGGGGGGACATTATGGATACACTATTAGTGTCAGAAATGCTATTTTCTAAATGCTGTTATTTTTAAATAGTTAGTTAATTATTATTTTATTTATTTATCTATCATCTTTTTGTGGCTGAAAGAGAAAAGAGATGGCTGAAACAAATCATCATGGCGGTTTGGTCTGAATGAAGAAGCTCAGGAAAGAGAATGTCTACATCAGAGAAGATGTCTTTAGACATAAGAGATATATGTGCTGTATGTCTTTAACAGTAAGGCTGGGGGAAAGGGGTTATGTTGAGAATTTGGCATTGGAGGGCACCATTTAAATTTTTGCCTCTGGCAGCAGAAAGGCTAGGTGCACCCGTTGCCACAAAGCGCTGAGGGAAGGAGGAGGGGCCAATGCACATTCTTTGCACAGGGGCCCTCTGCTGTCTGTGTCGCCCCTGATATATGGCAATACATGGAGTGTCTAAGGGCCCCTAAGGGTATGGCCACACAGTCAGGTTTCTGTATGCAGTTTGTAAGTCAAAACCAGGAGTGAAAAAAAAAAAAAAGCGGAGAAGTCGTATCTGTCCTTTATACTTTCTCTTCTTTATGATTCACTCCTAATTTTGGCTTCCAAAACTGCATGCTGAAATTTGACTGTATGGCCATACCCTATCCTGGAACTGCAAAACTCCATGTGCTGCCCTACAATGCATTGACGGATCCTAACTCTTGTACACATAAAGGGGTTGTCCCACAAAAAATATTTTACAGTTTTCAAACCAGCACCTGGATCTATATACTTTTTTAATTGCATGCAATTAAAAAATGTGTATAGCCTCTTTGTTATTCAATACAATGTACCTGTATAGCATCACCTTCTCTATGTTCTTTTTCTTATTTCTTTGTCCGGCTCACAGAGATGGCCGCACATGCTCAGCCCTTCAATTGCCTCCTGAGCTGTCAAATGTTGTGAATATGACACACCTTTTAGGATCAAGCTGCAGTTTCCTTCAAGAGAGTAGGTCCACACTCCCAACAAAACAAACAAAAAAAAATTGAATCAGGAAAACCGCGCTGGTGTTGACTTCAGAAAAAAATCTTGAACAATGTTTTCCCCTCGGCTGTCAGAGGTACCTGACGAAGCTCACGTGAAACCTAGGTCGGGTTGAAACTGTGTATTTTACGTGCAATTGTGACAAGATACGAATCTTGTAAGTATAATAAAGAGCGCTTGTTTCATTGTATCAAGTGGTGCTGCACTATGCTTTGTTCCATTTCCCTGAAGGTGGCCGATTAGTGTGAAGATTCTGTTCAGTTGTTGCGGCAAGGTGGACGTAGCATTCCAGGAATACATATATACTACAACATCGAATGAGTAATACCGTTGCCTCGGGATACTGCATGAGTGATTGCACATAACCGCGGTACCTCTGACAGCCGAGGGGAAAACATTGTTCAAGATTTTTTTCTGAAGTCAACACCAGCGCGGTTTTCCTGATTCAATTTTTTTTTGCCTCCTGAGCTGTGAAACGGAGAGAGCACCAGCAGAAATGGCACGCCCCCTGAGCTGCAGAAGAAAAAACACTCTCCTTGAGCTGTCAGCTTGATATATATCTACATATTACAAAAAAGAAAATGGGTAGAATCGCACATCCACAAGCTCAGCTTCTGATCTTTGACTGCTTCTCAGCAAAATTAATATCGCCTCTCGGCGCAATATTTGTACTGCCCCCTATACTGCATGCTATATAAGAGGCATTATTTACATTTTGATCAAAAGGCATAAGCCCACTCACCGCGCCAAGGTCGCCTCTTAGAGTGTGTCCTACTCTAAATTTGGCGCAGCACCGCCCGGCGACCGCCGCCACCGCTGTACCGCACCAGCGGGTGGCGGGATCCAGCCACCAAACAGCACCCCTGATATCCGGCAATGCCACCATGGCACCGGGTCCCGCCAGCCCCCCAGCGCCGCGCCACAGCAAACAACGGCCGCCGTGCAGTACAGCACCATGTGAACAGTTGGTGAAGCCCACCTATAACATGCTCTCAGAAGCTAAGTCTGAGAGCTGGTATAACCCTTTCACTCATATATACTTGCTCAGGCTAATAAAAAACACCTGTACTGGATGGCAGGAGTGCTGATCCTGGACAGACCTATATATATATATATATATTACAAAAAAGAGAAAGAAAATGGGTAGAATCGCACATCCATAAGCTCAGCTTCTGATCTTTGACTGCTTCTCAGCAAAATTAATATTGCATATGGTGCAGTACTGCGTGGCGGCCGTTGTTTGCAGTGGTGTGGCGCTGAGGGGGTTGGTGGGACCCGGTGCCATGGTGGCATTGCCGGACAGCAGGGGTGCTGTTTGGCGGCTAGATCTCGCCGCACGCTAGTGCGGTGCTGCGGCGCCGTGGGTCGCCTGGCGGTGCTGCGCCAAATTTAAAGTAGGACCCACTCTAAGAGGCGACCTTGTTGCGGTGAGTGGGCTTATGCCTTTTGATCAAAATGTAACTAATGCCTCTTGTATAGCATGCAGTATAGGGGGCAGTACAATAAATATTGCGCCGAGAGGCGATATTAATTTTGCTGAGAAGCAGTCAAAGATCAGAAGCTGAGCTTGTGGATGTGCGATTCTACCCATTTTCTTTCTCTTTTTTTTTAATATGTATATATAGGTCTGTCCAAAATCAGCACTCCTCCCATCCAGTACAGGTGTTTTTAATTAGCCTGAGCGAGTATATATGAGTGAAAGGGTTATACCTGCTCTCAGACTTAGCTTCTGAGAGCATGTTATAGGTGAGCTTTACCAACTGTTCACATGGTGCAGTACTGCGTGGCGGCCGTTTTTTGCTGTGGCGCGGCGCTGGGGGGCTGGCGGGTCCCGGTGCCATGGTGGCATTGCCGGACAGCAGGGGTGCTGTTTGGCGGCTGGATCCCGCAGCCCGCTGGTGCGGTGCTGTGGCGGCGGTCGCCGGGCGGTGCTGTGCCAAATCTAGAGTAGGACCCACTCTAAGAGGCGACCTTGGTGCGGTGAGTGGGCTTATGCCTTTTGATCAAAATGTAACTAATGCCTCTTGTATAGCATGCAGTATAGGGGGCAGTACATTAAATATTGCGCCAAGAGGCGATATTAATTTTGCTGAGAATCAGAGAAGCAGTCAATGATCAGAAGCTGAGCTTGTGGATGTGCGATTCTACCCATTTTCTTTCTCTTTTTTGTAATATTGATATAAATCTAGCAGATAAATGAATGGGGAGATCTCTGGATCCATGTGAGGTACAGGGCTAGTTCTAGCTTATTTAAAAAGAGATCATAATGTACCATATGATGTTTTATTTACATTTTTTACACTTATAATGGGATAACCCCCTAAAGGTGGGTTTACACACTGTAAAGAGCATGCAATTGTCAGGAAGGAATTAGCTGCTCGTTCATTAACATGCAGCAATCATCTCATGGTATCAGAACGATGGTAACAGTACTCATATAGCTGCATCGTTTATGGGCAGCAGAGGGCTATTCAGACAGCACAATCTGCTGCCCACAAACAATAATTGACTTGCCTGTACAAATTACTATACTCATTCATCAGGTGATCGGCTGTACCTTTCAAAGGGCAGATTATTGGAAACAAGCATTTGTGAGATTATCTATCCCTGATAATCTGCCCAACAATCTGGCGATGTAAAGCTGCCATTACTCTTGTGGTTTAACTGGGTATTTATTGGTAATGTTTGTAATAACCTTTTAAATGCTGAGATTCTTCTCTTAGGTTTTATTTAAATTTATTTAATTTTGATCTTGTCAATGTATTTATTCTGTCCCATTGCTGTGACACCACTGTGTATGCTGGTCTCTGGTTGCAACACAATGTAATAAACGTGAGTATAATACAAAGGTTTTTTAATTTTTGCATTTTTGCAAATTAATGAAATAAGATATGTCAGTTTTGTGGCATAAAAAAGTCGCAAGTCATGGCAACTGTGCCTTTTCCTGCGACATTTGGTAATTTTTTGTGACATTTGGTATTGCTCAACCCTCTTCAAAATCGTCTATATTTAAGGGCTAAAAGTGAGAATAGACCTGGATTATAGCTCACTAACTATGTGTGACTTTTGAAAAAGTTGCAAAAAAATGCCACCTTACACCAGGCAGCCCCCTGGTATACTTTTACACATTAAGGTGTAAATGACATTGCACTCAAGCCAAATATATTATTAAGGAGTATCTTATCATACATTTGGTGCAGGCAAACAAAGCAAAGCCAGACTTAAAACAGACTTAAAAACACCCTCAAATGAAAAATGACCCCCACAATGTACCTGAATGCTCACAACAGAACATATCCTAATACTGTTTATAACTCAAAGAATGATTGCAAATGCATTACAATAATCATGCACATATCCCACAAAGAAGATAACACAATAAAGGATTGCAATCAGTTTGTTTGGCTCATCTATTAAGAAATACGAACCTCAACATGTTGCAACAAAATATGCAAATATATAAAGAACAGATGTGTGTACAATAATATCAAAATATGCAAAGATTTTCTAGACACAATAGAATATACTAACTGAATGTATAGGTTTATTGTGCCATATAATAATGTGTTATATGATGCAAGAAATGGAATATAGCGTTACTTGGGACTCTAATTGTACCTATTAGCGGTAGTGTATTCCAATATTGCATATAAATGTACTTCTAGGTATTATTCAGGTTTCCACTTATTGTCATTATTTGTTAAGATAGACTATTATTTGTGGTTTTGTGGTTTGTAAAATCTAGCAGCCTAGGCTTTTCAGCGCCGTTAACTGCATGAGGAGGGCATGTAGCCTTACTGTGGCCTAGGTGGAGAAAATTATAGCTGTCCATTGGGGCAGAAAATGAATCACTGTTAGGCCTCATGCACATGACTGTACCGCTTTTTGCGGTCCACAAATTGCGTATCCGCAAAACACAGAAGCCGCCCGTGTGCCTTCCACAATTTTGCATTATAGAGATGCCTATTCTTGTTCCCCAAACGGACAAGAATAGGACATGTTATATTTTTTTTTCAGGGCTACGGAATGGAGCAACGGATGCTGACAGCATTGAAGTGAATGGGTCCGAATGGGTAAATGCGGACCAGAACAACGGTCGTGTGCATGAGGCCTTAAAGGAATACTACCATAGCACATTGAATAATTTTAAATATGTTATTTTGACATCAAAACTGACAACATTGATCCTGTTTAAAAAATAAAAAAATAAAAAAAGTGGTGTTCCACTGTTAAAAATGTGTTTAGGTGCATTTCAAATAGAGGTCACGGATCTCGTGGGATCACAGGATGACGGAATGACGTGGCGCAGAGAACGTATGAAGGGATTGCGACGAGTCTGACACCTCACTGAAGGCCACAGCTGGCAGCACGCGAGTACAGACTGATGGACAGAGCGGAACAGAGTAGGTATTTTTTTTCTTAATGTATGTCCACACCAGCTTCATACTAGGGGAAGAGGGGGCCCCTGGCAGTGGTGGCATATAATTAACTACCTAACTCTGGATTCAGAAAGGGGGGTCATATGAGGGCAGGGCAGGGCAGCAAATCATTCATTTCTCAGGGGGCGAAATGAAATATATAGGGGACAAAAAAATGAAATATATACTTTGAGAGAGGGGGCAAAAAAATGAAATATATACATTGAGAGAGGGGGCAAAAAGGTAAAAGGGGGGCAGGGTAATGGAGGTGTGGGCCCCGATCGAAATTTTGACCTGGGGCCCATAGAACTCTAGTTACGCCACTGTTGGCAACACACCTCTCTGCTGTTCCATATTGTCAGGTTGGTAGCGGCTGCTGCTGGGTTGGCAGAAGCCTTTCCAGCAGTGGTGACCTGGACAGCTGGAGCAGGACAGACCGCAGTAGCTCTGGAATCTGCTTGTCCTGTCTGAATCTCTTGCAGGGCTGGGTCTGGTCCTCTGCTGCCAGGCCTGAGTGAGGGGCGTGGCTAAACACAAGTCCTGCTTCTGCTCTGATACTGAGACACCAGTGCAGGGCTGCTGGCCGTTCTCACTGCACTTCACCCGAGCGCACAATGGAGCCGCTCCTCAGGGCCGGCGCTTCCATAGAGGCAATGGGGGCAATTGCCCCCGGGCCCCGAGTCCTTAGGCGCCCCCGGCGCCGGTCCGCAAACTAGACTGTCTACTATTTTGCCGCGGCCGCCGGCCGGCTAACAGCGCTAATAGCGCACATGGACTAATGGAAAAGAGTGAGGAGGGGGCGGTGCCCGCGGCCGCTGTGAGCTACGCTCTGCAGCCTCAGCCTGCCTGTCTCTTTAAGAGAGCAGTGGCTGCTGGAGCGTAGCTGCCGCACAGGCACGTCTTCGTGTTTGACGTTGCCACTGAGCTCCGCCCCCAGAGAGAAGAAGGAAGGAGCGAGAGCCAGGCTCCAGCCAGCCACAGACTCAGTCTCTGCCAGGGAAGGCCCACACACAGCCAACTTCCAAAAGGTAAGTGCAAAGATAACAACTGGATCCCATCTGCCACTGGCCCATGTTGGAGTTGGAGAAATGTGCCGGGGGGGAGGGGGATAAATGTGCTGCCATGAGAGGGGGGGAGGGAGGGAAGTGTGCTGCCATGAGGGGGAGGGGGAGGGGAGAAGCGTATTGCCATGAGGGGGGGAGGGAGGGAAGTGTGCTGCCATGGGGGGGGGGAGAGAAGCGTATTGCCATGAGGGGGGGGAAGAGTGCTGCCATGAGGGGGGGAGGGGGGAGGGAAGTGTGCTGCCATGATGGGGAGGGGAAGGGGAAGGGGAGGGAAGTGTGCTGCCATGAGGGGGGGGGCCCTTATTGTTTTTTGCCCCAGGGCCCCATTTGACCTAGAACCGGCCCTGCCGCTCCTTACAGGTTTAATGTGCGCCTGGCTGATGTCATTTGGGGCCCAACTGCAGCCCCACACTGGTGGCTCCATATAACCATAAAAAGAAGCTGCCAGTGCAGTGAAAAACACAGCTATCGGCCAGAGATTCAGGGCAATGTGCTTGTAGTCCGGGGCCTAAGCCTAGCGACGGCCATGGTTTTCAATATGTTCTTTTTAAAAACTCTTCTTTTTTTATTGTTTCATTTAGTTTATTGTTTGATTCCAGTAGAAAATAATTTTTGTGGACCAAGCGATGGGCACGCAGGGGCAGAGTTTGTAAAGCTATAGTACAGAGCTTGTAGCCTTCCCTGCAAATATGTATCAGTCACATGGCCAGGACTGGCTTTTATTCACTGAAAAAAAAACATCCCTTTAACTAGTTCAAATTAAAGTCTGGACATTTATAAATTGTGCTTCATGGGGGGCAAATCTCTGTGCATATCTTGTAACAAATGTCTGATCACATACAATTTGACCAAAGCATGTATGACATCTATCTGGATTGTTTCTTTAATCTACAGAACAAGCCAGCCCTCACTTACAACCTCACTTACATTTAATTTTCTAGACTGTCTGGCTGAAGAATATTTCATTCATTCTACTCACTAACTTATGGGCTCTCCAAAACCTCTGGAAGAAATCCGATTCTGTCTCTTCTATTATTAATTCTTATTATTGCCTAGAAATTTTCTTCTTTCCAATTTCATGATACCGCAAATGAGGCAGTCTGAATTATACCTCAAATTTAGTGATAAAAATTTAAAGTTGCTCATAATTCTTTATAAATATAACTTATTTTTTATTCAATGATTTTAAGTATAAAACAAGGCCCCTTTAATGGGGATATTTACTGTATTAACAATGGATCCAGTCACATTTGTCTTGTTTTTAGTCCCTTTAATGGCCGCTGCTCATTTATTATTCTAAAGATGGAATTAGTAAAAGGAGAACTTTAATTTACAGCTTTATCGCTCACTTGAGTATGAAAGCGTAATACGGCAATAGATCAAGATATTTCTGGTTGCCTAGTCTTTGAGCCCACGTCCTTTGAAACATATTAAAACTGAACAAAATTGCACACAGCCAAAATGGTACAGTTAATTAGTGTCCTTAATATATTAGGAGCTTAATTAAATGTATAATTTGATTTCAATGATTCTCTGTCATATTTTATCAGGTTTGACTCATGCATTAACTGAGGATATTTTTATTGCTTAAATTTTACAAAAGCTTATGGCTAGCCACATTAATTATCATTTTTTACTTTATCCAATATTGTTATCACTGTAATGAATATAAAATACATATCTTTATGGTTGACTGAGAGTTTCGTTTTTAGCATATTCTGTTTGGACCTACTGTGCTTGGTTGTATTAGGCCCTTGGCTTTTGGGTTTACGAAAAGGTGAACATACAATAATACAGCATATTTTATGCAACTACACAAACAACAATTTCTTAATATAAAATAATGTTTCTGATTACAATTGTATAGGTGTTTATTATTGGAAATTCCAGATATTCACATCACAATATCAACACAAAAAAATAAATCCTTGCCTAGCTAGGTGCTCACTATAGGTTTTCCCTAACTCACCTCTAGCTTAGTGTTCACTTTGCGGTATTAAGCTTCACTCAGCCATGCAGTCAGACACAACCCATTGGGGTCCGAGACCACCAGTCGTGAAGGTGACCACACAATACCTTGGGGGATATGGTCCAGCAGTCCTCCTGACTCTGACATCTTTTTTGATCAGGCATCGCTGGGCCCCCGCAACTCAGGCTTTGCTCAGCTTTGTGGCCCCCCAACCCTCCTGGCTGGGACCACACAATGCCTCTGCAGGCTTCCTTTTCAATTACCCAACTCTGACACACTGAGGATTAGTGATGAGCGGCAGGTGCCATATTCGATTTCGACGAAATTCTCGAATATTCGAATGAATATTCGTTTCATATTCGTCGAAATCGAATATTCGTCATTTTTTCTAGTTATCGCGATTAACATGCGATTTAAATAATCGCATATTGCGATTTGTACTTAAGGCTACTTTCCTATTGGTTTCATATCTAGAATTAGCGAGGATGACGAATATGACGAATGTATTCGTCTATTCCTCAAAACGAAGATAACGAAGTATTCTACATCTTCGTTTTAGCTACCTATTCGTCAACCTCGCTAATTCTAGCAATCAAATAGGCAGGTTGACTATAGAGACAGCTGTGTTAAATTCGCTATGCGATTTTTTTTTTTTAATAAATAGAATACTTATAATAATTTTATCAAGTAAAATAATTATTGTATTAAAAAAAAAAATCGCATAGCTAATTTAACACAGCTGTCTGGTAAGTCAACCTTCCTATTTGATTGCTAGAATTAGCGAATAGCGAAGTTGACGATGACGAGACGAATAGGTAGCTAAAGCGAAGATGTAGAATACTTCGTTATCTTCGTTTTGAGGAATATGACGAATACATTCGTCATATTCGCTATTCGCTAATTCTACCAAGCCAACCATAACTTCTGTGCTCATGGAGCGTCCCCATCACCATGGGAACGTCTCCATATACTAAAATGTACTGTCGGATTTGAGGAATTACGTTGAAATCGCAATGCGATTAATTCAAGTTATATTAATCGCATTGCGATTTCAACTTAGAGCTGGGTTTATAATGGGTCAGCTTGCTAGAATTAACGAAGTTAACGAATATGGAATATAGCAGCAGTGCTAAGTTGAAATCGCAATGCGATTAATTTAACTTAAAGTATTCGCATTGCGATTTCAACTTAGCACTGCTAGTGCATAGCTATATTCCAATCCATATTCGTTAATTCTAGCCTATGTAAGATAGCAGTGCTAAGTTGTAATCGCAATGCGATTAATATAACTTGAATTAATCGCATTGCGATTTCAACGTAATTCCTCAAATCCGACAGTACATTTTAGTATATGGAGATTCTCCCATGGATGGGGACGCTCCACAGACATGAGCACGGAAGTCGGCAGAAGCGGCAACGGGCACTGACTAGAGCAGCCAGGAAGCCAGGAATCCTCAGGACAGGTAAGAACTACTTTTGGGAAGTAGGAAAGAAAAAAATATAACTAAAAAAAAAAAAAAAAAAAAAACGAATATTCGAAATAGCGAATTTATAGCGCTATATTCGAAATATTCGCGAATTAGCGAAGTGCCGATATTCGCTAAAAAAATTCGCTTTTCGAATATTCGCGCTCAACACTACTGAGGATTGATTTATCCCTTAATAATTATCCCAGCTGGCCTCACCTCCGGCCAGGTAAATACGTGTAGTGGACTAGGAGTGTGGACTGAAAAACCTGTGTGAGATATACACCCCCTCAACACCTTTAGCACGCACTTTGCCAGAACATACACATAAATATATAGGGGAGAAAAGTATGAATTGAGATAGTGTCTTGTGCAGCTGTGAAAGGAGAGGTGGCTGCACATCGTGTGGCTCTCTCCATTCTCTTATATAGCTACTCCATTTTTGGAACTCTGAAAGAATCAAATGGAGAGAGCCATGCATGCAGCACTATTTCTCCATTCACAGTGGTAGCAGTGCACGTTTCAGAGATTTATAGCATATCCAACTGGGAATTCCAAGTTTAAATAAAGTTTATTAAAATAAATTAAAATGGGGAATGTTAAAAAAGGTATTTCCTACTTTAAAATTTACATATATTACAACAATGCTTATAAAATGAGTTTCTACATAATAAAATAAAAATGAATGTATACATATATGTATATAAAATAATATACATTTATATGTATACGTATTGTAGATGCGCACTGTGAATACTGTAAAAAAAAATTATAATAATATTTTCTGTTAACTCCTCCATCACCATAAAAAATCAAAAGGTTGCATATGGCATCTCTACTCCTAGGTTATTTATTATATTATTATTATTATTATTACACTTTAGGTTTTATAAGTGCTGTGGTTTCCCTTTCCAGAATAGAGTGTAAGGACACAGCCTAGTGCAGTGTCCCACTATGTGTGAAAAGGGGACAATTCAAACTTTTGTGTATGTCATCTTATGCCATTGTATAATTTCTCTTGTAATAGCTGTAAATTCCTGGTAACTGCATTTACACACTTTCACCACTAGGTGTAGCTGTCTCATCATGTATATAGTAAGAGGCAGGCAAAGGAAGTTAGTTGGGAGGGTGGAGGAGGTTAGGAGAGGAGAGGAGAGTATGTAACCTCAGCTGTGTGCCCCTGGGTACCCCCAGATGTCTGATACCTGCCGCTAGGGAGACCGTCCTGTTGGTTGCTATGTTCTAGTTCAGAAGATCCAAAGTACCAAAAGGCTGAAGTTACATAGCAAGTTAAGCAAGATAAGGAAAGTAGCATTCTCTCTATCAGATTGAGTTGAAACCTGCAGTTTACCACTATCCCACTGTGCCTGTTGTCTGGAGTTGCTGCTTACCTCCATCTTATGTACCAAGGCATTACTTGTGTGGATGTTATCTAGCTCATGGCAAAGATTTCAAGTAAAGTTCTGGTTGGTTCAACTTCTGCCCCTCTCCTTATTCCACACAATTTTTCAACGCATCTTACGGTGCTTGCATCACGAACACCAGGGACCCTGCCACCAAGACACTCAAAGCACCCACACCACCAAGGGCACCTCAACTACCATCTGGCTGGGAATCCCTGGACAAACAGAGAGTGCCCCAAAGTATTTTGTGCCATCCTTCCCTTCACTGCACACCAACCCAGGGAGCTACAGAACAGTGAGTAATACTACTAGCCCCATCGGCCCACCAAAATGTTCACACACATTGCCCCTGCATTCCGGTCGCCGCATAAAATGTAGCCTATTTTGACTTTTCCTAGGCTATGTCACACCAACTGTTTAGTCTTTCTGCTCATTTAATAAAGCGTAACAATACTTCTGAGGTACATTTTCTTTTGTTTGTACTGGATTAATACATGTATTTCATAATTTATGTCCATGACTGCTCTGGTACACAGGTAAATGTCTTAGACACGTAGACCCAATTTCATGTCTGGCATGTAATGTCACCATGTCAACTGTAACCTTAATAAAAGTCCCTTATTTTCTCTCAATTTTGTATTGAGAATAGCCATTGGCAGTGACAGTTGTGAAGGTTACTGCTTAAGTTCTATTTTAGTTTTGCAGCATGCCTCAGATAGCATAGTTCTACATAGTCAAAGCACATTAAGGAAATCACATAATGGAAAAATTATTGCACTAAAAGCCTGATTAAAAGTCATGACCCAAATCTACTCAGACAATTATCCTTCCGAAACTATAATTTTTTGTGAGTCAAAGTTTTATCTGCTGATTTAGCTTTAAATAATGAAACCATTGCATACTGCTACATTTGATATACTGAACAATTTTTATCATGCATAACAATTGGAAAATTATACAGCATGATATGCCTATTCATAATAAATAAAAGTGGATATGTATACAAATATTAGGTCATTTCCATTGGTTTGTTGTTGCAGATGACCTGTGCTGCCTGTGCTTAATATGGTTGCTAGGAATTCAAAGGTGTTTTTGAAGATACATGTGCAGTGTCCCAGAGGATGACTGCAAAGGGTTAATTGCTGCTAAAACATTTAATTCGATGTTACCAAGTTAAATGTAGTGATTTTGTTGTTAAAGCACTTATTCCCATATGTACTGTGTATCCCAAATAGCAATGTATGTGCAATATAGGGATACTTTTGGCAGACTGGCTAGATTACCAAGGCAATGGACTAGTTCTACCCCCTAACAAGTGGGTTTGTCTAGCTAAAGGAGGATTTGTGTGTGAGAGTACCTCTAGATCAGGCCAAGTCCAGAGAATCTCTGTCTCTGAGACTTCAGCTACTCTACTACCAGAGTACCCTTGAAGGGTGAAAACTAATGTCAGTAAGCTACTCATTCAGCAGTGCAGTTATATGTACTAAAGCCTTTTGTGGTGTGTATTAGTGGTAAAAGAAAAATATATTTGTCATTCAGCAGTGCAGTTAGATCTTCAAAAGCCCTTTTTCTAGTGGAATTATTCCATTCACACCGAATCCAAATTTCCTCACGCTTTTTGGTAAAGAATCTCATTTTTCATAAAATGGCTGCTGTATGTGTGAGGACATGGAGCAAGGAACTCTGGGAAGGCAGGATCACCCATAATGCCATGCATGCAGCCAATCACCAGCCAGCCCTGTGATATCACAGCCCTATAAATACCCTCAGCCATCTTGGATTCTGCCATTTTCCATTATACTTAGTGCATGGAGAGACTTTAGCAGGCGCCAGGGACAGTGCTAGAAAAACTTCATTGTGCTAAAAAAACGATTTAGAAGTGCAGGGAAAGATTATTCAAGGTGTAGGGAAAGGATAGGAAGGAATCATTCCGCAGCATTTATGTTGAACAGGGTTCAGCAGTGGAGGTTACAGCCTGGTTAATAGGAACAATCCTTTTACACTTGCTGCAGTGACTGGGCAACCAAATTGCCATTATACAGCTCTGTAATTCCAGCAAACCGTTCTTGTTATTGGGGAGCAAGTGCTGTTTGATACAGCCATTAATAGGGTTTATTAGAAAGAAATATTTCTACCTCTTATTTGCCCTTATGTGGTGCAGATATATATTCAAAAGCATTTTCTTGCTTATAATAGTGGAACAAAAGGGCTTATTAGCTGTTGTGTGAAGTGCAAAAATTACAGCCCTTTTTTTGTGTATTAGTGTCAAAAGAAAAATATATTTGCAGTGCATTTATATGTTCTAAAGCCTTTTGGGCGTGTATTAGTGGAAAAAGAAAAATATATTTGATGTTCAGTGGTGCAGTTATATGTTCTAAAGCCTTTTGTACAAACTCACTCAAAATGAAATGCAGCCCTATTGTAGTATTGGTAATCCAACTTTATGGGATGCTTGAAAGAATAAAATATAACTTTTATTATCACTTATTAAAACATGGGGAGATAGGTGGGGGGAATACAAACAATACAAACATAAATGGTGCAGGATTGTGAAAATGGCTTCTTGTGAGCGCAGGTCAAATTAATTGGTCAAAGGACCACTCTCACAATTTCAATTCCCACTACAATGAAACCATTAGGAGTGGGGCTATCTGGTTAGCTCACATTCAGTTTGGCTTGATACTATAGCCATCCCTCCTAAACAAACGCAGCACATGTTCCTCAGCCCACACTCCAAACATCCATAGATGTCCACATACAGGAATGAGCTATAAAGTGGAATAGCAAATGTAGGGATCGCCCCTATACCATGAGACAATCCATTCACATGCTGAAGAATGAATTACTCATTTTTGTTTGCCCATAAGAAAAACAGGAGAACAATAAGTCCCAGCAGTGACATTATACTAGTCCCTATACTAGGTTCAATTGGCTCAACGCGTTTCTCCTATCTTATGCTTCCCTAGGAGCCATTATGGACCGAATATTGCCACATGTAGTTTAGGAATTACCTCCACACTACGTCACCTTGCCCCTCTGTGGTCTCAGAAAACAGAAAAAAAATAGAGCTCATAAACTTCCAAGTATCAAAAATAATAACGTTATTGTCCTATATTACATAATAAATATATATTCATTTAAAAAGGGGGGTAGGGAGCAAAAAACACCATCCCAGTGACACAGGTCACTGACTCAAATACATAGAGTCAGAAAAAATGCATGAACATAATATATTATGATTTCTGTATACATAGCAAAGTACATTATATTAATACATGATACATATGTTGAGTGCCAAAAGGCATATCTAAAAAGAGAGAGACAAGTATTAGAAGGACTACCGAAGGTGCAAAGTATGATACTACAAGGAGGCCGTTACTAGTGTGACATGCCCCGATGTCGGCAGTGCAATCCGACTATAAATGTAAAGACATAGTCTGACTCAGAAAAGATCAAATATAGATAATGCACACTTGTGAAGTGGCGCAAGGAACTCACCAAGATAGAAGCAGGACCTGCGAGACTGGGATGGCATCTGATCTGTCAGAAGGAAGATAAAATGAGACACATGGATCCTGTCTGTGTAGCAGCTGTAAAGCCTGTATGGTCCCATCAGAATTGGCTTGTGATTTGGTAGACAAAAGCAGGAGTGGGTACAAAACACAGAAGACATGCAAATATTCCATTCACATGTCATCTTGGTTTTGGATCCACTCCTGTTTTTTTTGGCATTAGCAATACTGATGGATTACTGACCAAATGCTGTTTTTTGGGGGGCTTATTGTTTTGACAGATCAGAGGAAGGGCAAAATAATCAGTGACGTCAACACAAACTTACTGCTGACACCCTCTCCACTCTGTGTAGGGGTCCTAGTTGTATAAGCGTTTAAAGAAACATAGAAACATAGAATGTGTCGGCAGATAAGAACCATTTGGCCCATCTAGTCTGCCCATTATACTGAATACTATGAATAGCCCCTGGCCCTATCTTATATGAAGGATGGCCTTATGCCTATCCCATGCATACTTAAACTCCTTCACTGTATTTGCAGCTACCACTTCTGCAGGAAGGCTATTCCATGCGTCCACTACTCTCTCAGTAAAGTAATACTTCCTGATATTACTTTTAAACCTTTGCCCCTCTAATTTAAAACTATGTCCTCTTGTTGCAGTTTTTCTTCTTTTAAATATTCTCTCCTTTTACTGTGATGCTTCCCTTTATGTATTTAAAAGTTTCTATCATATCCCCTCTGTCTCTTCTTGCTTCCAAGCTATACATGTTGAGGTCCTTTAACCTTTCCTGGTAAGTTTTGTCCTGCAATCCATGTACTAGTTTAGTAGCTCTTCTCTAAACTCTCTCCAAAGTTTCAATATCCTTCTGCAGATATGGTCTCCAGTACTGCACACAATACTCCAAATGAGGTCTCACTAGTGCTCTGTAGTGCTCTGTAAAGGGTTTCTGTCACCAGATTTAACCCTATTAACCCCTTAGTGACCACCCATACGTGTTTTTACGGCGGTCACTAAGGGGCCTTAGGCTGGGCTGCCGCGTTTTTACGGCGGCCCAGTCTAAGCGCTGCACGGGTCCCCCGTGCAGCGGGGAGCGCGGGCCCGGCTCTCACATGAGAGCCGCGACCCTGCTCTAACAGCCCGGGCCGGCAGGAGTGCCGATCCGGGCTGTTTAACCCCTTACATGCTGGGCGCAATGGCGCCTGCGCATGTAAAGGGTTGACAGAGGGAGCGAACTCCCTCTGTCACCCATCAGCACCCCGCAGATGCGATCGCGGGGTGCTGATGGGCTGGGAAGCTCACCTTCCTTCCGGCAGGGCCCTGAGCCTGCCCTGAAGTATTCACCAGCAGGCTATGCCTCTCTGGCGTAGCCTGCTGGTCAAAGGTAGAATTGCACTGCATTTAAAATGTAATGCATTATAGATATAATGGATTACATTTTAAAAGCAATCAAAATATTGTATATTATAGTCCTCATGTGGGACTATTAAGTAGTAAAAAAAATTAGAAAAAAATACACATTTATTAAATAAAAAAAATTCCATGAAATATAAAAATATGCTTTTTTTCCATTGAAAATACGCTTTTCAATGAAAAAATTGCAAAAAAACTTATCCCCCACATGTTTGGTATTGCCGCGTCCGTAACAACCGGCACTACATAAATATTACATAAATTATCCCCTATAGTACACGCCGTTAAAAAATAAATTAAAAAAAAGCCCGAATTTCTAATTTATTCTTAATTTTCACAGAAAAAACGAAATAACAAGCGATCAAAAAGCGGAATTTACTAAAAAATTATACCAATGAAAAATAGAAGTCGTCCATGCAAAAATCAAGCCCTCACACAACTCCATAGAAAAAAATTTAAAAGTTATGGGTCCTGGGACGTGGCAATGCAAAATCATTTTTTTGTTAAAAAAGGGGTTTTATTGAAAAAAAGTAGTAAAACTTAAAAAAAACTATAAGTATTTGGTATCCCTGTAATCGTACTGACCCAGGCAATGAAAATATTATGTTACTTTTACCGAATAATGAACACCGTAAAATTTATAATGTACAAACGCAGTGGCAGTAGTACTATTTTTCCCCTTCTCCCTCCCAGAAAGAGTTAATAAAAGTTAATAACATAGTTATGTGTACCCCAAAATGGCGCTAATAAAAACTACAACTTGTCCCGCAAAAAACAAGCCCTCATACTGCTATATAGACGGAAAAATAAAAAAGTTATAGCTCTGGGAACGAGACCATGAAAAAAGGACGAAAAACGCTTGGTCATAAAGGCCCAAACAGGCTTGGTCACTAAGGGGTTAAACTGGCTGACATTAGCAATATGCTAATGTCAGCAGACCATAACTCTCCTAATCTTGTGCTTCTGTATGCCCCCGTTACTGCACAATTTTAACTTTTATAATATGCTAAAGAATGGGGGCGTTGCTCCTAGAGGCTTTGTTCGCTCACCTCAAGTCACGCCCTGCCGTCCTTGATTGACAGGGCCAGCGTTCGTCTTCTCCAGCGGCCCTGTATGCTGGATAAATCTCGCGCATCTGCAGTCCCAGCACACAGGGCTGGCAGGAGGAGATGAGCGCTACCTGGCCCTGTCAATCAAGGATAGTAGGGCGTAACTTGAGGTGGGCAAACGTAGCTTCTTGGAGCCGGAGCAAGCCCCCCTGCTCCTAGAGGCTAATTAGCATATTATAAAAGTCAAAATTGTGCAGTAATAGGGGCATCCAGAAGCATAAGATTACCTTTCAATAGAACAGGCTCTGTAGATAGCTATGTAGAATCAGTTGACAACAGTGTAAAAGGAGTGCTCTTCTTGGCGCTAACATCGACCTGCAAGACTGAGTTGATACTTGAGTTATTTGGTCAGTTTTGGCCCCATGACTGCCCAAATAGGTGAAGTGTGCAGTGATTCTAAGAGCGACGCCTGTCATCTGCATGTCATACTGACTCACAGTATTATTTTACTACCACAGCAGACTCCCTATGCTAGTTACTGCAAGGCACAGTGTTCTACACCACTATAAAGGCTCTCTGCAGCCAGGAAATAGCCGTTTTAGAGAGATTCGCCACGAATAAATTCAGACCTGACCGAATGTTTTCAGAAAATTCAGCGTACTGGCCGAATTGAATTTTTGAAAAAATTTGCTCATCTCTAGTGATGAGCGGCAGGTGCCATATTCGATTTCGAAGAAATTCGCGAATATTCGAAAGAATATTCGTTTCATATTCGTCGAAATCGAATATTCGTCATTATTTTAGTTATCGCGATTAATATGCGATTTAAATAATCGCGTATTGCGATTTTAACTTAAGGCTACTTAACCTATTGGTTTCATATCTAGAATTATACGAAGATGACGGATATGACGAATGTATTCGTCATATTCCTCAAAACGAAGATAACGAAGTATTCTCCATCTTCGTTTTAGCAACCTATTCGTCAACTTCGCTAATTCTAGCAATCAAATAGGAAGGTTGACTATAGAGACAACTGTGTTTAATTCGCTATGCGATTATATATATATATTTTTTTTAATAAATAGAATAATTATTATAATTATATCAAGTAATATAATTATTCTATTTAAAAAAATATATATATAAATCGCATAGCGAATTTAACACAGCTGTCTCTATAGTCAACATTCCTATTTGATTGCTAGAATTAGCGAAGTTGACGAATAGGTTGCTAAAACGAAGATGGAGAATACTTCGTTATCTTCGTTTTGAGGAATATGACGAATACATCTGTCATATTCGCTATTCGCTAATTCTACCAAGCCAACCATAAACTTCCTTGCTCATGGAGCGTCCCTATCACCATGGGAACGTCTCCATATACTAAAATGTACTGTCGGATTTGAGGAATTACGTTGAAATCGCAATGCGATTAGTTCAAGTTATATTAATCGCATTGCGATTTCAACTTAGAGCTCAGTTTATAATGGGTCAGCTTGCTAGAATGAACGAAGTTAACGAATATGGAATATAGCAGCAGTGCTAAGTTGAATTTAATTTAACTTGAAGTAATCGCATTGCGATTTCAACTTAGCACTGCTAGTGCTATATTCCATATTCGTTAATTCTAGCCTATGTAAGATAGCAGTGCTAAGTTGTAATCGCAATGCGATTAATATAACTTGAATTAATCGCATTGCGATTTTAACGTAATTCCTCAAATCCGACAGTACATTTTAGTATATGGAGACGTTCCCATGGTGATGGGGACGCTCCATGAGCACGGAAGTCGGCAGAAGCGGCAACGGGCACTGACTAGAGCAGCCAGGAAGCCAGGAATCCTCAGGACAGGTAAGAACTACTTTTGGGAAGTGGGAAAAAAAAAATATAACTAAAAAAATACAAAAAAAAACGAATATTCGAAATAGCGAATATATAGCGCTATATTCGAAATATTCGCGAATAAGCGAAGTGCCGATATTCGCTAAAAAAATTTGCTATTCGAATATTCGCGCTCAACACTACTCATCTCTACTTATGGCAAAATACTTTACTGCTGTGGAAAGTAAATATTGCATCTGGCACCCACAACACTTTGAGAGGGACTGGCCATCCAGCTCTTAAATCTGCACCCCTTAGATTGGGAATTGCAGAAAGGATTAAAAAAAACTGTATAGCATGCCTATGATTACTTGGAGAGACTGCAAAATGTCTTTAGAGAAAGAGACAGTGAATGCTACCACTACCATCATTGTTGCTAGCTACTGTGCCTTTTTGCTGCTATATGTACTACTACCCCATCATCGATCCTGTAAGGAAAAACTTTACTTATTACAACCAACACGCCTAGTTATTTACTCCACCATCCATCTGTCTACCTCTGTACTCCTGCCTTGCTCCCAGGCAAACTTTTTACTATCAAGGGCACCCCAACTACCACCATATAGGAGCCCAACACAAGGGTGTGCCCTGAGGGAAGAAAGGGTGTGCCCTCTAGTTACTGAACGGCCCTAGAGAGTGCCAGGGTGGAGCAATTTTCCATGAACTATTATTACCACCATCATTTCCACTACCACTTCTCCCATCTTCCCCAACCCTCCAGGTCGCTACAAATGCACACTTACCAACATTTGGAATTCCACAAAGCACCTACTTTTGGTGGGGTTTGCATAAGCCCTACCCTTTTATGGCCCAATTCACAAGATTGTCACAGCAAAAAAGGAAATATTGTCAAGTATGTGCTGGATATACACACATTGGCCATAGAGGTTTAAAACTAATATCTGTGATTTACTCATGTTTGTGCCAGTTTGCGGTCAGTTTACTTAAAGGCTATGTACACCTTTGGAGACATTTTTTTTTAATGATTGCATTTAACTTTTTGGGGGGTTAAAAATCATATTTTCAATTGGCCTTTATTAAAAGTAAAGATCTGTTCAGTCACAAAGGGTTAGATTTTTTTTAGCTGTGTGACTGGTACTTTCACTTTCACTTTGTGTGGTCATCTAATAACCCTTCTCTCTAAACTACTGAGAGGTCATAAACACTTATTTAAGCCACATTCTTATCAGTAAGATAAGGATTGAGCTTTAATGAGTGTTTATAATGTGAGAGCACAGATAAGAAGTCCACCTGCTTCTCAGATGATGGAAAATACATAAAATCGACAGGCAGCTAGTAGAGCATGTCAGCTCTGTACAGAAAAAATGGATTACATATTGTTAATAAAGACCAATTAAAAAAATGATTTTAGATCAAAATAAATATAATGCAATAATTTATAAAAAAAAAATGCCCCCAAAGGTCTACATAGCCTTTAAAGTGTACTATAACAAACTTTGCATTAACCTCTTCTACCCCGGGACAGTTTTGGCCCTCCTGCACATGCCATTGTTTTCAAATTTGCAAATGTGTTACTTTATCTGGTAATAATTTTGGAACAGTTTTATTTATCCAAGCCATTCTGAGATTGTTTTCTCGTGACACATTGTACTTCATGACAGTGAATTTGAGTCAATATATTTCACCTTTATTTATGAAAAAATACCAAATTTACCACAAAATTTAAAAAATTAGCAATTTTCAAAATTTCAACTTCTCTGCTTTTAAAACAGAAAGTGATACCTCATAAAATATTTATTATTTAACATTCCACATACGTCTACTTTATGTTGGCATCATTTTGTAAATGTCATTTTATTTTTTTAGGAAGTTAGAAGGCTTACAATTTTAGAAGCAATTCTTAAAATTTTTAAGAAAATTTCCAAATCCTGCTTTCTATGGACCAGTTCAGGTCTGAAGTCACTTTGTGGGGCTTACATAGTGAACACCCCCCATAAATGACCCCATTGTAGAGACTACACCCCTCAAGTTACTCAAACTGATTTTATAAACTTTGTTAACACTTTAGGTGTGCCACAAGAATTAAAGGAAAATGGAGATAAAATTTCAAAATTTCACTTTTTTGGCAGATTTTCCATTGTAATCCATTTTTTTCTTTAACACATGCAGGGTTAACAGCCAAACAAAACTCATTATATATTACCCTGATTCTGCGGTTTAAAAAAACCCCCCAGATATGGTCGTGAACTGATGTAATCATATGTACCCTAAAATAGTACCAATAAAACAGGCACCTTATCCCCTAGTTTCCAAAATGGGGTAACTTTTTGGGAGTTACTAATGTAAGGGCGCATCAGGGGGGCTTCAAAAGGGACATGGCATCTAAAAACCAGTCCAGAAAAATCTGCCTTCCAAAAATCATATGGCGCTCCTTTTCTTCTGCACACTGGGATGTGCTGACTGACCCCCTTTTTTTAAAGTTGTACTAGAGCTGGAGGTATGGCTGACTCCAGTTGGTCACGCACCCCTGACTAGACTGTCTGTACCATAGGCTGATTTTAATTAGAATATACGGTTTAGTGTCACCAGGAGAAGTATAGAGTGGGCTCAGCATGCATGTTGGTACCTGCATCCCTGGATTTAATGGAGGCCGTTATGGCACCAAAAATGGTAAAAAAAAACAGAACCTGCACTCCCTGAATTTTATGGTGGCCATTTTGGCACATTACAGGTAGTATTAAGTGTTAGGTTTCCATCTGATAGAGATCGCCTTGACGTTTGGCAGACGGGCTCAAATAATTTTGTACAAAATGAATTTGCCAAGAATCTCAAATTTGCAAAATAAGCATAGCATTAGCACCAGAATGTTTTCTATAATTATGGCATTATTGTACCTTATTTGTGTTTGCAGTGTCCTTTTTTCTTTCCATTTTATGAACGCCATTTTTTTAAATTTTTCTGCTGATCATCTTGGGCAGGGGCTCATTTTTTGCAGCTTGAGTTGATATTTTTATTGGTACCATTTTTGGGTACATATGATTTTTTGATCATTCAATATTATACTTTATGAGGCAAGGTGACCAAAAAATTTGTTGCTTTGGCACAGTTTTTTTTTTTTTTCAGCGTTCACATGAGGGGTTAGTTCATGTGATATTTTTAAAAAGCAGATCGTTTCGGACGTAGCAATACCTAATATGTATACTTTTTCTTATTTAAATAACCACCTCAGCCCCCCTAGCTTAAACACCCTTAATGACCAGACCACTTTTTACAATTCTGCACTAAACTACTTTCATCGTTTATTGCTCGCCCATACAACTTACCACCCAAATGAATTTTACCTCCTTTTCTTCTCACTAATAGAGATTTCATTTGGTGGTATTTAATTGCTGCTGACATTTTTACTTTTTTTGATATTAATAGAAAATTACCGAAATTTTTGCTAAAAAATGACATTTTTCTAATTTCTGTTGTAAAATATTTTTAAAAAAAACTACATTTCTATATAAATTATTCTCTAAATTTATTGTTCTACATGTCTTTGATAAAAAAAATCCAATAAGTGTATATTTATTTGTTTGGGTAAAAGTTATAGTGTTTACAAACTATGGTGCAAAAAAGTGAATTTCCGCATTTTGACTTTCTGAGCACCTGTCATGTTTCCTGAGGCACTACAATGCCCAGACATTAGAAATACCCCACAAATGACCCCATTTCGAAAAGTAGACACCCTAAGGTATTCGCTGATGGGCATAGTGAGTTCATGGAAGTTTTTATTTTTTGTCACAAGTTAGCGGAAATTGAATTTTTATTTTATTTTTCAAAAAATTTCATTTTCCGCTAACTTGTGCCAAAAAAAAAAAACTTCCATGAACTCACTATGCCCCTTATTGAATACATTCAGGTGTCTACTTTTTAAAATAGGGTCACTTGTGGGGTATTTATACTGCCCTGGCATTTTAGGTTCCCCTAAAGCATGAGAAGAAGTCTGGAATCCAAATGCGTAAAAATACCTTGTGAAATCCTAAAGGTACTCAATGGAATTAGGGCCCCTTTGCGCATCTTGGCTGCAAAAAAGTGTCACACATGTGGTATCGACGTACTCAGGAGAAGTAGGGCCATGTGTTTTGGGGTGTATTTTTACATATACCCATACTGTGTGTGAAAAATATCTCTGTAAATGACAACTTTTTCCATTTTTTCATACAAAGTTGTCAATTTACAGAGATATTTCTCTCATCCAGCATGGGTATATGTAAAAATACACGACAAAACACATTGCCCTACTTCTCCTGAGTACGGCGATACCACATGTGTAACACTTATTTGCAGCTAAGATGCGCAAAGGGGCCCTAATTCCAAGAAGTACCTTTAGGATTTCACAGGGCATTTTTACTCATTTGGATTCCAGACTTCTTCTCATGCTTTAGGGGCCCCTAAAATGCCAGGGCAGTATAAATACCCCACAAGTGACCCCATTTTAGAAAGAAGACACCCCAAGGTATTCTGTGAGGGGCATGGCGAGTTCATAGAAGTTTTTTTTTTGTTGGCACAAGTTAGCAGAAATTGATTTTTTTCTTTCTTACAAAGTCTCATATTCCACTAACTTGTGACAAAAAATAAAATTTTACATGAACAATTTACAGAGATATGTCTCTCATCCAGCATGGGTATATGTAAAAATACACCCCAAAACACATTGCCCTACTTCTCCTGAGTGATACCACATGTGTGACACTTTTTTGCAGTCATGATGCGCAAAGGGACCCTAATTCCAATGGGTACCTTTTAGGAGGGCATTTTTTACGCATTTTTCTTCTCACGCTTTAGGGCCCCTAAAATAACAGGGCAGTATAAATACCCCACATGTGACCCCATTTTTGAAAGAAGACACCCCAAGGTATTCCGTGAGAGGGAAGGCGAGTTCATAGAAGATTTTTATTTTTTTGGCACGAGTTAGCGGAATTAGATTTTTTTTACCTATACTGCGGAGAAGAAATTTCGTCCTGCAGCGTCCCATACATCAACTTCACGTGTCTTCTGACAGCAGCGCAATGCTTCTCTCAGACTGCACATCAGTGCTGCAGCGTTTTCGTTGGTTGGTCCAGCTGGAAAATAAAGGGTGGTTAGTAAAAAAAAATTAAAAAAAAGAAGAAAAAGCAAGCAGCAGGCTCATAAATGTGAACGTTACGAACTTTATAAACCTGAACATCATAAAACTTTTGAAACCTAAACTAACTCAAGATTTATTTTTCTTGCTACCTGTTTAAATTATTATTTTTTTTCTTTTCACTCTTTATTTTCCTTGCAGAAACCTCTCCTTTCCCATGGGACAATGTGTAAAGTGTAAATCGCACAGAGATGGTGCGAAGTACATTCTGCACTTTACCCCAAGTGAATAGAGACGTTTCTACCGTTTCACATAGCTGCAGTAGCACACTAGAACCCCTGTGTGTTAGGGTCTCTCAAAACCTAGTATCCTGAGAGACCCTAGATCCTGAGTGTAAAAACTACCTGTGTCCTGCGGTCCCTACGTCCCTAAGTGTACCTGAGTGTGGTATTTCCGGAAACACTCCCCTAGGCATAGGGCAGGGTGGTCAGGGCAGTCAGGACAGAAATAGCGGGTGTCACGCCTTATTCCACTCCTGCTACAGACACGACATCTTTTTCGGGGTGGCGGTTGGTTTGAGGTACCAGCAGAGATGGCTCACTACACTGATGGTTGGGGCCACGGAACCTCCTGGATACAGGAGGTTCTCGATGATCTCTTCCTGAAATTTGAGGAAGGATCCTGTTCTCCCAGCCTTACTGTAGAGAACAAAACTATTATATATAGCCAATTGAATTAGATATACAGACCTTCTTATACCAGCGTCTGGTACTGCGGGAAAGTAAATATGGGCCAACATCTGGTCATTAAAGTCCACCCCACCCATGAGCAAATTATAGTCGTGGACCGAGAGGGGCTTTTCAATGACACTGGTTGCCTGTTCAATTTGGACTGCCGTGTCTGCGTGAATGGAGGAGAGCATGTAAACGTCACGCTTGTCTCTCCATTTAACCGCGAGCAGTTCTTCGTTACACAAGGCAGCCCTCTCCCCCCTTGCAAGACGGGTGGTAACGAGCCGTTGGGGGAAGCTCCGATGACTAGGTCACGCGGTGCCACAGCAGCCTATCTGTTCTAGGAACAAATACCTGAAGAGGGGCACACTTGTGTAGAAATTGTCCAAATAAAGATGGTACCCCTTGCCGAATAAGGATGACACCAAGTCCCAGACTGTCTTCCCACTGCTCCCCAGGTAGTCAGGGCAACCGACCAGCTCCAGGGTCTGAGCTTATACAATTTGACCCCATACCGGGCGCGCTTGCTTAGGATGTATTGTTTGAAGCCAAGGCGCCCCGTAAAATGTCTAAGGGACTCGTCTACGCAGATGTTTTGCTCAGGGATATACAAATCTGCAAATTTGGTGTTAAAGTGGTCTATGAGGGGCCGAATTTTGTGGAGCCAGTCAAAAACTGGGTGGCCTCTGAGACGAGAGGTGCTGTTTTCGCCAAAGTGCAGGAAACGCAGGATGGTCTCAAATCGTGTCCTGGACATGGCAGCACAGAACATGGGCATGTGATGAATTGGGTTCGTGGACCAATATGACCGCAATTCATGCTTTTTTGTTAGGCCCATGTTGAGGAGAAGGCCCAGAAAAGTTTTAAATTCGGAAACTTGGACTGGTTTCCACCGGAAAGACTGTGCATAAGAGTTGGGGGTTATAAATTGAGTGGCATACCGATTTGTTTCTGCCACGACTAGGTCAAAGAGCTCTGCAGTGCAGAACAGCTCAAAAAAAAAACAGTGCCAATCCGATCTGAGCTGTCTCCACCCGAACTCCTGACTGGACGGGGAAAGGGGGAACTAATGGTGCGGCTGAAGATGGGGGCTGCCAATCAGGGTTTGCCAGCACCTCAGGGATTCTAGGGGCTCTACGGGCCTGTCTGTGCGGTGGCTGCGACGGGAGAACTATTGCACGTGCCACCGTACCAGCTTCAACTGCCCTTCTGGTGCTCGCCACTTCACCATATTCTACGGCAGTGCTGGTACTAGGTCCAAGAAGGGCTGCGCTGCTGGTGTATGCCTCACCATGTAATCCGACAGCGCCAGCCCCACTCTGCTGCCCTTGAAGCGGATCCTGTGCAACCTGTGGTCTAGCGACATGGGGCCGGGTACGCCTGGTGGTATCAGGGACCTCAACCTCCTCATCTGAACTTTGGGTCAGACTGCCACTGCTTTCTACAGGTTCATATTCTGCCCCGCTAGATTCGTCAGATGAGGGTTCCCATTCCTCATCCGACTGGGTCAGAATCCTGTAGGCCTCTTCAGGCGAATACCCCTTATTTGACATTTGGACAACTAAATTTAGGGGGTATTCCCTGAGACTACAAATGGGACTCTTACAAATGGGAGGGTAGTGAAGTACAGAAGCCGATGCGATTGATAAAAAATATCAAAACTGATTTTTTTTTTATCGCCGCAGCGCTTGTGAAGTGATTGTGCAATGATAAAAAAAATAATTTATTTTTTGTCACTGCGGCGAGGCGGGCGTGGGTGAATGCACGTGTGGGTGACCGATCAGGCCTGATCGGGCAAACACTGCGTTTTGGGTGGGGGGCGAACTAAGGTGACACTAATACTATTATAGATCTGACTGTGATCAGGTCTGATCACTTACAGATACTATAAAAGTACAAATGCTGATTAGCGCTACGCTATCAGCGAATCAGTGACTGCGGTGCGGTGTGCTGGGCGCTAACGGAAGCTACAGTTGTGTTCAAAATTATTCAACACCCACTGAAATTAAGTGTTTTGGCCAGTTTGACATTGATTTTGATCATTTCAGTCATCTTGTTTACAATTAAATCAAAGAGGCACTTGTAAGTCAGACAAATATAACATAACATTTATAATGAAATAACCACAAATGTATTTTCTGTACTTACATCATTATCAGTTTTATTCAACCCCCAAGTGACATTCAATCTTAGTACTTAGTACAACATCCTTTTCCAGTTATAACAGCTTTTAAACGCAAAGCACAGCTTGACACAAGTGTCTTGCAGCGATCTTTGGGTATCTTCGCCCATTCTTCATGGGCAAAAGCCTCCAGGACAGTCACATTCTTAGGCTTGCGTGCTGCAACTGCTTTCTTTAAGTCCCACCAGAGGTTCTGAATCGGATTTAAGTCTGGTGACTGTAATGGCCACTTCAAAATGTTCCAGCCTTTAATCTGCAACCATGCTCTAGTGGACTTGGAGGTATGCTTGGGATCATTGTCCTGTTGAAAGGTCCAACGTCTCCCAAGCCTCAGGTTTGTGACAGACTACATCACATTTTCATCCAATATCTCCTGGTACTGAAGAGAATTCATGGTACCTTGCACACGCTGAAGCTTCCCTGTACCTGTAGAAGCAAAACAGCCCCAAAGCATGATTGACCCCCCGCCATGCTTCACAGTAGGCAAGGTGTTCTTTTCTTCATAGGCCTTGTATTTCCTCCTCCAAACATATCGTTGATCCATGGGCCCAAACAGTTCTAATTTTGTTTCATCAGTCCACAGAACACCATCCCTAAACTTTTGTGGTTTGTCCACATGACTTTTAACATACTGCAGTCGACTCTTCTTATTCTTTGGAGACAGCAAGGGGGTGCGCCTGGGAGTTCTGGCATGGAGGCCTTCATTACGCAGTGTGCGCCTTATTGTCTGAGCTGAAACTTCAGTACCCGCATCTGACAAATCTTTTTTCAGTTCCTCAGCAGTCACACAGGGACTTTTCTCCACTTTGCGCTTCAGGTAACACACAGCAGTCGAAGTCAGCATCTTCTTTCTGCCACGACCAGGTAGCGTTTCAACAGTGCCCTTTGCCTTGAATTTGCGAATGATGCTTCCTATGGTGTCTCTTGGTATGTTTAACATCTTTGCAATCTTCTTATAGCCATTCCCCTTCCTGTGAAGAGAAATCACCTCCTCTCTTTTCTTCCTGGACCATTCTCTTGACTTCACCATGTTTGTAAACACACCAGTAAGTGTCTAGAAGGAGCTGAGCATCACAGTCATTTTAAATCTGCCTAATTGGTGCTTATTATGCTTGATTTCTGCTCCTTGACATCCACAGGTGTTTTCAATACCTGATCGAAAACACTTGAATGAACCTTTGTTCTTAAGAGTGGTAGTCTTTAAGGGGTTGAATAATTGTGTCAATGAAGAAATCACAAAAAAAACATTTAATACTGTATTACAAAAACAATTGATGTCAGTTTAGTTGCATTTGGTTCTTTAAAAAGTCCTTGTAAGATTTCATTCTGAACACAATTACAAATGTACACTAAATTTCCTAAAACCCTTTACACCATTGGGGTTGAATAATTTTGAACACAACTGTAACTACCTACCAAAGAGGGCCTAAACTAAGCTAAACCTAAAAGTCAATACTAGTAAAAAAAAAAGTGACAGTTTACACTGATCACTTTTTTCCCTTTCACTAGTGATTGACAGGTGATTGAAAGGGGTGATGAAGGGGTTAATTGGGGTGATGGGGGTGATCTGGGGCTAAGTGTGTAGGTGCTTGGTGTACTTACAGTCACATGTACTCTCTGCAGGGTCCAACCGACGAAAAGGACCCAGCAGAGAGCACAGAAGCCATTTAAAACATTATATTTATAAATATAATGTGTTAAATGGCTTTTGATTCGATTTTTTAAAAGTCATCAGCCTGCCAGCGCTGATCATTGGATGGCAGGCTGATGACCAACTCCTTCCAATAGTTTTACTGCCGCGCACTGCGCATGCACAGCAGTATCAGCGCGTCATCTCGCGTCTCTCGAGATGACGCGCCAATGCGTCGACCCAGAGCAAGGAGACCGCCCGCCGAACGCATCCGTGCGTTAGGCGGTCCTGGAGCGGTTAAGTTTTACACAATATTAGCGTTTTTGAAACCCAAAAAATTATGTTTAAGGGTCCATTCTCACGTCGGCAAGTTTTTTACGGTCCGCAAAATGCGGATACGCAAAACACAGACACCGGGCATACGCATTCCGCATAGTTTTTTTTATTTTTTGACAGTTTGTCTTAGATAGCGTCTAATTTTTTGCGGGATGATGTGACGGCTTGATTGGTACTATTTTGGAGGGCATATGCTTTTTTGATTGCTTGATTATGAAAAAAAATTTACGGTGTTCAGCTGAGGGGTTAGGTCATTTGATATTTTTAGAGAGTTGGTTGTTACATACCCGGCGATACCTAATATGAGTACTTTTTTAAATTTATTTTTACTTTATCACAATAATAGCATTTTTGAAACAAAAAAATGATGTTTTTATGTCTCCATGTTCTGAGAGCGATAGTTATTTTTTTTTTTTACTGGATTTTTTTATGTAGGGGCTCATTTTTTGCGGGATGAGACAGTATTTATTTTATTTTTTTATGGTGTTTATCGGAGGAGGTGGATCATGTGATATATTTATAGAGCCGGTCGTTACGGACCTGGTGATACCTAATGTGTGTGTTTTTTCCCAAATCAAGGGAAAGGGGCATATATATATATTTTTTTACTTTAAACTTTATTTTTTTATTAAAAACCCTTTTTTTTGCTTTATTTTTAACTTTATTTCTGTTCCACTCTGGGACTTCAACTTTTGAGGGAAACCACGGATTAATCAACTCTGATATGATAAAAAAAATGTATTATATGAGAGTGAGGACTTAGTCCATATATAATGTGTGCATCTATTGTGTTAGTGCATTATTTTCTGTGATTTTTTCTTTATAAATGTTGTCATGTACCAATGACAAAGTTAGAGGAAGGTGAAGAGACCTTAACCACCTCAGCCCCCCTAGCTTAAACACCCTTAATGACCAGGCCACTTTTTACAATTCTGCACTACACTAATTTCACCTTTTATTGCTCCGGCATACAACTTACCACCCAAATTAATTTTACCTCCTTTTCTTCTCGCTAATAGAGCTTTCATTTGGTGGTATTTGATTGCTGCTGACATTTTTTTTTTTTTTGCTATTAATCAAAAATGACGGACATTTTTTCAAAAAAATGACACTTTCTCTTGTAAATTTTTTTAAAAAAAACTACATTTCTATATAAATTTTTCGCAAAATGTATTGTTCTACATGTCTTTGATAAAAAAAAAATCCAATAAGTGTATATTTATTGGTTTGGGTAAAAATTATAGCGTTTACAAACTGTGGTGCAAAAAAGTGAATTTCAGCTTTTTGAGGCAGCTCTGACTTTCTGAGCACCTGTCATGTTTCTTGAGGTGCTAGAATGCCAGGATAGTATAAAAACCCCCCAAATGACACCATTTTAGAAAGAAGACACCCCAAAGTATTCGCTGAGGGGCATGGTGAGTTCATGTATAATTTAATTTTTTTTCACAAGTTAGCGGAAAATGACACTTTCTGAGAAAAAAAATAAAAATAATAAAGTTTCCATTTCTGCAAACTTCTGGCAAAAAAAAAAATCTCAGATGGACTCACTATGCCCCTCAGTGAATACCTTGCGGTGTCTACTTTCCGAAATGGGGTCATTTGTGGGGTGTGCTTACTGTTCTGGCATTTTGGGCGGGGCAAAATTGTGCGCAGCCATGTAAAACCTAAAGGTACTCGTTGGAATTTGGGCCCCTTTGCGCACCCAGGCTGCAAAAAAGTGTTACTCATGTGGTATCGCCGTACTCAGGAGAAGTAGGGCAATGTGTTTTGGGGTGTATTTTTACATATACCCATGCTGGGTGAGAGAAATATCTCTGTAAATTATCAACTTTGTATAAAAAAGATTTCTCACACAAAGTATGGGTATATATAAAAATACACCCCAAAACAGATTGCCCTACATGTGAGGTGTTTGTACTGCCCAGGCATTTGAGGGTCCGCAATCATTACACGTATGGCCAGCATTAGGAGTTTCTGCGATTCTCCTTAGATTGAGCATACGGGTAATGAGATTTTTTTTTCCGTTCAGCCTCTGGGCTGAAAAAAAAAAAATGAACGGCACGGATTTTTTTATTCGCATCGATCATCGTGGATGAAAAAATCTCTGCCAAAATCAGTGACTGCGGTGCGGTGGGCTGGGTGCTAACTACCTAACAAGTAGCTAAGTAACTGGCGGTGATAAGGGACCCTTATGCCCCATTCACAAGTCCGCAATTCTGTTTGCGGAACGGAATTGCGGACCCATTCATTTCTATGGGGACAGACTTTGTCCCGCTCGGATCCGGAATTACGGATCCGCACTTCCGGGTCTGCACTTCCGTTCCGCAAAAATATAGAACATGTCCTATTCTTGTCCGCAATTGCAGACAAGAAAAGGCATTTTCTATATAGTTCTGGCAATGTGCGGATCTGCAAAATGCGGAAAGTACATTGCCGGTGTCCGTATTTTGAGAATCTGCGGATCCGCGGATCAGATCCGCGGATCCGCAAAACACATATGGAAGTCTGAATGGAGCCTTACAGGGGTGTGATCAATGACACGGGGGTGATCAGTGACAGGGGGGTGATTAGGGAATCTAGATGGGGTGATCAAGGGGTTAACAAGGGGTTAATAAGTGACCGGTGGGGGGGTAGTGTAGGGTTTGGTGCAACTTTACATAGCTACCTGGTCCTCTGGTGGTCGATTCCAGCAAATGGGACCACCAGAAGACCAGGTAGCAGGTATATCAGATGCTGTTAACAAAACAGCGTCTGCTATACCAGTTTGATGCGATTTATTTCGCATCTACAGCCTGCCAGCGATTGATCATCGCTGGCATGCTGCAGTATAACTGGTGAGACGCGCGGCAAAGTTCACGGGAAATCTCGCGTCTAGCAAGATGACGCGCCAATGCGTCCACCCAGAGCTACAGGACCGCCGGCCGGATGCATCTGTGCGTTAGGCGGTCCTGTAGTGGTTACAAATGATTTCAGGGATTTAAGTCAAAAGCTTAGGGCAAGGACCTCAAAAGTAGTATTTTCTTAAATAATGCCTGTACCACGAGCCACACAAGAAAGGCAGCGGGAGATTAGGGAGGTTAGTGGCTAAAGAGCTGGTGTAGGAAGGAGGGGTTCGGGTTCCTGGAGAACTGGGCAGACTTCTCTGTCGGCTACAGGCTCTATCGTAGGGACGGGCTGCACCTCAATGGGGAAGGGGCAGCTGTGTTGCGGAGAAAGATGGCTAGAAGGTTGGAGGAGGGTTTAAACTAGGGACTGGGGGGGAGGATAATTACATTATTGGAGGGGAAGATAGTGCAGATAGAGACCAGGGGCGAGGTAGTGTGACTGGGGGAGAAATGAAAGGGGGGACTAGAACAGCTCAGAATGAAAGATGTAGGGTAAAAAAATACACATAAACCTGTCAAATGTATGTATACTAATGCCAGAAGCCTGACTAACAAGACTGGTGAACTGGAATTAGTGATGTGTGAGGAGGACTATGATATAGTGGGAATAACTGAGACATGGCTGGATGATAGCTATGACTGGGCAGTTAATATAAATGGTTACAATCTGTTTAGAAAGGATCGTCAAAACCGGAGAGGTGGAGGGGTCTGCCTCTATGTGAAGTCGTGTCTAAATCCCGTAATTCGAGAATACATCTCTGAGGGGCATGAACATGTGGAGTCACTGTGGGTAGCAATACATGGAACAAAAAACAATAATAAATTACTAATAGGAGTGTATTATAAACCACCTAACATACCAGAGTCCACAGAAAATCTATTACTAAACGAGATAGACGAGGCGGCAAATCATAATGAAGTCGTTATTATGGGGGACTTCAACTACCCAGATATAGACTGGGAAACTGAAAGCTGTAAATCGCATAAAGGAAACAGGTTCTTGGCAATAACCAAAGACAATTACCTTTCCCAACTGGTTCAGGACCTGACTAGAGGGACAGCCATACTGGACTTAATACTAACCAATAGACCGGATAGAACAACAGATGTGCAGGTTGGGGGACACCTGGGAAATAGTGACCATAAAGTAATAACCTTCCAAGTATCCTTCAAACGAGAGTTTCTAAAGGGAGGAACAAAAATACCAAACTTCAAAAAAGCAAAATTTAGCCAACTAAGTGAGGCCATAGGCCTAACTAACTGGGACAAAGTCCTCAAAAAAAAAATACAACCATAAATGGGAGATTTTTAAAAGCATTGTAACATTTAATTGTGAGAGGTACATACCTTATAGGAATAAAAGGCTAAGGAACAATAAAAAAACCAATATGGATAAATGGAACCGTAAAGAAAGCAATAAATGACAAAAAGAAAGCATATAAATCACTAAAACAGGAGGGGAGCCAGGAAGCACTGATAAACTATAAGGAAAAATATAGAACATGTAAAAAACTAATAAAATTTGCCAAACTAGAGACCGAGAGATTAATTGCCAAAGAGAGTAAAACTAACCCTAAAATGATCTTCAATTATATAAATCAGATGAAATGCAGAATGTAAAAGTAAATTCCCTATTAAAAGTGCCCTGTCTGACCCAGGAAGAAGTACAACAGTGACTTAAAAAGATTAAAATAGACAAATCGCCAGGACCGGATGGCATACACCCCCATATCCTAAGGGAATTAAGTGATGTCATAGCCAGACCTTTATTTCTGATATTTACGGACTCTATACTGACAGGAAATGTTCCACAGGATTGGCGCATAGCAAATGTGGTGCCAATATTCAAAAAGGGTCCAAAAACAGAGCCTGGAAATTATAGGCCGGTAAGTTTAACATCTATTGTTGGTAAACTGTTTGAAGGGTTTCTAAGAGATGCTATTTTGGAGTATCTCAATGAAAATAAGCAAATAACGCCATATCAGCATGGCTTCATGAGGGATCGGTCATGCCAAACGAATTTAATCAGCTTCTATGAGGAGGTAAGTTCTAGACTTGACAGCGGCGAATCAATGGATGTCATATATCTGGACTTCTCCAAAGCATTTGACACTGTACCTCCTAAAAGGTTAGTATATAAAATGAGGATGCTTGGACTGGGAGAAAATGTCTGTATGTGGGTAAGTAACTGGCTGAGTGACAGAAAACAGAGGGTGGTTTTTAACGGTACACACTCAGATTGGGTCACTGTCACTAGTGGGGTACCTCAGGGGCCAGTATTGGGCCCTATTCTCTTCAATATATTTATTAATGATCTTGTAGAAGGCCTGCACAGTAAAATATCTATTTTTGCAGATGACACTAAACTTTTTAAAGTAATTAACACTGAAGAGGACAGTTTTCTGCTACAGAGGGATCTGGATAGATTGGAGGCTTGGGCAGAAAAATGGCAGATGAGGTTTAACACTGACAAATGTAAAGTTATGCACATGGGAAGGAATAATGTAAGTCACCCGAACATATTAATTGGTAAAACACTCAGTAACACTGACATGGAAATGGATCTAGGAATTTTAATAAACAGCAAATTAAGCTGCAAAAAACAGTTTCAGGCAGCTACTGCCAAGGCCAATAAGATAATGGGTTGCATCAAAAGGGGCATAGATGCCCGTGATGAGAACATAGTCCTACCACTTTACAAATCACTAGTCAGACCACACATGAGGTACTGTGTACAGTTCTGGGCTCCGGTGAACAAGGCAGACATAGCAGAGCTGGAGAGGGTTCAGAGGAGGGCAACTAAAGTAATAACTGGAATGGGGCAACTACAGTACCCTGAAAGGTTATCAAAATTAGGGTTATTCACTTTAGAAAAAAGACGACTGAGGGGAGATCTAATAACTATGTATAAATATATCAGGGGACAGTACAAAGATCTGTCCCATCATCTATTTATCCCCAGGACTGTGACTGTGACGAGGGGACATCCTCTGTGTCTGGAGGAAAGAAGGTTTGTACACAAACATAGAAAAGGATTCTTCACGGTAAGAGCAGTGAAACTATGGAACTCTCTGCCTGAGGAGGTGGTGATGGTGAGTACAATTCGAGAGGGGACTGGATGTATTTCTGGAGTGTAATAATATTACAGGCTATAGCTACTAGAGAGGGGTCGTTGATCCAGGGAGTTATTCTGATTGCCTGATTGGAGCCGGAAAGGAAAATTGGCTTCTGCCTCACAGGTTTTTTTTGCCTTCCTCTGGATCAACTTGTAGGAAACAGGCCGAACTGCATGGACAAATTTCTTTTTTCGGTCTTATATACTATGTTACTATGTTACATCCGCATATTCAGTTATCATATTGTGCAGGATGTTTTGTATCTTTTTCTATGATAAATTTATGTTCTTGAAGGAGTGGCACCCTCAGGTGCGAATGCGCTCCTATTATCTGGGTAGCGGCATTTTTGTGCACTTTTGCCACGCCGAACAGGAGACCTTGATTAAGTGGTACATAATTTTGATCAGACTTAGAGTTGAGCGAATCCGAACTGTATAGTTCGGGTTCGTACCAAATTTTGGGGTGTTCGGGATAGGGACCCAATCCTGAACATTTAAAAAAAAGTTTGGGTTCGGATCCGTTGTTAGGTGATTTCTTCCTGCTTTCTGAAGGGCTGCACAGCAGCCAATCAGCATGTGTTTTACTTCTTACCCTAAGAAGCCATCGCAGCCATGCCATTGCCTACTAATGGCATGGCTGTGATTGGCTGAGTGCAGCATGTGACCCAGCCTTTTTATAAGCTGGAGTCACGTACTGCCGCACGTCACTCTGCTTATTTGAACTTAGGGAGAGGATGTTGGTGCTGCAATCAGGGCCAGAATAGGGCAGAAATCAGAAGAACCTGTGCTACTTTAATCCACAAGATACAGCAAATAGAGAGGGAGGGAGCTTCAGCAATCCGACATTTCTGTACCCAGCCACTGCAAGGGAAATCTTTTTTTGTACTCCATCTGTTACTGAGGTGGTGCTCGGCGGCCATATTAGCCACTGCAGTGTACTGCATGTGTGCCAGCCAGCCAGAGACATCAGCCTAATCATATTTTGTAGCTCAGTGAAGGAAAAAAATCTTTTTTTTTCTGGCTGCTCAAGCCTCCTATATTGCTTTTTGTATGTTTAAGGAGTTACATAGTCCATTTGTCTAGCCTGGGATCTGTGGTGCCACAGATCACTTGTGCATACAATGCACTAAACTGTATATTCCATTTTAGCTAGTGTATCAGTGTATTTTAGTTAAAAAAAAGTGGTCATCCTGATCCACCAAGCCTATTTTACACCGCCAAAATATACATTTGACATTTCTGCGGTGAAATAGAGAATCCATGTAATGTTGGGCGAAAAACTGTATTCCTTGTCCACAAAACAGTTCTGCTTACACCGTCCAACGACATATTTTATATTTCTGCATGGAAATAGTGCTTCTTTGTTTTTTATAGAAAAAAAAACATTATTCAAGGTCCACCAAACAGTCTGAAATACCCGTTACAACCACCTATTTTACATTGCTGCTGTGAAATACAGCATAAGTGTATTCTTTTGACAAAAGAGTGGTATTCCTGATCCACAGAGCATCTTGAAATAAACCGCTTAAATACTGATTTCACATTACAGCTGAGAAATAGTGCATTATTCTTTTTTGTGTGAAAAATTTGTGTGAAAAAAGCAATATTCTTTCTTTACAAAGCAGTTGTACATACACGGTATAAATATCTAATTTAAATTTACAGCAGTAAAAAACTGCATTTTGGGATTTTATTGAAAAAAACTGTGTTTTAGGCCAAAAAAACAGTTGTGCATCCGTCGTTTAAATAATTATTTCCAATTTATAACAGTCTAATATTGCATTTGTGAATTTTGGTGACCAAATACGTGTTCTGGGCCCCCAAATCTGGTGTCCATACATAGTATAAATATCTAATTTAAATTTACAGCAGTAAAAAACTGCATTCTGGGGTTTTATTGAAAAAAGCTGTGTTTTAGGCTGAAAAAACTGTTGTGCATCCGTCGTTTAAAAAATGATTTCCAATTTATAACAGTCTAATATTGCATTTGTGAATTTTGGTGACCAAATACGTGTTCTGGGTCCCCAAATCTGGTGTCCATACATAGTATAAATATCTAATTTGAATTTACAGCAGTAAAAAACAGTATTCTGGGTTTTTATCGAAAAAAGCCGTGTTTTAGGCTGAAAAAACAGTTGTGCACCCGGCGTATAAATAATTAATTTCAATCTACAGCAGTGAAATACTAATGTTCTGTATTTTATTACAAAAATACTTTTTCTTGTTCCACAAACCACTTGTGCATACAGCATAACCCAAAAAAACGTACTTTCCGCATAGAAATTGAGAATCAGTGTATTTTGGGCACAAAACACATTCTGGGTCCACAGAGCGTTTTTATGACACGGGCACTGCCTTAGCGAACGTAATTGTCGACTAGTGGCAGGTAAATTGACACCGGAGAGAGACAAATCTTTCAGCTTGGTGGGTGAACGCAAATGATGAGGAGAACATCAAATAAGGGATGTGGGCATGGTCGTAGTGGTGTTGGTGGGGCTTCTGTTGCTGGGAGAGGACGTGGCTGTTCAGCGCCAACTACCGCTCCAAGTCAAACATCTTCCTCTAGTGCGAGTAGGCAACAGAATCTGCAGCGTTATTTGATAGGCCCAAATGCCGCTCTACGGATGGTAAAGCCAGAACATGTATAGGCGATAGTAGATTGTGTGATTGACAGTGCTTCCAGTTCCTTCACAGTATCTAACACCCAGTCCTCTGCAGAAAGCTCAGAGTTGGCACCTGCAGCCCATGCCCATCAGTCTTCCACCTCACCCCCTTGCAAATCAGAGCCCAAAATCATGCAGGAAAGTCTCATGTTTTTCTCCAGCCCATCCACCTAGCCATGCCCCAGAAGAGGAAGAACTTGAATGCACTAATGCTCAACCACTTTTGTTGCAGGATGAGGACATGGGAATACTGCCACAAAACGTCTCTGATGATGAGGAAACACAGGTGCCAACTGCTGTGGCTTTCTGCAATCTGCAGACCAACGAGGAGGGCAGGGGTCATGAATGGGTGGAAGATGATGTGGAGGATGATGAAGTCCTAGACCCAGACTGGACTGACTCACTGCATGTGAGGCGTGCAGTTCTGAGGAAAAGGCGGTGGTCGCACAGAGGCAACAGCACAGCAAAAAAGGGAGCAGGGTGCAAAAGCGACAGAGACAGTACGCCTGCTACTGTCCAATGCACCCAGGCAACGAGCACATCAAGACCTGCTCCAAGGAGTTAATTGGTGTGGCAGTTCTTCACACAATGTCCTGATGACAAGACACGAGTGGTTTGCATGTTGTGCCATCAGAGCCTGAAGTGAGGCATAAACGTTCTTAACCTGAGCACAACCTGCATAACCAGGCATCTACATGCAAAGCATGAACTGCAGTGGAGTAAACACCTTAAAAATAAGGAACTCTCTCATGCTTCTCCTGCTCCCTCTTCTGCTGCTAGCTTGGCCTCTCCCTCCACCTCTGACATCACTGTGGCACCTGGCGACCAGCAAACAGAGGATGTTCCAACACCACTACATACGACACCATCACCAAGCATCTCCACCATGTCACACGCCAGCATTCAGCTGTCCATCTCCCAAACATTGGAGAGAAGAAGGAAATACCCACCTACCCACCCTCGAGCGCTGGCCCTGAATGCCAGCATTTCAAAATTACTGGCCTTTGAAATGCTGTCATTCCGTCTGGTGGAGACGGACTGTTTAAAACAGCTGATGGCTGTCCCCCAGTATGTTGTTCCCAGCCGCCACTACTTTTCCAGGCGAGCCGTCCCTTCCCTGCACAACCAATTGGAGGATAAAATCAAGTGTGCGCTGCGCAATGCCATCTGTGGCAAGGTCCACATAATCACAGATACATGGACCAGTAAGCACGCCAGGGTCGCTATATCTCCCTAACTGCACACCGGGTAAATGTAGTGGTGGCTGGGCGCGAGGCGGATAGTGGTTTGGCGCATGTCCTTCCACCACCGAGGATCGCAGGGCATTATTCGTTGCCTCCTGTTGCTTCCTCCTCCTACTCCGCATCATCCTTCTCCTACTTCTCTTCTACCACATCCGTTCATCGAAAGAACCTCACCCCCAACTTCAGCACAGCCCGGGGTAAGCGTCAGCAGGGATTTTAAAACTCAAGTGTTTGGGTGACAAACTCCACACCGCAAAGGAGCTTTGGAGGGGCACAGAACAGCAGACTGATGAGTGGTTGCTGCCGGTGAGCCTCAAGCCCGGCCTGGTGGTGTGCGATAATGGGCGAAATCTCGTTGCAGCTCTGGCACATCCCTTGCCTGGCGCATGTGCTGAATCTGGTGGTGCAGAAGTTTCTTAAAAACTACCCAGACGTGTCTGAGCTGCCACTGAGAGTGCGGGCCGTATGTGCGCGCTTTCGGCGTTCTCACTCTGCTGCTTGCCTGTCTGCGCTGCAGCGTAACTTCAGCCTTCCTGCTCACCGCCTCATATGCGACATGCCTACCAGGTGGAACTCCACCTTACATATGCTGGAGAGACTGTGCGAGCAGCAGCGGGCGATAGTGAAGTTTCAGATGCATTATGCACGGGTCAGTCGCTCTGCGGATCAGCACCACTTCACCACCAGTGATTGGGCCTGCATGTGAGACCTGTGTACCTTGTTGCGGTCTTTGGAGTACTCAACCAACATGGCCAGTGCTGATGATGCCATTGTTAGCATTACAATACCCCTTTTATGTCTCCTTGAAAAAAATATTACGGCAATGATGGAAGAGGATGCTGCACAGGAGGAGGAGGAAGAGGGGACATTTCACAGGGTTTCAGGCAGGTCATACAGAAGTGGCTCAGAGGGTGGGTTCCTGCACCAGCAGAGGCCAGGTACACATGTGGACAGCCAGGGCACACTTCTGGAGGACGAGGAGGATGAGGTAGAGAAGGAGGAGGAGGAACCGGTTTCACTGCAGGGTGGCACCCTACACAGCTCAGGGCCATCACTGGAGTGTGGCTGGGGGGATACGGAGGACACAGACGATACACCACCTACAGAGGACAGCTTATCGTTACCTCTGGGCAGCCTGGCACACATGAGCGACTACATGCTGCAGTACTTGCGCAATGACAGCAGAGTTGCCAACATTTTAACTTGTGCTGACTACTGGGTTGCCATCCTGCTGGATCCCCGGTACAAGGAAAACCTGCCCACCTTAATTCCCGCACTGGAGCGTGATAGGAAGATGTGCGACTACAAGCGCACACTGTCCTTACCTTGTACAGAATATACATTTATAACTGCCTCGCCCTCAACCATACATTCTTGTACTCCAGGGCTCTTCTTTATTGAATCCTCCTTTTTTTAATTGTGCCATTATTTTAGGGGGAACCCCAAGTTAAATGAACCTCTCTTCTGTCTGGGTGTCAGGGGCCTAAAATTCTGTTAATCGCCTGCTGCTTTGGCGGGTGACATCAAGCTTGCTTTTCTGCTATGGGACCTCTCTCCTCTGTCTGGCTGCTGGGGCCTAAATAACTGAAAGTGGCCTTTTCCATTGCTGGGTGACATGAAGACTGATTTTCTGCTATGGGACCTCTCTCCTCTGTCTAGGTGCCAGGGGTCTACATTTCAGATAATCACCTGTTGCTTTGGTGGGTGACATTAACCTCTTTTTACTGTCAAATGACCGTCCCATTGTCTGGTTGTCGGGGGCCTATATTTTGTTTCATCGCTTGCTGCATTGGTGGGAGACATTAACCTCTTTTTACTCTCAAATGACCTCTCCTCTTTCTGGGTGTCAGGGGCCTACATAAATGATAATGGCCTGTTCCATTGCAGGCTGACCTGAGGCCTGTGGGGCTGTTACGGGACCGCTCTCCTCTTTGCGGGTGCCATGGTCCTGAATTAGTGAATCAGGCCTGTGGCACTACTGGGTGAAATCAATACTGTTTTGGCATGATTGTAACTCTCCTCTTCATGGGTGACATGGGTCTGAAACTGTGAATGAGTCCTATGGCATTGCTGGGTGAAATCAATACTGTCTTGGCATGATTTTAACTCTCCTCTTTGTGGCTCCCGTGGGCCTGAATGTTTGAATGAGGCCTGTGGCCCTGCAGGCAGACATGATTTCTTCTTGGCTGTGATGACAACTTCAACTCCCATGTATGGTTGCCATTGGCCTGAGTCTGAGAGTGAGGCCTGTGACACTGCTGGCAGACATGAATCCTTCTTTGCTGTGATGTGAACTTCAACTCCCATGTATGATTGCCATGCCCTTGAGTCTGTGAATGAGGCCTGTGGCACTACAGGCAGCATCAGGATACCACACAGTGGCAAGAAGACATAGTGTGGATAAGGCAGCAGCATCAGGATACCACACAGTGGCAAGGTGACATAGTGTGGATATGGCAGCAGCATCAGGATACCACAGAGTGGCAAGGTGACATAGTGTGAAGATGGCAGCAGCAGCATCAGAAGACCACAAAGTGACCCAGTGACAGAGTGGGGGGATGTTTGGGTGTAAAAAAGGCCCCCATTCTGGACCAGTAGCTAGGGTTCAACAAGGTGGAGAGCCAGAAGTCATCCCTCTGCCGAATGGTGACAATTTGGCTGTCACTACGCAAGCAAGTGAGCATGCATCGGGCCATTTGTGCAAGTGACTCGGAGGGACTTCCTACCTCCGTCTCCACTGCATACTGCCACGGTCTGTCTGGGTCCTCTGTCTTGTCTTCCTCATCGCCCTGTAGCTCCTCTCGCTGCTCCTGCTCCTCCTCTTCTGTCAGCCTAGTAGAAAAACCACCCATTTCGCTACACATTGCCTGTGCTCCAATGTCTTCCTCCCCCTCCTCATCCAGTTCAGCCCCCACAGGGCTCATGTGGCCGTGAGATCTATGCTCCACGTCTCCAGTCCATTGACCACCCATTGTTACCACCATCTGTTCCAGGACATGAAGCAGTGGAATAACGTCGTTCATCCCGTAGTCCTGGCGACTGACAAATAATGTGGAGTCCTCAAAGGGCCTGAGCAAACGGCAGGTGTCACACATGAGCTGCCACTGGCTGACATTGAAGTTACACAGGGGAGTACTCCTATCCGCTTGCATCATCAAGAAATTGTTGATGGCCTTTCTCTGTTCGTATAGTCGGTCCAACATATGGAGGGTGGAATTCCAACAGGTGGAAAGTCGCATATCAGCCAATGTTGGGAATGCCGTTCTGCCACTGCAGCTCAAGAAGGGTGTGCTTTGCATTGTACAAGTAGCTGAAGTGCATGCATAGTTTCCTGGCCATATTTAGGATGTCTTGCAGATGGGTGGAAGACTTCAGAAACCGCTTGACAACCAGATTGAACACATGTGCCATGCAGGGTGCATGGCTCAACCTTCCTTGACGCAGAGCCAACACAAGGTTCTTCCCATTATCTGTCACCATGGTTCCGATTTTGAGTTGTTGGGGAGAAAGCCAGGATTTGATTTCTGGACGAAGGACACAGAGCAGTTCCTCCCCTGTGTGACTCCGTTCACCCAGGGAAACGAGGTGCAGAACAGCATGACACTGCCGTGCCCTGCACATGTGATATACTAGATGGGCACTGTGACTTGTCCCTGCAGTGGAGTCTGAGGACATGGTGGAGGATGAGGAGGCAGAGGCAGACATTGTCACAGTACCAACGGCGTGACAAAATAGAGGCAGAAGCAGCGTGACCTTGCCAAGTTGCTGGTGTACTTCTGTAGGAACCACATTCACCCAGTGGGCCTGTAAAGGACATGTACTGTCCCTGACTGCAATTGCAGCTCCACACGTCGGCGCTGCCATGCACTTTGGCAGACACCGACAGTCTCAAGGATTGGCCCACCTTCTGTTCTACATATTTGTGCAGGGCTGGAACTGCCTTTTTTGCAAGGAAATGCCAGCTGGGGACTCTCCACCTCGGCTCGGCACAAGCCATCAGTTCTCCAAAAGGTACAGAGTCCACCACTTGGAAAGGGAGGGACTGCAGTACCAGCAACTTGGAACGGAGTACGTTCAGCTTCTGCGCCTTTGGATGTGTGCACGCATACTGCTGTCTCTTGGCAATTGCTTTGGTGATCGATTGCTGATGGAATGACTGACGAGGAGTAGGAGGAGCAGGAGCATCTGGACCAGCAGAAGTTGAGAATGACAGAAAGCTCCCTACACCTGAGGTGGTGTAGCTTTGACTGCCTGAAACGCGGTGCTTGCCACTGGGTGATAAAGCGGTTGCTGCGGCAGGCTGGACCACCACATCGGAGCCACAGTTTTTCCAGGCCACTGTATTGCGACGCTGCATATTTTGATGCAGGGCCGTAGTGCCAACATAGGCACCCTGGTCACGCTTCACCTTCTGCCCACAGATTCGACATATGGCCACGTTCACCTCTTTCGGCGACTTAAGAAAAAACTGCCACACCTCTAAGTAGGGGATTTCCCCCCAACAGTCCGCACTGGCTGACTGCTTCCACCGCTGCATCCATGAACCCCTGCACCACTAATTCCTGGGCAGGTAGGCTGCTGCGAAGCAGGTGGTCTACCCCGGGCACGTTTGGCTCCCGACTTCCCACTGCTGCCACCCTGCTGACTCCCAGCCATGCTACCACCTTGCTGGCTCCGCCGCTGCCTCACAGGCAAGCTTCTACCCTCATCTCCTGATGATGATGATGAGGCCCCTTCTGCACCCGGCTCCCAATTGTGATCTGCTTCATCATCATCGAGTAGTGTCTGCACGTCACTGATGTCCTCCTCAACGGTCTCTGGATCAGGAGCCTGACCGCTCGCAACACCATCACCCACGCCACTCTCCTCATCACTACTTTCCCGCCTAGTGGAGGAAGAGGTGGTTGTCTGCTCCAGATCTTGGCTGAGCATTAGATGCTGACTGTCCTCTAGTAGCTCAACCTCGCTGTATAGTGTAGCTGAGCCCATAGCATCCAATACTTCTGTGGCAGAGAGAACAGCAAAGGACAGAGGCAGGTTGAGGACAGGTGAAGGCGCACCTGTTGGCTGGGGATGTCTGATGTCACTTGGGATGAAGTAGATGACCGAGTTAACCAATGAAGAACCGCTGGGTTGCTCGTCAATACACAAACGCTATATGACACCGGGAGCTCAGGCCTCTCACTGCCACTCCTGCTGCCATCACCCCTTACACTTCTGCGACCTCTGCCTGTGCAGAAACATTTTGGCCTCTGCCACTCCTCTGTGCATGGCCTGGCATCTCTCGGTCTGACATACTGTTAGCTGAACTAAATAAATAAAATGAAATTTAAACACCCCTAAAAATGCTAAATATATTTTTCTTTTTGTACTGAAATACACCACTAAACACCTTCACCACATATAGCTGCAGAAGTGAACTGAGAATATATTTTTCTTTTTGTACTGAAATAGGCACTAAATGCTTTCACCACATATAACTGCAGAAGTGAACTGCGTATATATTTCTATTTTTGTACTGAAATAGGCTAGTAAACGCTTTTAGCTTAAATAACTGCAAAAGTGAACTGTGTATATATTTCTATTTTTGTACTGAAGTAGGCCAGGAAACGCTTTTAGCGCAAATAACTGCAAAAGTGAACTGTGTATATATTTCTCTTTTTGCACTGAAATAGGTCAGTAAACGCTATTAGCGCAAATAACTGCAAAAGTGATCAGCGTATATATTTCTCATTTTGAACCGAAATAAGCCAGTAAACGCTTTTAGCGCAAATAACTGCAAAAGTGAACCGCGTATATATTTATCTTTTTGTACTGAAATAGGCCAGTCAACACTTTTAGTGCAAATTACTGCAAAAATGAACTGCGTAAATGTTTCTCTTTTTGTACTGAAATAGGCCAGTGTACGCTTTTATCGCAAATAACTGCAAAAGTGAACTGCGTATATATTTCTGTCACGGAAGGAAGGAAAGAGTGCAGCCATGAACTCCACCCGCACCTCTATCCCTACCTACTTGCATGACCCATCCTAACTGCCGGCGTACAACTTGGCAGCAGTCCCTAGCTTAAATGCCTGCAGGGGACTAACAATGATAAGAGGAAAAAACCGTGAGCAGTCAGAGATGCAAAAGTCAAAGCCAGGAGGTCATGCAGGTACACAGGGGAAAACACAAAAACAAGGTCAATACAATCCAAAGTCAGAAGCCAAAAGGTCACGTCAAATCCAAGGAGGTCACAAGGTCAAGGTGAGGGTAGCAAGACCAATCACAGGCAACCTGTGGCCAGCAGGTTACCTGGTTAAATAGCAGTCATGTGTCCCAAATCCAGCCACTATCTTCTGAGCACGCATTCATCGCGATCGGCTCCCAGTTCCCCCATCTGCTCATTGTCTAGGAGGACGCCGGCCGCGCTGAGGAGGCGTACGCAGCCGGGTCCTCCCCACCCCCTGGTCACCATGGAGGTGAGAACGCCGGCCGCACACAGACGGAGGCACTGCAAGGAGGAAGCGTGTTGCCGGCTCCCCGTTACAGTACCTCCCCTTCTACGAGGAGCCACCGGACCCATAGTCACTGGAGTGGGTTTCTCTGGGTGAGTCAGATGGAATCTTTTCACTAACCTAGTAGCATGTATCTTTCTTGCCGGCACCCAAGACCTCTCCTTAGGGCCAAAGCCCTTCCAGTGAACCAAGTATTGAAAAGAATTCCGGACCTTTCTCATATCAAGAAATTTATAAATCTCTATTCTAGTTGACAGGAGGCAACCTCTATTGACGGCGTAGATTCCTATAAAGGGGATATAGGTGACACATACTTTTTGAGTAAGGCTTTATGGAAAACATTATGGATACGAAAGTAGTCAGGTGGTCGTAATGTAAAAGACACAGGATTAATAATGCCAATAATCTTATAGGGACCAATAAACCGTGGTGAAATCTATTCGAAGATACTTTCAGAGACAAATTCTTGGTGGATAACCATACTTTATCACCCAACACAAAATCTACTCCTCGAGAGCGCTTTTTATTTGCATTTGTTTTTTAAACCTCCTGGTAGAGTTGAGCGGATACCTGGAAGTTCGGGTTTGCGGGGTTAGGCCGAAGTTCGCCGCAAAGCTAGGGTCCGGGACCCGAACTTGACCCCGAATCCGAACCCTATTGAAGTCAATAGGGCCCCGAACTTTTGGGCATTAAAATGGCTCTAAAAAAACTCATGAAAAGGGCTAGATGGCTGCAAAGGGAAGCATAATGGGGATAAGAACATGACAATTGCACTGCAAACAAATGTGGATAGGGAAATGACGTAAAATAACATAACACATACAATAGCAATAACAAAATACATACAAATTAAAAATAATAATCTTGCACTAGGAGAAGGAGGTCCATATGGAGTAGGAGGTTGAGGAGGTGGTGGAAGTGGCGGTGTAGGTGGAAGCGGTGGTGGAGGAGTTACAACACTGTGTTTTGTTTTTTGTCTTTTTTAATTTTGGGAGACCCCAAAACATTGGGAAATATAGCAAAGCAAACAAAGAGAACGTGCGCTGGAGTATAACAAAAGCTGGGTGAGGCCGGTATACATGTTTATTCTGCACAAGGCATGGACAAGTCCTGTGGGTTCCATGCCTGGTTCATTTTAATGAACATGAGCTTGTCCACATTGGCAGTGGACAGGCGGCTGCGCTTGTCTGTGATAATGCCCCCAGGCGTGCTAAACACACGTTCAAACAATACACTGGCTGCAGGGCAGGCCAGCACCTCCAAGGCGTAAAGGGCAATTTCAGGCCATGTGCCCAATTTGGAGACCCAGAAGTTGAATGGGGCAGACCCATCAGTCAGTATGCGTAGACGTGTGCACACATACTGTTCCACCATGTTGCTGAATTGCTGCCTCCTGGTAAGATATTCCATATCAGTTGTGGTGCTGGCTGTTGTGACGAGCTGACAAAGCTTTTCCACATTGCGGCCATGCTAACTCTGTCTTCTGAGGTGCTGGTGGTGGCCCTGCTGCGTTGGCGACTTCTTCCTCCTCCTCTGCCTTCGTCTTCTGCTCCCACTGAGGCCCCGGTGTCAGGTGGGAATGTCATCAGCAGCGCGTCTACCAGCGCGCACTTGTAGTCGTGCTTCTTCTGATCACGCTCCAGTGAGGGAGTTAAGGATGGAACGTTGTCCTTGTAACAGGGATCTAGCAAGGTGGCCACCCAGTAATCAGCACAGGTTATAATGTGGGCAACTCGGCGGTCGTTGCGCAGGCACTGCAGCATAAAGTAGCTCAAGTGTGCCAGGCTGCCCAGAGGCAATGACAAGCTGTCCTTCGTGGGAGATGTATCGTCTGTGTCCTCGGTCTACACACAGCCACGCTGTAGTGATGGCTCTGAGCTGCTTTGGGTGCCACCCTGCTGTGAACACGGTTCCTCCTCCTCCTCCTCATCCTCCTTACCCTTCAGAACTGTGCCCTGGCTAAACAATTGTGTACCTGGCCTCTGTTGGTGCAGGGACCCATCCTCCGAACCACTTGTGAATGACTGGCATGATAACCATGGAAATGATCCCTCTCCCTCCTTCTCTTCCTCCTGTGCCACATCCTCTTCCATCATCTCCCGAAGCGTTTTTTCAAGGAGACATAGAAGTGGGATAGTAACGCTGAGAACGGCGTCATCGGCACTCGCCATGTTGGTGGCGTACTCGAAACAGCGCAATACGGCGCACACATCCCGCATGGAGGCCCACTCGTTGGTAATGAACTGGTGCTGTTCTGCAGAGTGACTCACCCATGTGTGCTGCAGCTGAAACTCCCCTATTGCCTGCTGCTGCTCGCACAGTCTCTCCAGCATGTGCAAGGTGGAGTTCCACCTTGTGGGCACGTCGCATATGAGGTGGTGAGCGGGAAGGCCAAAGTTACGCTGCAGCACAGACAGGTGAGCAGCAGCAGGGTGAGAACACCGAAAGCGCAAACAGGTGGCCCACAGTTTCTGCAGCAGCTGTGACATATCAGAGTTATTTTTAAGGAATGTCTGCACCACCAAATTCAGCACATGCGCCAGACAAGCGGCGTGCATCAACCTGGCTAGGCCCAGAGCTTTTACGAGATTTCGCCCATTATCGCATACCACCAAGCCGGGCTTGAGACTCAGTGGCACCAACCACTCATCAGTCTGTTGTTCCATGCCCTTCCACAGCTTCTGTGCGGTGTGGGGTTTTTCCCCCAAACAGATGAGTTTCAAAACAGCCTGCTGTCGTTTCCCCCTGGCTGTGCTGAAGTTGGTGGTGAAGGTGTTACGCTGACCGGATGAGGAGGTGGTAGCGGAGGAAGCAGAGTAGGAGCAGGAGGCAACAGGAGGCAAAGAGAAACGTCCTGCAAGGACACCTGAACGCTGCCATGGGACATTGTGGAGATGCTTGGCGACGGAGGTGGTAGAGTGGCTGCCATATCCTCTGTTTGCGGGGTGCCAGGTGCCACTGTCATTCCAGAGGTGGCGGAAGAGGCCGAGACTGCAGCAGAAGAGGGAGCAGGAGGAGCCTGAGACCTTTCTTGGTTTTTAAGGTGTTTACTCCACTGCAGCTCGTGCTTTGCATTTAGATGCCTGGTCGTGCAGGTGGTGCTCAGGTTTAGAACGTTTATGCCTCGCTTCAGGCTCTGATTGCACAGCGTGCAAACCATTTGTGTCTTGTCGTCAGCCCATTGTCTGAAGAAGTGCCACGCCAGGGAACTCCTTGGAGCTGGCTTTGGTGTGCTCGGTCCCTGGGTGCAGTGGACAGTAGCAGGCATAGTGTCTAGGGGTGGACCACTCGGCTTTTGATCCCTGCTTCCTCTTTTGCTGTGCTGGTGGCTCAGTGCTACCTCCAACTCTTCCTCCAAACCGCACACGTCACTTGCATGACCTTGATTCCATGTGGGGTCTAGGGACTCATCATGCTCCACATCATCTTCCACCCGCTTCACACACCTGCTCTCTCTGTCAGTCTGTACACTGCAGAAAGCCACATCAGTTGGCACCTGTGTTTCGTCATAGACAGAGACATGCTGCGCTGGTCCTCCCATGTCCACATCCTGAAACATAAGTGGTTGGGCATCTCTTCCACTACTGGGGCAGGGCTATGTGGATGACCCACGGAAACCCTGCCAGTAGAGTCATTAAAAAGCATAAGAGACTGCTGAATGACTTGGGGCTCAGACTGCTTTGCTGATTTGCAAGGGGGTGAGGTAAAAGACAGATGTCCATGGGCTGTAGGTGCCAACTCTGCGCTTTGTGCAGGGGACCGGGTGGGAGAAAATGTGAAGGAACTGGAGGCACTGTCAGCTACCCAATCTACTATCGCCTGTACCTGTTCTGGCCTCACCATTCGTAGAATGGCATTCGGGCCTACAAAATAATGCTGAATGTTCTCTCGCCTACTCGCACCTGAGGAAGGTGTTTCATTTGTGCGTGCAGCTTGCACAGATCGACCACGTTCTCTCCCTGCAACAGAAGCTCCACCACCATGAGCAGCACCGTGACCAGGGCCACGTCCCTGATTTGACGCTCTCCTCATTTTTTGCGTTCACCCGCCAAAGTAACAGACGGATTTACAAAATTTATTTCCCAGTCAGGTATGCAGTGCAGGCTACAAAGGTACTTTATGGACAAAAAAAGTGATTATTTTTACCCACAATGTCCCAGTTGTATTTACTGATTATATTTCCCTATCAGAAATGCTGTGCAGGCCATAAAGGTACTTTATGGCCAAAAAAAGTGTTTCTTTTCACCCACAATGTCCCAGTTTTATTCACTGATTATATTTCAGAAATTCCTTGCAGGCCGCAAACATGCTTTCTGGCCCAAAAAAGGCATTTTTTTACACCCACAATGAAACAGATTTATTTACTACTTTATTTTAAACATGACAAATGCAGCGCAGGCCACAAAGGTACTTTCTGGCCCAAAAAAGGTGATTTTTTACACCCACAATGAAACAGATTAATTTAATGCTTTATATGACAAATGCAGCACAGTCCGCAAACTGACTTTTTAGCAAATAAAAAATTGTCCCCCCAGAATCTAACAGATGGATTTACTGAATTGATTACACTGTCACATATGCAACACAGGGGTACTTTACAGAAAAAAATGTGAATATGTCACCCCCTGGGTCCCTGAACTCACAGATAGATTACCTATATTATTTTCCCTTCCGCTGGCACATATGCAGTGCAGGTGCACTTAAAAAATCGGTATATGTCACCCACTGAACTACAAGAACAGTTATATTTTATTGTCCTTGGCACATATGCTGGTGCAAGTGCACTGCACTTTCACAAAATGGCCGCCGACGCCCACCTAACTAACAGATGGATTAAAACTTCTTTATCTTTGTCACTGGGCTCAGGGCAGGATACAAAAATGTTGCATTGCACCCACAAAAAAAATTGCTGTATGTCGCACACTTAACACCAAGTTCTGATTCTTTCCTAATCTCTCCCTCACAGCAGCAGCATCCTATCCCCACACTAGTAAGAGCTGATATGACGTGCGGCGCTACGTGACTTCAACTTAGATAGAGGCTGGGTCACATGCTGCACTGGCCAATCACAGCCATGCCATTAGTAGGCATGGCTTTCATGTCTTCTAAGGACACACATCTTAAAATCTTGTTGATTGGCTGCCCTGCAGCCTTTGAACAAGCTTTATTAAACGGCCAAACACCGAACTCGAACCCTAACTTTACAGAAAAGTTCGGGTTCGGGTCCAGGTAACAAAAAAGTTCGGGTTCGCTCAACCCTACCTCCTGGGCTTTTTTCAGGTTCGAATGAATCTGGGCCCAGACTGTGCACAGTTCTATAGCCAGCTTCCGGAATTTGCAAGAAAGACGGCAAAAAAGAACTAAATCGCGGATGGAAACCCAGATTACAGAAAAAAGAAAATATACCAGTAGACGAGTTCACCTGATTATTAATGGCTAGGGATGAGCGAACCCGAACTTTATAGTTTGGGTTCGTACCGAATTTTGGGGTGTTCGTGACACGGGTCCAAACCCGAACATTTACGTAAAAGTTTGAGTTCGGGTTCGTTCTTCGGCGATTTCTTCCCGTTTTCTGAAGGGCTGCACAGCAGACAATCAGCTAGCATTTTACTTCTTGCCCTAAGAAGCCATCACAGCCATGCCTACTAATGGCATGGCTGTGATTGGCCAAGTGCAGCATGTGACCCAGCCTCTATTTAAGCTGGAGTCACGTTGCGCCGCACGTCACTCTGCTCTGATTAGTGTACGGATAGGATGCAGCTGCTGTTAGGGTGAGATTAGGCAGGGATTAATTTAGCAAAAACACTTAATGAAGTGATCGATCTACAGCTCTGATTTATTCAACCTCTGCTAGTTAATTGCTCACTGTTTTCAGGCTGCCCAGAGCGTTTTTCTGTAACCCCTAGAAACTCAGGATAGAATTTTCTATATTATATTGAGAGTTGAAATTCACTTAAAAAAATAGCAATCCCCTAAATCTAGTGTTCCAACAGTGGCTAGCCAAGAGTAATACTGTCTGACAAAGAATATATTTTTTTTTCTGGGGTGAAATTCAATTTCCAGAATATCAATACGGTAAATCAGTGGTTTCAGCTGTGGCTGGCCAAATTTAATAGTGTACAGCAAAGGATATATTTTTTTTCTGGGGTGAAATTCAATTGCCAAAATAGCAATCCACTAAATCTGTTGTCCCAGCAGTGGCTGGCCAAGTTTAATAGTGTCCGCCAAAGGATAGTTAATTTTCTGGGGTGAAATTCAATTGCCAAAAAAGCAATACGGTAAATCAGTGGTTTCAGCTGTGGCTGGCCAAGTTTAATAGTGTCCGGCAAAGGATAGATTTTTTTCTGGGGTGAAATTTAATTGACAAAATAGCAATACCATAAATCAGTGGTTTCAGCAGTGGCTGGCCAAGTTTAATAGTGTCCGGCAAAGGATATTTCTTGTTCTGGGGTGAAATTCAATTGCCAAAATAGCAATACCGTAAATCAGTGGTTTCAGCTGTGGCTGGCCAAGTTTAATAGTGTCCGGCAAAGGATAGATTTTTTTCTGGGGTGAAATTCAATTGTCAAAATAGCAATACCAAAAATCAGTGGTTTCAGCAGTGGCTGGCCAAGTTTAATAGTGTCCAGCAAAGGATATATTTTGTTCTGGGGTGAAATTCAATTGCCAAAATAGCAATAGCATAAATCAGTTGTATCAGCAGTGGCTGGCCAAGTTTAATAGTGTCCAGCAAAAGATGTATTTTGTTGTGTGGTGAAATTCAATTGCCAAAATAGCAATACCTTAAATCAGTGGTTTCTGCTGTGGCAGGACAAGTTTTACAGTGTCCGTCAAAGGATAGCTTTTGTTCTGGGGTAAAATTCAATTACCAATATAGCAATACTGTAAATCTGGTGTTCCAGCTGTGACTGGACAAGTTTAATAGTGTCCGTCAAAGGATATATTATTTTCTGGGGTCAAATTCAGTTGCAAAAATAGCAATACCGTAAATCTGGTGTTCCAGCTATGATTGGACAAGTTTCATAGTGTCTGTCAAAGTATATATTATTTTCTGGGGTGAAATTCAGTTGCAAAAATAGAAATACCGCAAATATGCTGTTCCAGCTGTGACTGGACAAGTTTCATAGTGTCCGTCAAAGGATATTTTATTTTCTGGGGTGAAATTCAGTTGCAAAAATAGAAATACCGTAAATCTGGTGTTCCAGCTGTGACTGGACAAGTTCCGTAGTGTCCGTCAAAGGAAATATTATTTTCTGGGGTGAAATTCAATTGCCAAAATAGCAATCCTGTAAATCAGTGGTTTCGGCTGTGGCTGGCCAAGTTTAATAGTGTCAGTCAAAGGATATTTTTTTTTCAGGGGTGAAATTCTATTGCCAAAATAGCAATCCCCTAAATCTGGTGTCCAAGCAGTGGCTGGCCAAGTTTAATAGTGTCCGGCAAAGGATATATTTTGTTCTGGGGTGCAATTTAATTGTCAAATAGCAATCCCCTAAAGCAGTGGCTGACCAAGTTTAATAGTGTGCGGCAAAGGATATATTTTCTTCTGGGGTGAAATTCAATTGCCAAAATAGCAATCCCCTAAATCTGTTGTCCCAGCAGTGGCTGGCCAACTTTAATAGTGTCCGCCAAACGATAGTTAATTTTCTGGGGTGAAATTCAATTGCCAAAAAAGCAATACGGTAAATCAGTGGTTTCAGCTGTGGCTGGCCAAGTTTAATAGTGTCCGGCAAAGGATAGATTTTTTTCTGGGTTGAAATTTAATTGACAAAATAGCAATACCATAAATCAGTGGTTTCAGCAGTGGCTGGCCAAGTTTAATAGTGTCCGGCAAAGGATATTTCTTGTTCTGGGGTGAAATTCAATTGCCAAAATAGCAATACCATAAATCAGTGGTTTCAGCTGTGGCTGGCCAAGTTTAATAGTGTCCGGCAAAGCATAGATTTTTTTCTGGGGTGAAATTCAATTGTCAAAATAGCAATACCATAAATCAGTGGTTTCAGCAGTGGCTGGCCAAGTTTAATAGTGTCCAGTAAAGGATATATTTTGTTCTGGGGTGAAATTCAATTGCCAAAATAGCAATACCATAAATCAGTTGTATCAGCAGTGGCTGGCCAAGTTTAATAGTGTCCGCCAAAGGATAGCTAAAGTGAAATTCAATTGCCAAAATATAGTAGTTAAAGTGAAATTCAATTGCCAAAATAGCAATACCGTAAATCAGTGGTTTCAGCAGTGGCTGGCCAAGTTTAATAGTGTCCAGCAAAGGATATATTTTGTTCTGGGGTGAAATTCAATTGCCAAAATAGCAATACCATAAATCAGTTGTATCAGCAGTGGCTGGCCAAGTTTAATAGTGTCCGCCAAAGGATAGTTAATTTTCTGGGGTGAAATTCAATTGCCAAAATAGCAATATCGTAAATCAGTGGTTTCAGCAGTGGCTGGCCAAGTTTAATTGTGTCCGGCAAAGGATATATTTTGTTCTGGGCTGAAATTCCATTGCCAAAATAGCAATACCATAAATCAGTTGTTTTAGCAGTGGCTGTCCAAGTTTAATAGTGTCCAGCAAAGGATGTATTTTGTTGTGGGGTGAAATTTAATTGCCAAAATAGCAATACCGTAAATCAGTGGTTTCAGCAGTGGCTGGCCAAGTTTAATAGTGTCCATCAATTAATAGATTTTGTTCTGTTGTGAAATTCAATTGCCAAAATAGCAATACCATAAATCAGTGGTTTCAGCAGTGGCAGGCCAAGTTTAATAGTGTCCGGCAAAGGATATATTTTATTATATGGTTAAATTCAATTGCCAAAATAGCAGTCCCCTAAATCTGGTGTCCCAGCAGTGGCTGGCCAAGTTTAATAGTGTGCATCAAAGGATATATTTTGTTCTGCGGTGAAATTCAGTTGCAAAAAGAGAAATACCGTAAATCTGTTGTATCAGCAGTGGCTGGCCAAGTTTAATAGTGTCCGCCAAAGGATAGTTAATTTTCTGGGGTGAAATTCAATTGCCAAAATAGCAATACCGTAAATCAGTGGTTTCAGCAGTGGCTGGCCAAGTTTAATAGTGTCCGCCAAAGGATAGTTAATTTTCTGGGGTGAAATTCAATTGCCAAAATAGCAATACCGTAAATCAGTGGTTTCAGCAGTGGCTGGCCAAGTTTAATAGTGTCCATCAATTAATAGATTTTGTTCTGTTGTGAAATTCAATTGCCAAAATAGCAATACCATAAATCAGTGGTTTAAGCAGTGGCTGGCCAAGTTTAATAGTGTCCGGCAAAGGATATATTTTATTATATGGTTAAATTCAATTGCCAAAATAGCAGTCCCCTAAATCTGGAGTCCCAGCAGTGGCTGGCCAAGTTTAATAGTGTGCATCAAAGGATATATTTTGTTCTGCGGTGAAATTCAGTTGCAAAAAGAGAAATACCGTAAATCTGGTGTTCCAGCTGTGACTGGACAAGTTTCATAGTGTCCGGCAAAGGATAGATTTTTTTCTGGGGTGAAATTCAATTGCCAAAATAGCAATACCATAAATCAGTGGTTTCAGCAGTGGCTGGCCAAGTTTAATAGTGTCCTGCAAAGGACATATTTTGTCCTGGGGTGAAATTCAGTTGCAAAAATAGAAATACCGTAAATCTGGTGTTCCAGCTGTGACTGGACAAGTTTCATACTGTCCGTCAAAGGATATATTATTTTCTCGGGTGAAATTCAATTGCTAAAATAGCAATAACCAAAATCTGGTGTTCCAGCTGTTGCAGGCCAAGTGTAAATCTGTCTGTAAAAGGGTATATTAAACTCAGCGTGCATCTCCAAGTGTATTTCTTTCCGTTAAAGGGTATATTACAGTAAGTGTTAAAATGCAGCATAATCCTCTACATTTGCACACACTGTTTTGCATCTCTAAGTGTATATCTTTCCGTTAAAGGGTATATTACACAAAGTGTTAAAATACAACTGCTGAAAGCATAATCCTATATATTTTTTCACACGCTACGGTGCATCTCCAAGTGTAAATCTGTCCGTAAAAGGATACCTTTCATCCAGGGCCTAAATACTAGACCTACAATTGATATTTCCCTAAATCTGTGGTTACGGCTGTGCCAGGATTAGTGTAATACGGTACTTAAATAGATATTCAGATAGTGTTAGGTGCCTGTAAAAAAAAGGTCTGAATTTGAATTCAATACATTGGGCCAAATAATTTTTTTCTTATTGTGGTGAATGGTATCAATGACAAAACCATCTAGTAAGGGACGTAGACGCAGTCGTGGTGGTGTTAGTGTACCCTCTGGTGCTGGGAGAGGACGTGGCCATTCTGCCGTAGCCACACGTCCTAGTGAACCAACTACCTCAGGTTCCAGTACCCGCCAGAATTTACAGCGATATTTGGTGGGGCCCAATGCCGTTCTAAGGATGCTAAGGCCTGAGCAAGTATAGGCGCTAGTCAATTGGGTGGCCGAAAGTGGATCCAGCACGTTCGCAACATTATCTCCCTCCCAGTATTCTGCAGAAAGCGCTCTGGTGGAGCCTGAAAACCAAGCCCATCAGTCTGTCACATCACCCCCATACATATCAGGGAAACTGTCTGAGCCTCAAGTTATGCAGCAGTCTCTTATGCTGTTTGAAGACTCTGCTGGCAGGGTTTCCCAAGGGAATCCACCTAGCCCTCCCCCAGTGGTGGAAGACATAGAATGCACTGACGTACAACCAGTTATGTTTCCTGATGATGAGGACATGGGAATACCACCTCATCAGAGTCCGCACGTCTCTGATGATGATTAATAATGAAACACAAGTGCCAACTGCTGCGTCTTTTTGCAGTGTGCAGACCGACCAGGAAGTCAGGGAGGAAGACTATGTGGAAGACGATGCAGGGGACGATGAGGTCCTAGACCCCACATCGAATGAAGGTCGTGCCACTGACTTTCATAGTTCAGACGAAGAGGCAGTGGTGAGACCGAGCCAACAGCGTAGCAAAAGAGGGAGCAGGGGGCAAAAGCAGAACAGCCGCCGCCAAGAGAGTTCTACTGCTACTGGCCACCACCACCAGGGACTGAGCACCCCAATGGCAGCTTCAAGGAGTTCCCTGGCATGGCACTTCTTCAAACAATGTGCTGACGACAAGACCCGAGTGGTTTGCACGCTGTGCCATCACAGCCTGATGTGAGCCATTAACGTTCTGAACCTTAGCACAACCTGCATGAACAGGCATCTACATGCAAAGCTTGAACTGCAGTGGAGTAAACACCTTAAAAACAAGGAACTCACTCTGGCTCCCCCTGCTCCCTCTTCTGCTGCTGCCTCAGCCTCTTCCGCCACCTCGGGAGGAATGTTGGCACCTGCCGCCGACCAAACAGAGGATGTGCCACCACCACCTCCGTCACCAAGCATCTCCACCATGTCACACGGCAGCGTTCAGCTCTCCATCTCATAAACCTTGGAGAGAAAGCGTAAATTCCCTCCTACCCACCCTCGAGCCCTGGGCCTGAATGCCAGCATTTCTAAACTACTGGCCTTTGAAATGCTTTCATTCAGACTGGTGGACACAGACAGCTTCAAACAGCTGATGGCGATGGCTGTCCCACATTATGTTTTCCCAGCCGCCACTACTTCTCCAAGAGAGCCATGCCTTCCCTGCACAAACAAATATCCGATAAAATCAAGTGTGCACTGCGCAACGCCATCTGTGGCAAGGTCCACCTAACCACAGATACGTGGACCAGTAAGCATGGCCAGGGACGCTATATCTCCCTGACTGCACACTGGGTAAATGTAGTGGCGGCTGGGCCCAAGGCGGAGAGTTCTTTGGCGCACGTCCTTCTGCCGCCAAGGATCGCAGGGCATCATTCTTTGCCTCCTGTAGCCTCCTCCTCCCACTCGGCTTCCTCCTCCTCTTCTTCTACCTGCTCATCCAGTCAGCCACACACCTTCACCACCAACTTCAGCACAGCCTGGCGTAAAGGTCAGCAGGCCGTTCTGAAACTCATATGTTTGGGGGACAGGCCCCACACCGCGCAGGAGTTGTGGTGGGGTATTGAACAACAGACTGACGTGTGGTTGCTGCCGGTGGGCCTCAAGCCCGGCCTGGTGGTGTGCGATAATGGGCGAAATCTCGTCGCAGCTCTGGGACTAGCCGGTTTGACGCACATCCCTTGCCTGGCGCATGTGCTGAATTTGGTGGTGCAGAAGTTCATTCACAACTACCCCGACATGTCAGAGCTGCTGCATAAAGTGCGAGCCGTCGGTGCGCGCTTCCGGCGTTCACATCCTGCTGCTGCTCGCCTGTCTTCGCTACAGCGTCATTTTGGCCTTCCCGCTCACCGCCTCATATGCGACGTGCCCACCAGGTGGAACTCCACCTTGCACATGCTGGAGAGACTGTGCGAGCAGTAGCAGGCCACAGTGGAGTTTCAGCTGCAGCACGCACGCATCAGTCGCACTGTGGAACAGCACCACTTCACCACCAATGACTGGGCCTCCACGCGAGACCTGTGTGCCCTGTTGCGCTGTTTTGAGTACTCCACCAACATGGCCAGTGGCAATGACATCGTTATCAGCGTTACAATACCACTTAAGGCGATGATGGAAGAGGAGGTGGCCCAGGAGGAGGAGGAAGAGGGGTCATTTTTAGCACTTTCAGGCCAGTCTCTTAGAAGTGGCTCAGAGGGAGTTTTTTTGCAAAAGCAGAGGCCAGGTACAAATGTGGCCAGCCAGGGCCCACTACTGGAGGACGAGGAGGATGAGGAGGAGGTGGAGGAGGATGAGGATGAAGCATGTTCACAGTGGGATGGCACCCAACGCAGCTCAGGCCCATCACTAGTGGTTGGCTGGGGGGAAACTTAGGACGATGACGATACGTCTCCCACAGAGGACAGCTTGTCCTTACCTCTGGGCAGCCTGGCACACATGAGCGACTACATGCTGCAGTGCCTGCGCAACGACAGCAGAGTTGCCCACATTTTAACGTGTGCGGACTACTGGGTTGCCACACTGCTGGATCCCCGGTACAAAGACAATGTGCCCACCTTAGTTCCTGCACTGGAGCATGATAGGAAGATGTGCGAGTACAAGCGCACGTTGGTAGACGCGCTACTGAGAGCATTCCTAAATGTCACAGGGGAGCAAGTGGAAGCCAAAGGCGAAGGCAGAGGAGGAGCGAGAGGTCGCCAACGCAGCTGTGTCACGGCCAGCTCCTCTGAGCATGGCAGAGATGTGGAAAGATTTTGTCACCACGCCACAGCTAACTGCACCACCACCTGATACGGAACGTGTTAGCAGGAGGTAGAATTTCACTAACATGGTGGAACAGTACGTGTGCACACCCCTCCACGTACTGACTGATGGTTTGGCCCCATTCAACTTCTGGGTCTCCAAATTGTCCACGTGGCCAGAGCTAGCCTTTTATGCCTTGGAGGTGCTGGCCTGCCCGGCGGCCAGCGTTTTGTCTGAACGTGTATTCAGTCCGGCAGGTGGCGTCATTACTGACAAACGCAGCCGTCTGTCCACAGCCAACGTGGACAAGCTGACTTCATAAAAATGAACCAGGCATGGATCCCTCAGGACCTGTCCATCCCTTGTGCATAATAGACATTTATAACTGCCTCCCCCTCAACCATGTATTCTTGTACTCCGGGGCACTTCTTTATTGAATCCTCATTTTTTTAACTTTACCATGATCTTGCTGTGCAACCCAAAGTTGAATGAACCTCTCCTCCGTCTGGGTGCCAGGGGCCTTAATATCTGAAAGTGGACTTCTCCATTGGTGGTTGACATGAAGCCTGATTCTCTGCTTTGGGACCTCTCTCCTCTGTCTGGGTGCTGGGGCCTAAATAACTAAAAGTGTCCTTCTCCGTTGGTGGGTGACATGATGCCTCTTTTGCTGCTATGGGACTTCTCTCCTCTGTCTGGGTGTCAGAGGCCTAACTTTCACGTACTTGCTTGCTCTCTTGGTGGCAGACATTTAACACTTTTTACTGTCTAATGACCGCCCCATTGTCCGGGTGTCAGGGGCCTATATGTCGTTTAATCATTTGTTGTCTTAGTGGGAGATATTAAACTCTTTTTACTGTCATGACCGCCCCATTGTCTGGGTGTCAAGGGCCTAAATTTCACGTACTTGCTTGCTGTCTTGGTGGCAGACATTTAACACTTTTTTACTGTCTAATGACCGCCCCATTGTCTGGCTCTCAAGGGCATATATGTTGTTTAATCATTTTTTGTCTTGGTGGGAGATATTAAACTCTTTTTACTGTCATGACTGCCCCATTGTCTGGGTGTCAGGGGCCTAAATTTCAGGTACTTCCTTGCTGTCTTGGTGGCAGACATTTAACAATTTTTACTGTCTAATGACCGCCCCATTGTCTGGGTGTCAGGGGCCTATATGTCTTTTAATCACTTGTTGTCTTGGTGGGAGATATTAAACTCTTTTTACTGTCTAATGACCGCCCCATTGTCTGGGTGTCAAGGGCCTAAATTTCACGTACTTGCTTGCTGTCTTGGTGGAAGACATTTAACACTTTTTTACTGTCTAATGACCGCCCCATTGTCTGGCTCTCAAGGGCATATATGTTGTTTAATCATTTTTTGTCTTGGTGGGAGATATTAAACTCTTTTTACTGTCATGACTGCCCCATTGTCTGGGTGTCAGGGGTCTAAATTTCAGGTACTTCCTTGCTGTCTTGGTGGCAGACATTTAACAATTTTTACTGTCTAATGACCGCCCCATTGTCTGGGTGTCAGGGGCCTATATGTCTTTTAATCACTTGTTGTCTTGGTGGGAGATATTAAACTCTTTTTACTGTCTAATGACCGCCCCATTGTCTGGGTGTCAAGGGCCTAAATTTCACGTACTTGCTTGCTGTCTTGGTGGAAGACATTTAACACTTTTTTACTGTCTAATGACCGCCCCATTGTCTGGCTGTCAGGGGCCTATATGTCGTTTAATCATTTTTTGTCTTGGTGGGAGATATTAAACTCTTTTTACTGTCATGACTGCCCCATTGTCTGGGTGTCAGGGGCCTACATTTCAGGTACTTCCTTGCTGTTTTGGTGGCAGACATTTAACACTTTTTACTGTCTAATGACCGCCCCATTGTCTGGGTGTCAGTGGCCTATATTTCGTTTAATTACTTGCTGCCTGGTTGAGAGACATTAAACTCTTTTTACTGTCAGATTGCCTCTCCTCTGTCTTGGTGTCAGGGGCCTACATAAATGATAATGGCCTGTTCCATTTCAGGCTAACCTGAGGCCTGTGTTGCTGTTACGAGGCCTCTCTCCTCTTTGCGGGTGCCATGGCCCTGAGTCTGTGAATGAGGCCTGTGGCACTGCAGGCAGACATGAATCCTTTTTGGCTGTGATAAGAACATCAACTCCCATAGCATTCCCACCTGATGCCACCCCAACCTCCTATTCCACCTCCTCCAAGTTGCCAATTGATATTGGTTAATTTTTATTTATTTTAAGTCATTTCCCTATCCACATTTGTTTGCAGGGGATTTACCTACATTTTGCTGCCTTTTGCAGCTCTCTAGCCCTTTCCTGGGCAATTTTACAGCCTTTTTAGTTCATTGACTTCAATCAGCCGAACTTCTCGAACCCCAACATCCAGGTGTTCGCTCAACTCTATTAATGGCGTATTCAGCCAAGGGTAGATGTTTCACCCACAGCTGTTGGTTGTCGGAGACATAACACCTCAAATACTGCTCCAGAGACTGGTTCAAATGTTCAGTTTGATCGTTGTTTTCAGGATAAAAGGCTGAAGAGAAAGACAAAGAGATGTTTGGCCCTCCAAAACCTTGAGAGGAATTTAACACCTCTATCCGAAACTACATTCTCTGGGATCCATGTAATCGTATCACATGATCTACGAACAGGGAGGCCAAAGTCTTAACACTGGGTAGCTTTGCCAGAGGAATAAAATGCACCATCTTACTAAACCTGTCAACAACTTCCCATACCACTGACTTACCCTCTGAAACTAGCAGGTCGGTGATAAAATCTATGGAGATATGGGACCAAGGTCTACTAGCGATGGGCAGTTATCATAACTCATCCACCGGACGGGACAGAGGGGTCTTGGACCTGGCACACACCTCACATGAGGATACATATGAGTGGACATCTCTAGACAAAGTGGGCCACCAGTAAAACCTTGAGACGAGTTACTTGGTGGCAATAATTCCTGGATGTCCACTAAGCACAGAATTATGGCACTCACCCAACAGTCGGAGACGTAAATGACCAGGAAAAAATAATTTATCTGTAGGGGATTGTACCGGAGCCAAGTGTTGTCCCGCTGTTATTTTGGTCGTCAGATCAGAGGAGACCGAAGCCACAATGACACCTGCTGGTAATATCGGTACTGGCGGCGTATCAGGAGATTGAAAAGCGCAAAAACTCTGGGATAGGGCATCTTCTTTAATATTTTTACTTCCTAGCCTGAAAGTACTACAAAAGTTAAAACATGTAAAGAGTAACACCCACTTAGCCTGTCTGGGATTCAAACGTTTAGCAGATTCCAAGAACAATAGATTCTTATGATCCGTAAGAACCGTAACACAATGTTGAGCCCACTCCATAAAATGATGCCATTCCTCAAAGGCCCATTTAATAGCAAGTAGCTCTCAGTTCCCAATGTCATAATTTCTTTCAGTAGGAGAGAACTTACAAGAAAAGAATGCACAGGCCCTCAAATTAGTAAGAGTTGATGACCCCTGGGAGAGTACCGCTCCTAATCCATCCTCGGAGGCATAAACCTAGACTACAAAAGGTCTTTCTTGATCTGATTGGACCAATATTAGGGCGTTAACAAAACACCTCTTGAGTGTTTTGAAAGCTTTTATGGCCTCCGGCGACCAATTCACTAGATCCGCCCCCTTCCTGGTTAGGTCAGTGAGAGGCTTAGTAATCACAGAAAAATTCGTAATAAATTTTTGATCATAATTAGAAAAACCCAAAAAACATTGTAGTGCTTTAAGGGAGGAGGGTCTTACTTATTCCAGAATAGCCTGTACCTTTCCCGGATCCATCTTAAAGGATTGAGGTGTGAGAATATATCGCAAAAATAGGATCTACTGTACACCAAAGATACATTTTTTACTTTTAGCGAATAGTTAGTTCTCACGAAGAACCTCCAGTATCTGTCTAATGTGGCCAATGTGAGAATCCCAGTCAGGTGAATAAATCAAAATGTCATCCAAATACACAATCATGAATTTTCCAATAAATTGTCTAAAAATATAGTTGACAAAATTTTGGAAAACTGCTGGGGGATTACTTAGACCTAATGGCATCACTAAATATTCATAATGGCCCTCGGGCCGTTTTCCATTCACCCCCCTCCTTAATACGAATAAGGTTGTAAGCCCCCCTGAGGTCGAGTTTAGTGAACCAGAGAGCTCCAAAAACTTGATTGAATAGGTCTGGAATCCACGGCAAAGAGTACTGATTTATAACTATTTGTAATCAACACAAGGTCTCAATCCCCCATCTTTTTTCTCAACAAAGAAAAATCCTGCCCTCATAGGTGACACCGAAGGTCTAATATGACCTTTTTGTAAACTTTCCTTCAAATATTCCCTCAGAGACTTCTGTTCTGGACTGGACAAATTATAAATACGACCCTTAGGGTACTTGAATTCTGGAACAATAGCACAATTATATGGTCTATGAGGGGGAAGGAATTCAGTATCGGACATGGAAAAAACATCAGCCTCCTGTTTTTAGGGCTGCTGCTTTAGGGCTTCTGCTAATAGCGAGACTCGTAAGGATAACACCAATCTAAACATATATAAACTGATGTATGGGGGAAGAGTTTTCGACTCAGTAGTGATTCCGGCCTGAATAACCAGTAAACAGCATGAATTACATTTTAGTCCCCACTTCTCTAATTCACCCGTGGACCAGTTAATGACTGGGTTATGAGTCTGGAGCCAAGGCATGCCCAAGACTACCTCCACAGGTAAGTTCTTTAATATCAAAAAAGAATAAATCTCAGTATGACAAGCCCCCACAGTCAAGGTTACCTCAGGGGTACAATATTCCACCACCCGGCCCACCAAAGGAGTGGAGTCGATAGCAATAATGTGGATAGGATTAGAAAGAGACAATATGGGTACCCCAACCGAACCATTAGAAAACGTGGTGTTAAATAGGCAGGATATGCTCAAACCCACATGCGGTTGTGCATATATATAGGGGAGCATATCCTGCACTGGTAGTCCGTTGCTTATGGCAATCAACAGTAAAAAAATGTATACAACGGAAGATGCCAGCAACGGACTACAAGTACCACAATAACCATCCTACATAAGGTAACAATTACGTGGATGTGAAGAACAATCAAAGACAGGTGCACTCTGCGAAAATACTAAACCCTCACACTTATGTAAAAGTGAGAGGTTAGTTCGACATATCCTACTAGGAGGACATGTCTTAAGCTCGGGCTCTACTCCAAGGTCTCTCAAGTAGCCCGAGGCCCTATCACTCACCTACCTGTGCCGTTTGGGCAATACCAGGGGCCAGTGGGCGGATTATGGGAGCATAAGGTCTGACTCACAGACAGTTGACCAGTAACCTCCAGCATGTAGCCATGCCTGCAATGGGAGGTGGGAAGTGCCTATGAGCCCCACCCGAGACTGGCTGATATGGCCCAGGGCCTAAACAGGTGCACCTGAATGTAGCCTGTAGATAAAAAACAGGCACATTTAAATAGGAGTTTATACACCTCCATACATAAGACTATACAAACCATTAAAAAACATGGTGTTAAAGGCCTTATGCTCCCGTAATCCGCCCACTGGCCCCTGGTATTGCCCAAACAGCACAGGTAGGTGAGAGATAGGGCCTCGGGCTACTTGAGAGACCTTGGCGTGGTGCCCGAGCTTAAAGGGGTTTTCCCATCTTTAAGATCATATTTTAAATGATTCCCCTTGTGCCATTGATCATTTTTGCCAATACATTCTATTATAAATAATGCAGCCCCACTGAAATATAACTTGCTATATATTTCATTGTTTATGTTTGGAAACCCATAGATACGGCCCCTGCTCCTTGCCCGCATCTATGGGCCGCGCCTGCACACACCGCACTCACCATTCACCCAGGCGGCCAGTCTTCTTAACAAGAACGCACACGCTAGCTGCGCATGCGCTGTTCTGATAGATTCTCTGCCGCGTCTGCTACAGAGCTGCGCATGCTCTGTAGCAGACTCGGCAGAGAATCTATCTGCCATCCGTAGAGTCTCCCCCCCGGCTCCGGAGCGCACGGCGTCCTCGGTTGCTATGACATTGTGCGCTCCCTCCTGCCGCCGGAATACAGTGATACACTCTTATAGATTATAGCAGTGTATTACTGTATTCCAGCAGCAGGAGGGAGCACACGGCGTCATAGCAACCGAGGACACCGTGCGCTCTGGTGCCCAGAAGGAGTCCACAGATCCCCGCCACTAAGTGTCATCCACAGATGCCCCTCCCCCCCCTAAGTGCCATCCACAGATGCCCCTCCCCCCACTAAGTGCCATCCATAGACTCCACCCCCCCAAGTGCCATCACATAAGGTGCCGGCAACAGAGCGCACGGCGTCCCGGTTGCTATGACGCCGTGCGCTCCCTCCTGCTGCCGGAATACAGTAATACACTCCTATGATCTATAAGAGTGTATCACTGTATTCCGGCGGCAGGAGGGAGCGCACCGCGCCATAGCAACCTGGGACGCCGTGCGCTCCAGAGTCGGGACCACTTGGGGGGGGGGAGTCTGTGGATGGCACTTAGTGGGGGAGTCTGTGGATGGCACTTAGAGGAGGGGGGGGGAGTCTGTGGATGGCACTTAGAGGAGGGGGGGAGTCTGTGGATGGCACTTAGTGGGCGAGTCTGTGGATGGCACTTGGAGGGGGGGAGTCTGTGGATGGCACTTAGTGGGGGAGTGTGTGGATGGCACTTAGGGAGGGGGAGTCTGTGGATGTCACTTAGGGGAGGAGGAGAGTCTGTGGATGGCACTTATGGGAGGGGGGGTCTGTGGATGGCACTTAGGGAGGGAGGAGTCTGTGGATGGCACTTAGGGGAGGGGGAGTCTGTGGATGGCACTTAGGGGAGGGCGGGGTCTGTGGATGGCACTTAGTGGAGGGGGGAGTCTGTGGATGGTACTTAGGGGAAGGGGGAGTCTGTGGATGGCACTTAGGGGAGAGGGGAGTCTGTGGATGGCACTTAGGGGAGAGGGGGAGTCTGTGGATGGAACTTAGGGGAGGGGGGGAGTATGTAGATGGCACTTAGGGGAGGGGGGAGTCTGTGGATGGCACTTAGGGAGGGGGAGTCTGTGGATGGCACTTAGGGAGAGAAGGAGTCTGTGGATGGCACTTAGGGGAGGGGGGGAGTCTGTGGTTGGCACTTAGGGGAGGGGGGGAGTCTGTGGATGGCACTTAGGGGAGGGGGGGAATCTGTGGATGGCACTTAGGGGAGGGGGGAGTCTGTGGATGGCACTTAGTGGGGGAGTCTGTGGATGGCACTTAGGGGAGGGGGGGAATTCTGTGGATGGCACTTAGAAGAGGGGGGTGAGTCTGTGGATGGCACTTAGTGGGGGAGTCTGTGGATGGCACTTAGTGGGGGGGAGTCTGTGGATGGCACTTAGTGGAGGGGATCTGTGGATCGCTGCCTGGACTCCTGGGCACCAGAGCGCACAGCGTCCTTGGTTGCTATTACGCCGTGCGCTCCCTCCTGCGGCTGGAATACAGATGCCCCCCCATAAGTGCCATCCACAGATGCCCCTCCATAAGTGCCATCCACAGATGCCCCCCCATAAGTGTCATCCACAGATGCCCCCCCATTATTGCCATCCACAGATGGCCCCCCATAAGTGCCATCCACAGATGCCCCCCATTAATGCCATCCACAGATGCCTCCCCATTAGTGCTTGCCACAGACGCCCCCCCATTAGTGCCATCCACAGACACCTCCCAATTGCTATCCACAGATGCCCCCCCATTAGCGCCATCCACAGATGCCCCCCTATTAGCGCCATCCACAGATGCCCCCCATTAGTGCCATCCACAGATGCCCCCCATTAGTGACATCCACAAATGCCCCCTCCCCATAAGTGCAATCCACAGATGCCCCCCAAAAAAAAAAAAAAAAGAAACCTGGGTAATAGGTCAGTGATAATATCTGATACTGGAAAAGCTGGGTAATAAGTCAGTGAAAATATTGTACACCGGGAAAGCTGGGTAATAAGTCAGTGATAATATCTGAGACCGGGAAAGCTGGGTAATAAGTCAGTGATAATATCTGATACTGGGAACGCTGGGTAATAAGTCTGTGATAATATCTGAGACCGGGAAAGCTGGGTAATAAATCTGTGATAATATCATACACCGGGAAAGCTGGGTAATAAGCCAGTGATAATATCAGACACGGGGAAAGCCGGGTAATAATTCTGTGATAATATCTGATACTGGGAAAGCTGGGTAATAAGTCAGTGATAATATCTGAGACCGGGAAAGCAGGGTAAGAAGTCAGTGATAATATTTGATACTGGAAAAGCTGGGTAATAAGTCTGTGAATATATCTATCTGTATCTAGCACAGATCATATGGCTACTAGTTAACATGCATTTGGGCTGTAGTGATTTATTGTTTTTGCTGCACAGAATGGGTTTGTAACACAGGTTTTTTGTGTAAAAGTGTATTAGAATGCAGGACAGCCACAAGTTACTCCATTAGTTCACTAGCATTGGTCACTGAGTGATTCTCCAGCAGGGGGATGGGCTTTAAATACTCTGCAGGCTGCCAGACTGATGACTCATCCACATGAACGAGCACCAAGGACTGAGCTCTCAGGGTGAGTCATGAGGAGGCGTGGCCAGCCTTAACTCAACTGCCTGAGCCAAACCAGGAAGTTACCAGGACATTTACTGCTGGGAAGAGTGAAAAGGCAAGATGGGAATACCTCTTTAAGACATGTCCTCCTAGTAGGATATGTCGAACTAACCTCTCTATTTTACATCAGTGTGAGGGTTTAGTATTTTCGCAGAGGGCACCTGTCTTTGCTTTTGTTTAGTACCCCAACCGAAATAGCAAAGTTATGGTCAATAAAATTAAAGGCGGACCATGAATCAATAAACGCATTCCCAGAATCTTTACAAGAGCCCAAAGAAATAGCCACTGGTAACAATATTTTCTCTCTAACCACCTCTGGGAGTACCTTATCCTTCTGGGCATCCGGCCTTGAGGATCTCCGGGAGAGAGGAATCTAAGGACATTGGCCTACCCAGTGATCAGATTCCCCGCAATAAATGCAGGTACCCCTTTTACATCTTTGATTTCTCCTGGTCATTCCGAGCTGCATAGGCTCTTCTGGAGGATTCTCCACCTTGACTCCCATGGGTAAGGAGTCTGGCTTGACCACCACCTGTGGAAAGATCAGATGTTCTCATTGTCGTTCCTTAATAGGTCGGTCCAGTCTAACAGCCAACGTCATAGTCTTCTCTAAGTTGTCAGGGCAAGGATAACTGACCAACATGTCCTTAAGATTTTCAGAAAGTTCTGATCTAAACTGACACTTAAAGGGAGTCTTTCACCCCAAAAACCCATTTTTCAACACTCACATCATTCTCTGCAAAATTGCCCCCACATTAAAAAGCTTCTTACTTAATTGCCGTACCTCCTACAGATCTTCAGAAAATCACTTTAATTGCAGATGTCAATCACAGTTGAAGGTGCCCAGGGGCGGCGGTATAACAGCCGGTCCCAGGCCGCACGCTCATCTTCATAACTTTCCACTTCGCCTTTTACCCAGACGGCCTGCCCAGTGCCTTCAGCTTGTCCTCCTCCTTCAGTGGCAAAATCCCGTGCCTGCGTCGAGCATCCGGGTGTTCGCTCCTGCGTACTGGATACCCCGATGCTTCTGCCAGTAATCGGGAAACCAGTGTGCAGGCGCAGACATCCGGATCCTCGGCGCAGGCATGGGATTTGGCCACTGGAGGAGGAGGACAAGCTGAAGACACTGGGCGGGCCATCTGGGTGAAAGGCGGAGTTGAAAGTTATGAAGATGAGCGCGCGGCCTGGGCACCGGCCGTTATGACGCCGCCCCTGGGCACCTTCAACTGTGATTGACGTCTGCAATTATAGTGATTTTCTGAAGATCGGTAGGAGGTACAGCAATAGGGTAAGAAGCTTTTTAATGCGGGGGCAATTTTGCAGAGAAAGATGTGAGTGTTGAAAAATGGGTTTTTGGGTGAAAGACTCCCTTTAAGTGCTGGCTTATTCCAGCAAGAGGGAAGTCACCACTTCTGGAATTGGGTGCAGTATTCTTCCACCAGTCGGTCCCCCTGAGTGAGAGATTTCAACTGAGATTCTGCTACAGTCGACCTATCGGGTTCATCATACAGTATCCCTAAGGCTTGAAAAAACGCTTCTACAGAAGCTAGACAAGGCGGTCCGTGGGGAGGGAATAGGCCCAAAGGCAACAAAGAGATAATTATTCCAACTTTTTGCTGTTCGGAACCTGAATAATGAGGGTATAAACGAAAACTTACAGCTTTCCTAAAAGGTTAGGAAATACTTTCGATCCCCTGAAAAACGATCAGGCAGGTTAACATGGGGTTCGAGATTCTGAAAGGAAGACGCCGCCATAGGTGGAGTCTGGCCCGATTCCTGCTGCTGTAACCTCTCTGAAAATTCCTGCACCATTTGGGCAAGATTATGGACCTGATCAGTAAGAACTCGCATAGTGTCCATAGTATAGGTAAGGCCTGTGATTCTGTTACGAAAAAGACGGAAGAGTGCAGCCCTGAACTCTACCCGCACCTCTATCCCTACCTTGCACGACCTGTCCTTACTGACGACGTACAACTTGGCGGCAGTCCCTAGCTTAAATACATGCAGGGGCCTAACTATGATAAGAGGAATAAAACTGTGAGTAGAGTCAGGGAAGCAAGAGTCAAAGCCAGGAGGTCACGCAGGTACACAGGGGAAAACAAAAAACAAGGTCAATACAATCCGAAGTCAAAAGCCAAGAGGTCATGTCAAATCCAAGGAGGTCACAAGGTCAAGGTCAAAAACAGAGCCGAGGTCAAAACAAAGTACAAAATTTAACAATATGCTGGTGAGGGTAGCAAGACTAATCAAGTCTGGGGACAGCAGGTTACCTGCTTAAATAGCAGGACCTGTGAGTCACGTGACATGGCCAGAGTCACGTGACCCAAGTCCAACTACTATCTTCTGAGCACAGATTCATCGCGATCGGCGCTGTTCCCCCTTCTGCTTGTTGTCTAGGAGGAAGCCGGCCGCGCTGAGGAGGCGTGCATGGAGACCTCGCTCCTGCACACAATTTCTCTTTTTGTACTGAAATAGGCCAGTAAACTCTTTTAGCGCAAATAACTGCAAAAGTGAACTGTGTTAATATTTCTCTTTTTGTACTGAAATAGGCCAGTAACGCTTTTAGCTCAAATAACTGCAAAAGTGAACTGCGTATATATTTCTCTTTTTCTACTGAAATAGTCCAGTAAATGCTTTGAGCGCAAATAACTGCAAAAGTGAACTGCGTATATATTTTTATTCTTGTACTGAAATAGGACAGTTATTTGCTTTTAGCGCAAATAACTGCAAAAGTGAACTGCGTATATATTTCTCTTTTTGTACTGAAATAGGCCAGTAAACGCTTTTAGCTCAAATAACTGCAAAAGTGAACTGTGTTAATATTTCTCTTTTTGTACTGAAATATGCCAGTAACGCTTTTAGCTCAAATAACTGCAAAAGTGAACTGTGTATATATTTCTCTTTTTCTACTGAAATAGTCCAGTAAATGCTTTTAGCGCAAATAACTGCAAAAGTGAACTGCGTATATATTTCTCTTTTTGTACTGAAATAGGCCAGTAAACGCTTTTAGCGCAAAAAAATGCAAAAGTGAACTGTGTATATATTTCTCTTTTTGTACTGAAATAGGCCAGTAAACGCTTTTAGCTCAAATAACTGCAAAAGTGAACTGTGTTAATATTTCTCTTTTTGTACTGAAATATGCCAGTAACGCTTTTAGCTCAAATAACTGCAAAAGTGAACTGTGTATATATTTCTCTTTTTCTACTGAAATAGTCCAGTAAATGCTTTTAGCGCAAATAACTGCAAAAGTGAACTGCGTATATATTTCTCTTTTTGTACTGAAATAGGCCAGTAAACGCTTTTAGCGCAAAAAAATGCAAAAGTGAACTGTGTATATATTTCTCTTTTTGCACTGAAATAGACCAGTAAACGCTTTTAGCGCAAATAACTGCAAAAGTGAACTGTGTCCTCGTCTCCATGGTGACCAGGGTGCGGGCCTCCTCAGCGCGGCCGGCGTCCTCCTAGACAACAGTGAACTGCGTATATATTTTCTTTTAGTACTGAAATACGTTAATAAATGTTTTTACCACAAATAACTGCAACGGTGAACTGTGTATATATTTTTCTTTTTGTACTGAAATAAGCCACTAAATGTTTTCACCACATATAACTGCAGAAGTAAACTGCGTATATATTTTGTTTCCTTTTGTATTGACATACGTCACTAAACGTTCTCACCACAAAGAACTAAAACAGTGAACTGCGTATCTATTTTCGTCCATAGTATAGATAAGGCCTGTGATTCTGTCACGAAAAAGACGGAAGAGTGCAGCCCTGAACTCCACCCGCACCTCTATCCCTACCTACTTGCACGACCTGTCCTTACTGACAGCGTACAACTTGGCGGCAGTTCCTAGCTTAAATACATGCACGGGCCTAACTATAATAATAAAAAAAAAAACTGTGAGCAGAGTCAGGGAAGCAAGAGTCAAAGCCAGGAGGTCACGCAGGTACACAGGGGAAAACAAAAAACAAGGTCAATACAATCCGAAGTCAAAAGCCAAGAGGTCATGTCAAATCCAACACTGTACTGAAATAGGCCAGTAACGCTTTTAGCTCAAATAACTGCAAAAGTGAACTGCGTATATATTTCTCTTTTTCTACTGAAATAGTCCAGTAAATGCTTTGAGCGCAAATAACTGCAAAAGTGAACTGCGTATATATTTTTATTCTTGTACTGAAATAGGACAGTTATTTGCTTTTAGCGCAAATAACTGCAAAAGTGAACTGCGTATATATTTCTCTTTTTGTACTGAAATAGGCCAGTAAACGCTTTTAGCTCAAATAACTGCAAAAGTGAACTGTGTTAATATTTCTCTTTTTGTACTGAAATATGCCAGTAACGCTTTTAGCTCAAATAACTGCAAAAGTGAACTGTGTATATATTTCTCTTTTTCTACTGAAATAGTCCAGTAAATGCTTTTAGCGCAAATAACTGCAAAAGTGAACTGCGTATATATTTCTCTTTTTGTACTGAAATAGGCCAGTAAACGCTTTTAGCGCAAAAAAATGCAAAAGTGAACTGTGTATATATTTCTCTTTTTGCACTGAAATAGACCAGTAAACGCTTTTAGCGCAAATAACTGCAAAAGTGAACTGTGTCCTCGTCTCCATGGTGACCAGGGTGCGGGCCTCCTCAGCGCGGCCGGCGTCCTCCTAGACAACAGTGAACTGCGTATATATTTTCTTTTAGTACTGAAATACGTTAATAAATGTTTTTACCACAAATAACTGCAACGGTGAACTGTGTATATATTTTTCTTTTTGTACTGAAATAAGCCACTAAATGTTTTCACCACATATAACTGCAGAAGTAAACTGCGTATATATTTTGTTTCCTTTTGTATTGACATACGTCACTAAACGTTCTCACCACAAAGAACTAAAACAGTGAACTGCGTATCTATTTTCGTCCATAGTATAGATAAGGCCTGTGATTCTGTCACGAAAAAGACGGAAGAGTGCAGCCCTGAACTCCACCCGCACCTCTATCCCTACCTACTTGCACGACCTGTCCTTACTGACAGCGTACAACTTGGCGGCAGTTCCTAGCTTAAATACATGCACGGGCCTAACTATAATAATAAAAAAAAAAACTGTGAGCAGAGTCAGGGAAGCAAGAGTCAAAGCCAGGAGGTCACGCAGGTACACAGGGGAAAACAAAAAACAAGGTCAATACAATCCGAAGTCAAAAGCCAAGAGGTCATGTCAAATCCAACACTGTACTGAAATAGGCCAGTAACGCTTTTAGCTCAAATAACTGCAAAAGTGAACTGCTTATATATTTCTCTTTTTCTACTGAAATAGTCCAGTAAATGCTTTGAGCGCAAATAACTGCAAAAGTGAACTGCGTATATATTTTTATTCTTGTACTGAAATAGGCCAGTTATTTGCTTATAGCGCAAATAATTGCAAAAGTGAACTGCGTATATATTTCTCTTTTTGTACTGAAATAGGCCAGTAAACGCTTTTAGCGCAAATAACTGCAAAAGTGGACTGTGTTAATATTTCTCTTTTTGTACTGAAATATGCCAGTAACGCTTGTAGCTCGAATAACTGCAAAAGTGAACTGTGTATATATTTCTCTTTTTCTACTGAAATAGTCCAGTAAATGCTTTTAGCGCAAATAACTGCAAAAGTGAACTGCTTATATATTTCTCTTTTTCTACTGAAATAGTCCAGTAAATGCTTTGAGCGCAAATAACTGCAAAAGTGAACTGCGTATATATTTCTCTCTTTTTACTGAAATAGGCCAGTAAACGCTTTTAACACAAATAACTGCAAAAGTGAACTGCGTATATATTTTTATTCTTGTACTGAAATAGGCCAGTTATTTGCTTTTAGCGCAAATAATTGCAAAAGTGAACTGCGTATATATTTCTCTTTTTGTACTGAAATAGGCCAGTAAACGCTTTTAGCGCAAATAACTGCAAAAGTGGACTGTGTTAATATTTCTCTTTTTGTACTGAAATATGCCAGTAACGCTTGTAGCTCGAATAACTGCAAAAGTGAACTGTGTATATATTTCTCTTTTTCTACTGAAATAGTCCAGTAAATGCTTTTAGCGCAAATAACTGCAAAAGTGAACTGTGTATATATTTCTCTTTTTGTACTGAAATAGTCCAGTAAACGCTTTTAGCGCAAAAAACTGCAAAAGTGAACTGTGTATATATTTCTCTTTTTGCACTGAAATAGACCAGTATTCGCTTTTAGCGCAAATAACTGCAAAAGTAAACTGGGTATATATTTTTATTTTTGTACTGAAATAGGCCAGTTATTTTCAACACGTATAGCTGCAGAAGTGAACTGCGTATATATTTTTCTTTTTCTACTGAGATACGCCAGTACACGCTTTCACCACATATAACTGCAGCAGTGAACTGCATATATATTTTTTTCCCACAGATAGAAGCCACTAAAGGCTTTTCAACATAGCACTTGCACCCCAAGAACAAATTGCTGGAATGACAGAGCTGTATAATGGAAATTTGGATCCCCAAATCATTTTGTCCTGCACTTGTAAATCGCTTTTCTAGCACTGTCCCTAGCGCCTTCTGATGTCTCTGCCTGCACCAAGATGCTGTGTAATGATTCCTCCCTATCCTTTCCCTGCACTTGTAAATCGCTTTTCTAGCATTGCACCTAGCGCCATCTGACGACTCTCCCTGCACTAAGATACTGTGAAATGATTCCTCCGTATCCTTTCCCTGCACTTATAAATCGTTTTTCATTTTTATTTATTTATTTTCACAATTAGGTTTTTCCAATTGCTGTCCCTAGCACCTTCTCATGTCTGTCCCTACACTCAGGGACACAATGCTGGAAAATGTCTGAATGTAAGATGGCCGCCGTATTTATAGGGCTGTGACATTACAGGGCTGGCTGCTGATTGGCTGCATCGTGCATGTCAGTCTGGGTGATCCTGCCTTCCCATAATTCCTCTCTCCATGTTCTCAAACGTGCAGCACCGATTTTAAGAAAAATGCAATTCGCTACCATGAAGCTCGAGGAAATTCGCATTCGGTGCAAATCAAATTTTTCCTGAAATTCGGATTGAATTCCACTTTGTCAGCTTCGATTCACTAATTTCTAATCCTATACTACAGGTCACTAAATACAAAGTAAATACAAAGAAATAACATGTTCATCCTCCCTAACGGACTCACAAAAGAACTAACCTGGACCCCCTCTGAAGAGTAAGAGTCAGGGGCTGGGCTGTCCCATGCAGTCAATCAATAGTCCCCATATAGCCTCGAATTTCAAAAAATAATTGCTTTTCAGGTATACTTCCTTTACCAACTATATAACCGTATTTAGGTGAGAGGTATGCTCAGAGACAGAGGTGGAAGATGGTTTTATCCAAAGAGACTTCTCTTACACCTTATAAAACATTCTCTGCATTTCAAATACAATACGTTTATTCAAACAATCAATATATAAGATGCCTAACAGGCACATGTTAGGATCAGGTTTGAAATTAGATTTATAAACCCTGTTGACCAAGAGTACCACTTCTTAAAATAATCTTGAAGAGCAGAGCAGTTCCATAACATGTGGAAAAGGTCCACCTCTACCTCCCCACACTTAGGACCAGGGGCTATAGGGGAAGCAAGGGAAGCAGCTGCTTTGGGGCCCGAACTCAGAAGGAGCCCACCCAGGAGGAGCACTAAAATATTTTATTGTCAGGGCCATCTCAACAGTATTATAGAATGACATATTATACAGTGACAGTACAGTTGTGTTCAAAATTATTCAACCCCTAATGCTGTAAAGGGTTTTAGGGAATTTAGTGTACATTTGTAATTGTGTTCAGAATGAAATCTTACAAGGACTTTTTAAAGAACCAAATGCAACTAAAATGACATCAATTGTTTTTGTAATACAGTATTAAATATTTTTTTGTGATTTCTTCATTGACACAATTATTCAACACCTTAAAGACTACCACTCTTAAGAACAGAGGTTCATTCAAGTGTTTTCGATCAGGTATTGAAAACACCTGTGGATGTCAAGGAGCAGCAATCAAGCATAATAAGCACCAATTAGGCAGATTTAAAATGACTGTGATACTCAGCTCCTTCTAGACATTTACTAGTGTGTTTACAAACATGGTGAAGTCAAGAGAATGGTCCAGGAAGACAAGAGAAGAGGTGATTTCTCTTCACAGGAAGGGCATTGGCTATAAGAAGATTGCAAAGCTGTTAAACATACCAAGAGACACCATAGGAAGCATCATTCGCAAATTCAAGGCAAAGGGCACTGTTGAAACGCTACCTGGTCGTGGCAGAAAGAAGATGCTGACTTCGACTGCTGTGCACTACCTGAAGCGCAAAGTGGAGAAAAGTCCCCGTGTGACTGCTGAGGAACTGAAAAAAGATTTGTCAGATGCGGGTACTGAAGTTTCAGCTCAGACAATAAGGCGCACATTGCGTAATGAAGGTCTCCATGCCAGAACTCCCAGGCGCACCCCCTTGCTGTCTTCAAAGAATAAGAAGAGTCGACTGCAGTATGTTAAAAGTCATGTGGACAAACCACAAAAGTTTTGGGATAGTGTTCTGTGGACTGATGAAACAAAATTAGAACTGTTTGGACCCATGGATCAAAGTTATGTTTGGAGGAGGAAGAACAAAGCCTATGAAGAAAAGAACACCTTGCCTACTGTGAAGCATGGCGGGGGGTCAATCATGCTTTGGGGCTGTTTTGCTTCTACAGGTACAGGGAAGCTTCAGTGTGTGCAAGGTACCATGAATTCTCTTCAGTACCAGGAGATATTGGATGAAAATGTGATGCAGTCTGTCACAAACCTGAGGCTTGGGAGACGTCGGACCTTTCAACAGGACAATGATTCCAAGCATACCTCCAAGTCCACTAGAGCATTGTTGCAGATTAAAGGCTGGAACATTTTGAAGTGGCCATCGCAGTCACCAGACTTAAATCCGATTGAGAACCTCTGCTGAGACTTAAAGAAAGCAGTTGCAGCGCGCAAGCCTTAGAATGTGACTGAACTGGAGGCTTTTGCCCATGAAAAATGGGCGAAGATACCCGTAGATCGCTGCAAGACACTTGTGTCAAGCTATGCTTTACATTTAAAAGCTGTTATAACTGGAAAATGATGTTGTACTAAGTACTAAGATTGAATGTCACTTGGGGGTTGAATAAAACTGATAATGATGTGAGCACAGAAAAGACATTTGTGGTTATTTCATTATAAATGTTATGTTATATTTGTCTGACTTACAAGTGCCTCCTTGATTTAATTGTAAACAAGATGACTGAAATGATCAAAATCAATGTCAAACTAGCCAAAACACTCAATTTCAGTGGGGGTTGAATAATTTTGAACACAACTGTATATATAGTAACATGACATACAGTACATACCTGTAGGAAATGGACAGAGCAGCTGCCGGGCCTGGTCGGAGAGATCTATCTTGACTAGCCACTGGAGTAGAGATTGCACTGGAGAGAGTTGCAAAGAAGATGCTGGGGGAGGGCGAGGGGGATTTCAAATATTTGCTGTGAGGCCCAGTCATTTCTAGTTATGCCACTGCTGAGGACAACAGGAGACCCCCCCCCCCCTGATTTCCACTTTAAGTAGAAACAGTAGGGTTTTATAAATTCTGTGAATAAGAAAAATCTGAGACAATTGAGCTGCTCAGTGATAAGTTAGCTGGCATAGCTAAGGATTCCTCCAATTCTGTATCAGTAATGGTGCCTACATCTTTCTCCCACTGCATATGAACCTTTAAGGAAAAGGCTCTTATTTATTTATTGTACGCACTTATATAGCCCTATAATATTCCTCAGCGCTTTACAGACATTAACATCAAGCTGTCCCCAATGGGGCTCACAATCTAAATTCATTATTAATATGTTTTTGGAGTGTGGGAAAAAAACCGGAGTACCTGGAGCAAACCCACGCAAACACAGGGAGAACATACAAACTCCAGGCAGATGTTTCCCTTGGACCCCAGAAATCCATACTGGCAAACAGGGTTGCCAATAATCCAGAAATTTCTGAACACTCCAAAAAAAAGGCAACTTTTTTCCTGTGTCCTTAAAAAAAAAATAGATGTGTCCGTTATTTTCTTTAGTCTGACTAGATTATTTTTGTGGTAATTCTCATCATTTTACAGATCACAGTAAATGCTGGTAAATGAGTTCTTATCAGTATATTGAGCTATAGACATGTATTACTTATTCTTTATCCTTCATTATGATTTTCCAATGAGTCCGTTAAAAATGTTAGCCGTCCGTGATTTTGGAATAATTTGCCTAGAAAAAAAGTTCTGGTTGGCAACCCTGCCACTGAATTACAGTATGTATCAGGTTTAACAGCTGAGACATTAAATTCATTTTTATTAAGTTACCTCTACCCACTACCTATAATGGTAAACAACTCCAAGTCTTCTCTTCATGTCTAAATTTAACCAACATTGGTGAGACATTAGCATCCACAGAGTCGTGATGTGATACTCTGGGTGCATCAGGGTCTGCTCCCTCCAGCACAGAGCGAGTATTCCCTCATGGTCAAGTGGATGTGGTGAGTATTTTTTTTTTTTTTACACTTTAATCTAATTTCAGTTGCCTGCCTGCTGCCAGTGTGTGTCAGGCCCACTTCCACTGACTGTAGTGTGCGAACTGCCAGTGCCCACCACTTATACGGTGTGGCACAGGACTTTGCATAAAAAAAGGCATTTCATTTTTACACTTTAATCTAACTTCAGTTGCCTGCCTGCTGCCAGTGTGTATCATACCCACTTCCACTGACTGTAGTGTGCCCACTGCCAGTGCCCACCACTCATACGGTGTGGCACAGGACTTTGCATAAAAAAAGGCATTTCATTTTTACACTTTAATCTAACTTCAGTTGCCTGCCTGCTGCCAGTGTGTATCATACCCACTTCCACTGACTGTAGTGTGCCCACTGCCAGTGCCCACCACTCATACGGTGTGGCACAGGACTTTGCATAAAAAAAAGGCATTTAATTTTTACACTTTAATCTAATTTCAGTTGCCTGCCTACTGCCAGTGTGTGTCAGACCCACTTCCACTGACTGTAGTGTGCCCACTGCCAGTTCCCACCACTCATACCGTGTGGCACAGGACTTTGCATAAAAAAAAGGAATTTCATTTTTACACTTTAATCTAATTTCAGTTGTCTGCCTGCTGCCAGTGTGTGTCAGGCCCACTTTCACTGATTGTAGTGTGCCAACCGCCAGTGCCCACCACTCATACCGGGTGGCACAGTAGCTTGCCGATAAATAAGGCATTTAATTTTTATCCTTTAATCTAAGCTTAGTTGCTTGCCAGTGTGTGTCAGGCCCACTTCCACTGACTCTAGTGTGCCCACTACCAGTGCCCACCACTCATACCGGGTGGCACAGTAGCTTGCTGATAAATAAGGCATTTCATTTTTACCCTTTAATCTAAGGTTAGTTGCCTGCCAGTGTGTTTCAGGCCCAATTCCACAGACTGTAGTGTGCCCACTGCCGGTGCCCACCTTTCATATCGGGTGGCACAGTAGCTTGCCGATAAATAAGGCATTTCATTTTTACCCTTTAATCTAAGGTTAGTTGCCTGCCCGCTTCCACAGACTGTAGTGTGCCCACTGCCAGTGCCCACCACTCATACCGGGTGGCACAGTAGCTTGCCGATAAAAAAGGCATTTAATTTTTACCCTTTAATCTAAGGTAAGTTGCCTGCCAGTGTGTGTCAGGCCCACTTCCACTGACTGTAGTGTGCCCACTGCCAGTGCCCACCACTCATACATGGTGGCACAGTAGCTTGCAGATAAATAAGGCATTTCATTTTTATCCTTTAATCTAAGGTTAGTTGCCTGCCAGTGTGTGTCAGGCCCACTTCCACTGACTGTAGTGTGCCCACTGCCAGTGCCCACCACTCATACATGGTGGCACAGTAGCTTGCAGATAAATAAGGCATTTCATTTTTATCCTTTAATCTAAGGTTAGTTGCCTGCCAGTGTGTGTCAGGCCCACTTCCACTGACTGTAGTGTGCCCACTGCCAGTACCCACCACTCATACCGGGTGGCACAGTACCTTGCACGCATAGTACCACTAATCAAAAAAAAATGACAGGCAGAGGCATGCCACCCCACAGGGGCCATCATGGTGCTGTGATTTCCTTTGGCCCTAGAATAATGCCCAGTGTTCAGAGGCCACATACCCTGAACTCGAAAAATTCTGAGGACATAGTTGACTGGCTTACACAGGACACCCAATCTTCTACAGCTTCCGCTCGGAACCGTGACGCACCATCCTCCTCCAGCTCAGCTTCGGGCACCTCTCAAGTTACCACTTGCCCGCCACCGCCACCACCAACACTAGCACCACAGCCGCTTAATTTGATCTGTCAGAGGATTTATTTACACATCAGTTGGAAGAAATGAGTGATGCGCAACCATTATTGCCAGAGGATGTAGATAACAGGGATATGTCTCAGTCAGGCAGCATTACACATGGACGTACGGTGTGATGATGATGATGTTGTACCCGCTGATGCTTCCTTTGCTGAGTTGTCAGATACAAGTGAAGCGGTTGATGATGACGATGTGTCCGTGGATGTCACGTGTGTGCCCGCTCGAAGAGAAGAAGAACAGGGGGAAAGTTCAGATGGAGAGACAGAGAGGAGGAGAAGACAAGTTGGAAGCAGGGGGAGGTCGTCGCAAGGAGCTAGTGGCACAGTCAGACAGCATGTATCGGCACCCGGGGTCAGCCAGACAGCACGCTAATCAACGCATGCTGTTGCCACCACCAGAATGTCATCATTGCAAAGCTCAGCAGTGTGGTATTTTTTTTGTGTTTCTGCCTCTGATAACAGCGATGCCATTTGCAACCTGTGCCAAAAGAAACTGAGTCGTGGGAAGTCCAACACCCACCTAGGTACAACTGCTTTGCGAAGGCACATGATCTCACATCACAAACGCCTATGGGATCAACACATGAGTACAAGCAGCACACAAACTCAAAGCCACCATGCTCCGCCTGGTCCAGCATCCTAAGCCACGTCAACCACTGCTGTCCTTCCTGCCCCCTCTCAACCACCCGCCACTCTGCCTCTCACCTTCAGCAGTTCCTGCTCATCTTCCCATAGTCAGGTGTCTGTTAAGGAAATGTTTGAGCGTAAGAAGCCAATGTCACAGAGTCACCCCCTTGCCCGGCGTCTGACAGCTGGCTTGTCAGAACTTTTAGCCCGCCAGCTTTTACCATACAAGCTGGTGGAGTCTGAGGCCTTCAAAAAATTTGTAGCTATTGGGACACCGTAGTGGAAGGTACCTGGACGAATTTTTTTTTCACAAAAGGCAATCCCCAACCTGTACTCTATTGTGGAAAAGGAAGTTATGGCTAGAGATGAGCGAACATTTAAAAAAAGTCCGTTGTTCGGCGTTCGGGTGGTGGTAAGTCGCGCATCCCGTTATGGATTCCACTATAGCGGCATATGGAATCCATAAGGGGCGGCTGCCACCAACCCGAACTTTTGCACAGCTGAAGGACCTGGGGTGACGTCACTGTCATGTGATCAGTGCAAGGGGCGTGGCTCAGCACGGGATTTGATCCCGTGCTGAGCCACGCCCCCTGCACTGATCACATGACAGTGACGTCACCCCAGGTCCTTCAGCTGTGCAAAAGTTCGGGTTGGTGGCAGCCGCCCCTTATGGATTCCATATGCCGCTATAGTGGAATCCATAACGGGATGCGCGACTTACCACCACCCGAACGCCGAACAACGGACTTTTTTTAAATGTTCGCTCATCTCTAGTTATGGCATGTCTGGCACACAGTGTTGGGGCAAGGTCCATCTGACCACTGATACCTGGTCTGCAAAGCACAGTCAGGGCATGTATATCATGTACACTGCGCATTGGCTATACCTGCTGACGGATGCCAAGCATGGAATGCGTGACTCTGCAGCGTAGTAGGTGACACCGCCACGACTTGCAGGCAGGCCTGCTGCCACCTCCTCTACTGCTCCTACTCCATCCTCTTCGCTAACCTTCTCGGCTGAGTCCTCTTCTGCTGCTGCGTCTTGCTCCATAACATCAACTGCACCCCCCCCCCCCAGCTCCCCAGGGGCTATTCCACATCCCGGATACGACAGTTTCACGCCGTCATGGGGTTGACTTGCCTGAAAGCAGAGAGTCACACCGAACCAGCACTTCTGTCCGCAGTGAACGCACAGATGGATCAGTGGCTGACCCCGCACCAACTGGAGATTGGCAAAGTGGTGTGTGACAACGGAAGCAATCTGTTGGCGGCATTGAATTTGGGCAAGTTGACACATGTGCCATGCATGGCACATGTGTTGAATCTGATTGTACAACGCTATGTGTGTAAGTACCCAGGCTTACAGGACGTCCTCAAGCAGGCCAGGAAAGTGTGTGGCCATTTCAGGCGTTCCTACACAGCCATGGCGCACTTTTCCGACATTCAGCAGCGAAACAACATGCCAGTGAGGCGCTTGATTTGCGACAGCCCGACACGTTGGAATTCAACACTTCCAATGTTCGACCGCCTGCTCCAACAAGAAAAAGCCATCAATGAGTATTTGTATGACCGGGGTGCTAGGACAGCCTCTGCTGAGCTGGGTATTTTTTTGCCACGTTACTGGATGCTCATGCGCAATGCCTGTAGGCTCATGCGTCCTTTTGAGGAGGTGATAAACCTAGTCAGTCGCACCGAAGGCACCATCAGCGACCTCATGCCGTTTGTTTTCTTCCTAGAGCGTGCCCTGCAAAGAGTGCTGGATCAGGTCGTAGATGAGCGTGAAGAGGAAGAGGAAGAGTTGTGGTCACCATCACCACCAGAAACAGCCTTATCCTCATCGCTTGCTGGACCTGCGGCAACGCTGGAAGAGGAGTCTGAGGAAGAGGAGTCAGAGGAGGAATGTGGCTTTGAGGAGGAGGAAGACCAACCACAGCAGGCATCCCAGGGTGTTTGTTGTTGTCACCTATCTGGGACCCATGGTGTTGTACGTGGCTGAGGGGAAGAACAGACCTTCAATGACATCAGTGAGGACGAGGAACGGGAGATAAGTAGCTCGGCATTCAACCTTGTGCAAATGGGGTCTTTCATGCTGTTATGCCTGTTGAGGGACCGTCGTATAAAAAGGCTGAAGGAGAACAACCTGTACTCAGTGGCCAGGCTACTAGACCCCCGGTATAAGCAGAAAGTGGCTGAAATGTTACCGAATTACCGGAAGTCGGAAAGGATGCAGCAGTTCCAAAACAAGTAAAAAAGTATGCTTTACACAGCATATAAGGGTGATGTCAGAGCACCAGGGGAATCTAACAGGGGAAGAGGTGAAAGTAATCCTCCTCCTACCACGACCACGCTGGCAAGGACAGCACGCTTTACAGATGTGTTGTTGATGGATGACATGCGTAGCTTTTTAAGTCCTATGCATTGCCACAGCCCTTCGGGGTCCACCCTCAGAGAACAAATCGACCAACAGGTAGCAGTCTACCTCGCCTTAACTGCAGATATCGACACTCTGAGGAGCGATGAACCCCTTGACTACTGGGTGTGCAGGCTTGACCAGTGGCCTGATCCCAATTTGCGATAGAACTTCTGGCCTGCCCCGCTTCAAGTGTCCTGTCAGAAAGGACCTTCAGCGCAGCAGGAGGAATTGTCACTGACAAGAGAAGTCGCCTAGGTCAAAAAAGTCTAGATTACCTCACCTTTATTAAGATGAATGAGGCGTGGATACCGAAGGGACTGACAGTGGGGGATACATTTCACTAAAAAAGGCCTGATGAGATGCCTTGGGCTAAAAATGGTCCCCACGCTGCTGTATTTCATCTCTGCATGCCGGATGACTTGCATGACTTCTCCGCCACCAACTAGGGTTCAAGCCGCAATGTTTTAGTACACTTTCTGCCTGGAAAACATCAATTTTTACGGCCACTGCTAGAGCAGTGGCTGCAAAAATACCTAATTTTTAAGCCATGTGCACATGCCTAATTTTTCTGGCCTCTGGTGTTGCACTGTGGCTGCACAAATAAAACAAAGAAAAGGCACATACATGTGTCAATTCCCCTTCTTGATCGTTACCTTGTTGTGGTGAAGGGGCTTGTGTATCACAATGAAGCGATCACCTCTGTGAGTGTGTTGGCAATGTTGGCACACCCCAGATGATAAGATTGTTGCTTCATTGTGAACAGACTAAAAGCGATCGGCTGGATAATTTTTCATAGAAAAAACATTTATTTTCTATGTGATCTTCTAAGATTATCATTAAAGCCTACTAGGCAATCAATGGGCCCACACTGCAGAATCATTGTTTTCTGGGTCACTTAACTGTCACTGAACTACCTCATCACGACCATAGGCTTTGAAAAACCGCCATCGCCTGCAATCTCCCAAACGTGCACACGAGCACAGTCATCACTACACCAAGATTGACGCATAGAGGAATAAAATCTATGTCATGAGTGTGTCAACTATTGACAACTCTTTGCGGTTGTCTAAAATCTATTCGATACACGTCCCCTGTTAGGGGACGTAACGGGTATTAAACTGATAAGAATAGTACTACTTAACACACCACTCATATAGGGTGTCATAGTACATTGCGTAGCGCACGCACAGTGCCCCAAATTGGAAGTAAGAGGACCAACCAATCATCTTTTTCCCTCTTCCGGTTCCTAAAATTTATTCGATACACGTCCCCTGATAGGGGACGTAACAGGGATTAAACTGATAAAAATAGTACTACTGATTACTGAACACACCACTCATATAGGGTGGCACGGTACATTGCGCGAGGAAGAGACCTTCAATGATGTCAGTGAGGACAAGGAACTGGACATGGCTAGCTTGGTACCCAACCTTGTGCAAATGGGGAGTTTGCGGTTGTGCAAATGGACTGTTTGCGGTTGTTTGCAGTACGGGGAGTTTGGTCTGTCACAGTTAGGTCTGTCACTGTGAAGCGGATGTAACCCTTACACTGCCGGATCGATACAACATCATAGCTGATCGTATACACACACTGGATGTTTTAAAGCACGTTATTGCAAACAATTTAGGAATGTTAGGTGTTTTATGCCCTTTATGGATTAAAACCCGACTCTGCGTCCACTACGTAATTTTTCATGAGAGATTTGCCATGGATCCCCCTCCGGCATGCCACAGTCCATGTGTTAGTACCCTTGAAACAACTTTTCCATCACTACTGTGGCCAGAAAGAGTCCCTGTGGGTTTTAAAATTCGCCTGCCTATAAAAGTCTATGGCTTTGCGGAAGTTAGCGTTCACCGCTTGCGAACGGAAAATTTTATGTTCGCGACATCTTTAATGTGATTTACATGGGATTGAATGTTGGAGGGGGCTGAGGGAGGGGGTGATATTTTTACATGGGACTGAATGTTCAGGGGGGCCATGTTATTTACATGTGATTCCATGTTGGAGGCGGCTGGGGAAGGGAGTGATGTTATTTACATGGGACTCCATGTTGAGGGGAGTGATGTTTAAATGGGATTACATGTTGGAGGAGGCTGGGGAGGGGGATGATATTATTAACATGGGACTGTATGTTGAAGGTGGCTGGGGAGGGAGGTGATGTTATTTACATACGACTGTATATTGGAGGGACTGAAGGGAGGGAAGTGATGTTATTTTTATGGAACTGTATTTTAGAGGGGGCACTAGAGAGGAATGTTATTTACATGGGACTGTATATTGGAGTGGCTGAAGGGAGGGGAGTGATGTTTTTTACATGGAACTGTATTTTGGAGTAGGCAGGAGAGATGGTGTGATGTTATTTACATCGGACTGTATGGTGGAGGGAGGAATATAACTACAGGGGGCACTTCAGGGCGAGCATCATAACAGCAGGGGGCAGAATAAATACTTGGGGCACTATAGGGGCATTATAACAGTAGGGGACAGTATAAATAATGGGAGGCCTGTAGGGGCATTTTAAATCCAGGGGACATTATAGTCATTCTACTAAGAGCACTATGGTGGGCCTAATTGTTACTGAGGGGTCTGTAGAGAGCTTTATTACCACTGGGAGAACAATAGGGGGGCTTTTTTGTACTCGGGGCTCCGTGAGGGCATTATTAATACTGGAGGGCTCTTCTACTAATGGAGGTACTCTTGGGGAGCATTATCACTGTTGGGGGCACTGTAGGGGGCAGTATTACTAATGGAGGCATTCTTAGGGGCGCATGTTCACTGTTGGGGGCACTTGTAGGGGGCAGTATTACTAATAAGGGCATTCTAGGAGGGAATTACTATTGGTGGGTGATCTGTATGGCACTGATATTTCTTCAAGCAAGCAGCAGGATAACAGTGTGTGGACTCCAGGTTGAGGGAAGATGGTAGAAAAGTGAGGAAGCTAAGTTGTCTGTGTGTCACATTCTGCAGAGACGAGGCGGCTGAAAGAAATTGTCCAGACCGAATGGAAAGATGATCACAGAGAAGATCTACATCAGAGGAGCCGTCACCTGGGAGACCCTGGATGTGAGAGGTATGTGCTGCTGTAAAGCAAGTACAGAAAAATGCGGTTTGCTCGGGGAGGCGGGAGCTCTTGAGGGTTGACTTAGAGAATTGGGCCATATTCATTGGGGCTTGGGCCCCGGATCTTTTGAGACCCTAGCAACCCCTCTGCTAAATAATTACATTACAAGGAATTAAAGTGGAAGGACCAATTAAAACCTTGCTTTACACCAATTTTCAGACCTATTCACATATTTGATTTGTGTAGAATCGGTTCTGTGTTTCTGACACAAATTGAATTTTTGGAAAACTTGGACGAATCAGACATAAAATAAATTTCAAGATGTTCACTCATCTTTAATGTATACCGAAAAGAATGTGACTTTTGTTGCTTTAAGATGATATATCATGTAAATCATCTATACAGTGAAGAAAATAACATCTGTAAAAACACAAAGAACTAAACTGGGTGCTTTTACTGTTCAAGTGTTCAGCTCCTTAACACTGTAATCAGCCATCTGTTAGAGGGAAGACAATGTTTCCTCATTATGACTACATTGGTGACAGCTGTAGAACTCGAAAGATGGATTCCCAGAAACTAATGCACAATAACATTTTGGCCTCATCCCATCTACATTGAGTAAATTACACTTTCCCACTGTCAAACTAAGTAATTTAGCCATTTAAATACTCTACAATTTCCTTTCAGGTCTAACTGACGCCAGCTCTAGTAATCTATTTTATTAGTGACTTTGGCTAGAGTGAACTCATCAGACAATGGGAATATCCTATGATCTTAAAGGGCGCAAGAGAAATGGTTAAATGGAGAAGCACAATTTCAGGCTCTGCAGACCTTGCAGTCTGGCAGCCTTCATTACTTTGACACTGAACTTTGCTTATATTTACTAGGCTTTAATTTAAATAGGACACGCAGAGGAACAGGAAGGAGTTATTGAGTTTTTTTTTTCTCCTCTGAGAGTGGTATAAAGCTAAAGTGCATACTGATATGATCAATCATGTGCTGTAAACCATACTCAACACTAAAAAGGTCATTGAGTCCTTCGTTACATCAAAATTAATATTTATGATTACATTATTTTACAATATAATGCCATGACTATATGGGATTCAGTATAATGAGTAGCAATATGTAGCATTCTTCATATAATTCATACAATAAAAATATCAGCCAATCTACAAAAGTAAAATTCTAGGGTAGAGAACCTCCAAGATAAAATATTAAAAATGTTTTCCAGAGTTTCTTAACAGAGGACATCAATGTCAGATCAGTAGAGGGGGTGGGGGGAAGGGGGCTGTTCCACAGGACCTAACCAATAAGCAGAATTAAGGGCAGTGATCCCTTTACTACAGTACCCAATGTCTGGTACTGCAGCACAGTCAATCAAACCTCCATGTAATGATTCTGGATCATCTATTCATATTCATAAGTGTATGTTGTGCCATTCCTATTTTTACTACTGCAAATTTATGAATAAGGCGTCATGCACACAAACACATTTTCTTTTGGTGTCTGTTCAGTTTTTTTTGCGGACCATATGCAGAACTATTTATTTAATTTTACTCCGTGTGCATTCCGTTTCCGTATCTCCGTTCCGCAAAAAATTAGATCATGTCCTATTATTGTCCGCAATACGGACAAGGACTGTTCTATTAGGGGCCAGCTGTTCCGTTCCACAACATACAGAATACACACGGATTTGATCTGTATTTTTTGAAGATCTGTGTTTTGCGGACCGCAAAATACATATGGTCGTGTGTATGAGGCCTTAAGCTGCAGCTAGATATTATCAGTTTGGGATGTGTCCCTGCACAGTCTGACACTAGCAGCACTGATTGGATAATATCAGATTATGCTGGAATACAACTCCAACTGGTCACACCCAGTTGTACTTTTAATCACAAACTTCTAGCAGAACGAATAGATGAATGGCACCCCCTAGAAGGATAAGAATAGCTGTTTCAGAATTATCATTCTAGGAGGAATACACTAATTTACTAAAACAGATATGTCAGGAGAGGTAACAGTCAAGGGTCTCTTTAAGGCCAGTTTACAAGTGGAAATGATTGGCCAAGTGAATAATCATATGAGCTTTTGTTTCCGCTTCCCATATAAACATGTTCAGGCAACAAATAAATGCCAGTTTGCCATTGATTACATCTTTCATATGGGCATAAAATCATTGTTTGTTGGCAGCACATGCCCTTATGTAAATCTGCAAAATCTGCAAACCGTATGGGGATGAATGATGGTACTGGCAATTGATCCTCTTCCCATACATTTACATTTAGTTCCTGTGAAATTGTAGTTTTGTGCTCAGACCATTTCAATTCTTGGATGCCAATAATCCTAGATGAACAATCAATACGGTGAGCCATATTGAAGAATATACACAGCTTTATTGAGGGTATACATAGAAAAACATAAAAAATGGCAGCAGGGCTATCGCTCCTCCATATTGATGACAGGTATAGACAATCATGTCTAATGGTGTCTCACTTAGTCATTGGTGGTCCAGTGTTATTATGATTTACCAAAATCATTGGTGTCAATGTGTTTTAGCAAAATCATGCATTCCCCAAGGAAGAAGGGAGCAAGCACTATCCAGAGAGAATACTTACTGAACATACCGCCCATACCACTGTCCGTGAAGCCATCAGTGACTTGAGTCCACACAGAAGTGGAGGTGTCTGTGGCTTCAGAGACAGTCGAGGAGCGTAGCAGCTGGGAGGATGGTACGTTCAGTAAGTATTCTCTCCTCCCTACACAGCACTCACTCTATTCTGCAGAGGCTCTGCTGTAATCAATGAATGCCTACATGTAAACGAAAGCACATTAGCAAAATCATACACTCTTTAAGGGAATGCATGATTTTTCTAAAACACCCAAACACCAATGATTATGGTACACTATAATAACGCTAGGCCACCAAAGACTAAGCGAGCCACAGTGCAGGCACCATTAGACATTAGACTGTCAATCAATGGGAGGAGGGCTGTACTAGCCACAGAGAAGTGTAGCAGTGCTCCAAGAGCTACACTGGCCCCTCGGTGCACAAACTGCCTAATTTGCATAAATATGAAAGTGCACATATCTCTACTGCAGTGCACCCGGCTCCCCTGTAGATCAGCTGTATGAGGAGACAATTATCAATAGTAAAAGCCCGGACAACCCCTTTAAGTGATTCATTGATGCAGCACCAGAAGCCAGAGATTAAAGTGCAGTTATATCTACTCCGACTGGCATTATCCACTTCCCAATAGTGACCACAAAATCTAAGGTATTTTACAGAGGGAGAAGGCTCTCATGCCATATTGTGCTTTTGTACAGTTCTATGTATTCATGTGACTGTGAACATCACTGTGACTGTGACGAGGGGACATCCTCTGGGTCTGGAGGAAAGAAGGTTTGTACACAAACATAGAAGAGGATTCTTTACGGTAAGAGCAGTGAGACTATGGAACTCTCTGCCTGAGGAGGTGGTGATGGTGAATTCACTAAAAGAGTTCAAGAGGGGCCTGGATGTATTTCTGGAGTGTAATAATATTACAGGTTATCATTACTAGAGTCATTGATCCAAGAAGTTATTCTGATTGCCTCATTGGAGTCGGAAAGGAATTTTTTTCCGCTAAAGTGGGGCAAATTGGCTTCTACCTCACAGTTTTTTTTGCCTTGCTCTGGATCACTCTGGTTACTATATTAATATGTGCTTGCTAGTGTCAGCCAGTGCATGAACATCCAGCTTTAATTTGCATGGGTTTTAGATCCTGATAGGAGCCTTGTATTAGTTAGTAGATATCTCTACACAACATCACTGTCAATAGAGACAGGGCTGAAGTATGCCTTTCGGCATGAAAAGGTAAATAATCTTTTGTCAGTGGCGCAGTCCAGCATCATAAATCTTCTTCCTTGTCTTGTCCACTCCAGCATTGAACAAATAGTTTTGTGAAGGATCCTGTGGTCTCCCCTGGTTTGTGGGTCCGTCCCTACTGGGAGTGCTGCAACCCCTTTAATTACACCACTGAGTAAAGGCAAACAGAGCTCTTATTCTAGGAATTTTCTCTGTGTTGCTCTATTCTTATATATTCTTTTCATTAACATCTAGAAGTATTTCATAGCTGTTGATATCAAGCCTTAGTCTGACCATCATTTTTCAGAAATATAAAAAAATGCATTTAATGAGCAAATATCTTCCTTGTATTGTTTATTATACAAAAATGTAATACAAATTGGAGGTGCACCATTGAGAGCCATTTTCTAATTGAAACTGAGAAATAATTCATAACTATAAAGACAGACACAATGCAAATATATTTCCTTACATGTTGAGTGACATACATTTTTGCATTAGAGATCACACAAGCAATTAGGAGGGTGGCTGTCTGCAGAGTGTTGACTGATCCTAGAAGCTAAAATGGTTTCACAAAAAATATACATTGTCAAATCCATTTTGAAATATGAATTTTTTTGTTTAAGGTAATAAGTCAATCATTTGCAAGATCTGATCATTTGACTAATTCAATGCCATGCTAATAAAAAATATCCATGAGACTGTTACAATAGGTGGACAATTGCATCCAAACCTTAACCTGACAGGTTAGTAGGCAGTAGGCTGCATGATTAGACTACACAGGGTTTTGCTTCTAGTCAGTAACCATGGAAACCTTCAGAAAGGGATTTATTATGCACAGTATTTTTGAGGTTCGTTTTGCTAGAGGCAATGCTGCTGTTACATATCAAAATGTTGCACAATGTAGATCAATTTGTCGCATCTATATATATATATATATATATATATATATATATACTGAAGAAAAGACCGGCACTTGCTGTGGATGATTATTCTTCTGCTTTATTTTCACATACACAGTTAGTAGTGACGCGGCGTTTCAGTGCTATCACACCGAATGTATAAATAAATTGCTAACAGTTTACAATGAAGATTCAGAAGGGTCTTGCCAGTTGGGGCCATGTCTCTGCACAGTCTGCCACTGGCAGCACTGATTAAATTATGTCAGACTGTGCAGTACATCCACCCCAAATAGTTACACCCATCTGGACCTTCATTGCAAACTGACAGTAATTCATTCATAACTTCTAGTGTGTTGACCCAATGTAAAAGTTGACTGGTTGGTTAACTTTGGACTAATCCTAAGAGTACGCACCTGGTTTTCATCCTGTAACCCCTATCAAGGATCTCGACTTTGTAGCAGGAGACCTACCAGGCTGGAACAGTCTCAGTGTAGTTGGCAGCTGACCCATAGGTGCCAGAAACACTGATGCAAAGCACCAAGGGGTCAAGCAATACTTGTAGTCAGTAAACAAGGCAGGGGAGAGTATGTGCAAATCTGTGAATCTGGTCTGATTTCAGGGTAGGAAGTGGAGTATCAGAGTCAGTAAACAGGCAGATATTTGGTACATGGCAGACAATCAGAATTGCACACCTTAACTGGAACCTATGTTCAGGCAAGGATTGAAGGGGCAGACCTGCATTCATAGCAGATATTGATTAACAATTAGAAGCAGCTGTGCAACTACACACAGAGCAAGAGAGGAGGGAAGTGGTGGTGACGGCAAAAATGAGAGTTGTGGTAGTTCAATGAATAATGTTCCTTATAGAAGTCTCTGGGCAGCGACGAATATGGGTTGCCTATGTAACATCTAGTATGAATATTAAAGGAATGGCACAACATAAATACATAAGAATACATCCTGAATTGTTATTAGAAGGGGGATGCAAGTAGTTACTGAAACAGGCACGTCAGGAAAGATGACAGCTCCTCTTTAATACATGTGCTCTGTAGCAGATAGGAAATAGTTTGGGAGTAAAATGCAGTAGAATAAGATAAAAATTCATGAATATTAGTTCTTTATATGAGCTGTGTATGCAACAGTAGGAGATTTTTAATGAAGACTACACAAAGACTTAAAAATTTCATTTTAAGCCATAAAAAAATAATTTGACATACACTATTTTCAATTATAGAGCACACATTGAAAGCGTAACAAGAATGTAATAATGTTATTATATTAAAAAGTATGCTAAAGAAATGTGACACACCAAACTATTTACACATATTACATTTTCAGTCTCATGCTGGAAATCACAAGATGTACAGGATGTATGCAGGGGGCACTGATACACATGTTTAAATATGAATATATATTTAAAAAGGGAAGATATATATTCACTGTGTTTGTAAGCAGATGTGCTATAACGTATGTCGATGATGTATCCAGCAAATATAGGATACTGTCCCCGTTGACCAATATAATTGACAAGTAGAGTTACTTCAATGCATACTGGATTCTAATAACTAATGTTAAGCAAATTGAAGTAAAACAAATTGACTGACTTATATCCAAATATCAGGAAATTTTTGATTTTCAACTCTTCGTGGTAACGAATCATTTCCCCCTAAAATGGCAGCTACACGTTACAAATTAAAAGTAAGAAGCCCAGGAATATGATGACCCATAATACTGAGCAGCCAACCAATTAGCAGATCCTGCCCGGTCTGTGCAATTTGTCTGTGAGCTGAGCATATGGAGAGATTTGCCAAGCACTAGGGACAGTGGTTAACAAAGCTTTTACTTCTAGAATATTGGATAGGGACAGTACAGAGACAGTATAGGGAGATCGTGGGGAGAATTTCTGTACACTGTAGAGAAAGCATAGGGAGACTGCAGGACAGTGAAGGCAAAATGTAATCACATCTTGTTCAACTGCTGCACCATTAAGTCTTAATCTGTTTTGTTCTACTGTACATAGACTTACTGTGCATCAGACTCAATGTCAACTGGTGGTCTAATATATAGGTGGATTTTTTTAGTTCATCTGCTGCACCATTTTTATTTAATCTGTTCTGTTAGACATAGACTTACTCTGTGTCAGATTCATTGGAAACAGGCGGTCTATATGAGATATAGGACTTTTTATTCAGTTTGCTTACTGTGCCATTAATAATGAATGTGTTCTGTTATACATAGACTTATTATGAATCAGAATGGGGATTGCAGTCAGCACAACCCAATACGCAGGTGCACGTTGCTATGGTGAAATACACTTACAAACGTAAAAACAAAGGTGCAATGGCACACTGCAGCTAGAGCTCCGTCCTGCCACTATGCTGGATGTTAGAAGAGGCATTAGTTTATATTTTGGCCAAATTATGTAAGCCACCCACCACGTCACGGTTGCCTCTATGAGTGGTCCCTAACATTATTTCTTACCTTTTATGGGCCATATCAGCCACACAAAATCCAGGGAGTGCAGGTGCAGCATGCATGCCAGATACACTCTGCTTGTAACCCCGTCCGGTGCCATACAGCGTTCATCAGATCAAGGGATGCAAATACCAACATGCATGCTGAGCCCACTAGTACTTCTCCTGGAACCAAATGGCTTCTGGTAAGTTCTATAAAGCAGACTCAGTTTTATACTGACTTTAAAACCAGCCTACAGGGCGGATCCACTAGTCAGGTGTGCATGACTGCATGGAGGTCATGGAGACTTAGACTCAACAGGTGGGCTAATATATAGGCACATTTATCTAGTACACTTACTGTGACATTAATACTTAATCTGTTCTGGTAAATATGCACTTATTGTGCATCAGACTCATTGTCAGCCTGCGGTCTAATATATAGGCCTATTTTTCCAGTTCATCTACTGTGCCGTTCTTACTTATTCTGTTATATGTAGACTTACTGTGCGTCAGATTCATTGTCAAAAGGCGGTCTAAGATATAGGAGTGTTTATTCAGTTTGCTTACTGTGCCATTAATAATGACTCTGTTTTGTTATACATAGACTTATTATGAATCAGACTTCGACTCAACAGGCAAGCTAATATATAGGCACGTTTATCTAGCACACTTACTATGTCATTAATAAGTAAGCTGTTCTGTTAGACATAGACTTACTCTACATCCGACTCATTTTCAATACATAGTAACATAGTATATAAGGCGAAAAAGAGATTTGTCCATCCAGTTTGGCCTGTTATCCTGAAAGTTGATCCAGAGGAAGGCAAAAAAAAAAAAATCCTGTGAGGGGAATCCACTTAAGGGGAAAAAAAAATTCTAAATTCCTTTCCGACTCCAATCAAGAAATCAGAATAACTCCTTGGATCAACGACCCATCTCTAGTAGCTATAGCCTGTAATATTATTACACTCCAGAAATGCATCCAGGCCCCTCTTGAACTCTTTTAGTGAACTCACCATCACCTCCTCCTCAGGCAGAGAGTTCCGTAGTCTCACTGCTCTTACCGTAAAGAATCCTCTTCTATGTTTGTGTATAAACCTTCTTTCCTCTAGATGCAGATGATGTCCCCTTGTCACAGTCACAGTCATAGGGATAAATAGATGATGGGAGAGATCTCTGTACTGACCCCTGATATATTTATACATAGTTATTAGATCTCCCCTCGGTCGTCTTTTTTCTAAAGTGAATAACCCTAAATTTGATAATCTTTCAGGGTATTGTAGATCCCTCATTCCAATTATTACTTTAGTTGCCCTCCGCTGAACCCTCTCCAGCTCTGCTATGTCTGCCTTGTTCACAGGAGACCAGAAGTGTACACAGTACACCATGTGTGGTCTGACCAGTGATTTGTAATGTGGCAGGACTATGTTCTTATCACGGGCATCTATGCCCCTTTTGATGCAACCCATTATCTTATTGGCCTTGGCAGTAGCTGCCTGACACTGGTTTTTACAGCTTAGTTTGCTCTTCACTAAAATTCCTAGGTCCTTTTCCATGTCAGTGTTACCCCGTGTTTTACCATTTAGTATGTACGGGCGACTTGCATTATTCCTTCTGATGTGCATAACCTTACATTTGTGAGTGTTAAACATCTTCTGCCACTTCTCTGCCCAAGCCTCCAATCTATCCAGAGCCATCTGTAGCAGTATACTGTCCTCTTCCGTGTCAATTACTTTACACAGTTTAGTGTCATCTGCAAAAATTGATAGTTTACTGTGCAAGCCTTCTACAAGATCATTACTAAATATATTGAAGAGGATAGGGCCCAGTACTGACCCCTGAGGTACTCCACTAGTGATAGTGACCCAATCTGAGTGTGTACCATTAATAACCACCCTCTGTTTTCTCTTACTGAGCCAGTTACTTATCCACATACAGACATTTTCTCCCAGTCCAATCATTCTCATTTTATATACTAACCTTTTATGTGGTACAGGTTCAAATGCTTTGCAGAAGTCCAGATATATGACATCCATTGATTTGCCTCTGTTAGGTCTAGAACTTACCTCCTCAAAGAAACTGATCAAATTAGTTTGACATGACCGATCCCTCATGAAGCCATGCTGATATGGTGTCATTTGCTTATTTTCATTGAGATGCTCTAATATAGCATCTCTTAGAAAACCTTTAAACAGTATACCCACGATGGATGTTAAACTTACCGGCCTATAGTTTCCAGGCTCTGTTTTTGGACCCTTTCTGAATATTGGCACCACATTTGCTATGCGCCAATCCTGTGGAACACTCCCTGTCATTATAGAGTCCTTAAATATCAGAAATAAGGGTCTGGCTATGACATTACTTAATTCTCTTAGGGTACAGGGGTGTATGACATCTGGTCCTTGCAATTTGTCTATTTTAATCTTTTTAAGATGCCGCTGGACATTTTTCAGACAGGGCACTTTTAATAGGGAATTTACTTTTACATTCTGCATTTCATCTGACAGTTTATTTTCTTCAGTCAATACAGTGGAGAAAAAAATATTTAATAGCTCTCCTTTTTCTCATCGCTCTCTGCAACTCCCTTCACATCACTCTGTAAAGGGCTGACACCTTCAGATTTATACTTTTTACCATTTATATAATTAAAGAACATTTTAGGGTTAGTTTTGCTCTCTTTTACAATTAATCTTTCGGTCTCTAGTTTGGCCGCTTTTATTTGTTTTTTACATATTCTATTTTTTTCCTTATAGTTTTTCAGTGCTTCCTGGCTCCCCTCCTGTTTTAGTGATTTAAATGCTTTCTTTTTGTCATTTATTGCTTTCTTTACAGTTCTATTTATCCAATAGGCGGTCCATTATATTGGTGCGTTTATCGAGTTCGCTTACTGTGCCATTAATACTGAATCTGTTCTGTTATATATAGACAAATTATGAATCAAACTTAGACTCAACAGGTGGTCTAATATATAGGCACACTTATCTAGTACACTTACTGTGCCATTAATACTTAATCTGTTCTGATATATAGACTTACTGTGCGGCAGACTCATTGTCAACTGGTGACCTACGATATAGGAGCATTTATCTAGTACACTTACGACACCAGTCATACTTAATCTGCTCTGTTAGACTTACTGTGCATTAGACTCGTGTAAACAGGTGTTCTAATATACTGGCGCATTTTTCTAGTTCATCTGCTGCCCCATTCATACTTAATTTGTTCTGTTACATATAGACTTAATGTGCATCAGACTCATTCCCAACAGGCAGCCTAATATATAGACACATACAGTATATCTAGTACACTTACTGCGCCATTAATACTTAATCAGTTTTCTAATACATAGACTTACTGTGCATCCGACGGTTTAATATATCGTTGCTTTTTTTCTAGTTCATCTGCTGTGCCATTGATACTTAATCTTTTTTTTTATACATAAGCATTAGATTCATAGTCAACAGGCGGTCTAAGACATAGGTGTGTTTATCTAGTACTCTTACTGTTCCACTAATATTTAATCCCTTCTATTAGACAAAGACTTAGACAAAGACTTACTGTGTATCGTACTCACTGTCAACAGGCGGTTCAATATAGAGGCGTGTTTTTCAAGTTAATTTGCTGAGCTATTTATAAATAATCTGTTCTGTTATACATAGAGTTACTGTGCGTCAGACTTAGTCTCAACAGGAGGTCTAATATATAGCAATGTTTATTTCACCCCTCAGCTGCTGTGGTCAATCCTGAGTGCGCACAAACGAAATTTTTACTTTCGGTTTGCGCTCCGTCTCCCCCCTGTGGCGATCGGAGGAGCCGGAGCATGCCTGTAGTAGCCTGATTTTCTATGAATGAAACCCAGGCTGCTCTGTAGTATTTCCTATGGAGCCTTGCCTGTAATAGGCTTCATAGGAAATATGCGTTTTTTTCATATATTCCAATGCTATTGCATTGGAATGTATGAAAATCGCAATCAGGTGATTGTAAGTTATAGTTCCCTATGGGAACTATATAAAAGTGTAAAAGAAAAAAGTTTAAAAAATAAATAAAAAAACATAAAAGTTCAAATCACCCCCTTTTGCTAGAATAAAAATAAAAAAAATAAAAAAATTAAAAAAATAAGCATCATGGGTGTCGCAATGTGCGAAAACTATAAAAATATATAAAAAATATTCCCCATACGAAAACAGAAAAACGGAAAAAGGCGTCCAAATGGCGGATTCGCCATTTTTGGTCGCTTCATTTTCCACAAAAAATTACATAAAATGTGATCAAAAAGTCATACACACCCCAAAATGGTATCAATAAAAAGATAAGATCATGATGCAAAAAATGAGCCCAAATACAGCTCTGTACATATAATTTCAAAAAAGTTATAGGGGTCAAAACATGGTGACAAAAAAGTAAAACTGATTTTTTCCCACTTTTGAATTTTTTTTTCACTATTAAAACGCAAGAAAACCTATACATATAGGGTATCGCTGGATTCATACTGACCTGTAGAGTAAAAGTAACTGGTCAGTTTTATCGCACATTGAACGTCGGAATTTAAAAACCTGCAAAACTGTGGTGTAATTTCTTTTTTTTTTTGCAATGTCACCCCATTTGGAATTTTTTTCCCGCTTCCCACTACATCATATGCAATATTAAATGGAGGCATTGGAAAGTAGAACTTGTCCCGCAAAAAACAAGCCCTCATATGGCTATGTGAACTGAAAAATAAAAAAGTAATGGCTCTGGGAAGGCAGGGGGCGCAAAACGAAAACTCAAAAAATAAAAAACATCCGGTCCTTAAAGGGTTAATAATCTGTTCTGTTATATATAGACTTACTGGGTGTCAGACTCATTGTCAACAGGCAATCTATTATATAGGTGCGTTTTTCTCGATCATCTGCTGCGCCATTTATACTTAATTTGTTCTGTTATATATTGACTCATTCACAAAAAAGAAAAAAAGAAAGGCAATACACAATACCCAATTTAAGTCAAGCAAATCTCTAAATTCACTTATTCAAAAGGCATAAGTCCTAAAAAACACACTTGATTGATAATCCTTATAATGATGTACCTCAAAGAAAAAATAAATAAACAAAATATGTCAGGAATTGTATATAATCACGTATAATAGGAATGGGTAAAATGGATGAGTGGATTATGGGATCAACTATCCCTGATTCGCCCTATATATCCCTCAGCCCAGAGTTACCTCCAGATGGTAGGGGCTCCCTGTCCTCGAACCTATCCTAGAAACGCCCTAGCAATACCCTATACGATGTTGCAAATAAAGAACTAATGTTAGTTGAACATTGCCACACCCCAACACGTTTTCACCAAAGCACTGGGTTTATCAGGAGGTTATAAAGGGGAAAAAAACAACAAAAAGAAAACATTGGATATAAAATGTCGGGTAATTGAAATGGAGCCAATCAAAAGATTATATACTTGCCCCTGAAGCACAGATTCAGCAATATGTACCCATGTGTAATGATAATACAACACATTGGTGAGCAGGGGGCTAGTAGGCTCCTGGACTGGCACAGATTACTGCAGGCATAGACTTACTGTTTGTAAAACTCATTGTCAACAGGTGATCTAATATATCGGCCAATTTATCTAGTACACTTGCTGCTCCATTCATACTTAATCTGTTACATTACTGATTTACTGTAGCTACTGTACACTATGGCCAAAAGACCGTTTCCTGGGCCCTCAAAAAGATTCGGCAGTGGCAAAAAAGTTCCTGTAGTCGGCACAAGTAGCAGCAGAAAAAGGGGGTGGGTGGTAGCAGCTGCCACAGCAACTGGCCAGAGTTACCACTGTTATCCAGCGGTCATGTTTTGACCAACAATCCAGCTGTATTTGAATGGTTGACTTGCTTTTCAACATCATCTCAGGTAAACACAGATACACCACACTTAGTTGTCATGTCCCAGGAACAACCTCTGTGCCCTCACCTGTCATGCAACTGCCTATTTCTTTTGCTGCTCCTTCTGCTCAGAAAGTAATGCATGCTGCTGGCTCTGTTCTTGTTTTAAGCGAGGACGAGCTTAGTGACAACAGTCAGTAGCTACAGGCCAGTACAAACTTGGAGGAGAGGTTTACTGCATACTTTCTTAGGCATGCAACTAGCAATGATGACAGTCTGGAGGGAACATGTGTTGCAAATGGTCAGGGACGTGGCCATGAGACTGATGTGACTGTGATATGTGATGACCAAACAGTTCCAATCTCACATGGGAGCCAGGGGCATCATCATCATAAGGGGTACGGGTGGCAGCAGGCCTGTGTGACAGCAGCAGGGTGGAAGCAGTGGGAGATCTGGAGCTAAGCGTGCCCGGGTAGACCATCTGCTACTCAGGAGCCTACCTGTCAGGAAACAACTAGCGGTGCACAGGTTCATACAGGCAGCAGCAGGCAGTCATCATGGAGTGTTGGGGGTAAATTGACATACTCTGCAGTGTAGAATTTTTTTTATCTAGTTGCTGGAGGATGTTAGGGTGATGGTATGCAGGATATGTGGGCAGGAGATGAAGCACAGCAGGGTGCTAAACTGGCACCAAGGCCCTGTGTCAAAATATGGAGCATAACAAAGTGGCCTGGGAAAACCGTGGCACTAAAGTAGTGGTATAGCCTGACCCGCAAGCACTGCATCTCCTAGTGGCCCACAGGCCTTCTCCAGCAGTCATGGCTCCTCAACCTCAGCAGAAGGAAGCTGTTGTTCCTTGCCTTTATCTGTTGATGCTCCTCCTCCTCAAATGTTTCGCCAACAATCGATCACCGAGGTCATTACAAAGAGACAACTGTAAGCATGCACTCATCCAATGGCGCAGAAGCTGAACATGCCCCTGGCCAAGTTGCTGGTACTCCAGGTCCTCCCTTTCTAGATCATGGACTGCGGGATGAATGATGTCCTTCACATCCTAGAGAAGACGCTGATAGATCTGAATGGTAAGGGGACAGAAGACATGGCACCTACATCTCATGGCCACCTGAGCCCTGTGGAGGCTAAACTAGCAATATAGGAGGATGAGGAGGAGAACATAAATGCTAAGAAATTCTATACAGAACTAGGTGGTTTATTTGCCCAAGTGACAGGAGAGGAGCATGAGGGCGACAACAAAGATGACGCAGATGACCCCTACAGACTGTGGCAGTATGCAGTGGATATGGAGGCAGGGAATCCCTCTGAGTCCCTTGCACAAATGGTTATATGCATGCTGCGTTGCTTGTTTAGTGACAGCCGCATTGTCACCATTCGGCATAGGGATGACTACTGGCTCTACACAATGTTAGACCCTCGCTACTGGTCGAAAATGGCGTCCTTTTTTACACCTTCTGAGAGGGTTGAAAAACTCAACTACTTCAAGACATCTTTTGTAGTCAGTAGGTTACATAATTAATACGGTTGAAAAAAGACATAAGTCCATCATCCAGTTCAACCAAGGGATAGGTGGGGACACGAATCCCAGAAGGAAGTGAGACTCAGATTTCTACACGTTTTCATAAGCATTAATGTCCTTTACTTTTAAGAATTCATCTAAACCTCTTTTTAAAACTGTCCACTGTTCCTGCTGTGCCCACGTCCTGAGGAAGTCTATTCCAAAGATTCACAGTTCTTACAGTAAAGAAGCTTTTACGCTTCTGGAGACTGAACTTTTTCTTTTCCAGTCGGAGGCAGTGCCCTTGTCTTTTGAAGAGATTTTACATGGAACACCTTTTTACCATATTTTTTGTATGGCCCATTTATATCTTTGTATAGGTTAATCATATCTCCCCTTAGACCTTCCATGCCCCTTATCAGTTTAGTCTCTGTCCTTTGTACTTTTTTCAGCTGCAGAGCATCCTTTCTATGGACTGGTGCCCAAAACTGAACTGCATATTCCAGATGAGGCCGCACCAACACTTTGTAAAGTGTGTCAAATCCATCTTGTGTTAATATTTCGAGCGCAGCCAAACACTTTATTTCAATGCATGACAGGAACTTGCGATCCTTTACTGCCTTTGCTATAGAAAAAGTCTCTTTACCAATACGAGGGGGCAACCTCCATAAACGTATATTGCAGAGAAAGGCCTTTTGGATATTCCTTCTGAATACCAGACATCCAGCTGGTCCCAATGTCAAAAAGGAAATAATGTATATTTATTAGGATCCTGTGTTTTGCTTTCATTTCATTTTTTCATTATCATTATTTTATTTATATTTTTATTTTTATTTATTTTTATATAATATTTTTTTCTTTATTTATTTTTTCTTTACATATATTTTTTTCTTTTTTCTTTTTATTTCTTTTTATCTCCCTTTGCATTTACCATTATGTATCGATTCCACTATGTCAGTCTTGCCATATTTTGTTTGTCCTGTTGTTTTAACATCCTACGTGCTTGTTCAGACCATGTGCATTTTTTTCTTGCGGACTATTTCCTTCTTTTATTTCAACTAAATAATATTTTTTCATGATTAGGATTGTCCATTTTGTGAAATCTCGCTTGGGATTCAAGTGGAGGGTCTGAACAATCACATATTTTAACGTGTATCCATACGGTCACTATTTATGTTTGTTAAACAACCAATGTTATCTCTAGACCTTCCCTAATTTGAGCACCTGTTTGCTGTGTTCCAACAATCTACCTTCGTCATCTAACACCTGACTATGGGATGAGTTATAGTGGTTCACATCTATATAGCTGTTCTTTGGGAATTTCTAGACCGTCATGAATAAGAACATGTATGTTCAAAACGCATAGACTCCTGGAACACTGAGGTTATGCTGTTGCTGTATGGATCTTTTTATCGATAATAAAGGAACACACGATTCAACCAAAGCTGCGGTGCTGGATCCGTCTTTACGCCTTCATATTCTCGTGGTCTTACCTAAGTTTCCATGCACCAGGAAGTCATAAAACCGGATAGAAACAGCAGGTGAGATGGTTTTTGCATCGGATACTGCTAGTATTACATCCCTGCCCCGCGAGTCCCTGCCTCGTTTAATGCATGACAATATCCTGGTAGCCTTAGAAGCAGCTAATTGACATTGTATACTGTTATTTAATCTATGATCTACAAGGACAGCCAAATCCTTTTCCCAGTGTTACATCCCCTAGGACATATGAAGCACAGAGATTATTACTACTAAGATGCATAACTTTACATTTATCCACATTGAACCTCATTTGCCAAGTTGATGCCCAATCACTCAGAGTGTTCAAGACAGCTTGTAGTTTATGGACATCTTCCATAACCTTGGGGTACACCACTTAAAACCCGGGACCATTCTGAATAGGAATTATTGACCATAACTCTCTGGACACGGTCCTTCAGCCAGTTTTCAATCCAATTACAAACTATACTTTCTAAGCCTATAGACCTTACTTTACCTATTAAACGTCTATGAGGGACAGTTTTAAAAGCCTTTTGCAAAATCCATAAGCACCACATCCACAGCCGCCCCTCTGTCCAGGTTACTACTCACCTCCTCATAAAAACAAATAAGGTTAGTCTGACAACTCTCCTTGGTAAACCCATGTTGGTTATCCCTTTTAATATTATAATATAGTCCTTTAAGAGTCCTTCAAACATTTTCCCACAAAAGAAGTTAAACTAACTGGTCTATAATTACCTGTGGAGGACCTAGATCCTTTTTTGAATATGGGCACCACATTTGCATTGCACCAATGACTTGGCTCTGTCCCAGTACCCAGAGAGTCTTTAAAAATTATAAACAGGGGCACAGCAATGACTGAACTGAGTTTTTTTTTAGAACTCTTGGGTGTAATCCATCAGGACCCAGAGCCTTGTTCACATTTACCTTATTTAACTTAGCTTGGACCATATCTACAGTTAGCCAATTCAGTATATTACTGGATGTACTAACAGCCCCAGCACTACAGATATCAGCTCATTTCTCTTCTTTTGTATATACAGAGCTAAAAAAAAACACATTTAATAACTCTGCCTCTTTCTTATCTTCATTGACTAACCTCTCTTTACCATTATTTAAGGACCTACCTGCTCAGACCTTGGTTTTTTAGCATTTATATATTTAAAGATTTTTGGGGGATTTGTTTTGCTCCCTTTTGCCACCTAAATGTAAAAACAGTCTTTGATACGTTGCCTGGACTTTTGGCTCTGCAAGTCCCAGAAGTGACGCGGGTAAAGTTCACAATATAATTCAATGCGTTTTTGTGTAGGACCGCGCTGCAACTTTCCTTGGAATCCTTCCTTCTACCCAAGGCTCTCCTCAGTCTGTCTGGACATGGAAAACAACTGATTTCCTCAGATAACCTCCCCTCCTCCAACATGTACCTGCAGGATATCTGGAGCAGTTTTACTTGCTCTGGCTTTGGTGTGAACTAAGCCTAATATTGACGCACAGTCATTCTACATCTAACAGAAGGCATTCAAAGACATGTGTTTGCCCTGCCATTAAACGGATTAAAATAACCTTTTTTCCTCCACTGATTTATTGTTACTACTTCCATGTGCTTACTTTGTTCTCCTAAAGAGTCATTAGGACAACCACTATGGCGCGCAGTGTATTTATTATTTTTGCTTTACTGATGGCTGCTATATGCTGTTTTTTTTTTTTTAGCTAGGGGTTAGCTATTAATGTTGGTGGCCTGTGCAAGGCCATGTATGTGACATTCCTGTTATTCAGATGCACAGTAACTGTTTCGCTACCAGAGAGGACTAGCAAAGCATATTGCTGCACTGCACAGTGATGTACACCAGGATACATTCTCCCTAAAGTTTAAATGCAGGCCAGGATAATGCGCTTCGTGACAAATTAATTCGGATCAAAGCTACTTTTTTTGAAAAATTCAGCGAAGCGACCAAATCATATTTTTGAAAACTTCACCTATCTCTACAAATAGCTGAAGTGTGAACTAAGCCTTGTAGTGACGCACAGTCATTCTACAGATAACAGAAGGGATTCTAATGGATGTGTTTGCACTGCCACATGGATTAAAAGATCTGTTGGTGGCCTGCCAATGATGAGCACATCTATTTATGTGACCTGCCTGTTATTTTGCAGTACTGCAGTATTGTACAGTAACTGTTTTGCTACCAAAAAGGACTAGCTGCTCATCAATGCACAGTGATGAACACGAAGATTCATTCTCCCTAAAATTTACCTGCAGCCCGGGATAGTACTGATTTAAAGCAGTTCGTTATAAATTAATTTGTTACGAAGCTAATTTCTTGGAGACTGATATGACCGAATCAGGTTTTTGAAAACTTTCTTCATCTCTACTAATAACATTTTCACTACATTACAAAGCCTGGTGTGCTTGGAAATTAGTGTGCCTTCAAGCAAATCATATAAGAAAAATGATTTTTACGATTTCAACAGCAGGTTTTCAAAAGTAAAAGCAGAGTAACTTAGGATACCTCTGGATTTGCTTACATCCGTCTACCTGGTAAAAAATGTTGTGGTATGTGAATGCTACGTTTCTCATTTATCAACTCCTTGTAGGGTTTTTTCTTAAGATGAAAAAAGCCTCTTGTATATGTTAGGTGCAAAATAATAATCATATTTTTATGTTAATAATTAGTATTAATGTATTACTTTTAATTACATAAATGCATGTCATTGAAAGCGTCCATGGTATCTATTAAAGATCGGAGGAACGTCTGCAGTACGATCCTCACTATCCACATCCTGTGCCCTTTCTAAAACTCTCTCTATTGCCCCCCCCGCCCCCCCGACATGTTTCGCCACAACGTGGCTTCGTCAGGGTACGGGAGCAAAGAAGGGGGGGGGGGCAATAGAGACTGTTTTAGAAAGGGCACAGGGTGTGGATAGTGAAGATCGTACTGCAGACGTTCCTCCGATCTTTAATAGATATTGAATACCTGGGGTACCTTGAATAGGAGAAATTTAGGACTAATAATAGTAGGGAAAATCTTTCCCCCTATTACATTGGATTAGGATGGTTCTCAAAGTCAGTAGAACCTCCATTTAGTCCCCGGAGTTATATTTAAATAATAAATACTAAACCCTTCCGGCTGCCCAGAGATTTTAGTTTATTTGGGATTATTTAGCTTTAAGAATAAATAATAAATAAAAGTTAATTTTTAATAAGCCGTAAACAGAAGATTTGTGGCTTTTAGCCACTTTAGTGTATTATATTTTAGTCAGTAGTCACGCATCTTTTGATCAGTAACATACGTTTTTACAAAATTTGTTTTTCTGACAACATTGCAGAGCTGTGGCTTATCACTGGCAAAATGGGTTAATGTCACCCACCAATGTAACAAGTGATATTCAGAAATGTTAGGCCCCTGGCACCCAGACAGAGGAGAGGTCAATGCTTGGCAAAACAGGCTTCATGTCACTCACCAATGCAGCAGGCGATTATCAGAAATGGAGGCCCCTGGCACCCAGACAGAGGAAAGGGCAATGCAGGGCAAAAGAGGCTTCATGTTACCCAGCAATAAAACAGGCCTTTTTCAGTAATTTAAGCCCCTGGAACCCAGATAGAGGAGAGAGGTCACATAACAGAAAAAACGGCATCATGTCACCCAGCAATGCAGCAGTCAATTATCATAAATGTAGGCCCCTGGCACCCAGACAGAGGAGAGGTCAATGCATGGCAAAAAGAGGTTAATGTCACCCACCAAAGCAACAGGCAATTATCATAAATGTAGGCCGCAGTCTCCCAGACAGAGGAGAGAGGTCAATGCACGGCAAAACAAGCTTCATGTCACCCACCAAAGCAACAGGCCATTTTCAGTCATTTAGGCCGCAGGCACCCAGACAGAGGAGAGAGGTCACGTAACAGCAAAACAGGCTTCATGTCACCTAGCAATGGAACAGGCGATTATCATTAATGTGGGCTGCAGACACCCAGACAGAGGAGAGGTCAATGCACAGCAAAAAGACGTTAATGTCACCCACCAGAGCAATAGGTGATTATCTGAAATGTAGGCCCCTGCCACTCAGACAGAGGAGAGGGCAAATCACAGCAAAATATGCTTCATGTCACCCAGAATGGAACAGGCGATTATCATTAATGTAGGCTGCAGCCACCCAGACAGAGGAGAGAGGTCAATGCACGGTAAAACAAGCTTCATGTCACCCACCAAAGCAACAGGCCATTTTCAGTAATTTAGACCGCAGGCACCCAGACAGAGGAGAGAGGTCTCGTAACAGCAAAACAGGCTTCATGCCACCCAGCAATGGAACAGGCAACTTTCAGTAATTTAGGCCCTAGAACCCCGACAGAGAGGTCCCGTAACAGCAAAACAGACTTCATGTCACCCAGTAATGGAACAGGCGATTATCATTAATGTTGGCCGCAGCCTCCCAGACAGAGGAGAGAGGTCAATGCACAGCAAAACAAGCTTCATGTCACCCACCAAAGCAACAGGCCATTTTCAGTAATTTAGGCCGCAGGCACCCAGACAGAGGAGAGAGGTCGAATAACAGCAAAACAGGCTTCATGTCACCCAGCAATGGAACAGGCGATTATCATTAATGTAGACCGCAGGCACCCAGACAGAGGAGAGAGGTCAATGCACAGCAAAACAAGCTTCATGTCACCCACCAAAGCAACAGGCCATTTTCAGTCATTTAGGCCGCAGGCACCAAGAAAGAGGAGAGGTTCATTCAAATTGGGGTAGGCCCCAAAATAATGGTACAAATAAAAAAAGGATTCAATGAATAAGTGCACTGGAGTACAAGAATGTATGGTTGAGGTGGTTATAAATGTCTATTCTGCACAAGGTATGGACAAGTCCTGTGGGATCCATGCCTGGTTAATTTTAATGAACGTGAGCTGGATCATATTGGCTGTGGACAGGCGGCTGCGTTTGTCTGTAATGATGCCCCCTGTCGTGATAAATACACGTTCAGACAATACATTGGCTGCAGGGCAGGTCAGCACCTCCAAGGTATAAAGGGCAAGCTCAGGCCATGTGGACAATTTGGAGACCCAGAAGTTGAATGGGGCAGACCCATGAGTCAGTACATGGAGGCGTGTGCATACGTACTGTTCCACCATGTTGTTCAAATGCTGCCTCCTGCTAAGACGTTCTGTATCAGCTGGTGGTGCAGAATGCTGTGGCACGGTGACAAAACTTTTACACATGTCGGCCATGCTAACCCTGCCTTCTGAGGAGCTTGCCGTGACACAGCTGCATTGGCGACCACTTGCTCCTCCTCTGCCTTCGCTTTGTGCTTCCACTTGTCCCCCCGTGTTAGTTTGGAATGCCCTCAGGAGCGCGTCTACCAGCATGCGCTTGTAGTCGTGCATTTCCTATCACGCTCCAGAGAGGGAATTAAGGTGGCCACATTGTCTTTGTACCGGGGATCCAGCAGGGTGGCAACCCAGTAGTCAGCAGAAGTTACAATGTGGGCAACTCTGCTGTCGTTGCGCAGGCACTGCAGCATGTAGTTATTCATGTGTGCCAGGCTGCCCAGAGGTAGGGATAAGATGTCCTCTGTAGGTGGTGTATCGTTTGTGTCCTCCGTATCCCCCCAGCCACGCTCCAGTGATGGTCCTGAGCTGCATTGGGTGCGTCCCTGCCATGAACTCGGTTTCTCCTCCTCCTCTACCTCATCCTCCTCCTCATCCGCCAGAACTGTGCCCTGGCAGGCCATATGTGTACCTGGCCTCTGCTGGTACTGAAACCCACCATCTGAGCCACTTCGGAATGACCGGCCTGAAACCCTGGGAAATGCCCCCTCTTCCTTCTCCTCCTCTTCCACATCCTCTTCCATCATCGACGTAATTGATTTTTCAAGGAGACATAGAAGTGGTATTGTAATACTAACAATGGCATCATCAGCACTGGCCATGTTGGTTGAGTACTCAAAAGACCGCAACAAGGTACACAGGCTCAGTCACTGGTGGTGAAGTGGTGCTGATCCGCAGAGCGACTGACCCGTGTGTGCTGCAGCTGGAACTCCACTATCGCCGTCTCTCCAGCACATGCAAGGTGAAGTTCCACCTGGTGGGCAAGTCGCATATGAGGCGGTGAGCTGAAAGGCCGAAGTTATGCTGCAGCGCAGACAGGCGAGCAGCAGCAGGGTGAGAATGCCGAAAGCGAGCACAGACGGACCGCACTTTCAGCTGCAGCTCTGACATGTCTGAGTAGTTTTTAAGAAACTTCTGCACCACCAGATTCATCACATGCGCTAGGCAAGGGATGTGCGTCAAATCGGCTAGTCCCAAAGCTACGACAAGATTTCACCCATTATCGCACACTACCAGGCCGGGCTTAAGGCTCACTGGCAGCAACCACTCATTGGTCTGTTGTTCTATGCCCCTCCAAAGCTCCTGTGCAGTGTGGGATTTGTCACCCAAACACATGAGTTTTAAAATCGACTGCTGACGTTTACTCCTGGCTGTGCTGAAGTTGGGGGAGAGGTTCGGTCGATGACCAGATGGGGGGGTGGTAGAAGAGGAGGAGGAGGATGCGGTAATAGGAGGAGGAGGCAACAGGAGGCAAAGAATAATGCCCTGCGATCCTCGGTGGTGGAAGGACATGCGCCAAACCGCTATCCGCCTCGGGCCCAGCCGCCACTACGCTTACCCAGTGTGCAGTTAGAGAGATATAGTGGCCCTGGCTGTGCTTACTGGTCCATGTATCTGTGGTTATGTGGAACTTGCCACAGATGCCGTTGCGCCGTTTGCTGGTTGCCAGGTGCCACATTCACGCAATAGTTGGAGGAAGAGGCCGAGACAGCAGCAGAAGAGGGAGCAGGAGGAGCCTGAGACCTTTCGTGGTTTTAAGGTATTTACCGCACTGCAGTTTGTGCTTTGCATGTAGATGCCTGGTCATGCAGGTTGTGCTCAGGTTAAGAACGTTTATGCCTCGCTTTAGGCTCTGATGGCACAACGTGCAAACCATTCGTGTCTTGTTGTCAGGACATTGTGTGAAGATCTGCCACGCCAATGAATTCCTTAGAGCAGGCCTTGGTGTGCTCGGTGCCTGGATGCGGTGGGCAGTAGCAGGCGTACTGCCTATGGAACGGCCGCTGCACTTTTGCACCCTGCTTTCTCTTTTGCTGTGCTGTTGCCTCTGTGCGACCACCTCCTCTTCCTCAGAACTGCACGCCTCACTAGCACGACCTTCAGTTCAGTCTGGGTCTAGGACTTCATCATCCTCCACATCATCTTCCACCCATTCATGACCCCTGCACTCCTCTTCGGTCTGTACATTGCACAAAGCCACAGCAGTTGGCACCTGTGTTTCCTCATCATCAGAGACATGATGCGGTGGTCTCCCCATGTCTTCATCCTGCAACTTAAGTGGTTTGGGTGGAAGACACTGTGAAGGAAATGGAGGCACTGTCAGCCACCCAATCTACTATGGCCTGTACTTGTTCTGGCCTCACCATCCGTAGAGCGGCATTCGGGCCTACCAAATAATGCTGCAGGTTCTGTCGCCTACTCACACCAGAGGAAGTTATTTCACTTGGACTGGTAGTTGGCGCTGAACGGCCACGTCCTCTTCCAGCAACAGGAGCTCCACCAACACCACCACGACCATGCCCACATCCCTTATTTGATGTTCTCCTCATTATTTGCGTTCACCCACCAAGCTGAAAGATGGTTTCTCTCCGGTGTCAATTTAACTGCCAATTGTCAACAATTAAGTTAAAAAAGGCGTTGCCCGTGTCATAAAAATGCTCTGTGGACCAAGAATAACTTTTTTTGGTCTAAAACACACTGATTCTCAATTTCACTGCAAAAATGTAAAATATGTATTTATACGCTGTATGCACAACTGTTTGGTGAACCCAGAACACATTTTTTTTTTCTGTAAAAGACAGTAAAGCACTATTTTCGTGCTGCAATTTAAAATTGGTATTTATTTGCTGTATGCACAAGTGGTTTGTGGAACAAGAACAAAGATTTTTGTAATAAAACACAGAAAAGCAGTATTTCACTGTTATTAATAAAATGTAGCTATTTCTACAGTTTCTGCAAAAGTGGTTTGTGGACCCAGAACACAATTTTTTTTAATAAAACACAGAAAAGCAGTATTTCACTGGTATTAATAAAACATAGCTATTTCTACGTTTTATGCAAAAGTGGTTTGTGGACCCAGAACACAGATTTTTTCAATAAAACACACAAAAGCAGTATTTCACTTCTATTAATAAAACATAGCTATTTCTACGGTTTATGCAAAAGTGATTTTATGGACCCAGAACAGAGATTGTTTCGATAAAACAGAGAAAAGCAGTATTTCACTGCTATTCATAAAACGTAGCTATTTCTACGGTTTATGCTAAAGTGGTTTTGTGGACCCAGAACCCAGATATTTTTTATAAAAAACGGAAAAGCAGTATTTCACTGCTATTAATAAAACTTAGCTATTTCTACAGTTTATGTAAAAGTGGTTTTGTGGACCCAGAACAGAGATTTTTTCGATAAAACAGAAAAAGCAGTATTTCACTGCTATTAATAAAACATAGCTATTTCTACGGTTTATGCAAAAGTGGTTTGTGGACCCAGAACACAGATTTTTTTAATAAAAACAGAAAAGCAGTATTTCACTGCTATTAATAAAACATTGGTATTTCTAAGGTTTATGCACAAGTGGTTTGTGGACCCAGAACAAGGAATTATTTTAATAAAACACAGAAAAACGTTGGTATTTCTATGCTGTATGTACAACTGCTTTGTGAAGCAAGAATATTGCTTTTTCCCCAACCAATAGGAAAGTTGCCTACCACCTTACTACATAAGAACCTCCCTAGCAGCTATTTTTTGCCATTTTCTGCTGTTCTGAGAGAGATAGCACTGTCATTGCTGTGCTCTGTGATTTGCTGTGTCATTACATTAGTTAGTTAGTTAATTAGTTAGTTAGTTAGTTAGTTAGTTAGCTTATATAATACAGATAGTTAGTGGGAGATAGTCAGTGTAGGTTAGATCAGGGGCTGACTGGCAACTTTTGGCCCAGGGGGCAAGTAACACTCAGAGGCCCACTGAGCCCCCCTCCTGCTTTCCCTTTTCCCCTGCCTCCTCCTGACCCCCCCTTGCCACTTTCGTCAGCCATGTAAATTACAACACAGGAAAACAAAATAAACTAGGGATGCTCCAATATATCGGCCGCCTAAACATATCAACTGAAAATTTTATTTTTGGTATAATGCCGAAAGTGTTATTTTCTGGCTGATACAGTATTGCATCCGTGTATTCTCTGCTCCCCGCTGGGCGCTGCTCTGTGTCCCAGCAGGGAGGAGAGAAACTGTGTCAGCCGGTCGTGCGCTGCGGGAGGAGAGCGCAGTGAGTGGCCGACGTCTCTCCTCTCCACAATGCTCAGCCTCCTGTCACAGTTTGGCAGAGTGGTGTGTGGGCAGAGACAGCTTGCAGTGTTGTCCCAGGAGGTTGAGCTCTCCTCTCCGCACCGCCTGCTCAGCCTCCTGTGACAGCGTGTCAGGAAGCAGAGTGAGGCACAAACAGGCAGTGATCACTGAGTGTTTGTAAATAATTGAGGATCTAGCATGTTTACTGTGTTTCTAATTATGAATAAAAAGAAAGTGATCTACATTACCGTTAATTTCCGCAGCCCCAATTTTTTACTTTACATTTAGGGGCTTCGGGGAAATATTAGGGATCTATACTGACCCATGATATTTCCCTTTTAAAATGGAAAAAGAGATTGAGGACAGAGTACTCAGAGACACACAGAGTTCTCAATGACTTTTTCTACAGCCCCTATTACAAATGAACAGAAATCCTCTATACTGAGTGTTCCTGTTCATTTAACAGAGCATGTTTACTATAACCACAATCAGGAATGAACAGGAAGTGATGCAGGGGCGGACTGAGAACCCTCAGGGCCCCCAGGCCCTCCAAAATGCATTCCGTTCCGTTTGGCTGCGTTCCCAAAATGGATCCAGCATGACACACAATGCAAGTCAATGCCTTCCGAATTCCATAGGTATAAAAATTTTCCCACACATTTATACTATACACACATACTCAGATTGTACTGCTCTGAATGATAGTGTGACTATTAGTGTTGGGCACGAATATTCGCGATGCGAATATTTCGCGCGAATATCGCATATTTGCGATTTTGCGATTTTTTCGAATATCATGCCATAAGTTCGATTTTGCGAATATTCGCGTTAGTTAAATTAGATGATACACAATAAGTTCAAGAACTTCAGTTCACTTGTGTTGATAAATGAGTTTGAGTGACTCTGAGTTTCATTCATTTAAGGTGTTGTTTTGCATCAAGGCTCTTTTTCAAAGCCATAGCCAAAATCCTGCCTTTTTTGCGATTTTCCGTAATGCGATTTTTTTGACAGCGATGCGAATATCTAACACTTGCTGACATGCCTGCGCATTGACTTGTAAATTGAAATATTGCCTTTATGCGATTTTTCCGTAATGCGATTTTTTTCCACACTCTATGCGCATGATCATACGCATTATGCGATTATCCGTGATTTTATAAAAAAAAGATGGCGATTAAATGATGACGAATACGAATATTGCGAATATTTTACGAAATATTCGCAAAATATCGCGCATTCGAATATGGGCATATTCGATCATCACTAGTGACTATAATAAACTTTACAATAATCAATAATCTTTTACATATACTCAACAGGCCCATGCACAGTCATGTGCAACTGATCAGCTTGGACTACTTGTGCTCCACATTATGTAAATATTGGTGTTTTATTAGTACTCGCAATTATATATGACTTTATCATACTTTTTGCTGTAGTATCACTGTAAACCAAACCAATAGTTACCACTTATTATAGCTAGCAGTGAATACAAACTTATTTATACAGAAGAAAGGAAATAAGCAGTACATCTTTATTTAATGCTTCTATTTCCAGATTCCTGCGTCAACTGACATAATTTAACACTCTTACAGAAACACAGGGAGAAATCAAGTTTGATTACTTGCTACTAAAATACAGACTTTTTTTTCCATCAGGAACATAATCTTTGAAGAAGGGGCACCCTTCAGCTTTCTGAATTTGCCTGATTTTTCAAGCAATTTATACTAGCGGAGTGATTGCTTGAGAGAGAGAGAAAATGAGAATGGTTATATGCAGTATGTATATCGTTCATGAAATAATCATACTTCATATAATCACATTTACTGCTTCTCATTTATTGTTAAATATTGTGCATTTATTAAAGAATTACATTTATGATAATGATATATTTTAGGATACATACAGATAATTAATCTTCAGGTTGGCTCGAAGGTTGTTCAGCACTGTAATGTCCTTATGTGCACGAGTCCATAGTCTGGCTATAAAAGGGTTGTGCCTCGGTTTAAAGGGAAACTTCAATTTTTTTTTAATCATAATTAACAACATATTGTGACTATTTTCTGTATTTTGTTTTAAACCAGGTGGATGGTTTTCTGGATATAATTTTGTAAGTCATTCCATGTATTCTGCTTCCTGTCCTGGCTCATTAATTTCCTCTTTGTTTGGACTTTTAGCATGACAGAATGTCTCGCTTACCTTTTTTAATCACACCATCACACCAGCAAGAGAAAAGGGAGGGGAGCATTACTAAGAGCATTGTACATTATACTAATCAATGCAGTTCTCTTTTGTGAGCATCTTTATATTGGCCTATCAAGAGAATATTAGAGATTTCACACTGTTATATCAATTCTACATCCTACTATTATCATGAGGATTACACTTGCAATGTACATAATATGAGCAAAAGGTCGTAGTGAAGCATCAGCCTTTTACAGAGGACTTTACAATAGCAGCATAGCTGTGATAGCAATATTAACAAAAGGTGAAAGTAGAATATGTTCTTTTTTTGTCCTTAAAATTTATCTATTCAGTCTGTTTTCTGTTTTTTAAAAACACGGAAACAAAACTCAGAATTAAGGTTTGCTTAAAATGTCAAGCACTTCCATTCAATAAGATTTCTTACCTTTAATGTGGACCATCATTCTGCAAATCAAAAGACTAATTGTCCTTCAACAACACTTTCTATGCAGAATCCACAAGCCAAAATCTTATGTCACTTGTAGACCCATATATACAAAGACAATGTTGGCACTCTGTGTATTGTTTGGTGCTTGTGGAAGGCAGGGCAATACCAATTAGTTTCCAGTGCACAATACCATAACACCTATAGATATAACATGATCTAATGTGGCTGCTATTAGCACTGCATATAAAATCCTGATGCCCTTTTAATGTGCAAGGCAGATCACCAGGCTATAAAGCTCTCAGTCAGTGTCCTATTCCAAAGTCTAAAAATTTCAATTAATTTTAACCAGGCAAAACTGTTGACAGAAATAGGTGGGGGCTGTGGATATCAGCAAAAATATACAATTTGTGGAGCTTTTTTTATGAGTAGTGAGAATATGAAATTGTATTCTGCAAGTGCCCAGGAGGTGGTGCTTCACTGTGAGGTGCCCTCTACATTTAGCTGTTTCACATTCCTTGCCTTCTGCTCTGAGTAAAAGCTGTAGTTTTTGGATGCTACAGCTGTCACTCAAAGCAGAGAAGAAGGTTGTGAAGTAGCTAAATGCAGAGAGCAGAGAACACTTTACAGTGGAGCACTGCCTTCATCTTGTACTTACAGGAGCAGAGCCCAGAAGAATAAAAGTTCACATTCAAACTATTCCTAATAATAAAAGCTCCACAAATAAAAGCTCCACTGTCAACAGTTTTTCATGGTGAAAACTGTTGACAGACTCCTTTTAACATGATCTAAAAAATGAAGCAAGTTTATATGTTGGTATATGTGCCATAAAATGCAAAGCTGAGAGCACCAGATTCCGCCCCCTGTATTCTGATAACACTAAATAAAATCCATTGTGACTAATTGCCTTCAAAAGTCGCTGAATTAGTAAATAGAGTCCACCTGTGTGTAATTTATTCTCACTATAACTACAGCTGTTCTGTGAAGGCCTCAGAGGTTTGTTAGAGAACATTAGTGATCAAACAGCAACATGAAGGAACACCAGGGAACCTACCATACTGGTCAGGGATAAAGTTATGGAGATGTGTAAAGCACGTTTAGGTTATAAAAAAAAAATATCCCAAGCTCTGAACATCTCACAGAGCACTGTTCAACCCATCATCCGAAAATTGAAGGAGTATGGCACAATTGCAAACCTACCAAGATATGACCATCCAACTAAACTGACAGCCCAGCAAGGAGAGCACTAATTGTAGAAGCAGTCAAGAGGCCTATGATCACTCTGGAGGAACTGCAGAGATCCATTCTCATGTGGGAGAATCTGTCCACAGGACAGCTATTAGTCATGTACTCCACAAATCTGGCCTGGAAGAGTGGCAAGAAGAAAGGCACTTTTGAAAGAAGGCCACAAGAAGTTGTGGTCACCAACCACTGGGCTATGGACCAGTACAGGGCCAAGGATCATCTGGTACTGATCAGTGAGGAGCGCCAGAGTTGAGTGGCAGGGATAGGAACTAATGGTTCTTTTACCCCACCGTTTAGCCTCATAGACTGAAGGCTGCTAGGCCTGAGGCCTATGAGGAAGTGCTAATGTGCAGGAGGTTGTGATGACATCATCATGAATTTCTGTACCAGGTCACAGGTTGTGTGACCAGGCAGCCGGGGCAGCAGGCTGGAATAATGACTTGCACAGACAGCAGGAGCGAGATAAGCATTTTGGTCTTATTTTTTTATTTGGTTTATAAACATTACTGTCAGGGGTGTAACTATAGGGGAAGCAGGGGAAGCTGCTGCTTTGGGGCCCTGACCCAGAAGGGGCCCATCCGAGAGGTGGAGAATTACTAAAAGATTTTGTCAGGGCCCCTCAACAGTATTATACAATGAAATTATATATAGTGGCAGTATAGACAGTGTAGAAAACGGATGGAACAGCTGCTGGGCCTGGTCTGAGAGAGCGATCTTTAGTAGCCACAGGAAAGGGGGCGGCATGGAAGGAAGGGGTTGCGAAAAAATTACTGGGGGAGGGGGCCCCATTCAAAAATTTGCTATGGGGCCCAGTCATTTCTAGTTACGCCACTAATTACTGTGGACACTACGGGGAAGGGGGTTGGTGCATTATTTACTGGGAAAGAACTATATCTAGAGGCTCCACTAGGGGAGGCTATATTTAAAGAGAACTAATTTTATATTGGAGAAGCTCAACCAGCATATACTGGAGCTAGCCGACCAACTAACGATTGGTGATTGTGACAAAGACACAAAACGTATAAAATTATGGTTAGCTCACAGTTGATTTGTATATAATGCCTTTACTTAATAATCAAATATATTACATATCATTACATCAATAAAAATCCGACATAAAATTACATACAAATTAAAGATGTACATTTAGCGCCAATGTTCCCCGTCTGCTCCGTTCAATGTCGGCTTAGGTGATTTCGCCGCGCATGCTCTGTTGGAGTCCCGAGACGCCGAAGTCGATGTGTGTAAGATTAATAAGCGGACACTTGTTGCAGACCTTTTGCCATCTATTTTTATCAAGCCGAGCCTGCCGGACGCGTTTCGGAACGTCGTATTCCTTTCCCAGTGGTAAAAGATTAAGTATTCGACTTCGGTGTCTCGGGACTCCAACGGCACATGCGCAGAAAAATCATCTAAGCCGGCATTGAACGAAGCAGCGGGGAACATGGGCTGAGAAGGAGGACTGCACGTAGCCGGAGCCGTGAGTTGTAATCCCTAACATCTAATGAGTATCTATAACGAGGAGTGACATACTGGGCATCCAATATTGGGATAATTACAAGTGCCTGTTATAAGACAGCAGAAGTATATTGGCACTACATGTCCTATAGTAAATACAGGCACGGTGTCAATTGTATCAGGACCTGATAAAAGCAATATAAGGGTCATTGTGGACCTATATTAAATATTTGAACAATTCATACTGCACAACAAGTCCTGGTATAAACACAAACAGCTAACAAGCTGGATTTGATTTAGACCTTACTTCAAACAATTACGCATAACTATAAAATAATAAAGCCGAATATTTTATCATTATTTTTAGTTTTTTTTATGCGTGAGCTCCGCTTGTACAACAACATAATAATATATTAAGGCACTGAGAATATCCACTTTATTCTGTATGTAATGGTATGTTGGGTTTTTATTGATGTAATGATATTTAATATATTTGATTATTAAGTAAAGGCATTATATACAAATCAACTGTGAGCTAGCCATAATTTTACACTTATATTTAAAGAGATCACTACTGGAGGGGGGGATGCGCTATATTTAAAGAGGCCACTACTGGGAGGCACTAGAAGGGGGGGCACTATATTTAAAGAGGCCACAACTATATGTAAATAGGCCACTACTTGGGGGGGGCATTATATGTAAAGAGGCAACTAGTGAGGTAATAATATGTAAAGAGGCAACTACTGGGGGGCATTACATGTAAAGAGGCCACTATGGGGGGCATTATATATAAAAAGGCCACTACTAGAGGACATCATATGTGAAGTGGCCACTACAGGTGCTTATTATATCTAAAGAGGCCACTACTGGGATGCAATATATGTGAGGAGGCTGCTACTAGAGGGCATTATATGTAAAGAGGAGGCCACTCCAGGGGTTATTATATGTTAAGAGGCCACTACTGGGTAGCATTATATGTAAAGAGGGTACTATTGGGGGCATTATATGTAAACAGGCCAATACTAAGGGGGCATTATATGTGAAGGGGCCCCAACTGGCGAGCATTATATGTAATGAGGACACTATTGGGGGAAATTATATGTGAAGAGTACACTATTGGGGGACATTATATGTACATAGGACACCACTATGGGGCATTATATCTACTGGGGCCTAAATGGGAATGATTACTAAGGTAGGGGCATAAAAGGATGCATTAGTACTAAATAGGTATGTTCAATTATGCAGAAAAAAGTTGTGGTCAGGAGATGTCATTATGGCGATCTGTGCAGAACTGGGAAACAAAAGGTAAAAGAATGACTCCAGTCAGAGAAGACATCACCTGTAAGTCACTGAGTGGGGGTCTAAATAGGATTATTATTGACGGGGTCAGGCCTCTTTCACATGAACATATTGGTTCCATGGCAGTATTGCGGGCTGCATACGGCGGTTCCGCAATACATGGAGCACCTGCCGTGTGCATTCCACATCACGGATGTGGAACCATTCACTTGAATGGGTCTGCAAATCCGGAGATGCGGTGCGGAACGGAAGCACAGAACAGAACCCCACTGAAGCACTACAAAGTGCTTCTGTGTGGTTCCGTTACGTGCTTCCATTCCGCAATAGACTAGAACTTGTTCTATCTTTTTGCGGAACAGACGGATCGCAGAACCATTCAAGCTGAATGGGTCTGGATCCGTCCCGGCCAACAGTCCGATGTTGCCCGTGGATTGGGGACCGCAAATTTCGGTCCCCGATGCACGGAACAGAACAAATACATTCGTGTGCAAGAGGTCTCAGGGTGTAGCAGTATTATTTGAACTTGATAAAATGTTATTATTGGCAATGTTGGCCACATATTTTGTAATATGCACTTTCTTCTGTTTTATTATGTGCGTGATTAACCACTGTGCCACAATCCATGTCACCTTCAGCCTCCCTGTTCCAAGGGAAAAATGTCTTGCATGAAACTGGTCCCTGCTGCAAAAAAAGGTTGGTTACTGCTGATGTAGGGGACACAGAAAACATGTGGAAGAAGGTACTCTGGTCAGATGAGACCAAAGTTTAACTTTTTGGCATAAATGCAAAACGCTATGTGTGGCGGAAAACTAATACTGCACATCTCCCTAAACACATACCCAAAAACGCACATAGCAGACACATATAATGCATATATATTACACATGTCGCGTACACCAGCTAATGGCCGCAAACAGACGATTATTCAGGCTGAACAGAGCGTACTGCCAAAAGCCAAATAATACGCATGTTTCAGTCACTAGAGAAATAGCCCAGAGCTGCAAAACACACAGACACAGATATAGTAGATAGAATAAAGGATATCCTTATCTGATATAACTCCATGCAGGTCTGGAAAAACACTATGGGGCTCAGCAGGTGCTGTAAGATGACTTCCCCTATTTGGCTTTTGGCAGTACGCTCTGTTCAGCCTGAATAATTGTCTGTTTGCGGCCATTAGCGAATACTTTTTTGATGTGGTGAATACTTTATCACTTTGGTCCCCTGAGGAACCTTGTTTTATTACAGGGTGAAACGCGTCGGGCTTGGATAAGGGATTTATGCCATACCACGGTTTGGATTTTTAGCAGATATATCAATCGATGTTATATAGCAAGTTTGTAATTCGATTATTAGCAGAGGGACTCATAGGGAATTTATAGCCAAGGTTTGAGGACAGAGGGTCCCTACCATCAAGGGATGCCTCTGGGCTGAGCAGTTTTTGAGGGATTTTTTAGGGATAGATAGTTATGTGATTAGTATCTGATCAATTCATGCGATCTTCCTCTCCCTTTTTACTGCTCTATACTGGTGGTTTTTTTCCTGTGTGATGTGTGTCTGTTAGGTGGCATTTTGATAGCGTCATTTTCGTCCTATGGGACTTTTTTATGGATTGATTTTCATTAAAAGTTATATTTTCGGAAATTTTTCTCAGTGGTTTGTGTTATAATTCGCTTCTTCCTTACCTTATCCTTGTTCAGTGAGATGCTGCAAAAGACCTGAGACTGGGGTGATCTACCTTTCAGCAGGACAACGACCCTAAACATACAGCCAGAGCTACAATGGAATGGTTTAGATCAGGGATGCCCAACTTGTGGAACTCCAGCTGTTCCAAAACTACAACACCAAGCATGCCTGGACAGCCTACAGATATCAGGGCATGTTGGGAATTATAGTTTTGCAGCAGCTAGAGGTCCGCAGGTTGGGCATCCCTGGTTTAGATCAAAGCATTCTCATGTGTTAATGACCCAGTCAAAGTCCAGACCTAAATGCCATTGAGAATCTGTGGCAAGACTTGAAAATTGTAGTTCACAGATGCTCCCCATCCAATGTGATTGAACTTGCACTATTTTGCAAAGGAGAATGGGCAAACATTTTAAACTCTAGATATGTAAAGCTGGTAGAAACATACCCTTAAAAGACTTGCAGCTGTAACTGCAGCAAAAGGTGGAACTACAAAGTATTGACTCAAGGGGGCTGAATACAAATGCAGACTACACTTTCCAGATTTTTTTTTATTAAAAATTTGGATAACCATTTATAATTTTCTTTTCACTTCACACATACTTGCTACTTTGTGTTGGTCTATCACATAAAATCCCAATAAAATACAATTGTTTGTGGAAAAGTTCAAGGGTTACAAATACTTTTTCAAGGCACCGTAAATGTATAAATTAGATGTTCTATTGAATATGTTCCCATAAAAATAAATATGTTAATCTGCTTTGCTTCTCCCACTCTATAACATGGTGCTTTCAGATTCTGTTGCATTTTGTAGTGACAGGTCCTCTTTACGTGAACTAAAACATATCCAAGTTGTAAAACTGTGGAGAGAGAATGGCAAATTACTGAGCAATTTCAGTAACAATTCTCAACTAATGTACATTTCATACTACTAAAAAGTGTAAAAAATACTGAATGAAAAGACAAACTGATCAGCAAATACATTACATGATCGTTAGATAGAAAAAACCCGTTGGCTGCTATCGAGGAGCAAGCTATTTCTAGTGTGTTTCTAGGAAGTACCATTTCATTGGTTAAGATTAGTGTTGAGTGCAAATATTCAAATTGCGAATTTTAATCAAGAATATCGCCACTTCGAGAATTAGCGAATATTTATAATATAGTGCTATATATTCGTATTTGCCAATAGTGTTGATCGCTAATTTATCGCGAATATCGGCACTTAGCAATATCCCTAGCAACTAATAGGAAATTTGCCTACCTCAAAGTGTTGATCGCAATATTCTAATCGTGAATTTTTATCGTGAATATATTACATTGCCGATTTTCGCAATCAAGTAAATAATGACTGGAGATCACGTATTCTCAAATTTGCGAATTTATGGCAAATATTCGGGCAAAAATTTGTAAAATATTGCGAATTCGAATACTGACTATGCCGCTCATGACTAGTGAAGATTTGCAGGGCAAATATTAAGGGAAGATGTTAGCTCTGAAAGACCCTCAGCAGCTGCTTTTCTCCTCTACCTGTCATGCAACGGCCCAGTGAGCACATAATAATATCTGCTGAAGATTGCTAAATTGTGTAGGGCAAGTGCAGTTGTTTAACTTGCACTATTTTTATCGTGAATATATTACATTGCCGATTTTCGCAATCAAGTAAATAATGACTGGAGATCACGTATTCTCAAATTTGCGAATTTATGGCAAATATTCGGGCAAAAATTTGTAAAATATTGCGAATTCGAATACTGACTATGCAGCTCATGACTAGTGAAGATTTGCAGGGCAAATATTAAGGGAAGATGTTAGCTCTGAAAGACCCTCAGCAGCTGCTTTTCTCCTCTACCTGTCATGCAACGGCCCAGTGAGCACATAATAATATCTGCTGAAGATTGCTAAATTGTGTAGGGCAAGTGCAGCTGTTTAAATTGCTTACCTATAGCCCCACATACATTTGCTTATCACAGGCCAGATACACAGCCGTAAGAGGAGACAAAACCATTAACATGGAGCATGCTGTTTTAGTGGGTGATGGGTGCTGTTTCACAGACTCGGGATAGAGGTGACTTTTCCAGATGGCCAGAGTGTGTCTTGTTCTGCTTCAGTGACTGCACAGCAGTGGTTGAGGAGATGTGTTGCACGTGTTAAAAATTTAGAAGAGTTGAATTTGTCAGTGTAAAATAACTAAGTTTGTCATTTAGTGCAATAGTCTATGATATTAGGATGCACTATTTGTAGTTTCCATAAAGTTATTAAAAATGTTTGGTTAGTTTCACACTGCAATAATACTACTAAATTTCAGCATCAATATTATTACAGCATGCAAACCCCACGTAGTTTTAGTCAAATTAAAAGGGTTTTCCAAGACATTTTAACAGTATCTGTTATCAGTACCAGTATCTGGTCGGTGCGGGTCCAACACTCAGGACCCCCACTGATCAGAGGGCGCTGGCTCTCAAATCTATTTTTTCTCTAAATCAGGATTAATATTGTGTTACATTTAATTTTAGTTCCACTAGGGGACAAACATATGATTATTTGACACTGCCTGCAATACTTCTCTATCTCAGTGTACGAAAGGTGTTTTCTCTTAAATAACAACCATAGGCCCTTGCAGTAGGCTCTCATACTTGGCAGGCTATGGAGCCTTTGCTAACCCTCTGGCTGCCATGGCAACCCATTAGAACCCCCCCCCCCTCCATAGCATTGGGGGACACCTATGGGATTATATAGGTAGTCCTTTCCTTCTGTAAAAGCACTTGAGTGCTGCAGTCAGTACTGTTTGTCAAACTGCAAGATTTTCTACTTTTCGTTGAATAGAAATCCTGCAGAAAACAGTGCCTAATTTCCTGATCATTTCCATCATTTTCATTTCCATTTTTTGCTGGGGAACTGCTAAAGGAGAGGAGCTTAACCAAGAGGACCTAGCTTAAAAATATTTTCTCTATATATTTCTTAATATTAAAGGGGTTGTCTCATGAAAATGTTCTATACTTTTCAAACCAGTATCCGAATCTGAAAACTTTTGTAACTGCATGTGATTGAAAATCTAGTATAATCATTAAGTTATTCAATAAAATGTATGTGAATAGCACCACCTGCTGTTTGCGTTTTTCCTCATATCTCTGTCCACCTCGCTCAGCTGGTCACATGTGCTCAGTTTAATCCTCGACTACCATCAGTCCTCTACTGTTAGAAGCTGTGATAGTTTCAGGATTAGAGCTAAATTCACAGCTTCAAAAAACTCTAGCAGAGCAAATAGAGCAACGAATGGAGAGATCTCTGGACCCATGTGAAGTATGGTTCTAGCTTTGTTAGAAAAAGATTGTCATATCCTTGGTCATGGGATATCCCCTTTAATTTGCAATATGAGAAGTAATAGAATCAAAGCAAATGAGGACTTTAAAGGAGACATTGAGAAAATATATCTGGCTGACCAAAGCTTCCCCTGGCAAACTCAGCTGTATGATGCGGTATCAGGAGTGGAACTGGAAGTGATTAGTTGATCGTCACTTCTGTCACATTCTGGAAAGGGTTATATCTCATCAGAAGCCTCCTTCAAGTAAAAGAAAACAAAGCCAAAATAATATGTTTGTAAAAGAGAAATAACAGAAAGCTTACTTGAAAGAAATGATAAATCAACCATTGTAGCAAAGTGAAAGATTTCCTTAAAGAGATGTTCACCACACTTGTTCACCAAATTGTATTAACACATTATTTAAGCATTATAATGAAAATATGATACATGACTACTTGACTATTCAAGTCTTCTAAAGCTCTTAGTAGCCTCTAGCTATACATTATTCTGAAATATGGTTTTGTTTCTCATAAGAAAGACATTAGGAGCCATTGCTTCTATGTATAACACTTAGGAACTGAATTTATAATTACAGTCCATAAATTAAACAGGCAAAACAATGCATTTAGGCATACATTTGTAATATAAATCACATTGCACAGCAAGCAGTTTACTAAATATTTTTACTTGTATGGGTAAGATCTATAAGATGTCTATAAGGTGTTCTGCCTTACCTTTCTTCTTGTGACAACAGTGACAACTAGTGGCGTGTGATGTACTGCTTTGAAAACAAGTTATTCATGCTATATGTGGCCACCCAGTGGATATGATTTGAATAGCAGTGTGTCGAGGGCTTTGCCAGCATGTCATGATAATGCACTGACTTTGCATATTGACAAATTGGAGCCCTTAAAAGGGGTTGTCCAGTTTCATAATATTGATGACCTATCCTCAGGATAGTAAAACAACAATGATTAAGAGCAGCACCCACGGACTTTCTCGACAATACTGGAATGCAACAGCCTGTCCACAACGGCTGATCCCTAACAGTCCACAGATCAGCAATCAAACAACAGGTGACAGCAGCATCTCCAGTCGATCTTTATTCATCGAACTTCCATCAAGCATTGCTTGACAAAGGCTAGTATGTAGCCGAAACGTTGCACTTTATTGCTCTTTTTGTACACATTCATGGAAGTACGATGAATAAAGATCAACTGGAGATGCTGCCTCACCTGTTGTTTGATTGCTATCCTCAGGATAGGTCATCAATATCAGATCGGTGGACGTCTGGATGCCAACACCACTGCTGATCAGCTGTTAATTATAATTATTATAATAATAATCTTTATTTATATAGTGCCAACATATTCTGCAGCGCTTTACAATCAGAGGGTTCATGTACAAGCAAAATCATTCATTACACAGAAACAAGTCAACAATTAAAGGAATGAGAGCCGTGCTCACAAGAACTTACATCTGTGAGGAGATGTAGTGACAAATAAGGTAAAAAGTGCTTGTTTTGTATAATGGTCCAGCCATCTTAACAAAATAGCGGAGGAGATATAAAACTGCATGAGCTAATCACCAGCCGATATCTGTAGTACTTCTGAGGACATGAGGTGTGGTGGAGAATGGTTGATGATGGATCAACCTCTGAAGAATAATGTTGAAGGGAAGGGGGGTTAGTGGGGAAGAGTTAGATTAGTGGATGTGATAGGCCTTCCTAAAAAGATGTGCTTTTATTGAGTGCCCAAAACTGTGGATGTTGTGAATTAACCTAATTGCTTGGGGTGGGGCACTCTAGAGAACTGGTGCAGCTCAGGTGAAGTCTTGGAGACGGGAGTGAGAGCTTTGGATTATGGTGGATATTAGTCTTAAGTCATTGGCTGAACTGAGAGTACGATTACGTCAGTAGACAGAAATGAGGGAGGAGATGTAGGGGGTGCAGCACCGTGGAGAGCTTTGTGGATGAGTGAATGAACAGTTTAAATAGAATTTTATACTTGTCACAGGTTATGGGGAAGGGGAAAACACCAAATACACATAACCAAACAACCAATAGACAACAGTCTAGGCCTCAAAAGCTAAGGAAGGATGGTGACCTCCTAGTAATCCCTAGACCTTTCCCTAACTCCTGCCAGTATGAGCAGATCCTGATGGTGGAAATACTCATACGCCGGATACCTTATTCCCTGCTAAAACTGACGAGCCCTAAAATAGGTAGCAGGAGATAAGACAGCTGGTTCCTTCCCTAATGAAGGAACCCGCGTCTCCCTGAGGCCTAGAAATAACACACCCCAGAGCATAACAAACAACAGAGGCAACAAGTACTTAGCATAGAGATGTATGGAGAAGCAGGAGATCCAACACAACCAAGCTCTAGCAACTCCAAGCAGAAACTATCAACCGCATGGTCAGCAGTGGGAGGTAGACTTAAATAGAGCCTTATCAGTATTAACCAGCGGCAGGGCCGGCACGTCCTATAAGCGGACTAGGCCTCCGCGTAGAGCGCCCCTTGGGAAGGGGCGCTGCTAGGAGCGCCGGCCCCGCCTCATGCTGCAGCCGCCCGAAGCTCTATATTGAGCCTCAGGCGGCTGCAGCACTGCCCAGGCTGGTGCGTCCATGAGGGCGCACCGCCCGGGCGCAGCATGAAAAGAGTGACTGACAGGAGGGAAGCACTCAGCGCTCCCTCCTGTCACTCCCTCATTGTAGCATGGCCGAGCCCTGTATGGTCCGCGGGTACAGGGAGCATCTGTCTCCTGTACCCAGCCGGACTGACATGACACAGTGTGCACTTCCTGTCAGTCCCCTCGGATACAGGAAACAAAAGCTCCTGTACCTGCGGACCATACAGGGCTCGGCCGCGCTACACCAGAGGTAGGGGGGAGAAAGAGAATGACAAGCGGGGAGGGGGAATAAAAAGGGGGAAAGAGAATGACATGGGGGGGTGAAGAATGACAAGAGGGGGGAGAGAATGGCAAGGGGGGAACGAGAATGACAAGAGGGGGGGTGAAGAATGACAAGAGGGGAAGAGAATGACAAGAGGGGGGAGAGAATGACAAGAGGGGGAGAGAATGACAGAATGAACTTTATCCTGAACCCGAACCCCATTGAAGTCAATAAGGACCCGAACTTTTGGGCACTAAAAAGGCTGTAAAATAGTCTAGGAAAGGGCTAGAGAGCTGCAAAACGCAGCAAAATGTAGGTAAATGCCCTGCAAACAAATGTGGATAGGGAAATGAATTAAAATAAAATAAAATAAATAAAAATTAACCAATATCAATTGGAGAGAGGTCCCATAGCAGAGAATCATGCGTCATATCACCCACCACTGGAGAAGGCCACTTTCAGTTATTTCGGCCCCAGCACCCAGACAGAGGAGAGAGGTCCCACAGCAAGGAATCATGCGTCATATCACAAACCACTGGAGAAGGCCACTTTCAGTTATTACGGCCCAGCACCCAGACAGAGGACAGAGGTCCCACAGCAAAGAATACGTCGTCATATCACCCACCACTGGAGAAGGCCACTTTCAGTTATTTCGGCCCCAGCAGCCAGACAGCGGAGAGGTTTATTCAACTTTGGGTTGCACCGCAAGATTATGGTAAAGTTTAAAAAATGAGGATTCAATAAAGAAGTGCCCCGGAGTACAAGAATACATGGTTGAGGGGGAGGCCGTTATAAATGTCTATTCTGCACAAGGGAGGCACAGGTCCTGTGGGATCCATGCCTGGTTCATTTTTATGAACGTCAGCTTGTCCATGTTGGCTGTGGACAGGCGGCTGCGTTTGTCAGTAATGACGCCCCCTGCCGTGCTGAATACACGTTCAGACAAAACGCTGGCCGCTGGCCAGGCCAGCACCTCCAAGGCATAAAATGCTAACTCTGGCCACGTGGACAATTTAGAGACCCAGAAGTTGAATGGGGCCGAACCATCAGTCAGTACGTGGAGGGGTGTGCAGACATACTGTTCAACCATGTTAGTGAAATTCTGCCTCCTGCTAACACGTTCCGTATCAGATGGTGGGGCAGTTAGCTGTGGCGTGGAGACAAAACTTTTTCACATTTCTTCCATGCTAACCCTGCCTTCAGAGGAGCTGGCCATGACACAGCTGCGTTGGCGACCTCTTGCTCCTCCTCTGCCTTCGCCTTGGGCTTCCACCTGTTGCCCTGTGACATTTGGGAATGCTCTCAGGAGTGCGTCTACCAGCGTGCGCTTGTACTCGCGCATCTTCCTATCACGCTCCAGTGCAGGATGTAAGGTGGGCACATTGTCTTTGTACCGGGAATCCAGCAGGGTGGCAACCCAGTAGTCCGCACACGTTAAAATGTGGGTAACTCTGCTGTCATTGCGCAGGCTCCCCAGAGGTAAGGACAAGCTGTCCTCTGTGGGAGGCGTATCATCATCGTCCTCCGTATCCCCCCTGCCACGCACCAGTGATGGGCCTGAGCTGTGTCGGGTGACACCCCGCTGTGAACCTGCTTCATCCTCATCCTCCTCCACCTCCTCCTCATCCTCCTCGTCCTCCAGTAGTGGGCCCTGGCTGGCCACATTTGGACCTGGCCTCTGCTGTTGCAAAAAACCTCCCTCTCAGCCACTTCTAAGAGACTGGCCTGAAAGTGCTAAAAATGACCCCTCATCCTCCTCCTCCTGGGCCAACTCCTCTTCCATCATCGCCCTAAGCGTTTTCTCAAGGAGACATAGAAGTAGTATTGTAACGCTGATAACGGTGTCATCGCCACTGGCCATGTTGGTGGAGTACTCGAAACAGCGCAACAGGGCACACAGGTCTCACATGGAGGCCCAATCATTGGTGGTGAAGTGGTGCTGTTCCGCAGTGCGACTGACGCGTGCGTGCTGCAGCTGAAACTCCACTATGGCCTGCTGCTGCTCGCACAGTCTCTCCAGCATGTGGAAGGTGGAGTTCCACCTGGTGGGCACGTCGCATATGAGGCAGTGAGCGGGAAGGCCGAAGTTCCGCTGTAGCGCAGACAGGCGAGCAGCGGCAGGATGTGAACGCCGGAAGCGCGCACAGACGGCCTGCACTTTATGCAGCAGCTCTGACATGTCGGGGTAGTTGTGAATGAACTTCTGCACCACCAAATTCAGCACATGCGCCAGGCAAGGGATGTGCGTCAAACCGGCTAGTCCCAGAGCTGCGACGAGATTTCGCCCATTATCGCACACCACCAGGCCGGGCTTGAGGCCCACCGGCAGAAACCACTCGTCAGTCTGCTGTTCAATACCCCGCCACAACTCCTGCGCAGTGTGGGGCCTGTCCCCCAAACATATAAGTTTCAGAATGGCCTGCTGACGTTTACCCCGGGCTGTGCTGAAGTTGGCGGTGAAGGTGTGTGGCTGACTGGATGAGCTGGTGGAAGCAGAGGAGGAGGAAGCCGAGTAGGAGGAGGAGGCTACAGGAGGCAAAGAATGATGCCCTGCGATCCCTGGCGGCGGAAGGACGTGCGCCAAGGAACTCTCCGCCTGGGGCCCAGCCGCCACTACATTTACCCAGTGTGCAGTTAGGGAGATATAGCGTCCCTGGCTGTGCTTACTGGTCCACGTATTTGTGGTTAGGTGTACCTTGCCACAGATAGCAATGCGCAGTGCACACTTGATTTTATCGGATACTTGGTTGTGCAGGGAAGGCATGGCTCTCTTGGAGAAGTAGTGGCGGCTGGGAAGAACATACTGTGGGACAGCCATGGACATCAGCTGTTTGAAGCTGTCTGTGTCCGCCAGCCTGAATGACAGCATTTCAAAGGCCAGTAGTTTAGAAATGCTGGCATTCAGGCCCAGGGCTCGAGGGTGGCTAGGTGGGAATTTACGCTTTCTCTCCAAGGTTTGTGAGATGGAGAGCTGAACGCTGCCGTGTGACATGGTGGAGATGCTTGGTGACGCAGGTGGTGGTGTCGGTGGCACATCCTCTGTTTGGTGGGCGGCAAGTGCCAACATTCCTCCCGAGGCGGAGGAAGAGTGAGTTCCTTGATTTTAAGGTGTTTACTCCACTAGAGTTCATGCTTTGCATGTAGATGCCTGGTCATGCAGGTTGTGCTAAGGTTCAGAACGTTAATGCCTTTCTTCAGGCTCTGATGGCACAGCGTGCAAACCACTCTGGTCTTGTCGTCAGCACATTGTTTAAAGAAGTGCCATGCCAGGGAACTCCTTGAAGCTGCCTTTGGGGTGCTCGGTCCCTGGTGGCGGTGGCCACTAGCAGGCGAACTCTCTTGGAGGCAGCTTTTCTGCTTTTGCCCCCTGCTCCCTCTTTTGCTACGCTGTTGGCTATGTCTCACCACTGCCTCTTCCTCTGAACTATGAAAATCAGTGGCACGACCTTCATTCCATGGGGGGTCTAGGACCTCATCATCCCCTGCATCGTCATCCACACAGTCTTTCTCCCTGACCTGTTCGGTCTGCACACTGCAGAAAGACGCAGCAGTTGGCACTTGTGTTTCGTCATCATCAGAGACGTGCGGACTGCGATGAGATGGTATTCCCATGTCCTCATCATCAGGAAACATCAGTGGTTGTGCATCAGTGCATTCTATGTCTTCCACCACTGGGGAAGGGCTAGTCGAATTCCCTTGGGAAACCCTGCCAGCAGAGTCTTCAAACAGCATAAGAGACTGCTGCATAACTTGAGGCTCAGACAGTTTCCCTGAAAAATATTTGGCCCAATGTATTGATTTCAAATTCAGGCCTTTTTTTACAGGCACCTAACACTATCTGCCTATTTATTTATGTAGCGTATTACACTAATCCAGGCACAGCAGTAACCACTGATTTAGGGGAATATCTCTTTTAGGGCTAGTATTTAGGCCCTGGATGAAAGGTATCCTTTTATGGACAGATTTACACTTGGCCTGCAACAGCTGGGACACCAGATTCAGGGTATTGCTATATTGGCAGGTTAATTTCACCCCAGAACAAAATATATGTGTAAGCGGACACTATGAAATCGGTCCTGCAACTGTTTGGACACCAGATCCAGGGTATTGCTATATTGGCAGGTTAATTTAACCCCAGAACAAAATATATGTGTAAGCGGACACTATGAAATCGGTCCTGCAACTGCTGGGACACCAGATCCAGGGTATTGCTATATTGGCAGGTTAATTTCACCCCAGAAAAAAATATATGTGTAAGCGGACACTATGAAATCTGGCCTGAAACTGTTTGGACACCAGATCCAGGGTATTGCTATATTGGCAGGGTAATTTAACCCCAGAACAAAATATATGTATAAGCAGACACTATGAAATCGGTCCTGCAACTGCTTGGACACCAGATCCAGGGTATTGCTATATTGGCAGGTTAATTTCACCCCAGAACAAAATATATGTTTTGGCGGACACTATTATAGTTTGCCAGCCACAGCTGAAACCACTGATTTATAGTATTGCTATTTTGGCAATTCAATTTCATCCCAGAACAAAATATACCCTGTTACGGACAGATTTAAACTAGGCCTGCAACAGCTGGAACACCAGATTCAGGGTATTGCTATTTTGACAATTGAATTTCACCCCAGAACAAAATTTATGTTTTGGCGGACACTATTATAGTTTGCCAGCCACAGCTGTGACACCAGATTTATGGTATTGCTATTTTGGCAATTGAATTTCACCCCAGAACAAAATATATGTTTTGGCGAACACTATTATAGTTTGCCAGCCACAGCTGTGACACCAGATTTATGGTATTGCTATTTTGGCAATTGAATTTCACCTCAGAACAAAATATACCCTGTTACGGACAGATTTAAAATAGGCCTGCAACAGCTGGAACACCAGATTCAGGGTATTGCTATTTTGGCAATTGAATTTCACCCCAGAACAAAATTTATGTTTTGGCGGACACTATTATAGTTTGCCAGCCACAGCTGTGACACCAGATTTATGGTATTGCTATTTTGGCAATTGAATTTCACCCCAGAACAAAATATATGTTTTGGCGGACACTATTATAGTTTGCCAGCCACAGCTGTGACACCAGATTCATGGTATTGCTATTTTGGCAATTGAATTTCACCTCAGAACAAAATATATGTTTTGGCGGACACTATTATACCGTGCCAGCCAGTGCTGGGACACCAGATTTAGAGGATTGCTATTTTGGCAGTTGAATTTCACCCCAGAACAAAATATACCCTGTTACAGACAGATTTAAACTAGGCCTGCAACAGCTGGAACACCAGATTCAGTGTATTGCTATTTTGGCAATTGAATTTCACCCCAGAACAAAATATATGTTTTGGCGGACACTATTATAGTTTGCCAGCCACAGCTGTGAGACCAGATTTATGGTATTGCTATTTTGGCAATTGAATTTCATCCCAGAACAAAATATATGTTTTGGCGGACACTATTATACTTTGCCAGCCAGTGCTGGGACACCAGATTTAGGGGATTGCTATTTTAGCAGTTGAATTTCACCCCAGAACAAAATATACCCTGTTACGGATAGATTTAAACTAGGCCTGCAACAGCTGGAACACCAGATTCAGTGTATTGCTATTTTGGCAATTGAATTTCACCCAAGAACAAAATATATGTTTTGGCGGACACTATTATAGTTTGCTAGCCAGTGCTTGGACACCAGATTTAGGGGATTGCTATTTTGACAATTGAATTTCACCACAGAAAATAATCTATCCTTTGCCAAACAGCAGACAGTATTATACTTGGCTAGCCAAAGCTGGAACACCAGATTTAGGGGATTGGTATTTTGGCAATTGTATTTAACCCCTTAATAAAATATAGAAATTGCTATCCTGAGTTTCTAAGGGTGACAATTAGCACAGCCAAGCCCCTGATGTAGTATATAGTGTAAGAGGGCGCAAGGTTCCGTCGTCGACGAAAGGTACGTGTCACCGAGGTTCCTGGCCTCGGTGAGATAAGAGACGTTTTTTTTGTGTGTCAGCAGCAGCTAGTGCTGCTTGACACATTGATATTTAGTATGGCTACAAAACCGATCCAGGCCGGCTCTTATTGGGAATAGTCAAGTGCTGGGTGGGAGACTATTCCCCACGGTCCAGGCCGGACTTTCCGGGCCTTTAAAAAGGCAGCCACCTCAGCAGGTGGGAGGTGATTATCCTGGAAGCTGCTGGTGTTGCTGTGGAGCTCTCAGGGCTGAGAGCAAGAGTCTGCAAACAGGCGTGCAGTCTACCTGGAAGCCGCTGGTGGAAACTTTGCGTGGCCGAGCTAACTGCCAGGTGTGAACTAACACAGACCACTCAGGTGACCTTGCTGTGGGACTGATGTTTTTGCCGTGTGTTTTGCCTTGTGTGAACAAGCACTAAAGACTGTTTCTGTTTTGCCTTGTGTGAACAAGCACTAAAGACTGTTTCTGTTTTGCCGAGTGTGAATAAAACACTTCTGCTTTACCCAGAGAACTGTATACCTTGCCTCTATACTGCGTCCATAAGCCTGTCTACCAGAGCAATTCCCCACATTTGGTGTCGGATGCGGGCATGCGCAGTGAGGCTGGCCTGAACGCCGAAACTTTTTGTTTTTGCTTTGTTGGACTGCATGTCATATATCAGGCCTGCAACTTTTGTGGTTTCTGGCAACATGGAGGCTGCTGTGAAAGCTCTCATGGAGGCTAACGTACAGCAGCAACAGGCTAATGAGCTACAGCAAAAAGACATGAGGAGGCTATGTGTGCACAGCAGCAGACGAACAATCTCCTAATGCAGCAGCTGATAGCCTTGCAGGAGTCGGTGCGAACGTCCCAGCAGGAGTTGCAGCCACGACAGCCCCGACTGTGTCTACCGCCAGGGACAAAGTCCGATCCGCCCTGAGGAAAATGGGTCCAGAAGACGATATAGAGGCATTCCTGACGGTGTTTGAAAGAACCGCCGAGCAAGAGAGGCTGCCATTGGAGCATTGGGCTGAGGTGGTGGCGCCTTTTCTGGTGGGGGACGCACAAAGGCCTATTTTGACCTCAGCTGCGAGGAGGCAAAGGACTATGAGAGGCTAAAAGGTGAGGTGTTGGCCAGGTTGGGAGTAAACACCTATGTGCGGCGCACAGAGTGTGTCAGTGGGTGTTTTCGAGTCCCGACCCGTCCGATCACAAGCCTATGACTTACTTCACCTAGTAAAAAAATGGCTCCAGCCTGAACTGTTGAGCCCTTCTCAGATGGTTGAAAGGGTCGTGGTCGACAGGTTTGTGCGTACCCTCCCGAGAGCCATACAGCGCTGGGTGGGACAAGGCGATCCAGGCAACCTGGAACAACTGGTTAGCCTGGTGGAGAGGTATATGGCCACTCAGGATTTGTTGAAAGACTCTGCGGTACTACCAAAGTCACGTCAGCCCCAGTTGCTGACCCGGGATCCTGGAAAAGGGATCCTACCTCATAAGGAGGGGAGTGGATCTCCGGTCCGTGGGAGGAATACCCTGGGGAGGAGGGAGGCTGCGGGGGTCAGGTGTTGGGATTGTCAGGACTGGGGACATGTGGCCGCCAACTGCCCTAGGGCATCCGAACCCATGGACTGCCGGTTCGCTCGCCGGTCCTCTCTTTTTGCCCAACCACTGACCCTCTGCTGGCCGCGGACACCCCTCGGATGTGTGACATCATGGTTAATGGACACTCCGTGCAGGCCCTGCTGGACTCTGGGAGCCTGGTAACTCTTGTCCATGAGTCGTTGGTAACGGAAAAACTCCCAGAAGGGCGAACCCTTACCATTGTCTGTATACATGGGGATCGCCGGGAGTATCCCACTACTAAGGTTACCCTGACGGTGGGTGGGAGAGAGGTGCCACATGTCGTGGGAGTGGGGAGACGGCTCCCTTATGCCGCAATATTGGGGAGGGACTTTCCCCTGTTCTGGTCTTTGTGGAGGAATGGGTTGCCTACCTGTGGGGAAGAAAAATGTCCGGGTCCCGAACCCGAGGAACCCGAGGCAGAGGCACCAGCAGTAGGGGTGACCACTAATTCTGTGATAGAGGAGGAGACAACCCCACTGAGTGTAATGGTGGGAGACATGGAGGGCTTGCCACCGGGGCCTGAGTTGGCAGACCTCAGTGTCTCCGGAGAAAACTTTGGGACCGCGCAACACCGGGACCAAACCCTAGCCAGGAGCCTGGGAGAACGTTGTGATAATTGATGGTAAACCCCAAAAACCTGGGGCTGAGTTAATGTTTCCCCGTTTTGTTGTTCACCAGGAAATGTTGTATCGGGTGAACAAAATCCGGGGAGAGCTTATTGAACAGTTGGTGGTGCCCACAGCGTATCATAAGCTCGTTATGGAGCTTGCCCACCAACATGTTCTTGGGGGACACTTGGGATGGCAGAAAACCCAGGACCGCATACTGCAGCGGTTTTATTGGCCCAGTGTGTTCAAGGAGGTAGAAAATTATTGTAAGTCCTGTCCAACCTGTCAGGTAAATAGCCCCCAGCCACATTTCCGTAGTCCTCTGGTACCTCTACCAATCATAGAGGTACCATTTGAGCGAATCGCTATGGATCTAATAGGGCCCATACCAAAGTCCGCTAGGGGCCACCAACACATTCTGGTCGTTCTCGATTACGCCACTCGGTATCCGGAGGCGGTGCCCCTGCGACATACATCAGCTAAGCTCATAGCTAAGGAGTTAATGGAAATGTTTTCCCGGGTGGGCCTGCCTAAGGAGGTTCTGACAGACCAAGGGACCCCTTTTATGTCCAAGGTTATGAGGGAACTGTGTAAATTGCTGCGTATTAAACAGTTGCGGACGTCCGTTTACCATCCGCAAACAGACGGTCTCGTCGAAAGAGTTTAACCAAACTTTAAAAAATATGTTAAAAAGGGTGGTGTCTAGAGATGGGAGGGACTGGGACCTGCTTCTGCCCTATCTCATGTTCGCAGTGCGAGAAGTGCCCCAGGCCTCTACTGGGTTCTCGCCCTTCGAACTGCTTTATGGCCGACACCCTCGGGGCCTGTTAGACATCGCCAAGGAAGCGTGGGAACAACAACCCGTCCCCCACAAAAGTGTCATTGAGTATGTCACCCAGATGCAGGAACGGATGGAAAGGGTGTTGCCGCTGGTCCGGGAGCATATGGAGGCAGCGCAACAAGCCCAGAGTAGGGTGTATAATCGTCAGGCTCGAGTGCAGGATTTCAATCCGGGAGATCGGGTTTTGGTTCTGGTACCTACCCTTGACAGCAAGTTCCTAGCTAGGTGGCAGGGGCCCTATGAAGGTGATCGAGAAGGTAGGGAAGTAAATTACAAAGTACACCAGCCAGGGCGGCGCAAGCCAGAGCAGGTGTACCATGTGAATTTACTAAAGCCGTGGAAAGATAGGGACTCGTCCGACAACAGCCCCCGTCCAGGGCTTCTAGGTGAAAGGGTCCAGCCCCACAGTTTGAGGCCTGTGAAGCAGTAACCACGGTAAAAATTGCAGACAGCCTGTCTTCCAAACAAGTTCAGGAAGTCAGGGAGTTCATCAGTCGGAACACGGATGTGTTCTCGGACCTCCCTGGCCGCACTTCCCTCATCCAACATGATATCGTCACGGAGCCTCAGGCCAAGATCCGGTTAAAACCATACCGGGTACCCGAGGCTCGGCGACGAGCCATCGCGGAGGAAGTGCAATTAATGTTGAAGCTTCGATGTCATTGAGGAGTCGAAAAGTGAATGGGCGAGTCCCATAGTCCTAATACCCAAGCCAGATGGGACGTTGCGGTTCTGCAACGATTTTCATAAGTTAAATGAAGTGTCCAAGTTTGATGCATATCCCATGCCCCGGGTAGACGAGCTTGTTGAGAATTTAGGGCAAGCCCGTTATTTTTCTGTGCTAGACCTCACTAAAGGGTACTGGCAGGTACCCTTAACGGAGTCGGCCAAGGAAAAAACTGCTTTTGTTACCCGCAGGGCCTGTATCATTATAAGGTATTACCCTTTGGCCTGCATGGCGCCCCGCCACCTTCCAAGGTTAATGGACATTGTGCTGCGACCTCATCGTCGGTGCGCTCGGCCTACTTAGATGATGTAGTCATCCACAGCACCGACTGGGAAAGCCATTTGCCCAAAGTGCAGGCGGTAGTGGATGCCCTTAGAAAAGCTGGACTAACCGCTAATCCAAAAAAGTGTGCAATTGGGTTAGAAGAGACCAAGTATCTGGGGTATGTCATTGGGCGGGAGTCATCAAGCCGCAGGTAAATAAGATAGAGGCAATACGTAATTGGCCCCGACCGGTCACCACCAGGCAGGTAAAATCGTTCCTGGGGATTGTAGGGTACTACATGAGGTTTGTGCCCCACTTTGCCACGATAGCAGCACCATTGACAGACCTGTTGAAAGGACGAAAGTCCGGAAAGGTTCACTGGAGTGAGAAGGCAGAAGAGGCTTTCTCTGCATTGAAGTCGGCCCTGTGTGGGTCCCCGATTTCGGTGACACCCGACTTCAACAGGGAATTCATAGTACAGACGGATGCCTCAGAGGTAGGCCTCGGTGCTGTACTGTCTCAGGAAGTCAACGGCGAAGAACATCCCGTTGTCTTCCTGAGCCGTAAGCTCAACCCAGCCGAGACCAGGTATAGCATAGTGGAGAGGGAGTGCCTGGCTATCAAGTGGGCACTCGAGTCTCTCCGCTATTACTTGTTAGGGAGGAGGTTCCGTCTGGTGACCGACCATTCCCCTCTCAAGTGGATGAGCCAGGCCAAGGAGAGGAATGCTCGGGTCACCAGGTGGTTCCTGTCCTTACAGAACTTCAAGTTCTCAGTAGAACACAGGGCAGGCCGCTTGCAGGGTAATGCAGATGCCCTGTCCCGCGTCCACTGTCTCATGTGTGTTCACCCCCTCAAGGTTGAACAAAGGGGGGTATGTAAGAGGCGCAAGGTTCCGTCGTCGACGGAAGGTACGTGTCACCGAGGTTCCTGGCCTCGGTGAGATAAGAGCCGGTTTTTGTGTGTCAGCAGCAGCTAGTGCTGCTTGACACATTGATATTTAGTATGGCTACAAAGCCGATCCGGGCCGGCTCTTATTGGGAATAGTCAAGTGCTGGGTGGGAGACTATTCCCCACGGTCCAGGCCGGACTTTCCGGGCCTTTAAAAAGGCAGCCACCTCAGCAGGTGGGAGGTGATTATCCTGGAAACTGCTGGTGTTGCTGTGGAGCTCTCAGGGCTGAGAGCAAGAGTCTGCAAACAGGCGTGCAGTCTACCTGGAAGCCGCTGGTGGAAACTTTGCGTGGCCGAGCTAACTGCCAGGTGTGAACTAACACCGACCACTCAGGTGACCTTGCTGTGGGACTGATGTTTTTGCTGTGTGTTTTGCCTTGTGTGAACAAGCACTAAAGACTGTTTCTGTTTTGCCTTGTGTGAACAAGCACTAAAGACTGTTTCTGTTTTGCCGAGTGTGAATAAAACACTTCTGCTTTACCCAGAGAACTGTATACCTTGCCTCTATACTGCGTCAGAAGAGATCCACGAATAATACGTATGTTCACTATCTTGGCAATCTGAAACTCAAGATTACCATCCACCATGACAGGAGGTGGTGGCAGGGAGGACGGTTCAGCAGGTTCAACAAATCTTTTCAGCAATGACTTGTGAAACACATTATGAATCTTCAAAGTCTGAAGAAGCTCAAGACGAAAAGCAACCGGATTAATAATGGCAGAGATCTTTTATGGCCCAATAAACCTTGGCCCCAACTTTCAAGAGCGTACCTTCAACTTAATGTTTCTTGTGGACAGCCACACAAAATCACCCACTCTAAGGTCCAGACCACTCATACGTCTCTTGTCAGCCCTACATTTATACTTTTTGCCCACTTTTTGCCAATTTTATTTAAATTCTTTTGAATATTCCGCCAAATAGATGACATTGAAGAGGAGAATCTTTCCTCTGCAGGTATCCTAGACGTCTCAGTACCAGAAAGTGTGCCAAACTGCGGATGGAACCCATGTGCACCAAAAAATGGCGACATATCAGTGGACTCCTGTCTACAGTAATGGCAAACTCGGCCAACGACAAAAATGAAGACCGCTCCTCTTGATTCTCAGAATAAAAATATCTCAAATAAGTCTCCAGATTCTGGTTAGTGCACTCAGTCTGTCCATTTGACTGAGGATGAAAGGCCAAAAAGAAGAACAATTGACCCCCCAGGCGAGTACAGAACGCCTTCCAGAATCTGGAAACAAATTGAGTACCTCTATCAGGCACCACATCAGAGGGAATTCCGTGTAATTACACGATGTTATTGACAAACACTTGAGCAAGAGTTTTGGCATTAGGTAAACCTGATAATGGTATAAAGTGCGCCATCTTGCTGAAGCGGTCAACAACCACCAGAATCAAAGTTTTACCAGAAGAATTAGGCAAATCTGTGATAAAGTCCATGGACAAATGAGTCCAGGGTCGGGATGGGATAGACAAGGGAAGTAGAGATCCTGAAGGCCGAGTATAAGCCACCATAGCACGCGGACAAGTCTCACAAGCTGCCCTCAACACATTTACATAACCCTGGCCACCAGAATCTCCGAGAAATTAGATCCACAGTGGATCTCTTCCCAGTGTGTCCCATAAGAACAGAATTGTGATGTTCCTTAAACACCTTGTGTCGCAGTTACGAAGGGAAAAACAACTTCCCTGGAGGAGAGAAATCAGGTGCCTCTCCCTGGGCCTCCAACACCTCTGCCTCAAGTTCAAGATAAAGGGCGATTCAACCACCACCCCATTAACCAATATCGGAGCAGGTCCCCCCCACCCCTGTGAAAGCTACGCAACCTTGATGTTTTTTATCCCTTTTTGATAAGTGACAATGAAATTTAATCTAGTAAAAAACAAAGACCTTCTGGCCTGCCTTGGGTTCTGACGTTTAGCCGACTGCAGGTAGGCCAGATTTTTGTGATCAGTAATTACCGTAATGGGATGAATCACTCCTTCCAACTAATGACGCCACTCTTCAAAAGCCAATTTAATGGCCAACAACTTTCTATTACCTACATCATCATTTGTTCCGGCAGAAGATTTTTAGAGAAAAAAGCACAAGGGCGCCACCTGCTAGGAGAAGAACCCTGCGACAAGACCGATCCAACCCCTACCTCTGATGCCTCAACTTTCACAATAAATGGCTGTGACACATCAGGTTGCACCAGAATAGGAGCAGAAGCAAAACATTCCTTTATCACTGAAAAAGCATGTAATGCTTCTTCAGACCAGACTGAGAAATCCACGCCTTTCTTGGTCATATCAGTTAATAGTTTAACAACAGCTGAGTCATTCAAGATAAATTTCCGGTAGTAGTTGGTGAACCCCAAAAATCGCATGAGTGCCTTCAGATCTTCGGGTCGATCCCAGTCCAACACAGCACTGACTTTTTCCGGATCCATACGAAAACCCGAACATGAGAGTAGGTACCCCAGGAATTGCGGGACCACAAATGCATACTTCTCCATTTTAGCATGCAATTTATTCTCCCTTAGGATCTGTAAGACCTGTCTCACGTGATCTTTATGTGTCTCCATATCAGGGGAACAAAATAAAATATCATCCAGATACACCACCACAAACCTGCCCACTAGATGATGAAAGATGTCATTAATGAAGTGTTGGAAAACAGCAGAAGCATTGGACAAAACAAAAGGCATGACCAGATTCTCAAAATGACCCTCAGGAGTATTAAAGGCCATTTTCCATTTGTCCCCTTCCTTGACTCTTATCATATTATATGCTCCCCTCAAATCCAACTTAGAGAAAACCTTGACACCAACAATCTGATTGAATAAATCTGGGATCAAAGGAAGGTGATAGGGATCACGGATAGTGATGCGATTAAGCTCACGGAAGTCCAAACATGGCCTAAGAGTTCCATCCTTTTTTTTAACAAAGAAGAACCCCGCCGCCATTGGTGATTTGGATGGTCTAATATGACCTTTAGCAAAACTCTTAGTGATATACTCTCGCATATCTACTCTTTCAGGTTCAGAAAGATTATACAACTGAGACTTTGGCAATCTAGCTCCGGGAATAAGGTTGACCAGGCAATCATACTCCCGATGAGGAGGCAACTCCTGGTCTCCACCCTTAGGCCTCTTTCACACGGGCGTCATGTTTGACGCCCGGATAAGAGGCGGGTGCGTTGAGGGAAAATGCGCGATTTTTCCGTGCGAGTGCAAAGCATATAAATGCGTTTTGCACGCGCGTGGGAAAAAACGGCATGTTTGGTACCCAGACCCGAACCCGGACTTCATCACTTCATCTCGGATTAACTTACCATATCCACTTGATCACGTAGTTGCGATCTCTTCTTCATTCTAATCACATGGTCCAATCATATGGTCCATCACCATGGTGATGGACTATGTGATTGGACTATGTGATGTGACATCACCACAGGTCCTTTAGATGGCAGCTAATGCTTGAAGAAGACAGAAGAGATCGGTAACTACGCGATCAAGTGGCTAAGGTGAGTAAAAAAAATTATTTTTAACCCCTAATCCACATTTTACAAAGCATTCTGTATTGAGAATGCTATTATTTTCCCTTATAACCATGTTATAAGGGAAAATAATAAAGATCGGGTCCCGCCTCTTAGCAACCATGTGGGAAAATCGCTCTGCATCCGCACTTGCTTGCGGATGCTTGCGATTTTCACCAAGCCCCATTCACTTCTATGGGGCCTGCGTTGCGTGAAAATCGCACAATATAGAGCATGCTGCGATTTTCACGCAGCGCAGAAGTGATGCGTGAAAATCACTGCTCATGTGCACAACCCCATAGAAATGAATGGGTCCGGATTCAGTGCGGGTGCAATGCGTCCACCTCACACATTGCACCAGCGCGGAAATCATGCCCGTGTCAAAGGGGCCTTAGAGAATACATCAGAAAAATCAGAAAGGAAAGGAGGTAACATTTTAGTAGTTACAACAGAAAGCGACGTGCTGAGACAGTTGTCAAGGCACTAATCACTCCAATCGAGAATCTGTCTTGCTTGCCAATCGATAGTAGGGTTATGTTTGTTTAATCATGGTAAACCTAACACCAGAGGAGCAGGAAAACCCTCCATCACAAAACATGAAATTGATTCAATATGAGAATCTCCCACCTTTAGGCGAATGTCCTGCACCATTTGAGACAGACACTTTTTTTCCAATGTGCTTGTTGTTAAACCATGCATACAGGCAAACAGGCCATCCACTAGGTTAACCCCTGCCCCACTGTCAATAAATACTTCCATTTCCACTGTTTTGGAATCTACCGCCACCTTGGCAGGTAGGAGAAATCGGGTACTACCGGTAAAAGACAAAAGTACATTCTCAGCTTGCCCATCCCTTTTCAACTTAAAATAAGGACATATGTTAACAAAATATCCTCCTTTACCACAGAAAAAGCTACGTCTTTTCTAAACCCTAAAGTTTTTATCACCTGGTCCAGGTTTGACCTGACCCAATTGCATTGGCTCATCACCAGACACGAGCTCGGGGGTTCTCTTTTACCCAAAGTGTCAGAAGAGACCGCTTCCTTATATGATAATACTTCCCGGGCGAGAGGAACTTTAGATCTCTCAATCAGGCGTCTATCAATACGCACAGCCAGAGACATGGCCGCCTCCAATGACTCTGGATTTTCGTGAAATGCCAAGGCATCCTTCAGGTTCTCAGACAGCCCTTGACAAAATTGACTATGGAGAGCTGGGTCATTCCACTCCGTATCAGTTGCCCACCTCCTAAATTCAGAGCAATAGGACTCAGCAGAATGCTCTCCCTGCCGCAAGACACGCGACTTCGGCCACGGAAAACCCAATCTGGGTCATTGTAAATAAGTGCTCAGAGCTCTGAAAAATTCATTTACCGACCGGAGGGATTGTGAACCGGTCGGCAAAGAGAAAGCCTGGTCAGCAATTAAAAATAATCCCCATTCTCTGACTCTCGGTACCCAGAAGAGTTAAGACGTAGTCTGAAATATAATTTGCACTATTCCCTGAACCGAACAAAGTTGTCACTTCCCCCAGAAAACCTATCCGGGAGAGCAACCTTCGGTTCATGGCAGGCCTCCGATGACATGACATGCTCCGATGCTAACATCAGGGGGGCTGCCTGGGTGAAAATATGGGTATGTCCAGGTTCAGCTCTGAACCCTGACAACCCCTTTAAGGGTAGGTTGGAGAGGGGAGAGTTTAGTGATGATGAAATAAAGTAACAATAATTGTTCATTCATGCTTTACTTCATTTTAAGAATAACTTGTGGACAAAAAAATTTACTAGGAGGAACATCAACTTTTCTAGTTTTCTCATAAACTATATATATGGAATGCATTGTTGCTCTCTTAATGTCATCTATTGCAGCCTGCTTAAATAAAACATCTGTAAATTATCTGCACAAAATAGACATATGTCTATTCCTCTTTTCCTGTCTTCTTTAATGTGATAGCAGCAGGGGCGGACTGGCAACTTAAAGTGGCCCTGGAAAAAAAACTAAAAGTGGCCCATCCAAATTGACAGAAGGTGGGAGAAACACAAGTAGGCAGGCTCAGCCATACCATATGCAATGCAGGGCACAGGTGGCGTGAATGGAAGGTTAAGGAATCTATAAAGCTCCTGTGCCCACCGCAGTATTCCACTGTATCACCTTCCTGATATTGGGGATTCAGGAGGTCATCAATCGTCCCAGCTGGGTACATAAATACCTGATGCTCCCATTAATGTTGAGAGCATCGGATTGTTACATACACAGCGTCCTGAGAAGCGCTTGAGTGGCCCCCATGGGCATCGGCCCACTGGGTTGTGTCCCTGTAGGGTCTATGGCCAGTCCGCCCCTGTAAAGCAGTGAACGGACAAGTCACTCGAAATAGGATTTTATTCCAAGCTTCCCACTGAAGGACTTCTCACCATAATGGCTTCTCTCTTCTCCAGATTTACTGATAATCCACTCAAATTGATTCCTTCCACAAAACAGCTTTACCATTGCACTTATCTGAAATAGTTCATAGTCTCAGAATTTTCTTCAAAATCCACTTTAACGTTAGAAGACATACTTTGCTGATCAAGTACTTCTAAAATATGGGTTAAGACTCTTAACTCATGGTTATGTAATCTAGAAGTTTTGTAAGTTTTGTTCACTATCAACTCATAAAATTAATAAAAACAAAAAACAAAGCAACTGAGCAGTGAGCACAATTTTGCAATTTTATAACAGTACAACTTAAAGGACTGAAGAAAGTTTGCCATACCATTCCCCACTGTGTCATATGAGTGGATAAGTGTTTTCAAGCCCTTTTGGAGGCCACTTAATGGGTACAACCACACTCTCTGCTTGAGCAATTCAGAGGAGGTTGCGATTAGTGTTCAGTGAATCGAAGTATCTGAAGTGGACTTCTATACGAGTTTCTGGAAAAATTTGATTCGTCAAATTTCATTGTGCTTTGTGGTAACTAATACATTTTTCCTAAAAAGGTGGCTGAAAATAAAAAAAATGATTCAACAAAACCCACAAAAGAACATGTGGCGAGAGTGATGACCTTACCACGTGATCACGCTGGGTCATCGTGCTTGTCGCAGGTCCTTCAATCAAGATGGGAGCGGACGGCATCTCCGTGAGCAAGTGGATGATATGAGTATTATAATTTTTTTTAACCCCTGAAAGGCTTAATATGAGACACAGATGCCACAATCAGCGTTGAACGTGGCACCTGAGGGGTTAAATGACTGGGGGGGGGCACAATCTCCATTCCCCATCATTGCTCCTGCTCCATACAGTGGAAAGCCTTATGTGAAGAAGCAACGAATCAAATTTCTTGTCGAAGTTTCAGCGAAGTAAATTTTTCAAAACTTCGCTCATCTCTAGTTGTGATGGTGAATTTAAGAGGGCCAGGACACTTTTCTTGAATGTAACAATATTAAAAATTATAGCTACTATATTCTGGAGAAGGGTTGTTGATTCAGGGAGTTATTAATATTGTCTGAAAGGAGTCGGAAATGAATTTTTTGCCTTCCTATTGATTAGCAGGATACCAGGATGTACTGTATGTCCAACATGTTACATACATTTCAGCAGTAATTTGGTATATTACAATGTGGGAACAGAAAAATGACACAATTTTTGAGTAATGCATATCATTGTTTTTTTCATTACTTATCTATTATTATTTTAAATATTTGCACATGATTTTACAAAAGAACAATCGTGTAATGAAATTGTTCTCCACACTGACTATGCCTGTGTGCATGAGTGATAATTTATTGGAACCGGGCAGTGAGTGTAGACATCCAGTGCCAGCTAAATAGTTTGACTTCAGGCTAACCCAAAGAGAGTTATTCCGGCACTCCTCTGGTATTCACCCTTTAAGTCCTGTACAGGTATGTGGACTACACTGCAGGGGAGCAACAGGACCTAGATCTAGACCTAGACCTAGATTGGAGATCTAGGTTGCTCAACTAAAAGCTACAGTTGTGTTCAAAATAATTCAACCCCCACTGAAATTGAGTGTTTTGGCCAGTTTGACATTGATTTTGATCATTTCAGTCATCTTGTTTACAATTAAATCAAAGAGGCACTTGTAAGTCAGACAAATATAACATAACATTTATAATGAAATAACCACATCATTATCAGTTTTATTCAACCCCCAAGTGACATTCAATCTTAGTACTTAGTACAACATCCTTTTCCAGTTATAACAGCTTTTAAACGTGAAGCATAGCTTGACACAAGTGTCTTGCAGCGATCTACGGGTATCTTCGCCCATTCTTCATGGGCAAAAGCCTCCAGTTCAGTCACATTTTTAGGCTTGCGCGCTGCAACTGCTTTCTTTAAGTCCCACCAGAGGTTCTCAATCAGATTTATGTCTGGTGACTGCGATGGCCACTTCAAAATGTTCCAGCCTTTAATCTGCAACCATGCTCTAGTGGACTTGGAGGTATGCTTGGGATCATTGTCCTGTTGAAAGGTCCAACGTCTCCCAAGCCTCAGGTTTGTGACGGACTGCATCACATTTTCATCTAATATCTCCTGGTACTGAAGAAAATTCATGGTACCTTGCACACGCTGAAGCTTCCCTGTACCTGTAGAAGCAAAACAGCCCCAAAGCATGATTGACCCCCCGCCATGTCTCACAGTAGGCAAGGTGTTCTTTTCTTCAAAGGCCTTGTTCTTCCTCCTCCAAACATAGCGTCGATCCATGGGCCCAAACAGTTCTAATTTTGTTTCATCAGTCCACAGAACACTATCCCAAAACTTTTGTGGTTTGTCCACATGACTTTTGGCATACTGCAGTCGACTCTTCTTATTCTTTGGAGGCAGAAAGGGGGTGCGCCGGGGAGTTCTGGCATGGAGGCCTTCATTACGCAGTGTGCGCCTTATTGTCTGAGCTGAAACTTCAGTACCCGCATCTGACAAATCTTTTTTCAGTTCCTCAGCAGTCACACGGGGACTTTTCTCCACTTTGCGCTTCAGGTAGAGCACAGCAGTCGAAGTCAGCATCTTCTTTCTGCCACGACCAGGTAGCGTTTAAACAGTGCCCTTTGCCTTGAATTTGCAAATGATGCTTCCTATGGTGTCTCTTGGTATGTTTAACATCTTTGCAATCTTCTTATAGCCATTGCCCTTCCTGTGAAGAGAAATCACCTCTGCTCTTGTCTTCCTGGACCATTCTCTTGACTTCACCATGCTTGTAAACACACCAGTAAATGTCTAGAAGGAGCTGAGTATCACAGTCATTTTAAATCTGCCTAATTGGTGCTTATTATGCTTGATTGCTGCTCCTTGACATCCACGGGTGCTTTCAATACCTGATCGAAAACACTTGAATGAACCTCTGTTCTTAAGAGTGGTAGTCTTTAAGGGGTTGAATAATTGTGTCAATGAAGAAATCACAAAAAAAACATTTAATACTGTATTACAAAAACAATTGATGTCATTTTAGTTGCATTTGGTTCTTTAAAAAGTCCTTGTAAGATTTCATTCTGAACACAATTACAAATGTACACTAAATTCCCTAAAACCCTTTACAGCATTGGGGGTTGAATAATTTTGAACACAACTGTATATGAGGTAGACATGGGATAGGCTTGTGGGCAGGGTAGTGATGGAGGCCCAAAAAGGTGGGCAGGCTGGGTACTTGACAAGAGCATGCACAGGGCAAACAGACTGGATACTGAACAAAAAACTGAACTGAAAGTGTGGGATCACATAGGCAGGATGGGTACAGGACTGGAACAAAGACAGGATATAATGCAAGATACATGCAGCCAAATCACAGAAGCACAAGACTATGATTCGCTCATCACCAGAAAACCTAAAGCTCAGGTACCCACTGCCTGAGAAGCCTGAAAGCCACGTGCTGGCTCTATAAGACTAGGCAGGACCATACAGGCCACAACTTGCAGAGGCCACTGGCGACTAGGTCGCTGTATGGCATGGTGAGTGATGAGTGATGCGGTGTTAGTGCCCACAGGGAACAGCAGGGCAGTGGTGGGCACGTATTGTCGGCAGAACAGTACCTCCACTTTACGCACCCTCCTCCTCAGGCCAGAGTTTTGGAAACTTTTTTAAAATGTAGACGAGCATTAACCGCTTCACGACTGCCGTATGGCTATATAGGTGCTAATTACACATTCCCCATGCATCTAGCACATATATAAACGTTATGGCACCACTTTAGTCCAAGCGCTGCAAATCGCTGCAAAGGAAATGAATTGAAGCTTCTGCCCCTGCACTGCTGCTGTCACTGACAGCATACAGTCCAGTAATGCTGGCAAGGGACCAATCACCATCAGCAGTGAGTGTCAGCTGTATGTCGACACTCTGCTGTAACCCCCTAGATGCTGCTGTCAGTGGCATCCAAGGGGTTAACAGAGGGAGGGGGCTCCCTCTCTCAACCATCAACCAAGTGGAACTTGATAAAAAAAGTGTGAAGATAAAAATAGTTAAAATAAATAAATAAATAAAAATGTAAATTAAAAATAAAATAAATTGCCTTTTCCTATATCCGCTCATTTATAAGAGATTAAAAAATGAAATAGTAAATAAACTACACATATTAGGTAACACCGCATCCGTAACAACCGTCTCTATAAATATATCACATGATCCACCATGTCCGATAAATACCATAAAAAAAATAATAATAAATTGTGACAAGAAAATACATTTTTGTCACCTTACATCACAAAAAGTGCAACACCAAGCTATCAAAAAGGCATATGTACCACAAAATGTACAAGGTGGTACCGTCACCTCATCCTGCAAAAAATGAGCCCCTACATAAGAAAATCACTTAAAAAATAAAAAAACCATAGTTCTTAGAACGTGGAGACACTAAAGCATCATTTTTTGGTTTCAAATAAGCTATTATTGTGGTAAAGTTAAATAAAGTTTAAAAAGTATACATATTATGTATCGCCACGTCCGTAACAACCAGCTCTATAAAAATATCACATGACCTAACCCCTTAGCTTAACACTGTTAAAAAAAAAAAAACAGTGCCAAAAAAGCAATTTTCTGTCACATTACTTCACAAAAATTGCAACACCAAGTGATCAAAAAGGCGTATGCCCCCCAAAATAGTACCAATCTAACCTTCACCTCATCCCACAAAAAATTAGACCCTACCTAAGACAATTGGTCAAAAATTAAATGGCTCTCAGACTATGAAGACACTAAAACATCATTTTTTTGTTTCAAAAATGCTATTATTGCGTAAAACTTAAATAAATAAGAAAAAGTATACATATTAGGTATTGCCACGTCTGGAACGAGCTGATCTATAAAAATTTCACATGACTAGAGTTTAGTGAACTTCCATTTTAAGTTTGGCTTCCAAAGTTCGGGTTCGGGTTATCCAAGCATCCCGTTATGGATTCCGCTGCCACGGACCATAACGGCATTTGGCGTAGGCTACCACCTCCTATATAATCCAGTACTGAGCCATGCCCCCTGTACTGATCACATGACGGTGACGTCACCCCAGGTCCTCCGTGTTGTCCAAGGTTCGGAATCATTGAAGAATCCCCTTCAAAATGCCGTTATGGTCCGTGGTAGCGGTATCCATAGCGGGATGCTTCGATAACCCGAACCCGAACTTTGGAAGCCGAACTTAAAACAGAAGTTCACTCAACTCTACACATGACCTAACCCCTCAGGTGAACGCTGTAAAAAAAAAAAAAAAAAAAACTGTTCCAAAACAACCAATTTATTGGTCAACTTGCCCCATAAAGTGTAATAATGAATGATCAAAAAATCATATGTACCCAAAAATGGTACCAATAAAAATATCTATTCTTTCTGTAAAAAATGAGCCCCCGCACAAGACGATCGGCAGAACAATAAAAAAAAAGGCATTCAGAAAATGAAGACTCAAAAACATAATTTTTTTTTTCAAAAATGCTTTATTATGTAAAACTGAAACAAACAAAGAAAGAAGACATATTTAATATCATTGCATCCGTAACAACCTGCTCTATAAAAATAGCACATGATCTACCCTGTCAGCCATTTTCTGGTTACCTCGCCTCACAAAAAATGTAATATAGACCAATTAAAAATCATATGTACTCCAAAATAGTACCTATAAAACTGGCACCTTATCCCCTAGTTTCCAAAATGGGGTCACTTTTTGGGAGTTCCTACTGTAAGGGTGCATCAGAAGGGCTTCAAATGGGACATGGCATCTACAATCCAGTCCAGCAAAACCTGCCTTCCAAAAACCACATGGTGCTCCTTTTATTCTGTGCCCTGCCGTGTGCCCTTACATCAGTTTACGGCCACATGTGGGGTGTTTCTGTAAACCGCAGAATCAGGGTAATAAATATTTAGTTTTGTTTGGCTATTGAGTTTTGTTGTGCTAAAGATAAAAATAGATTAAATAGAAAATCTGCCAAAAAAGTGAAGTTTGTAAAATCAGTTTTGAGTAACTTGAGGGGTGTAGTTTCTGCAATGGGGTAATTTATGGGGGTTTTCACTATGTAAGCCCCACAAACTGACTATAGACCTGAACTGTGGGTTTTTGGAAATTTTCAGAAAAATTTTAAGAAATGCTTCTAAACTTCTAAGCCTTCTAATGTCCTAAAAAAATAAAATGACATTTACAAAATGATGCCAACATAAAATAGACGTATGGGGAATGTTAAGTTATAAATATTTTATGAGGTATCACTTTATGTTTTAAAAACAGAGACATTTTTAAAATTGTGAATCTTTCAAAATTGTTTGGTAAATTTGGGATTTTTTCATAAATAAAGGTGAAATATATTGACTCAAATTTAGGACTATCATGAAGTAGAATGTATCACGAGAAAACAGTCTCAGAATGGTTTGAATAACTAAAAGCGTTCCAAAGTTATTACCACATAAAGCGACACATGTCAGATTTGCAAAATTAGACGTGGTCACGAGGGTATCAATGACCCTTGGTCATGAAAGGGTTAATATTCCCCGTTCGCTTCCAGGACCTTTCTTCTGGACCAAAGCCTTTCCAGTCAACCAGGAAATATGTTTTGTCCCTGATTTTTTTCAAGCTAAAAATGTTTTTGATTTCACAAGTATCTTCAGAACCAACCAGAAAAGAAGCATGAGTAGATCCGCTTGAGAACTGATTGAAGATCATCGGCTTGAAAAGAGAAGCATGAAAAAAATTAGGCACTTGCAAAGAAGCAAGAAGTTTTAACTTATAGCATAGGATTTATCTTCTTGATGATTTCAAATTGTCCAAGAAAGCAAGGAGCCAATTTAAATCATGGTACTTTTAGATTGATATACTTGGAAGGGAGTCATCACACCGTGGAGAAAATGAGGATGTTTTCACTCAGCAAATGTTTTCATTTGAACAGAGGCTTTTTCTAATGCAGTCCTAGTCTCCTGCCAGATTTTGGAAAACATTCTCTAGTAATACTGTAAATCAGCTGCCAGAACTCCTGAGGTTGAGGAAACAGGTGGATGAATGTTAGGTTGATGATCATACAGAATGGAAAAATGAGATTTACCTGTGGATTCACTGACATGACTGTTCTGTGAAAATTCTGCCCAAGGCAGTAACTCAACCCAGTCATCCTGATCTACATTTGTCAAGTGATGTAGAAAGTTAGTTTGTCCCATTACAATGCATTCAAAATGTGTCCCACAGAAGACTTCCTGTAAAAAAACACCCTGCTCCATCCAATTCCCCTCACAGAAGCCCCTTATGTTTCAAGTTGCCATAAGTGCATTCATACAGTAATTCTGAACAGACAGCTTTGTCTTATTCCACACTGATGACCTTGTCATAGGCAACAAGTCATCACAGCAAGAAAACTAATTTACCATTAATTTGGTGAAGTATGTTCGGATTTACTTGTAGCACATTACACTGTCACGCCGGCAGCTCGACCAGTAGGAGGCAATTATTTAGAAACAATTTCAGCTGTGTTTTCATCACAGCATCACAGTTCTTCTACTTTTCCTTATGGGAGTTGCTTGTCTCCTTGCATGACAAGTGTTTGTTATTTCCTGAGGTTTCTCTTCCTCACGTTTCATATCTCAGGAACACAACTTCAGATGGCACTCCACTGACAAGTCTAATATTGCAATCTTCTACACTATTTTCAACTTTTTCTCCTTTCTCGGCTGTCAGCTAAGACTATATTTACGTTGTAAGGTTAAAGGATTTGCCAAGAATATTACATAAATGCTGAAAAAGCTCCAGGTCAATAGTAAAATGAAAGCTCGCAATTCTCTGTCAAACGATGCATAACGATAAACTTTCATATCCACTTGTTAAAAGCTGCGTTCAATGCTAACATATAGCATTTTAGGAATCCTTTCTTTTTCAAAATACTGTGATTTATTCTGCTCTCTGATCTCAGGTTTAACACATACGCGACTTGCTTTCCATTCAATGCTACAGGAAAATAGAAAATAGTGAAGGAAGGTGTAGGTCCCAGAGGTGGGAGTCACACCTATTAGATGCCTAGCAATATGCCAACAATGTCCTCGATGGGAATATCCCTTTACCCCTTCCCCCCCAAATCACGTACATGTACGTAGGGGAATGTGGTGTCTTACCACATCCTCACGTGCATGTACGTGATGTGATCGGGCGGGTGCAAGAGTTGCACCCACCCAATCTGCAGCATGGTCCCGGCTGTTACTGATAGCCGGGCCCCTGTTTCATCCGCCAGCATCGCTGTATGCGGTGATGCTGGCAGATTAACCCTTTTACATGCAGAAGTCAGCACTGATCGCGGCATGTGCAGGGTTTACAGAAGGAGGGGGCTCCTTCTGACTCCATCGGCCCCCCGCACTGCGCTGAGAGGGGACCGATGGTTTCCATGGCAGCCAAGATGCCTTACACAGCCGGAGGGCTGGGTCTTCTAAGCAACTGTCAGTGTCTTACTGTATAAGAGGGGGTACTGTAACGGGGCGCCAAAGGCGGACTCGGTCTCCCATCAGCTGCAGACCTGCTGCTTAGCTTCGGGAGCGAGGACCTGTGTTTGGCCTCATTCCCAGGGCGGCTTTGCTAAAATGGGGGGTACTGTAACGGGGTGTCAAAGGCGCACTCAGTCTCCCATCACCCGCAGACCTGCTGCTTAGCTTGGGTAGCGAGGACCTGTGTTTGGCCTCGTTCCCAGGGCGGCTTTGTTTAAAGGGGGGGAGGGGGGTACTGTAACAGGGCGCCAAAGGCACACTTGGTCTCCTATCAGCTGCAGACCTGCTGCTTAGCAGGTCTGCATTACTTACCTCGACCCACGGGATACAATGGGGATGGATGGATGCCCCATTGGCAATTCAATCTATTAAAGAAAAAATAGTAGCTGTCATTCAAAATCCAAATATTATTATGAGAAGTAAGAAGAACTAATATCATAGATAAATATAGACTCTATAATGTATAAATGAAGGGTTTATCCCAGGTACCAGAATATGCGCCAAAAGATAAGGTTCTAGAAACTCGCATTAAGACCCCTGACATGCGCAGTCAAAAAACAACTATCTGGGAAGAAACTGAGTCCCCAGACATGCGCAATAATGTCTAATGAATAACCTTACCGTGAGGAGAAAATAGGGCGAGGAATTAAACAAGGTCCCAAGACATGCATAGTTGAAAAGTAACCTAAAAAATAACAAACACCACAGACATCCGCACTAAAGGAAAATGGGAGATAGAGAGAAGGGGGGAAAAACTCTAAGTATAAAGACATGCGCAGTAGATGAATAAGCTTGAGAAATCATCTAAGTCAACATACATGCGCAGATAATAGCTAAAATCACCCCCTCTTAAAAACCTAAGTCTTCGTACATGCGCAGAAATAACTTTAAATGAATCAAAGTATAATAGGCTGAGCATGCGTGGTAAGTACCCTATGACGTCTATACATGACCACAAAATAAGGAGGGAATATGCAAATAAAAGAATGACAAGCCAATATACGGCAACCTATGAGAATGCCGATTAGAAAGAAGAGTATTGTTACTAATCTGAGACAATCCTATTGGATAAATCTCCATCACACCCAGAAAGAGGGAGGAGCCAGCATCCACAGCGCGCGCACATACTGCCATAACCCCTGAGGACGCCGATTTTACGGCGAAAGATGTCAGGCGGCAGCACCGGTTAGATTTTAGAAACGGTTACCATCCCTGCAACAGCCCTAACTATACAATAGAAACTCCCACAGCAAACAGTAAACTCCTCTAGGAAGTGGCGGCGCGCAGCCACAAAGAGGAGTAACTCCGTGTCTGTTAGGTCAACAGCAGGAGTGTAAGGGATAAGAAACCTGGGAAAAGTAAATAGCAGAGATGTATTAACTGATAGTTTTAATTATTCCTCGATTGATATAATGAACAAAACTAATAAAAGTTAAGTTTTAATAATCTGTTGGTATTGGGTAGAAAGGCGAATTATGTCCTAATGGACGATTAGAATTAAATTACTGACAGTTCAATTCAGTACAATACAGAATTTATTGTACTGAATTGAAACAGGGATCAAACCCTGAAAAGGTGAAGTCCCACAGTGGGACAAATGTAAAAAAATTAAAGTTTTAAGTAAAAAAAAAGGCCCCCTCACCATAAAATAGTGTTTAAAAAAAACAAAAAACAGACATATTAGGTATCGCTGCATACGTAATGATGTGCTCTATAAAAATGTTAAATAATCTACCACCTCAGGTGAACACCGTAAAAAAAATAAAAATAAAAACGGTGTAAAAAAAAAAAGCCATTTTTTTGTCACCTTACATCACAAAAAGTGTAATACCAAGCGATCAAAAAGTGATATGTACCCCAAAATCATGCCAATCAAACCATCATCTCATCCTGCAAAAAATGAGACCATGCCTAAGATAATCGCCCAAAGAATAAAAAATAAACTATGGCTCTCAGAATATGGAGATACTAAAACATACGGGGTTTTTCTGTAAATCAGGGTAATAAATATTGAGGTTTTTTTTGGCGTTAACCCTTGCTTTGTTTCTGGAAAAAATGGATGAAAATGGAAAATCTACCAAAAAAGTGAAATTCTGAAATTTCATCTCCATTTTCCTTTAGTTCTTGTGGAACACCTAAAGGGTTAACAACGTTTGTATAATCAGTTTTGAATACCTTGAGGGGTGTAGTTTCTATAATGTGGCCATTTATGGGTGGTTTCTATTATGTAAGCCTTACAAAGTGACTCCAGACCTAAACTGGTCCCTAAAACTTGGGTTTTTTTGGAAATTTTCGTAAAAATTTTAAGATTTGCTTCTAAATTTCTAAGCCTTCTTACGTCCCAACAAAAGAAAATGTAATTTACAAAATGATCCAAACATGAAGTAGACATATGGGAAATGTGAAGTAATAACTATTTTAGGAGGTATCACTATCTGTTTTAAAAGCAGAGAAATAGAAGTTTAGAAAATTCCAAATTTTTCAAAATTTTTGGTAAATTTGGTATTTTATAATAAATAAAAATTAGATATTTTGACTTAAATTTACCACAGTCATGATGTACAATATGTGAAGAAAAGACAATCTCATAATGGCTTGGATAAGTAAAAGCAGTTTAAAGTTATCACCACATAAAGTGATACATGTCAAATTTGCAAAATTAAGCCTGGTAATGAAGGTGAAAAATGTCTGTGTCCTGAAGGGGTTAAAGGACTAATAGCTTAGACTTAGAGGAAAAAAGCGAACGGAGTGACATGATCAAAGTTTTAAATATGTTAAGAATTTGAGTAAGGTTCAGGAAAGTAGTGTTCACTGATCACAAGAAGAAGGGGGTAATTTTTGCGGACTGTGCTTGTTGCTGTCCTGTGCCTTCGGGTGGGCCCGGGTTCCGCAGTACTCAACAGGCCTTGTCATCCTGCCAGCCCAGACTTGCTTCTCTTGGTGCTGGCAGAGGGTCCACGAGTCAGCGTTCTGTACATTCCTCTGGTGAGCCTTGGCCTGCCCCTGCAAAGCCCTCTTCATATGTCTCTAGGGCATGCACTGGCCCTTTAAGATTCAGCAAGAGCGTGTGCATGCGCCCTAAAAACAGGTTTTTGTTGGCCACCTATGTCTTTTTAAGGCACCTCTTCCCCCAGAGGTTTTCTAGTTTACTAATCCTAGTTATGGATTCTTCATTCTGTTTGCCTGTGTACCTAACTCTGCCTGTTCACAGATTCTATAATGAACAAAGTATTGTAAAATTCGATTTGGCTGCTTCGCTGAATTTTACCCCAAAATTTGCTTTTTAGCGATTTACGATTGCACCGATCCCTGTCATTGTAACCCTCAGATGCTGCGTTCATAGCTGATCGCGGCATCTGATAGTAATAACACAGTGTAAAATAAAAAAAAAAAAAACATTTAATCATACTTACCTCATCCATTTTACCTGAAATTCAGGTGGACTTCAATTAATTCAACACTAATTCTGACCCTCCGCTGCCTGTCCAGGCTACTGCCTGTTTATCATATTGACACTCATCTGCTTGCCCTAACATCTGACTTATGTCATGAATATGCCCAAACTCTGCCTTCCCTGACCTCATCATGTTTCTTGACTACGAGTATTGTTTGAACTCTTGGGACACAATTTGAAATCAGTTTGGAGGGAATCAGAAGAAATGTCAGAAAATATTTTACTGCATTTACTAGTAAATTCTTGGAACCGATTTTTAGCAGCTGTGGTTGAAAAATCATCATTAACCCCATAAGGACCCACGCCATACATGTACGGCGCTGGTGGACGTGACCTAAGGACCAGCGCCATACATGTACGACGGGCTGATCGGGCAAGTGCAGGAGCTGCGCCCGTCCAATAAGCGTCAGGGGTCCAGCACTCACTGATAGCCGGACCACTGCTGTATACACCGGCATCAGTGAACGCGCTGCTGTGATGGGGACCCGATGGCAGGGAAGGTATCCCGATACCTTCCTTAGGCATTGTGGCTGCCTTCCACGACAACCTGTGAGATCCAGCCCCATGGATCTCACAGGAAGCAGGCTATGAGTGTATTACATTGAGTACAGAAGTATTGTAATGCATTGTAAAGGGGATCAGATCCCCAAAAGTTGAAGTCCAAAAGTGGGACAAAAAATAAAGTTAAAAAAGAAGTTAAAAAAAATTTGTAAAACCAAGCGATCAAAAAGGCGTATGCACATTTAATAGTGGCCCCTGCCACCTTAACAGTGACCTCGACAGTGTCTGCCCCTTTAACAGAGACCTCCACAGCGGCCTGCTCCCTTAAAAGTAACATCCACAGTGAACGCTTCTTTAACAGTGACCTCCACAGTGCCCGTCCCTTTAACAGTGACGTCCACAGCGCCCTGCCCCTTTAATGCTAGGGCTACACGACAAAATGTGTCGCGCAACATTTTGTCTCAACAATTTTTATAATGATAGGCTACGGTGTCACACTGCGACATGTGACCTGCTGCGACTATGATGCGACAGCTGCAAAAAATCCATCCAAGATGGATTTTTCTGCGACTGTCGCATCGCAGTCGCAGCATGTCACATGTCGCAGTGGAACACCATAGACTATCATTATAAAAATTGTCGCATGACATTGATGCGACATCAATGTCATGCAACATATGTAGCAGTGTAATTGTGCCTTATGTGTCATGCGACTTATTGTCACGCGACACATGTCGTGTAGCCCTAGCCTAAGGCCTCATGCACACGACCGTTTTTTTATGCTGTCCGCAAAAAGGGGTTCCGTTGTTCAGTGATCCGTGTCTGTTTTTGCCTTCCGTTTTACCAAAAGACAGGCTGACAATTTTTGCCAGGTGCCTGCCAAGGGATCTGCAAAAAAAACGGATGCGGAACGCGGATGACACACGGATGGCCATCCGCATTTTTTCACGGTCCCATTGACTTGAATGGGTCCGTGAACCGTTTTTCACGGACAAGAATAGGACAGGTTATATTTTTTGACGGACTAGAATCACGGACCACGGACGTGGAGGACAAACGGTGCATTTGCCGAGTTTTCCACGGACCCATTGAAAACCAATGGGTCCGCAGAAAATCACGAAAAACGGAGCAACGGAAACGGAATCAAACAACGGTCGTGTGCATGAGGCCTAAAGCTGACCTACAGCAGTGAAGAAAAATGGCTGGGTTGTTATGGAAACCTGGAGTAAAGCTGTGTGTATGTGGAGACTAAGGGCCTCTGAGCTTCTTTTGGCTGATAAGGGAAATGTGACAGCGTGTATGGCAGTTGGGATATGAAGATAAAGACTTGCAGGCTTGTATTGGCTAATGCAGGTCAGGATATGCATAACAAGTTTTGTATAAATAAGAAGCAAATGGATAGATAGATGGATAGAGAGGTGAGAGCATTTTCTCATTATTATTAACCACTTCAGCCCCCCTAGCTTAAACACCCTTAATGACCAGGCCACTTTTTACAATTCTGCACTACACTACTTTCACCGTTTATTGCTCCGTCATACAACTTACCACCCAAATGAATTTTGCCTCCTTTTCTTCACACTAATAGAGCTTTCATTTGGTGGTATTTCATTGTTGCTGACATTTTAACTTGTTTTGCTATTAATAAAAATTTAACGACATTTTTGCAAAAAAATGACATTTTTCACTTTCTGTTGTAAATTTTTTTTAAAAACGACATTTCTATATAAATTTTTCTCTAAATTTATTGTTCTACATGTCTTTGATAAAAAAAAAATCCAATAAGTGTATATTTATTGGTTTGGGTAAAAGTTATAGCGTTTACAAACTATGGTGCAAAAAAGTGAATTTCCGCATTTTGAAGCAGCTCTGACTTTCTGAGCACCTGTCATGTTTCTTCAGGTGCTAGAATGCCAGGATAGTATAAATACCCCCCAAATCACACCATTTTAGAAAGAAGACACCCCAAAGTATTCGTGGAGGGGCATGGTGAGTTCATGTATCATTTCATTTTTTTTCACAAGTTAGCGGAAAATGACACTTTCTGAGGAAAACAAAAAATAGTAAAGTTTCCATTTCTGCTAACTTCTGGCAAAAAAAAAGAAAAATCTCAGACGGACTCACTATGCCCCTCAGTGAATACCTTCGGGTGTCTACTTTCCAAAATGGGGTCATTTGTGGGGTGTGTTTACTGTTCTGGCATTTTGGGCGGGGATAAATTGTGAGCAGCCATGTAAAACCTAAAGGTACTCGTTAGAATTTGGGCCCCTTTGCGCACCCAGGCTGCAAAAAAGTGTTACTCATGTGGTATCACCGTACTCAGGAGAAGTAGGGAAATGTGTTTTGGGGTGTATTTCTACATATAACCATGTTGGATGAGAGAAATATCTCTGTAAATTGACAACTTTGTATAAAAAAAATTAAAAAGTTGTCGTTTACAGCGATATTTCTCACACAAAGTATGGGTATATATAAAAATACACCCCAAAACGTATTGCCCTACTTCTCCTGAGTACGGCGATACCACATGTGTGCCACTTTTTTGCAGCCAAGATGCGCAAAGGGGCCCAAATTCTCATGAGTACCTTTAGGATTTCACAGGGCATTTTTACACATTTGGATTCTCACGCTTTAGGGGCCCCTAAAATGCCAGGGCAGTATAAATACCCCACAAGTGACCCCATTTTGGAAAGGAGACACTCCAAGGTATTCTGTGAGGGGCACGGCGAGTTCACAGAAAAAAAAAATGTTGGCGCAAGTTAGCGGAAATTGATATATATATTTTTTTTTTTTTACAAGATCTCATATTCCACTAACTTGTGACAAAAATTTTTTTTTTACATGAACTCACCATACCCCTCACGGAATACCTTGGGGTGTCTTCTTTCTAAAATGGGGTCACATGTGAGGTGTTTGTACTGTCCTGGCATTTGAGGGTCTCTGCAATCATTACACGTATGGCCAGCATTAGGAGTTTCTGCTATTCTCCGTATATTGAGCATACGGGTAATGAGATTTTCAGCCTCTGGGCTGAAAAAAAAAAAAAATTAACGGCACAGATTTTTTCATTCGCATCGATCATCGTGGATGAAAAAATCTCTGCCAAAATCAGTGACTGCGGTGCGGTGGGCTGGGCGCTAACTACCTAACAAGTAGCTAACTAACTGGCGGTGATAAGGGACCCTTATGCCCCATTCACACATCCGCAATTCTGTTTGCAGAACGGAATTGCGGACCCATTCATTTTTATGGGGACAGACATTGTCCCGCTCGGATCCGGAATTACGGATCCGCGCTTCCGGGTCTGCACTTCCGTTCCGCAATAAAAATATAGAACATGTCCTATTCTTGTCTGCAATTGCGGACAAGAAAAGGCATTTTCTATATAGTTCTGGCAATGTGCGGATCCGCAAAATGAGGAAAGCACATTGCTGGTGTCCGTGTTTTGAGGATCTGCGGATCCCCGGATCCGTGGATCCACGGATCCGCAAAACACATATGGATGTCTGAATGGAGTCTTACTCCTGAGACACGCGCCACTGTGAACGCGCGCGCGTTCACAGGAAGTCTCGCGTCTCGCGAGATGACGTGCCGATGCGTCCACTCAGAACTACAGGACCGCCCGCCGGACGCATCCGTGCGTTAGGCGGTCCTGTAGTGGTTAAAGTCTGCTTGATTAAGCTACTGATTGATGATTAATAACACACTCCATGCAGAATCAATGGCAGACTCCGAGTAATGCTTTGTGTTAATGCTTATCAGTCCAGAGAGATATTAAAGGGAATGTATCATCAGAAAATGATTCTTTGACTTATATGGGATAGTTTTCTAGGCATGCTCTGTGACCAGTGCAGAGGTCAGAAATGAGTAGATAAGCTGTGACATCACCTATAGTGAATGGTGGATTCTGTGTTATCCATATAGAGGTGTTCATTTTCACAGTAATTCTGCCTGTGGTAATAAAGATAATTGGGGTCATTTATCAAACTAGTGTAATGTAGAACTGGCTTATTTGCCCATAGCAACCAATCAGATTCCACCTTTTATTTTACAAAGGAGCAATGAAAGAAGGAATCTGATTGATTGCTGGGGCAACTAAGCCAGTTTTATTTTACACCAGTTTGATAAATGACCCAAAATGGCTGCTAAAAAGTTACCTGTATAGATCAGGAAATCATCACCTATTATAAGGCCTAGTCGCCAGTGTGAAATTGCAGGATTGTATACATTTTTAAATATAGATAATGACATGGAAACATTTTAAAACTTTAAAAATTCAAAAAAAAAAATCAACATAAAAAGCGATTTAAACAATAGGTTATTTTCCGATTATACATTTACTTTAAAGAAGTTGTCCCATGAAAAATATTCTACATTTTTCAAACCAGCACCTTAATCTGAATGTTTTTGTATTTGCATGTAATAAAAAATTTAGTATAGGCAGTGAGTTATTCACTGAAATCTATCTGCTCACTGAGGTTGACATACAGGTTCAGTTACATCCTTCAACGGCTGCAGCAGAAAACACACGCCCCCTGACGAAGTGCACACACCCTTAGTTGCCAGCTGGAAATAAATCTAGCAGAGCAATGAATGGGGAGATGTCTGGATCCATGTGAGGTACAGGGCTGGTTCCCAGTCTGTTAGAAAGAGATCTGCAATTAGCTAACTATATAATGTATTACTTTCATTTTTTTAAATTACTCATGGGAATACCTATTTAAGTTTGGGCAGGCTGTTGCTTTAAAAGAAGAAAAAAGACCATCACTCACATGGTAACGTTTTCCCACTAAATTTACCGTAAGTCGAATTGAGCCAAAATGTTTCAAAATTGTGATCTATGTCTCAGTTAAAAAGCATCACTGAAGATTTTGCAAGTAATTGCCAGTCTCTTTGCTTCTACTAGTGATTGGGTCTACAACACGCAATGCCGACACGACAGACTAATGGAGTGCTGGACGGATTCACAGGGCTGCCATTAGAAATTTTTGGGCCCCTTACACAGCTCAGGGCCTGCGCCCCCCCACCCCGCCCCAGTGGCGGATCCAGAGCCTAGTCTCGGGAAGGGCAATAGGGGTCACGGGGCCCCTGTGTCCTGCGGCGCATGATCCCGCAAGACCCACCAGAGGTCACAGGTCTCGCGGGATAGCACGCCAAAGTCACTGAACTCATGCCCGCTCAGCCTAAGAGTACAGGATCAAATCAGCAACAAAAGTCAGGGGCAAACTGAGAACCTTCAGGGCCCCTGGGCAAAATAAATCAAGGGCCCCCTTCCAGGCCCCACCCATATGCCACCTCTACTCCCCCAGTCACACCGTAATCATTATGCCCCTGATCCCATCACTACAGTAATACAGCTTGGCATACCTCTTACATCCAGTGACGTCTCCTTTGATGTAGATGTTCTCTGTCCTCGCCTTCTCCTTTCAGACCTTCAGACCAGACAACCATTTTGTCGCCATTTTCCATCTCTGCAGTTTGACATTAATAAAAAATCTTAGTTTACTACTTTTCCATCATCCTCCCATCTTCTGGACAAATCATCCTACTACCCCCAATACTGTGCCCCTGTTGTCCCCAATACTATACTGCAAATAATACCCCTGTTAATAAAATACCTCTTCTTTGTGGCCTCAGTAGAAGGCCCCATAGTGCCCTATAATAATGTGCCAGTAACAAGTGCCCCCCAAAGATGCCCCCAATCATGTGCCAGTAACAAGTGCCAACCCCCCCATGTGCCAGTAACAAGTGCCTCTCTTTCCCTCATGTGCCAGTATCAAGTGCCTCCCCCCCACATGCAAGTATCAAGTGCCAACCCCCCCATGTGCCAGTATTAAGTCCCAAACCCACCCATGTGCCAGTATCAAGTGCCAAACCCACCCATGTGCCAGTATCAAGTGCCTCCTGCTCCCCCCATGTTCCCCCCAAACTGTAATTTAAACCAGGAGCCAATAGACTTTAGCTATGCCATTGGAGCAAGACAAGAACATGGACACAGGAGCAGTATAAAGTGCCTCCTGCTCCCCCCAATCCCCCATGTGCGACTGTATTTAAAAAAAAAAAAAACAACACTCATACTTACCTCCACTCCAGACTGCGATGTGATGCAGGCCTCTTCCGGCCTGTGTCCCACACTGTACGGCTCAGGCGGCGCGATGACGTCATCGCACCGCCTGCATCGGCCTCAAATAGGCTGTCGGCACAAGGCCCGCAGCCCATCAGAAGAAGAGGGAAGGGAGACGCCTCTCCCTCCTTTGCCCTGCCGCAGCACAGCCATCTGTATCGCTGTCCTGTGAAGCGTTCATCTCCCTGTGACCTGCCGCAGCCGTGGGGCCCCTCCCAGCAGAACCAGCACAAGGCCACAAAAAAAAAAGGCTCATGACCGGCCGGGCCCCTTACTGGGGTATTGGCTGTACCCCCGTGATGGTGGCCCTGGGTGGGTATATAGTGTGGGTATATTGTGTAAAGCGGAAGATTAGATGTGCAATGTGAATCATATATAGACTTGTCTGCTATCCATTTTTTCGGGATGAGATGACGGTTTTGATGTGCACTATTTTGGGGTGTGTATGACTTTTTGATCGCTTGCTATTACACTTTTTGTGATGTAAGGTGACAAAAAAAGGCTTTTTTTTTACCTTTTTTTAATTCAGATTTTTTATGGTGTTTATCAGACGGAGTGTATCATGTCATATATTTATAGAGCCAGTCTTTTCAGACGCGGCGATACCTAATATGTGTTGTTTCTTTTTTTTCTTTATCTTATTAAAAAAAAAAAATCACGAGAAATGGGCGTTTTTCTTTTTTTAACTTCAACCTATTTTTTTTTATAGAAAAACTTTTTGTTTACTTTTTTTCAAACTTTATTTCTGCCCCACTTTAGGACTTCAACTTTTGGAGGTCTGATCCCCTCTGAAATGCATTACAATACATCTGTATTGTAATGCATTGCCTGTTAGTGTATTACACAGACTAATAGTTGCCTAGGAGATGAGCCTGAGGTTGGATCTCCTGGGCACCCGTAGAAGGCAGGTCCCGATGCCGTGCAAGGCATTGGGCAGCCTCTGCACGGCATCAGTCATGCTTCTCACATATCGGGTCCCCGTCACAGCAGCACGGGGACCCGATGCGCTTGTTCACTAACCGCAAACCACTTCTATGACGCGGTCAGCGCTGACCGCGACATAGAAGGGGTTAATCCGCCAGCATCGCTATAAACAGCGATACCGGCCGATACAGCAGGGGCCCGGCTTTCAGGGACTGCCGTACCCCTGCAGTGATTGGTCGAGCACAGCTCTTGCACCCGCCCGATCATCTCGCCGTGTATGTACGGCGGAATGCATTCTGGCACAAGTTCCCCCAGCGTACATGCACGGCGTTTTGCGTTAAGGGGTTAATGACAGTGAACTCCACAATGCCCACCCCTTTAATAGTGGCCCCTGCCCCCCCATGCATGTAGCAGTGTATTTTTGTCGTCATACATCATATGACTGAATATTTAAGGACCTGCATTAAAACCTGTGATCACTTGTTATGGCAACCTGGGGACATTCCAGCTTCTATTGGCTGATAAGGGACATGTGGCCGTGTGTATGGCAGTTGGGGGTTTGTTTTGGCTAATGCAGGTCATTTTTGGGGGAATATCTCAGGAATAATACGTCCTAGAGAGCTGAGCCACGGTCTAAAACCTTCTCAGACACCTGATGTACCCATCTGCCAAATTTAGTGAAGATCGATCCAGTCGTTTGGTCGGCCATAAATAACAGACAGACAGAAACTCATTTATATATATATAAGAGATTATTAGATATTAATGATTTGGGGCAATAAGTATTGTTTTTGAATGCCAACAATACTTGTTTCCACAAATCATTTATATGTAAGCACTGCAGTAAGCAAACTATGTGAAATGAGATTTTATATGTATTGCGAAAATTTGAGAATGTTTTATCTTCATAAACATACATTTGAATGTTACAAGCGTGTCACATGTACTTATAGCTGTAATGTAATGTTCAATAACTTACTGTGATCAGGATATCTTCCTCCTCTCTGGTGAAATTGTTTCCAACCATCTTTATTTACATGGATCGCATCCACCAACAAAACTTGTAACTGCTCCCAGGAAGAAGCCACGCCTGTATGTGCGCGTGCGCATCCGCACATACGAATAAGTTATTGCCGACTGCCAAAGTTGAATAACATCATTTCTATGAAAATTATTCGCATTATAGTCAATTTGTACGGATACAGAACTACAAATGCAATTGGCTTGTTCGAATTAGCGAATAAGGCAAATGTGAATATAACGCTATATTCGCTAATTAAAAAAATGCATTTACAATAGGAAAGTTGCCTATAGACAGCTCTAAGTTGGATGCGCAATGCGAAAATATTACTACCTTTTTTTTTTTTGCAATAAACAGAATAATGACGACTAAGTATTCTACTTATTGGAAAAAAGTTATTTTTTTTCACATTGCGCATCCAACGTCCGTGTGTGTTTTGCGGACCCGGAAGTGCGGATCCGCAATTGCGGACCCGGCCGGGACATCGTCTGTCCCCATTGAAACTAATGGGTCCGCAATTCCGTTCCGCAAAATGCAGAACAGAATTGCGGACGTGTGAATGGACCCTTAATGTGACTTATAAACTTTACCACTCAATTGAAAAACAAACTGAAATCTTTTAGGTGGAGGGAAGAAAACAAAAAAGACTAAAATAATGTGGTTGCATAAGAGTGCACACCCTCTTATAACTGGGGATGTAGCTGTGTTCAGAATGAAGCAATCACATTCAAAATAATGTTAAATAGGAGTCAGCATACACCTGCCATCATTTAAAGTGCCTCTGATTAACCTCAAATAAATTTTAGCTGCTCTAGTTGGTCTTTCCTGAAATTTTCTTAGTCGCATCCCACAGCAAAAGCCATGGTCCACAGAGAGCTTCCAAAGCATCTGAGGGATCTCATTGTTAAAAGGTATCAGTCAGGAGAAGTGTACAAAAGATTTTCCAAGGCTTTAGATATACCATGGAACACAGTGAAGACAGTCATCATCAAGTGGAGAAAATATGGCACGTCCCTCCAAAATTGATGAAAAGACGAGAAGAAAAATGGTCTGGGAGGCTACCAAGAGGCCTACAGCAACATTAAAGGAGCTACAGGAATATCTGGCAAGTACTGGCTGTGTGGCACATGTGACAACAATCTCCCGTATTCTTCATATGTCTGGGCTATGGGGTAGAGTGGCAAGACGAAAGCCTTTTCTTATAAAGAAAAACATCCAAGCCAGGCTACATTTTGCAAAAAGTCTCCCAAAAGCATGTGGGGAAAGGTGTTATGGTCTGATGAAACCAAGGTTGAACTTTTTGGCCATAATTCCAAAAGATATGTCTGGAGCAAAAACAACACTGGACATCACCAAAAGAACACCATACCTACAGTGAAGCATGGTGGTGGCAGCATCATGCTTTGGGGCTCTTTTTCTTCAGCTGGAACTGGGGCCTTAGTTAAGATAGAGGGAATTATGAACAGTTCCAAATACTAGTCAATATTGGCACAAAACCTTTAGGCTTCTGCAGGAAAGCTGAACATGAAGAGGAACTTCACCTTTCAGCATGACAACAACCCAAAGCATACATCCAAATCAACCATGGAATGGCTTCACCAGAAGAAGATTAAAGTTTTGGAATGGCCCAACCAGAGCCCAGACCCGAATCCGATTGAAAATCTGTGGGGTGATCTGAAGAGGGCTGTGCACAGGAGATGCCCTCGCAATCTGACAGATTTGGAGTGTATAATAAAATCAAAAGGTGCTTCAACAAAGTATTAGTTTTAGGGTGTGCACACTTATGCAACCATATTATTTTATTTTTGTATTTTTTCTTCCCTCTAGCTAAAAGATTTCAGTTTGTTTTTCAATTGAGTTGTACAGTTTATAGGTCACATTAAAGGTGGAAAAAGTTCTGAAATGATTTATCTTTGTCTAATTTTTTTTACAGCACAGAAACCTGACATTTTAACAGGGGTGTGTAGACTTTTTATATCCATCGTAATCATGAATATTCTAGATTTTTTTCATAAGTAACCTCCCTTCTTGCTTGTGGGCCAATGAGAAGGCTGCAATATCTTTGTCAGAGTTTAGCAACACCCCTACCAACCAATAGGAAAATTGCCTACCCCTTTACTATATAAGAAACTCCCCAGCAGCCATTTTCTGCAGTTTTTTTGCAGTTTTGAGAGAGAGAGAGAGAGAGCAGTGACATAGTTGTGCTCTGTGCTTTTATCTGGATCCTATTCCTTATCCAATTACATTAGATAGTTAGTTAGCTCATACATATAATAAAGAAAGATAGTGGAAGATAGTTAGTGTAGGTTAGATAATGATATAGTGTAGCTGATAGGTTCCAGTGCAGGGTGTTAGGTAGGGTGATAGGAATTGCTGTGCACACATACGTGTTACATACATGCTACGGACATAGTGCTGTGATGTCACAACAATACTTAGTGCACCAATCAGTAATATCTTCTTCTAGAATTTGTGAATTTATTGCGAATATTAAGCGAAAAATTCAAAATATCCCAAAAATGAATATTGCCTATGGCGCTCATCACTAATTATTAGCTAGAAAGTCCCAAAAGTCTGTCAGTATTCATTAACCCTTTCCACAGTGCCGTACAAATACAGTGCAAATGAACAGGATATATACAGTATCATAACAAACATATAAAATGCAGTTAAACCGTGTTAAACAGTATAAGTCAGTGCAAGTTAACCCTTTAAAGTAAAGTACAATGAGGAGTTGATGACTTTGCATATGGGAAATAGGGGCAGATGTCCAGACGTCAAAGTATCCCTGCTCCAGGGCACTACATGACCTATCCTTAGGATAGGTCATCAATATCAGATCATTGGGGGCCAACTCCCGGGAACCCAGCTGATCAACTGTTTGAAGAGACCACAGAGCTAATATAAGTGCTGGCTTCTCTTCACTGTTTACCTGCTCACCATCGCAACTGAAGTGAATCGGATGGCGGAATATAGGTCATCAATATAAAAAAGCGGACAATTGTTTTAACACATTTTAGGCCTAGTGCCCCATGTGAAAATTGCAGGTTTATATAGGTTTATGTTTAACATAAAACTATCATTTAAATTGTAACTGTCTTTTTTAAGTTGGGTATTGTGTAGGGGCAGTGATACTGACCATTTTTGTACTATACTTTAGTTACTGAAATCATACATTACATGCTCCACACTGACTGCTGCTGCCCTTACTGCCTCTCTCCACATTATATATATATATATATATATATATATACACACATGTGTGTGTGTGTGTGTATATATATATATATATATATATATATATTTGTGGAGAGAGGCAGTGAGCAGCAACAGTCAGTGTGGAACACATTTTCACAGTTATGTAAACAGAAGGCAGAGAGTTGTTAATGTACAAAATGGGTCACTTTAGAGCGATTTTTCAAATATAAATGTGCGATTGAGGTAAATTACAGTATTTTACATATATGGCCAGTATCACTGCCCCTACACATTACAAAATAAAAAAAGAATGATAGTTACACTTTAAACAATAGGACATTTTCTGATGACACATTCTCTTTAAGTCCAGCTGTGATACTGATGATTTGGACTAATAGCACATCTTACTGTGATTCTGAAAGGTGTGTTAGAACTGAGCTTTCAGTCTTTATTTTCTTCTAGAAGAATGATATAGTGTTGGGGAAGGAAATATGTCACTTTGCATTATGTCAGTGTTGATGACATATTGAGTTGCCTGTTCTGGTGTGTACAGCAATGTCGCACTCATGTTGTTACAAATGCATCAAATGCAAAGTGTACAGCGCCTCCGGGTAAACAGAGCTTTGTGACAGACACAGAGGCCCTTATCTGCTTTGCAAGGTAATTCCAGCAGACACCTTGCAGTTGCTTTAAGATATAGAACAATTTACCATAATAACAAGAATGATATTTCTTTTGGAAAAAAAATGTTCTGCTGAACTTTACTTGCTGAAATGTTTTCCTTTTTTTACACTCTGGACATGTTTCTAATAGTTATCCAAAAGGCCAAATAGGCTTGTGTCAGTATATGATAGAGCTATCCCAGCACTGTCCACGGTTGGTTTCAGCAGTCCTGTAGACTTTGAGTGAAACAACAGTGCAAATGTGATCAGGGGGGTCCTAGTGGTGAGATTCCCACCTATCAGACACTTACAACCTGTAAGTATGACCTGTCCTGTAAATAGGAGATACGTTGTGGGACAAACCTTTAAGTGTACCTCAATTAGGGAACTTATTTTGTCAGAGGGTGTATATCTCAGACTGCACAGAGTGGTGAGGGTCAATATACTGTATAGTGGATATAAAAAGTCAAGTCTACATACCCTTGTTAAAATGACAGGTTTTTGTCATGTAAAAAAAAAAACAGACCAAAAAAAATAATTTCAAATTTATTTCCACCTTGAATGTGACCCATAATCTGTACAATTCCATTTAAAAACAAACAATAATAAAAAAAACACAACTAAAATAATGTGAAAACCCTCTTATCACTGGGGAGGTGGTTGTATGAATTAGCCAATGACATTTAAATTCACGTTAAATAATAGATTCATGTTAAATAATAGACAGTACACAGTACAACGTGATACTGATTCATCCCATATAAAGTTCAGCTGTTCTAGTAGGATTTTTTTCTTGCATTTTATATTAGAAGCCAAGATCCACAACACATCAAAAGATCTTATTGATGAACGATATCAGTCGGGGGAAAGGAACAAAAAAATTCCAAGGCATTAGATATACTATGGAACACAGTGAAAACGGTCATCAAGAAGTGGATAATATGTGGCATTACCAAGAACTGGATGTCTCTCAAAAAATTATGAAAAGACAAGAAAATTGGTCTTGGGAGGCTGCCAACAGGCCTATAGCAAAGATAAAGGAGCTGCAGGAATTTCTGGCAAGTACTGGTTATGTACTGCATGTGACAAACTGCATGTGACAACAATCGCCCATATTCTTCATGTATCTGGGCTGTGGGGTAGGAGGGCAAGATGGAAGACTTTTTTTTTTTTTACAAAGAAAAACATCCAAGCTAGCTCTGTTTTGCCAAAACCTATATGAATTCTGCCAAAAGCATGTGGAAAAATGTGTTCTGGTCTGATGAGACCAAGTTTGAACTTTTTGGCCATTATTCCAAAAGGTATGTTTTGCACAAAGCCACCACTGTGCATCAGCAAATGAACCCATACCCATAGAGAAGCATGCATTATACTTTTAGGCTGTTTTTCTGCAGCTGGAATTTGAGCTTTAGTCAAGGTAGAGAGAATTATAAACAATTCCAAATATTACACAAAAAGTAATATGGACTATTGCCAGTAAATCAATATCAGGTTTAACAACAGAATCCTCCCGATCCAAACATAATACTGAAGAATGTGGATAACATTAAAACATCACTTTTATTAATGCTTATTTAAATTGATAAGCCCCACAATAAACATATATACACAAAATGACGTGCTCAGCGGCACATAGTAATAGATAAGTGCACGGCGGCACTGAAACAAAAAACCAGAGTCCTACCGCACCCACGTCCGGTGTTTGTAGTCCTGGTGTCCAATTGATCCGTAGGTCCTCCCAAAATGAAGTTGGATGCAGTAGGGAAAGGATACTAAGGGTTCTAGAACAGCCCTATTGTGCCCTGTGATATATCGGCTGACCCTAACCACTAGAATTAGGTAGCAACCTGACCACAGGGCACTCGTCCTGAAAAGGGCGACCCCGTCTGGAACCTTTCCCTTATATGGTCCCTACAAAGCCCTTGCACTTACACTAGTTCCCTAGTTCCCTACATGCATGTTTCATGTTTCAAATGAGACAATCATCAGGGGATAATGGGGGATATCTACATATAAAGTGCTGATGTGCAAAGTGTCAAATAGTTGTTATCAAAGTTAAGTAACCAACAAAAAATATATATATACAGGGGTCTTTGCAGATGTAAACAGAGACACCTAATATATAATGTAGGCAAACTAATAAGAGACAAATAGGGAGTAACATGAAGCTGTAAGAGCCATAGATGACAGCCCCATCTAGCTCAGAGTACGCAGTTCCATCTTAACTGCGGGCAATGCGGACATTATATATTAGGTGTCTCTGTTTACATCTGCATGTAAGACCAGCATTTTAGATGCCGTCATAATAACCTTGTGCGCTGGCTGTGGATCTGCAGAAGTTATGGAGAGGTGCCAGCCTTCGTTGCTGGCTTAAATGTAGACCATTTTCCATGCCTAGGCATAGAAAATGATAAATGAGATGGGCCTGCTGACCCGTCCCCATCCCCACCTACACCACACCGCTTTTTTTAGACCTGGAGTGAGCAGGGAAAAGTTGCAGATTGCGACAGAAAAAACCTTTGCAAACAATATTAACCATTTTGTACCACCCCACTGAATACATTGCTGCTTATTAAGCTACAGCAAATAAAATAACAACTATATATCAGTAAGTAATTCTTGTGTATTTATAATGTGATTGTTTCAATATGTTTTTTGCTTCACTTTGCAATTTGAAAATATAAAAAAAAAAATCAATGGAAAAATATGCTTTTATCTGCTTTTTATTTTGCTTTGCTCTAAACTCTACAGCTGATTCTTCGAAAGGTAGAGACTGAGAGATCATTATGATTATTACTTGACATCTATTGCTGCAAGGCCCCGTGTTTATGCTACATAAAAACAGTAATTGTCATAAATGTGAGGTTGTTCCTATAACCTTCCAGTTTGTGATTTTTACGAGCACAGAAAGGCAAAATAGCTTTTGCTACATATAAAACAATTTCCATTATTTTAACGCCACTAAATGCAAGCCTTCTGAATGCATGGAAAAGACTGAAGCACTTTTCATTAGAATGATAATGTAAGCCTACCTTATGCACATTTTAAAACCAATTAAGGTGCTATTAATATCAGCAGCCTTACCATGCACTACAGCATGCTCTCATCTTGTATTATGTCATAGGATTTTCCTAGCATCCAACCAAGATGACTGATTTGACTAGTTATCACTCTATGGGAATAGAAAAATGCACATTTCCATTGGTTAATTTATTTGACATCCGCCTATAACGATTACTGCTATTGAATGATTGTAAAGACCAATTTGGAAATATGGAGATTTATTTTGCTACATTGAAAATATTTGCTCTATAACCATTGGCGCAAAATGTTTCCCCCTGTAAATGCAAAGTTGACGAATTTTAGTAATGGATTATTATGACCTTCATCTTACTGGGAGAAAAGATATACCATAGTAATATGTTAAAGGGGTTGTGCCAAGTTAGAAAAGTATCCCCTATCCATAGGATGCACAAGTATCTGATTGGTGGGCGTCTGACCAGTGTGACCACCATGACCACCACAGCTTACTGGAGTAAGCAACATTCTCTATGTAAAAGTAGGAGATAAGTAAGTGCTGTATGTTGGCACAACATCTGAAACATTATGGACGAGTGCCTGCTGCTGATCTGACCATCTAAAACATTAGGGGTGAGGGCCTGCTGCTGATCTGACCATATAAAACATTAGGGGTGAGGGCCTGCTGCTGATCTGACCATATAAAACATTAGGGGTGAGGGCCTGCTTCTGAGCTGACCATCTAAAACATTATGGACGAGGAAGCTACGTATCGTGTATGAGTGTGTTTCTTGTGCTTTGGCAGCAGGCACAATTTCACGGCACCCAGGGCCACAGCCTCTGCGTGCACCATCAGCAGCACTGCCACTTCCCTGTCCCTTACTGCTTGCCTTGAGCATATTAAATGGTATATATGCTTGCAAGGATGTCATACGTACAGTAGCGCAGGTTTTGTAAGTGTATGCGCAAATAAATTACACTAATATGCGCTAATATATTTCGCAGCCAGATAAAACAATAGTCCTTAAAAGGACTGTTGGGTCTCAAACAAAGTTTTAACACTTTAAATTCCCTAAAAAAAAAAACACAATTCCTCTCCCTACACTATCTGTCCCTGCTGCTGAAGCTCGACCTGACTAAGTCTGAGCCGAACCACGTGTCATTAGGTGCTATATAACACCCGATGACGCATTCCGGCCAGCCAATCACTGTAATTCCAGTAACCAACATGGCTATGGCATTACAGTGAGTGGCAGTACTCCCCGATATGTTTATTGGCTGGATAGCAGCCAACAAACGTGCGGGGAGGAGACTCGAGCATCTTGCTCAAGCACACACGGTATTCAGCCAAACACCGTGATGTGCCGAGCATCCTTGTCCAATACTACTGAGGAGGAACGTTTTTCTTGATCATTGTCATCTATATGGCGGAAAAGATAACTTGATGAGTATGGGCAACAAGTATAAACGTATATATATAGTTTGTATATGTATATATATGTACGTATGTATATAGTGGCTGACAGGAAACGTATGCAAGGTCCGAACCTAAGAGTGGGTGATTCTGTGTGTGATTCTGTCCACAAGAAACATTAAGTTGAAGGTACCTTCTTGGAAGTTGGGTCCAAGATTTATTGGTCCATATAAGATCACGCCCATTAATAATACTGCAGCTTTTCATCTTGAACTCCCTCAGGCCCTGAAAATTCATAATGTGTTTCATAAATCTTTGTTTAAGAGATATGCTGAACCTTTGGAGCCGTCTTCCTTGCCACCCGTTCCTGTCATGGTGGACGGTAGTTTGGAATTTCAGATCGCCAAGATAATTGACTCTTGAGTTGTCCGTAGATCTCTTCAGTATCTTTTTCACTGGAAGGGTTATGGATCAGAGGAGAGGATATGGGTACCCACATCTGACGTGTATGCCAGTCGTTTGGTAAAAGCTTTTCACAGGTTTCACCCAGATAGGGTTCGTCCTAGGTGTCCGGAGGTATTGTCAGGGTATTGTAACTGATGTTCCCGTCACAGGTGGCAGATCGGTGAGACTGGTAACATGTGGATTGATCTGACATGTTTTCCGTTTGGATCAAATGACGTCTGTGTTGTTTCTGGTGCTTGCCACACCTTCTTTCCCCAGGTGTGGCTATTAGGGTCATTTGACCTTCTCTATTTATAGTTGCTTTTCCCACAATGCTGTGCAGTTTATAGCTTCTGTTTGGATATTTTGGATAGATTGTGGTTGGATCTTTGCTGAGTTCCTGGTGCTTCCATTGCTCCTTTGAAGTTAAGTCTTTCCTTTCCCTTTTGTATTTTGTTTGGGTTCTGTGTGTTGCATTTCCCTATTGTTTGTATTAGTGTTTGTGTTACTCACCTACTTTTGTATTACTCACCTACTTTTGGGGTCTGTTCATACTGGTAGTCAGTCAGGATTTTGGTTAGGGTTTTCACTAGGAGGTGTCCATTTTCCTTCCCTAGTTCTCAGGCCTGATTCCCTGTTCCCCCGTCCCTTCTATGCTTGGTGTGGTGTTTCCCTCCCACACCGAAGAGTGACAGATGGGGAACGTAGTACTCTTTCTTCTCCATATTTCAAACGTCTCTGACTCTCTCTGTGCAGAATATATGGGTATATGGCTGGCACTATTACCCTTGCAATGTTGGCTGTAATTTCCAACTGAGGGATACAGAGTTAAAATATGACTGGCCAGGTGGCGTCCAAATGCGAAGAGTGTTTTAGCAAGTAACAGCAGTAAAGTCAGTAGCCTTGATCACCAAATATCTTACTGGCTGACTCTAATGCTCGGCCATGCAGATTCCAGACCTGCTTAGTTCTTTGCTTTATCTCTCTTTCTTTCTGAAGTACTGTAGAAATGGTGATGTCTTTCTCTCAGTAGCTAATCCTCAGAGGAGGTGATTCTCTGCAACTTTGGTCCAGTCCTGTGAGGAGTGGAGCACATGTAGCAGATTCTCCTCTCTTCCTCTCCTAACACACTTCTCTAGACTGTGCTGGGGTAGATGTACACCATACATTCCTGCAGGACCTGAATGAGGGAAATTAGCCTCCTCATCCATGCCAAAGCTATTACGGGTACATTACAAGATATCAACACATAAAATAACATTAAGGAATGTTAACTAGTATTGCAGAACAAAAACAATTTGCAAGTACCCCGTTCTGGATGGGACTATATTGACTTCTATGGGAAAGTTTTCTAGGCATGGTCTTTGACCTGTGCAGAGGTGCGGAGGGAGTAAATAAGTTTTGAAAATCACCTATTGTGAATGGTGGATTCTGTGTTATCAAGTGTGAACTCAGCCTTACAGGTCAATGTTAGCGTAAAGAAGAAGCACACTCCTTTTACACCGTCACAGACGGTGTGGACACGGAATGGACATGGAAATAAAATACATTTGTGTGTATGAGCCCTAAGGCTGTGAACTCCTGCAGTCTGCTCTGGCGGAGGAACAGACTGCTGGAATTTGCTGTAGGCCAGTTTCCTCAAATGGGGAAGGTGGGGACTATACTGTATAACTATTAAAGATAGCTGACCTAGATTTTATGGTGTTTAATCATTGAGAATGATCTTTACTGGACTATTATTAGGACGTTATAATGAAAATCCTGCTGCCAGGCAGCACATGTAGACTGTAACGATATACTCCCAACAGAGACTGGTACACTTTTAGTGGTATATCTAGCTTCTGTGATATAATTTCCTCCCCAGTGATTTTGCCTGCTTTAGGCATATTACAGTGAACTACCAGATTTTTAAACATGATTCTAAAAGCCTCATGCACACGACCGTTTTTTTATGCTGTCCGCAAAAAGGGGTTCAGTGATCCGTGTCCGTTTTTGCCTTCCGTTGTGTTTCCGTGTGTCTTCCGTTTTTTTTAGCGGACATGACCCAAAAGATTTTACCAAAAGACAGGCTGACAATTTTTGCCAAGTGCCTGCCAAGGGATCCGCAGAAAAAACGGACGCGGAACGCGGATGACACACGGATGGCCATCCGCATTTTTTCACGGTCCAATTGACTTGAATGGGTCCGTGAACCGTTTTTCACGGACAAGAATAGGACAGGTTATATTTTTTTGATGGACTGGAATCACGGACCACGGACGCTGAGGACAAACGGTGCATTTTCCGAGTTTTCCACGGACCCATTGAAAACCAATGGGTCCTGTAAGAGGGCGCAAGGTGCCGTCATGGACGGAAGATACGTGTCACCGAGGTTCCTGGCCTCGGTGAGGTGAGAGCCGGGTTTTATGTGTCAGCAGCAGCTAGTGCTGCTTGACATTGATAGTTAGTTTGGCTGCAAAGCCAATCCGGGCCGGCTCTTACTGGGAGTAGGCAAAGAGTTGGGTGGGTGCCTACTCCCCACGGTCCAGGTCGGACTTTGCTGGGCTTTTTAAAGCCAGCCACATCAGCAGGTGGGGCTGTGATTGTCCTGGAGCTGCTGCTAGTGTTGTGTTGCTCTCTGGGCTGGAAGGATGAGACCAGCAAGGAGTCGTGCAGTCGTCCTGGAAGCCTGAAGGTGGATTATCCTGCGGCTGGGCCGACCGCCAGGTGCGAACGCGCACCTAAACATCTCACAGGTGATTGAACCTGGTTTTGGACTCTTTGGTTTTGCTTTTTTGTGTTTGCTGAGTGTGAATTAACACCAAGAGACTGTTTATCGTTTATTTTGTGCAAAGTGTGAATAAAACACTGTTTATTGCACTTTCTGGACTTCTTGTTTTGCCTCTGTACTGCACCCGCACTGCTATCTACCAGAGCGACTCCCCACATTTGGTGGAGGATGCGGGCATGCGCAGTGAGGCTGGCGTAAACGCCGAAGTTTTTCCAAAGTGAATGTCATATGTCAAGCCGGCAAAGTTTCAACACGTGAACTTTGACAAGATGGAGGCAGTTGTAAAGGCCTCGTGGAGGCCAATTTACAGCAGCGGGAGGCCAACAAGCAGCAGCAGGAGACAAACCAGCTGCTGTTGCAACATGTAATGGCTTTGCAAGCGACTGGAGCCTCTCACCGTGCCCATGATGCCCGGAAAGCGGTCCGTGCAGCAATTCCCAAGATGACCCCGAGGATGATGCCGAGACCTACCTGGCAGTCTTCGAAAAAGTGGCCGTGAGGGAGAAGCTGCCCCGTGACCAGTGGGCTGAGGTGGTCGCTCCGTTCCTGGCTTCCGGACCCCAGCAGGTGTTTTTCGACTTGTCGGACGACTAAGCCGGCCGATTATGACACAGTGAAAGGAGAGATCCTAGCCAGACTGGGGGTGAACGTGCTGGTCCGCGCTCAAAGAGTCCACCAGTGGGACTTTAAAACAACTGAACCTGCTAGGCCGCAGTACTACGATCTGCTGCACAGGCTGCAAAAGTGGCTGCAGCCTGATCTACTAAGTCCTACTGCCATGCTGGATCGACTGTTGGCGGACATCTTTGGAGGGCCCTGCCTTATCCCCTCCAGCACTGGGTCGGCCAGGCGTCTCCGGTAAGTGCCCTGGAGATGGTCGACCTGGTGGAGCGTTACGAGGCCACCAGAAACCTGCAGGGGAGTCTTGCTGGGAAGGGGCCAGTCAAACCCTCGGAGGCCTCCACCCCAGTTCCGACGACCGGCGACAGAGAGACCTGCACGGAATGTATCCCCTGCGGATCCGCCTCCTGTGGTATGCTGGAGGTGTCAGGAGCCAGGCCACATCAGGGCCGACTGTCCGCATCAGGGTGAGCCGATGGATGTGAACTACGGGTATCGCCACTCCCTGTATGCACGGAAGCTGTGTGCAACTGGCACCCGTGAGGGGCAGGACAATAACCACCTGTGTCAGGTAGCGGTGGGAGATTCTCTGGCGGTGGCCCTGCTGGACTCTGGGAGTTTAGTCTCCCTGGTAAGAGCGGCCCTAGTACGGCCTGCGGAGTATACCGGCCGTAAAGTCGGGGTCCTATGCATTCACGGAGACTTAAAAGACTACCCCACTGCATTAGTGACTTTGTCCACAGCTGCTGGTAAGTGGACCCACGAGGTGGCTGTCGCTACCACACTCCCACATGAACTGATACTTGGGAGGGACTTCCCAGGTTTCCCGGCGCTGTGGCCGGCTATAAAAGTGTCGGATGGGCCCGAGACAGGGGTAACCCTAGTAGAGTGGCCTGATACCACTGGAAGGCCAGAACCCTGGGAGCCCGAATCTGAAGGGCCAGCGGTAGGGGTGACCACTGCTCCAGCGGTAGAGGGGGAGACAACCCCACTGGAGTGTAATGGTGGGAGACACGGAGGACTTGCCACCGGGACCTGAGTTGGCAGACCTCAATGTCTCCGGGGAAAATTTTGGGACCGCACAACACCGGGACCAAACCCTAACCAGGGCCTGGGAAAGTGTGGTAATGATTGACGGTAAACCCCAGAAACCTGGGGCTGAATTAATGTTTCCACGATTTATTATTCTTCAGGATATGTTGTATCGGGTGAACCAAATCCGAGGTGAGCCAGTTGAACAGTTGGTGGTGCCCACCGCATATCGCAAGCTTGTTATGGAGCTTGCCCACCAACATGTTCTTGGGGGACACATGGGGTGGCAGAAAACGCAGGACCGCGTACTACAGCGATTTTACTGGCCCGGTTTGTTTAAGGAAGTAGAGGAGTTCTGTAAGTCCTGTCCGACCTGTCAGGTAAATAGCCCCCAGCCGCATTACAGAAGTCCCCTGGTCCCTCTCCCAATAATTGAGGTCCCATTCGAGCGTATTGCCATGGATCTGGTCGGACCCGCACCGAAGTCTGCTAGGGGTCACCAACATATCCTGGTGATTCTGGACTATGCTACTCGATATCCAGAGGCGGTGCCTCTTCGACACACATCGGCTAGGCTCATTGCAAAGGAGTTAATGGAGATGTTTACCCGGGTGGGCCTACCTAAGGAGGTTCTGACGGACCAAGGGACCCCTTTTATGTCTAAGATTATGAGGGAATTGTGTAAACTGTTGCATATAAAGCAATTGCGGACGCCCGCTTACCATCCGCAAACGGACGGCCTGGTGGAAAGATTTAACCAAACTTTAAAAAATATGCTAAAAGGGTGGTGTCCCGAGATGGGAAGGACTGGGATCTGCTTCTGCCCTATCTCATGTTTGCAGTGCGAGAAGTGCCCCAGGCCTCTACTGGGTTCTCACCCTTCGAACTGCTTTATGGCAGACGCCCACGGGGCCTGTTGGACATCGCTAAGGAAGCGTGGGAACAACAGCCCGTCCCCCACAAAAGCGTAATTGAATATGTTACCCAGATGCAGGAACGTATGGAGAGGGTGTTACCGCTGGTCCGGGAGCATATGGAGGCAGCCCAACAGGCCCAAAGTAGAGTCTATAATCGTCAGGCTCGGGTACGAGACTTTAATCCCGGAGACCGAGTTTTAGTTCTGGTACCCACCCTTGACAGTAAATTTCTAGCTAGGTGGCAGGGGCCCTATGAAGTGCTCGAGAAAGTGGGGAAGTAAATTACAAGGTGCACCAGCCAGGCGGCGGAAGCCGGAGCAGGTGTATCATGTGAATTTGCTGAAGCCATGGAAGGATAGGAACTCGTCCAGCGATGACAGCCTCGGCCAGGGCTTCTAGGTGAGAAGGAACCAGCCCCTCACCTCGAAGTCCGGGAAGCAGCAGCCACCGTAAAAATTTCAGATAGCCTATCCTCCAAACAGGTCCAGGAAGTTAAGGAGTTCATTAGTCGGAACACGGATGTGTTCTCGGACCTCCCTGGGCGCACATCCCTAATCCAGCATGACATTATCACTGAGCCTCAGGCCAAAGTCCGGTTAAAGCCGTATCGGGTACCCGAGGCTCGGCGACAAGCCATTGTGAAGGAAGTGCAGCTGATGCTCCAGTTAGGTGTCATTGAGGAGTCAAAAGTGATTGGGCCAGTCCGATAGTCTTAATACCTAAGCCGGACGGGACATTGAGGTTCTGTAACGATTTCCGCAAGCTGAATGAGGTGTCCAAGTTTGACGCATATCCCATGCCGAGGGTGGATGAGCTCATTGAAAAATTGGGCCAAGCCAGGTATTTTTCTGTCTTGGACCTCACCAAAGGGTACTGGCAGGTACCCTTAACGGAGGCTGCCAAGGAAAAACTGCTTTTATCACACCGAGGGGTTGTATCAGTACAAGGTATTACCCTTTGGTCTACATGGCGCCCCGCCACGCTTCAAAGGCTTATGGATATTGTGCTTCGTCCACATCGACGGTACGCCTCAGCGTATCTGGATGATATCATTGTCCATAGCACCGACTGGGAGAGTCACCTACCGAAGGTACAGGCCGTAGTGGACTCCCTTAGGAAAGCTGGCTTAACTGCTAACCCAAAAAGTGTGTGATAGGGTTAGAAGAGACCAAATACCTAGGGTATGTCATTGGGCGGGGGTGGTCAAACCTCAGGTAAACAAAATTGAGGCAATTAAGAATTGGCCCCGACCTGTCACTACGCGGCAAGTAAAATCATTCCTGGGCATGGTGGGATACTACATGAGGTTTATTCCCAACTTCGCTACAATTGCTGCTCCATTGACAAGCCTTTTAAAGGGACGCAGGTCAGTGTCGATCCAGTGGAATGAGCAGGCGGATAAGGCTTTCTCTGCTCTGAAGTCGGCCCTGTGTGGGTCCCCGGTTTTGGTGACGCCCGACTTCAAGAGAGAGTTTGTGGTACAGACCGATGCCTCTGAAGTGGGCCTCGGGCTGTACTCTCTCAGGAAATCAATGGGGAGGAGCATCCCGTGGTTTTCCTGAGTCGCAAACTCACCCCAGCCGAAACCAGGTACAGTATAGTGGAGAGAGAGTGCCTGGCCATCAAGTGGGCACTAGAGTCTCTCCGCTATTATCTGCTAGGGAGAAAGTTCCGTCTGGTGACCGACCATTCCCTCTAAAGTGGATGTGCCAGGCGAAAGACAGGAATGCTCGGGTCACCAGATGGTTCTTGTCTCTGCAGAACTTCAAGTTCACAGTGGAACACAGGGCAGGCCGCTTACAAGGAAATGCGGATGCACTGTCTCGAGTACAGTGTTTGGCGTGTGTTCACCCTGTCGGGGTTGAACAAAGGGGGAGGTATGTAAGAGGGCGCAAGGTGCCGCCATGGACGGAAGATACGTGTCACCGAGGTTCCTGGCCTCGGTGAGGTGAGAGCCGGGTTTTATGTGTCAGCAGCAGCTAGTGCTGCTTGACATTGATAGTTAGTTTGGCTGCAAAGCCAATCCGGGCCGGCTCTACTGGGAGTAGGCAAAGAGTTGGGTGGGTGCCTACTCCCACGGTCCAGGCCGGACTTTGCTGGGCTTTTTAAAGCCAGCCACATCAGCAGGTGGGGCTGTGATTGTCCTGGAGCTGCTGCTAGTGTTGTGTTGCTCTCTGGGCTGGAAGGATGAGACCAGCAAGGAGTCGTGCAGTCGCCCTGGAAGCCTGAAGGTGGATTATCCTGCGGCTGGGCCGACCGCCAGTTGCGAACGCGCACCTAAACATCTCACAGGTGATTGAACCTGGTTTTGGACTCTTTGGTTTTGCTTTTTTGTGTTTGCTGAGTGTGAATTAACACCAAGAGACTGTTTATCGTTTATTTTGTGCAAAGTGTGAATAAAACACTGTTTATTGCACTTTCTGGACTTCTTGTTTTGCCTCTGTACTGCACCCGCACTGCTATCTACCAGAGCGACTCCCCACAGTCCGCAGAAAATCACGAAAAACGGAGCAACGGACACGGAATCAAACAACGGTCGTGTGCATGAGGCCTAAATAAAAATGTTTTTATTTTATGTTAATTGTTTTCTCAGGCAGTGATTAAAGGGGTATTCCCATTACATACAATGGGGGCATATCGCTATAGGTGTGTGTCCCACCTCTGGGACCCGCACCTACAAGGAGAACAGAGCAGGGAGAGCTGTGGCTGGAAAACCCCCAATTGCTGCTCCCCGCTGCTCCCATACAAGTGAATGGGAGCGCACCCACGGCCCCTGCCCCCATTCATTTCGGCGGCCCCATTGAAATTAATGGAGGGCGGCTGTACCTGCTCCGTTCTTGTTGAAGGTGCGGGTCCTAGAGGTGGGACCCGAACCTATCAGACAATGAAGGCATATCTTAGCGATATGCCCCCATTGTATGTGATGGTACAGCCCATTTAATACTTTATTGAAAACTGATACCCTGCCTAGTTAGTTTTCTGTAAAATTTTGTAATATTGATATTGACATGGAAAATTTAAAAAATGACCAAAATTTTATTTTTTAAATATGTGTGAAATAAAAAGATGATTTAAACATTAGTGCAAACAATAGCCATATGTACAGAACTATCCTCGCCTAGAAGTACAGCTCTGTAAATACGGTATCGGACATAGGAGAAGAGTTCCACAAACAGCAGTTAAAGAGCCACCTATTAGCAACCATTTTGCTTTAGGGGCTACAAAGGTATACTTTCATTAGGGGCAAAATGATATCACAGGCATTTAATACTAAGAACCAGATCACTTAGTTATAGCTTTAATAGGGTTTCTCCCATAAAGGACCAGTCTGCTCCAAACTGAAAAAATCAGCCATTATTCGTTATTTATGTGTTTTACATCTTTTACATTTCTCAGGCTTTCTGCTCCCTTTTATTTCATGTTACCACATATTTTTCACATTACAGCATAAAATGGCTGCTATCTCCATGGCTCCACGGCAAGTAACCGAGCCGGCTGAATAGCAACTACCTCTCAGTACATACATGTCAGTGGCATTCTTACCAATGGTTAGGTTGGTAGAATCAGGGCATCCCAAACTGCGCCCCTGGGACTGTCTCTGAAAATCAGGTACAGTCTCTGCAAATTCAGCACAGTTGGGAACTATGATGTGAGCCCTGCACACAACAAACCCCTCTCACAAATGTGAAAATGTGAGAACGGAGCTAGAAACTATACATAATGGAGCCTGAGAGACATAAACCTGAGGTAATTTTACATCTAAACTTTATCCAACCACTTCCTCACTGGGGTCCTGTTATAGTCCTGCGGGAGGGCAGTCATCATTGTCATATTAAGTGATGTTGCCTATATTCCTTATACTGACTCTGAATTGGTCAGCTCTGCTCTGTCGTTATGGCAGCCCAGGCTTCAGCTGAGGTCTAGTAGGGGATAGAAGGGGATCTCTGTAACTACATCATTCAGGTGAATGAAACTTTGGGAGCATGAATAGCTCCATGGCTCTGGCCAAAAGATTAATCTCTAGTTTTTGCCTGGAGTGACCCTTTAAGCAATAGAGCACGCTGTAATTATTTGAGTGGATGAATCGGAACCCTACAGGGAAACTAAAGCTGTAATACTTGTGCATGATGACTTAGATACACTATTCTAGTAAACTTTTAAAACAAACCGTAATTGAAAACTCAAGGTAAGAAGGCCTCATTGCAGAAAAATAAAATGTATGTTTGGACTTAATTGTACTCAATTGACAGACTAGCCACTTACTCAATAAAGCATTCTTCTAAAACTTGTGTAATGAGACTAGTACATAATAGAGTTGTTTTTTAAACTTTTGTGTCTGACAAAACAGCAGAATTAAGTAGCGTAATTTACAAGTCAATTATATTGAACTGTCAGCTTGTAACAGAATTCAACCACATTCACATTTACAGACTATGAAGCATTCGGAATTAAAATCTACTAAACTTTATGGGGACCATCTACACAGTAGAAAATACCAGAGTTCTCATGGCTCTGACCACAGGAAATGAATATTCTCTATATACATATCCCTCTACATATATTAACCCCTTAGCGACAAGCCTGTTTTGGGCCTTACCGACCAAGAGTTTTTCTTCCTTTTTTCATTGTCACCTTCCCAGAGCTATACCTTTTTAATTTTTTTGTCTATAGGAGGGCTTGTTTCTTGCAGGACAAGTTGTAGTTTTTAATGGTGCAATTTTGGGGTAATAGATATAGAACATCCTGCATGATATGATAGTAGTTGTTGCGGATGTACATTGCTACATTTATAAAGTCACAGAAAATAATGCACTATAATAGTAGATGCAAACATAACATGTGGACTAAGTCCTCACTCTAATGATAAAATCTGAGACACTTAGCCAACATATTTTGAAAACACATCTGTGCCCACCTACCCAGCGCCAAGGTAGTCTCAGTTCAGGCCGGTCCTACGCCAACCTATCCATGCTGTAGTGCATTTATATTCAGGAGCACAGTGCCTGTACATACAGTGTGTTGCCCCTTGTTACCTCTATGTGCATCAGCAGCTGGTGAGAGGAGGGACACACGCACCTATATGTACCACCTTAATCAAGGTCATCTATTAGATAGGTGGGGCAAAAGTGCACTTGAATGTCACTCTCTCCGGGAAACACACTGTATGTGCTGGGACTGCGCTCCTGAATATAAATGCGCTACAGCATGGATGGGTTGGCGTAGGACCTGCCTGAATTGAGACTACCTTGGCGCTGGTAGGTGGGCACAGATGTGTTTTGATCAAAATATGTTGGCTAAGTGTTTCATATTTTATCATTAGAGTGAGGGCTTAGTCCACATGTTATGTTTGCATCTATTATTATAGTGCATTATTTTCTGTGTCTTTATAAATGTAGCCATGTACATCCACAACAATTACTATCACATTGCGCAGGATGTTCTATATCTATTTTCCATGGTTTGTTTAACTTGCCTTGAAGGAGTGGCACCTTCATGTGTGAATGCACTCCTATTCTGGCAGTGACTTTCATGTGCACTTTTGCCCCACCTATCTAATAGGCGACCGTCATTAACAGTTAACTAGAAATGACTGGGCCCCACAGCAAATTTTTGAATGGGGCCCCCTCCCCCAGTAATTTTTTCACAACCCCTTCCTTTCATGCCGCCCCCTTACCTGTGGCTAGCAAAGATTGCTCTCTCAGACCGGCAGCTGTTCCATCTGGTTTCTACACTGTCTATACTGCCACTGTATATCATTTCATTGTGTAATAATGTTGAGGGGCCCTGACAAAATCTTTTAGTACTTCTCCTCCTCCTGGATGGGCCCCTTCTGGGTCAGGGCCCCAAAGCAGCCGCTTCCCCTGCTTCCCCTATAGTTACGCCCCTGGTCATTAAGGTGGTACATATACAGTTGTGTTCAAAATTATTCAACACCCACTGAAATTGAGTGTTTTGGCCAGTTTGACATTGATTTTGATCATTTCAGTAATCTTGTTTACAATTAAATCAAAGAGGCACTTGTAAGTCAGACAAATATAACATAACATTTATAATGAAATAACCACAAATGTCTTTTCTGTGCTCACATCATTATCAGTTTTATTCAACCCCCAAGTGACATTCAACATCCTTTTCCAGTTATAACAGCTTTTAAACGTAAAGCACAGCTTGACACAAGTGTCTTGCAGCGATCTACGGGTATCTTCGCCCATTCTTCATGGACAAAAGCCTCCAGTTCAGTCACATTCTTAGGCTTGCGCACTGCAACTGCTTCCCTGTACCTGTAGAAGCAAAACAGCCCCAAAGCATGATTGACCCCCCGCCATGTCTCACAGTAGGCAAGGTGTTCTTTTCTTCATAGGCCTTGTTTTTCCTCCTCCAAACATAGCGTTGATCCATGGGCCCAAACAGTTCTAATTTTGTTTCATCAGTCCACAGAACACCATCCCTAAACTTTTGTGGTTTGTCCACATGACTTTTGGCATACTGCAGTCAACTCTTCTTATTCTTTGGAGACAGCAAGGGGGTGCGCCTGGGAGTTCTGGCATGGAGGCCTTCATTACGCAGTGTGTGCCTTATTGTCTGAGCTAACACTCCAGTACCCGCATCTGACAAATCTTTTTTCAGTTCCTCAGCAGTCACACAGGGACTTTTCTCCACTTTGTGCTTCAGGTAGCGCACAGCAGTCGAAGTCAGCATCTTCTTTCTTCCACAACCAGGTAGCGTTTCAACAGTGCCCTTTGCCTTGAATTTGCGAATGATGCTTCCTATTGTGTCTCTTGGTATGTTTAACATCTTTGCAATCTTCTTATAGCCATTGCCCTTCCTGTGAAGAGAAATCACCTCTTCTCTTGTCTTCCTGGACTATTCTCTTGACTTCACCATGTCTGTAAACACACCAGTAAATGTCTAGAAGGAGCTGAGTATCACAGTCTTTTTAAATCTGCCTAATTGGTGCTTATTATGCTTGATTGCTGCTCCTTGACATCCAATGGGTGTTTTCAATACCTGATCGAAAACACTTGAATGAACCTCTGTTCTTAAGAGTGGTAGTCTTTATGGGGTTGAATAATTGTGTCAATGAAGAAATCACAAAAAAAACATTTAATACTGTATTACAAAAACAATTGATGTCATTTTAGTTGCATTTGGTTTTTTAAAAAGTCCTTGTAAGATTTCATTCTGAACACAATTACAAATGTACACTAAATTCCCTAAAACCCTTTACAGCATTGGGGGTTGAATAATTTTGAACACAACTTTAGGTGTGGGTTCCTTCTCTCACTGGCTGTTGATGCACATAGAGGTAACAAAGGGCAACACACTGTATGTGCAGGGACACCGTTCCTGAATATAAATCCGCTGCAGAATGGATAGGTTAGCGTAGGACCTGCCACCTATTATTATAGTGCATTATTTTCTGTGCCATTTTGGGGTACACAAAACTTTCTGATTAAGGGTACTTTTACACTTGCGGCATGACGGATCCGGCAGGCTATTCAACCGGATCCGTCCTGCCGCAATTGCCCGTGCACTGCCGTGCTGCCGCTCCGTCCCTATTGACTATGATATGGTGGGGGGCGGAGCTACGGCACAGCACAGCAGTGCACAGCAAAGAACGCCGGACTGAAAAGTCGGACATGCGCTGTAGCTCCGCCCCCCGCCCCATTATAGTCAATGGGGACGGAGCGGCAGCACGGCAGTGCACGGGTACTTGCGGCAGGACGGATCCGGCAGGCTGAATAGCCTGCCGGGTCCGTCCTGCAGCAAATGTAAAAGTACCCTAACTTTTATTAACTCTTTCTGGGAGGGAGATGGGAAAAACAGCAATACTGCCACTTGGTTTTTATGTTATAAATTTTACTGCGTTTTTTTTCGGTATAAATAACATAATATCTTTATTCTCTGGTTCAGTATGATTACAGCGATACCAAATACATATAGTTTTTTTTCTGTTTTACTACTTTTGTTCAATAAAACCCCTTTTTTAAAAAGGAATAAAATCTTTTTACACTGCGGCTTCCCAAGACCCATAAATGTTTTATTTTAATTTCTATGTAGTTGTGTGAGGGGATGATTTTTCCAGGACGACTTGTAGTTTTCATTTGTATCATTTTGGAGCAAATGACGCTTTTGATTGCTTGTTATTAAATTTTTTCAGTGGCAACTAAGTATAAATGATCAATTTGGTCATTAAAAAAAAAAATGTTTTACAGGGTTCATCGTAGGGGATAAGTAACAGGATATTTATATAGTGTGGGTCATTATGGACATGGCAATACCAAACATATGGGGGTGATTTTTTTTATTTTTTATTGAAAAGCATGTTTTCAATAGGAAAAAAAATCGCATTTTTACTGGAACTTTTTTATTTAATAAATGTGTTTTTTTTTTTTTAATTTTTACCACTTAATAGACCCACAAGGAGACTATAATAGACAATATTCTGATTCATTTTAACTACTACAGGACCGCCTAACGCAGGGATGCGTCCTGCGGGCGGTCCTGTAGCTCTGAGATGACGCGTCGGCGCGTCATCTCGTGATAGCCGAGAGTTCCTGTGAATCTCATTACCCGTATGCTCAATATACGGAGAATCGCAGAAACTCCTAATGCTGGCCATACGTGTAATGATTGCAGAGACCCTCAAATGCCAGGGCAGTACAAAAACCCCACATGTGACCCCATTTTAGAAAGAAGACACCCCAAGGTATTCCATGAGGGGTATGGTGAGTTCATGTAAAATTTTATTTTTTGTCACAAGTTAGTGGAATATTAGACTGTAAAAAAAAAAAAAACAATTTCCGCTAACTTGTGCCAAATTTTTTTTTTTCTGTGAACTCGCCATACCCCTCACAGAATACCTTGGGGTGTCTTCTTTCCACAATGGGGTCACATGTGGGGTATTTATACTGCCCTGGCATTTTAGGGGTCCTAAAGCGTGAGAATCCAAATGCGTAAAAATGGCCTGTGAAATCCTAAAGGTACTCATTGGTTTTAGGGCCCCTTTGCGCATCTTGGCTGCAAAAAAGTGTCACACATATGATATCGCCGTACTCAGGAGAAGTAGGGCAATGTGTTTTGGGGTGTATTTTTACATATACCCATGCTGGGTGTGAGAAATATAAACGACAACTTTTTAAATTTTTTTATTCAAAGTTGTCAATTTACAGAGATATTTCTCTCACCCAGCATGGGTATATGTAAAAATACACCCTAAACACATCGCCCTACTTCTCCTGATACGGCGATGCTCATGTGTGACACTTTTGCAGCCAAGATGCGCAAAGGCCAAATTCCAACGAGTACCTTTTAGGAGGAGCATTTTACGCATTTTCTTCTCACGCTTTAGGGCCCCTAAAATGCCAGGGCAGTATAAATACCCACATGTGACCCCATTTTGGAAGAAGACACCCCAAGGTATTCGCTGAGGGCATAATGAGTCCATGAAAAATTAAAATTTTTGTCAAAAGTTAGCGGAAAGGGAGACTTTGTGAGAAAAACTATAAAAATCAATTTCCACTAACTTGTGCCAAAAAAAATCTTCTATGAACTCGCCATGCCCCTCATGGAATACCTTGGGGTGTCTTCTTTCCAAAATGGGGTCACATGTGGGGTATTTCTACTGCCCTGGCATTTTAGGGGCCCTAAAGCGTGAGAAGAAAAATGCGTAAAAATGCCCTCCTAAAAGGTACTCATTGGAATTTTGGCCCCTTTGCGCATCTTGGCTGCAAAAAGTGTCACACATGTGGTATCGCCGTACTCAGGAGAAGTAGGGCAATGTGTTTTAGGGTGTATTTTACATATACCCATACTGGGTGAGAGAAATATCTCTGTAAATTGACAACTTTGAATAAAAAATGTAAAAGTTGTCATTTACAGCTGATATTTCTCACATGCAGCATGGGTATATGTAAAAATACACCCCAAACACATTGCCCTACTTCTCCTGATGCGGCGATACCACATGAGTGACACTTTTGCAGCCTGGATCGCAAAGGGCCCTAAAACCAATGAGTACCTTTAAGATTTCACAGGCCATTTTTATGCATTTGGATTCTCACACTTTAGGAGCCCCTAAATGCCAGGTGAATAAATACCCCACATGTGACCCCATTTTGAAAGAAGACACCCCAAGGTATTCCGTGAGGGGCATGGTGAGTCCACAGAATTTTTATTTTTTGGCACAAGTCAGCGGAAATTGTTTTTTTTTTCTCATATTCCACTAACTTTTGACAAAAAATAAAATTTTACATGAACTCACCATACCCCTCACAGAATACCTTGGGGTGTCTTCTTTCCAAAATTGGGTCACATGTGGGGTATTTATTCTCACCTGGCATGTATACTGTCCTGGCATTTTAGGGGCCCCTAAAGCGTGAGAAGAAGTCTGGAATCCAAATGCGTAAAAATGCCCTGTGAAATCCTAAAGGTACTCATTGGTTTTAGGGCCCCTTTGCGCACCCAGGCTGCAAAAAAGTGGCACATATGTGGTATCGCCGTACTCAGGAGAAGTAGGGCAATGTGTTTTGAGGTGTATTTTTATATATACCCATACTTTGTGTGAAAAATATCTCTGTAAACGACAACTTTTAAAATTTTTTATACAAAGTTGACAATTTACAGAGATATTTCTCTCACCCAACATGGGTATATGTAAAAATACACCCTAAACACATTGCCCTACTTCTCCTGAGTACTGCGATACCACATAAGTGACACTTTTTGCAGCCTGAGTCGCAAAGGGACCCAAATTCAACGAGTACCTTTAGGTTTTACATGGCGGCTCACAATTTAGCCCCGCCCAAAATGCCAGAACAGTAAGCACACCCCACAAATGACCCCATTTCGGAAAGTAGACACCCCAAGGTATTCACTGAGGGGCATAGTGAGTCCGTTTGAGATTTTTTTTTTTTTTGCCAGAAGTTATCAGAAATTGAAACTTTTTTTTTTTTTCTCAGAAAGTGTCATTTTCCGCTAACTTGTGAAAAAAAATGAAATGATACATGAACTCACCATGCCCCTCCGCGAATACTTTGGGGTGTCTTCTTTCTAAAATGGTGGGATTTGGGGGGTATTTATACTATTCTGACATTCTAGCACCTGAAGAAACATGACAGGTGCTCAGAAAGTCAGAGCTGCTTCAAAATGCGGAAATTCACTTTTTTGCACCATAGTTTGTAAACGCTATAACTTTTACCCAAACCAATAAATATACACTTATTAGACTTTTTTTTATCAAAGGCATGTAGAACAATAAATTTAAAGAAAAATTTATATAGAAATGTAGTTTTTTTTAAAAAAATTTACAACAGAAAGTGAAAAATTTCATTTTTTTGCAAAAGTGTCGTTAAATTTGTATTAATGGCAAAAAAAGTAAAAATGTCAGCAACAATGAAATACCACCAAATGAAAGCTCTATTAGTGAGAAGAAAAGGAGGTAAAATTCATTTGGGCGGTAAGTTGTATGACGGAGCAATAAACGGTGAAAGTAGTGTAGTGCGGAATTGTAAAAAGTGGCCTGGTCATTAAGGGTGTTTAAGCTAGGGGGGCTGATGTGGTTAAAGAGGACCTTTCATCTGGAAAAAAATTCTGAACTAAGTATCAAGATATGTAGAGCAGCGCCCAGGGATCTCCCTGCACTTACTATTATCCCTGGGCGCCGCTCCATTCTCCTACTATCTGGGCGGAGACTGCTTGACTTGGTTATACTAGGCGGAGACTGCCCTTGTTCTCCTGGGCGTCTCCTTCTCCCAGGCTGTAGCTCTGGCCAATTGCAGCGCAGAGCTCATAGCCTGGGAGATTTTTTTTCTCCCAGCCTGTGAGCTCTGCGCTGCGATTGGACAGAGCTACAGCCTGGGAGAAGGAGATGCCCAGGAGAACAAGAGCAGTCTCCTCCCAGTATAACCAAGTCACAGAACATACTGGGGGACATAGCGGGAGAATGGATAACAGTAAGTGCAGTGAGATCCCTGGGCGCCGCTCTACATATCATGATACTTAGTTCAGAATTTTTTTCCAGATGAAAGGTCCTCTTTAAAATGCATATCTCAAAACGGGCATGATCCTTTAAAAACAAACCTTTATTAAAGATACCATTTAAAATGTGTGTGATCAAGTGCTAAAAAAACACTGAAAATAGAAAAAATATATCTAAAAAAAAAGAAAAGGTCCTATATGGTATAGGATAATAGTGGATATCAAATATTGGTCGGAGGAGACAATATTGGGAATGGAATAATCTCTCCCTGATAAGCCCTATATAGTCCTCAGCCCAGGGATACCCTATCAACACCCTATATGATGTAAATATTGTATGTATACGGTAGCATAATAGTCCCTGCACCCCAGGGGACTATATAGGGCTTATCAGGGAGAGATTATTCCATTCCCAATATTGGCTCCTCCGACCCATATTTAATATCCACTATTATTCTATCTCATATAGGACCTTTTTTTTAAATATTATATATATATTTTTCTATTTTCAGTGTTTTTATAGCACTTGATCACACACATTTTTAATGGTATCTTTAATAAAGGTTTATATTTAAAGGATCACGCCCGTTTTGAGATATACAATAATAATAGAGTGATTAAGGGTTTGATTCTTGAATATCCGTTTTTCAGTTTGATTTTAAAATGCTTTACTAACATTGACCAGCAGCCTGCTGGAAACTACTCAAGGCTGGCTTGGGGCCTACATCAGACCCCAGCCAGCCTTCACACACATGGGGACCCCACGATTGCATTTGCGTTGTGCTGATGGGAGACAGAGGGAGTCTGCTCCCTTTGTCAGCGCTTTATACGGCGGATGCCATTGCCCATGGCATGTAAAGCGTTAAACAGCCCAGATCATCACTCCTGCCAGTCTGGGCTGTCAGAGCAGGACCGCGGCTCACAGTAAAAAAGCGGCGGCCCAGCCTATGGCCCTTTAGTGACCACCATAAAAAGTCGTATGGGTGGTCACTATAGGGTTAAACTTTAAATGGGTAATGGGTAACTGCACCCTTGCTCCATTTGAGGATCTTCCAGTCCCTAGCTTGTTTAATTTCAGCTGGGATAAGGACAGGGACGTATTCACTTGTTGAAATAATGAATATGATTCTGTATATTGCACTACATTATGTGACTGCCAGTTTCCAGACACAGTGTTATGTTGTTAATAAAGTACTAAAAAAAAACACAAGGCAGGAAGGGGCGAATACTTGCTGCACATGTACAGAGAGAGAGAGCTGAGAGAGAGAGAGAGAGAGAGAGAGAGAGAGAGAGAGAAGAAAGCAGAAGTGCTGAGATTCTGATCTTACTGGAAGTTATATTCATATGTTTTGCTGTTATTTCTGAATAAAACCATGTTGTTCATCATGCTATGCCTTATGGAGACCTGATTAATCCTCTGCCAACAGGTTATGTGTTCAGAAGCACACAACATGCAGAAGGACAACAAAGAAACAACCACGAAAGAACAAGTAAAGATGGCCACCAGCAGCCTATTTACTTATACTAGAAAAGGATTGGACAATTGCTACTATATAAAGCATAGCTAGGCCTTCTGTAAAGGTCATATATCTCAGTCTGAATATGTATATATGCATATCCGGTGCTAAACTAAACTCTATTATAAACGACCACATGCCAGATTTAGTATTATCTAGAAAGACATCTCTTAACCGTCAGATAGTGAATTAAGCTGTCACTTCCAGACGGAATTAAAATGTTTCAACAGCAGTGCCATTTTATCGTTTTGTCATAAAGCAGATATTGCACTGAATAATCCCTACAAAGTGATAGTCAGTGATTTAGAACTTTTGACACTGAGTGCCTGTGATGGATTTTCATTATCCGGCAGCAACATTGACATGCCAATCAGAAGATAATATAATAATTCAAGCAATAAGAATTGACTGTCTAACAAGCAGGACTAGAACACTGGGTATGATCAATGCAATGCAGTAGAGTCTCCGCTATAGATAAGACTTGTAACACCAGGTTCTTTAGCATATCTAAAAAAAAAATACATATACAGTACATTTATTATTTCCATTACCTAAGAGACATACCCAGCTGTAGCAATGTGTTATGCCAAGAGCAGACTACATGTCACATTCAATTTTCCAGCTGTTTTTTCATACACGTAATCTTATGTAAAATTAAGAGGACTTTAATAGGGTATTTCCATCATAGAATGTAATGGTGTATCCATAATATAGAAATATATGAAATAAAGCAATTGCAGAGGGAGAAAAAGAAACATTTGTATAGACGGCACAAAATAAAAGTATAAAATGGCTTCAAGACAAGAACTAAACATTAGGTCTGAGTCATTGAGCCTGGCAAACTCATTCACATTTACTGATGGATGGGCTGAGGTCCACTCCTCGACTGCAATCCTTTCTACAATTCTAATACCCCTTTTACACCACATTAACTCCGTTACAAAATGCTGATTACAAACCTGGAGCCAGAACATAAGTAAGATAAAAGGTGAAAAGTACCGAAAAGTGCAATCTCAATGGTGCGCTGGATTGCAGTTTAGAAAATATTTTATATTAAATGAGCAGAGTGCGTAATAAAAGAAAGAGAACAATTCAGAAACATACCAACGTGATAGCAACGGTGCTTCATTATCCTATCTATAAAAGATTTATTGTTTCACAGTGTTTTCTCATTTGCATTATTATCTAATTTACAGCTAAATGCCTCAAAATATTTCTGTCAGAAGGGAAATAAAAAGTTTTAATATATTCATGAATTTTAATGGCTTTGGAGAGGTGCAGAAGACATTATAAACATTCATGAATTTGGTTGTGTTTGCATGTATAAAAGCAAACATCCACTATTAACACTTCCTTAACCTTTGGCTTTAAGGCCATGTTCAGATTAGATAGAGTTTTCATAGTGTTTTGATAAATTTGAAGTACAATACGTGTGAATGAAGTTTTCCACACATTGGGGGAAAGGGGGGGGGGGGTTATCAACTCCGAAAAAAGGGAATGCTGAGGATTTTCAAATTCACAGTATTCCCAATCTGTTGCAAAAATTGCACTGGATTTCCACAGCAGATTTCACTCTTTGCAATGCATATGGAATAAATCTACAGCAAATCTGCAACAGATTCTGCCTGTAACACTTAGGCAGACTCTGCGGAGGTAATTCTTAATCCTTAAATGCTTTTGTGAGGGTAGTCCAACCATGCACTAGAAAGGTAAACTGTGTTCTTTGGGCCCAATGATGAGGGGATGATTCATACCAAGTTTTGCACATCCAATTTTAATTGCATTATAAATGTTGTTGTTATTTCATACACAGGACATATCATCAGTAAAGGTCTAATAGGTTATTAGCAAGGGTGGGATTCAAATTGTTAACAATAGGTTCCCAACTCAACGGCGGACATGCGGCATCACGGCGCATGTTTACATATTACATACACCATATATATGCAACACACATACACATAAATATACCATATGCCCTGTACATGGTACACATACATAAATAAACCATATATACACTACACACACATACCACCCAAGTAAGGAACTAAATCAGCGGGGCGCACAAAGTGATGGAAGTGAACATCTCCAGCTGCCCTGCCACCGCCAGAGCACCGGATTGGGACTCAGATATTAACATAGTTCTCCGATCTAGTTTTAATTTTAACAACTGGATCTGGAGAACTGGAGGGAACTGGCTGAATCCCATGCCTGGTTACTAGTAAATCAACCAATAAAAAACATACAATAGAGGCGAGTGAGCTCCAAAGTCAGCTTCACATGGGGTTGTCTTCTGTTGGAAATAATCACATCCAAATAAGCACTTGAGAGAGGGGGTATGGCACCCCAAAATGTCATCCATGACTCTGTCATTCCAACCATCTGTAATAAATAAAGGCTCTGTAATCATCTCCCATGTCTTGCTGAAGAAAGTGTCTAGGGAGAGCTAGAAACTTGGTGAAGCAGGCTTATAGGCGGCATGGCTCCTAGGTAATTCCCCTATTACTTTAGATGCCCGCCTTTGAACCCATTTAATCTCTGCTATGGATTTTTTGTTCACAGATAACCCAAATTGCACATCATTTTCCATGTAGTATCTGACTAGTGACTTGTAAATAGTAGACCTATGTTCCTGTCATGTGTGTCTTTGACCCTTTTGATGCAACCTATTATCTTATGCCTTACATTTATCAATGTTAAACCCAAGCCTCAAACTTACCCAGATCCATCTGTAGCAGTATACTGTCCTCTTTTGTGTTAATTACTTTACACAGTACACAGCAAAAATGAAAACATTTTCTGTACAGCCCCTATACAAGATCAATAATAAATATATTGAAGAGAATAGGGCCCAATACTGACCCCTGAGGTACCCCACTAGTGACAGTGACCCAATCTGAGTGTGTACCGTTAATAACCACTCTCTGTTTTCTATCACTCAGCCAGTTACTTACCCACATACAGATATTTTCTCCCAGTCCGAGCATCCTCATTTTATATACCAACCTTTTATGTGGTACAGTGTCAAATGCTTTAGAGAAGTCCAGATATACGACATCCATTGATTCGCCGCTGTCAAGTCTAGAACTTACCTCCTCATAGAAACTGATTAAATTAATTTGACATGACCGATCCCTCATAAAGCCATGCTGATATGGCGTCATTTGCTTATTTTCATTGAGGTGCTCCAGAATACTTTGAACTATTTACCCACAATAGATGTTAAACTTACCAGGCCTTTAGTTTCTGGGCCCATTTTTGCCACATTTGCCATGCACCAATCCTGTGCTACAGACTGTTAGTATCGGGTCTTTTATACTGACTTTTCTTGTGAGGAGTTCACTTTAAAGGTGCTATACATATAATTTCCAATAAAAGAAAATGAACAAAGCCGCCAAACTATTCATCCTTCAAGCGTGAGAATATAATTGCTGTTTTATTTCTTATGATAGATACAAAACGTATATTCTTAGTGAGAAATCATTTCCAGTGTATTGTAAAATTTACAGACATAAAATATAATTTCCACTTGCTGCTGAAAGTGAATTCAAATTAAATAAAAACTCATGGGCGTCTTAATAGGATTTTTGTCATCAGAACTCACAATAATAGCAGGTAGACACGCTGCAGTACACTTTTGTCTGTCTTTTTTTCCTTTTTTTTTAAGTCCACATGCACAGCTTTCCCCTCAAACCCATGTTTTATCGCAATCTGACTGGTACTGTTAGTAATGGAACCATCTGCCTGGCACAGTTCATAGTGGTCATACAGTATTTATTGGGGCACTCGTTCCAGCACTGTATATGAGAGCAGTTCAGCACTGGGAATAGGGATAATCTGGGAGTAATGGCTAGTATTATGTTATGTCATGTGCATCTATGACCTTTTCGATGCACCCTGTGATATTATTTGTAGAGATGAGCGAATTTTTCAAAAACTGGATTCCCCTGTTTGCAGAATTTTTTGGGAAAAATTCAGTTCCAAGCGAATTTGTTCGTGGCGAATGTCATTAAAAAAACGTCTATTTCCTGTTTGCAGAGAGCCTTTATAGTGATGTAGAACACTGTGCCTTGCAGTAACCCGCATAGGGAGTCTGCTTTGGTAGTGAAATAATACTGTGAGTCAGTATGACATGCAGATGATAGGGGTCGCTCTTAGAATCACTGCACACTTCACTTATTTGGGCAGTCACGGGGCCAAAAGTGACCAAATAACTCAAGTATGAACTCAGCCTTACATGTCGATGTTAGCGCCAAGAAGAAGCGAGCTCCTTTTACAACGTCATCAGCTGATACCACATAGATGTCTACAGAACTAGTTCTATTAAACGCTTATACAAGTAGAGTCCCCCGACAGAGTAGAGAGGGTGTCAGCAGTACGTTTGTGTCAACATCAATGATTTTTTTGCCCTTCCTCTGATCCATCAGAACAATAACCCCCAAAAAATGGATGCTGTCTGTTGAGCATCTGCCTTCACTCGGTCAGCATTTGGTTAGTAATCCATCAGTATTACTAATGCCCAAAAAAAAAACAAGAGTGCATCCAAAACAGAGATGACACGTGAACGGAATATTTGCATGTCTTCTGTGTTTTGTACCCACTCCTGCTTTTGGCTACCAAATCACAAGCTAATTCTGATGGGACCATACAGGCCTTACAGCTGCTACACAGACGGGATCCATTGTGCATCTAATTTTTCCTTTCTTCTGACAGATCAGAAGAAAGGTAAAATAAATGATGATGACATCCAGGTCGAACAGCAAAATAGTGGCCCAGTCATGAAGTAGGGGAGGGTGGGAACAGCATGAGAAGTCCACAGAGTGGCCCCATGACATAGTGGAGAGGTGGAAGCAGCATGAGGAGACCACAGAGTGGCACATGGACAGAGTGTGGAGGTGGCGGCAGCAGTAGCATCAGGAGGAGGCCACAGAGTGGCACAATGACAGTGTGGAGGTGGTGGCAGCATCAGGAGACCACAGAGTGGCAAGGTGACATACTGTGGAGGTGGCAGTAGCATGAGGAGACCACAGAGTGACCCGGTGACATAGTGTAGAAGTGGCAGCAGCATCAGAAGGCCGCAGAGTGGCAAGGTGACATAGTGTGAAGGTGGCAGTAGTATCAGGAGGCCACAGAGTGGCAAGGTGACATAGTGTGAAGGTGGCATTTTTTCTGAATTCGGATCGAATTCCACTTTGTCAGCTTCGATTTGCTTATCTTTAATTATTTCCCTTGGCAGCAGCTGCCTGGAGTTGGTTACTAGTAGGGCTCTTTAACCTTAGTGATACGGATTGTGTCAGGATCTATTCAGGAAAAAACTGATGGCTTTGCAGGCAAGTTTAATTAGTTTTGCCTGCAATTGCATTCAGTGTTTGCATTTTATCTATACAGATCGTATCCGGATTGCATGTGTTTTCTTCTAGCAATATTGGTGATAAAGATCCAGATGGCTTCCGTTTTTCATGCAAACCCTATTTACTTCCGTAGAGCCAGGGCTGCATGAACAATGTACAATATAGAACAAGCTGCGAATTTCCCTGAACACAAAGATGATGTGTGTAAAATAATTGAAATCGATAAGTCAGGATTCAGTCCGGATGCTATGCGTTCACTACATGCATTGCATCAGGACAGAAAACTCTCTCATTTCAAAAAGCCCTTAAAGGTGTTGTCCAGGATGAGAAAAACGTGGCCGCTTTAAAAAAAAAAATAACTGCTGTACACATGTTAATGGGTTGTGTCTGGTTTTGCAGCTGAGATTCACTGAAGTGAACAAAGATGAACTGCAATATCCCAAACAACCTGTGGACAGGTATGGTGCTGGACAACCTCTTTAAGTTTAGTATTAACTAAATAGTCATTTTCCATGTCACTTTAAGGGCTCATGCACACAGCCGTTGTCAGGCAGTGCCCGTATTGCAGCCCACAAACAGTGGGTCCACAGCCCATGTAGCATCTATGCGGACCCATTCACCTGACTGGGTCCACAATCCAGAAGATGCGGTGCAGAGGTACAAAGCAGAAGGGCACAGAAGCACTACATTCTATTTTTTTGCGGTGCAGACGGATCACAGACCTATTCAAGTTGAATGGGTCTGCATCTGTCTGCTCAATATGCTGTCCCTAATGCATGGAATGGGTGTCATATGTTCGTGTGCATGAGCTCTTACCCAGTGTTTTCCCATTTATTAATTAATCTTGGCTTGGATTTTACCATTCCATATGCATAAACATTTATTTATCAGTGTAAAACCAAATTTGTCCCTAAACCTGTGGAGGTAATCTGGCTCGTACAGTTAAAGGCGGCTCTGTGGCCCTTTTAATGCCATTTGTGCCAAAATCTCCCTAAAAGCAAATCTTGAGTGCTGCTAACTATGATTTTTTGGGGCTAAAATTGAAAGTGCATTCTATTAAGGCTACATGCACACGAACATATTTTGTTTCTGTGTCCGTTCCGTTTTTTTTTGCGGATAGGATGCGGACCCATTCATTTCAATGGGTCCGCAAAAATTGAGGACAGCTCACCGTGTGCTATCTGCATTAGTATGTCCGTTCCGTAGCCCTGCAAAAAAAAACAGAACATGTCCTACTCTTGTCTGTTTTAGGCATTGTTACAATGGATCCGCAAAAAAAAAAAATCGGATGGCATACGGATGTCATCTGTTTTTTTGGGGGGATCCGCAATTTGAGGTACGCAAAACGCATACGGTCGTGTGCATGTAGCCTTAGGTTCATTGCAAGGTAAAAATCCATGGATGCTTGGGTGAAAATCATACATTTGCATAAAAAGCTGCTTCCTGCAGATGATAAAGGTCTTCTACGAGCCGCTCATCGCTGACCCTCCTTTGAGTGGAGGCTGTGGCATGCATGGGGGGGTTCTACTATTTAGCCTACACTACAGACACAGCATTGTTCAGCATCCTCACTGTGTGGGTAATATGTGGTCCTACTGTAATGTCTTCTGTGAGCACAACAATTTGGAGTAATGAAGTGGCATTTTAAAGTAGGGCTACACAGCATATTATGTAGATATTACAGAAGCCCACCTTTTAGTGTAGTATTAATACTGTGATACAGTGCACAAATTATATTGCTGTAAGATGGTGAAATATAACACTCAGAGAGTTCCCTAAATGATACCGTCCAATCATTAAATTAGGCAATATAACTGCACCCTCTGTAGCAGTAGGCTCACAGGTAAAAGCGTCATGTTCAAGAATAGAGGTTGCACAAAATGCACACCCTTAAAGGGGTTCTCCGGGAATTAAAAAAATAAAAGTACATAAATATTGCTTTATTCTAAATATATTCCCAAATAACTTTCATTAGTTAATTTAGTTAGCTTGTTTTGTCTGGGGAGCAATCATTAGGAGAAATAAAATGGCCGCCTACCTATTAGTACACACAAAACCTGTCCTAATCATACAGCAGGACACGTTACTTCACAACATTGAGCTAAAAAGCTGCCTCATCCTCCTCTCCTACTTGTCAGGGATTATGGTTCTGATTCTGAATACAGCTGATAAGATCTCCAGCTGAATCCCTGTAAGAATGGAGGTCACGAGGAGACCTGAAGTAGAGAGAGGATGGAAAGGACAGACTGTGGTAATGGAGACTGTATACAAGTTCTGCTGCTCATTAGCCACATCTCTACACTCCTCTTATGTCTCCTCATCATCTCCATTCCCACAGAGATTCATCTGAAGATCATATTAAACTGTTTTCAGGATCATAATCCCTGACAAATGGGAGAGAAGGATGAGGCAGCTCTTTACCTCAGTGTTGTGAAGTAACGTGTCCTGTTGTATGATTAGGAAATGTTTTGTGTGTACTAATAGGGCAGCAGCCATTTTATTTCCCCAGATGATTGCTCACTAAATAAAACAAGCCATAATACCTAATGTAAGGTAATCGGTAGTGTTGATTGAGCATGCTCGGTCGAACACCAGTTCGGCTCGAGCATCTCGACGCTCGGCACATGGCGGTACTCGGCTTTGTGTAAAAAATACTGAACAACATCTGCAAACAGTGTCTGAATTACAAATTCCAATAGGATGGGCCACATCTAGTGTCCATAGTGTGTGGCTTTGTGTAAAAAATACTGAACAAAATCTGCAAACAGTGTCTGAATTACAAATTCCAATAGGATGGGCCACATCTAGTGTCCATAATCTGTGGTGTTCTGTAACCAATAGTGTATAACCTCTGCAAACAGTGTCTGCATTAGTGATGAGCGGCAGGTGCCATATTCGATTTCAACAAAATTCGCGAATATTCGATAGAATATTTGTTTCATATTCGTTGAAATCAAATATTCGTCATTATCGTGATTAATATGCGATTTAAATAATCGCGTATTGCGATTGTAACTTAAGGCTACTCTCCTATTGGTTTGATATCTAGAAATAATGAAGTTGTAATCAAGTTATAATAATCACATTGCGATTTCAACTTAACACTGCTATATTCCATATTCGTTAATTCTAGCCTAATATGTAATATAGCAGTGCTAAGTTGTAATCGCAAAGCGATTAATATAACTTGAATTAATCGCATTGCGATTTAAACTTAGACCTGATCAAATAGGAAAGTTGACTATAGAGACTGCTGAGTTTAATTCGCTATGCGATTATATTATTATTTTTTTTGTTTTAATAAATAGAATAATTATAATAATTATCAAGTATAATTATTCTATTTATTTAAAAAAAAGCAAAGTAATATAATCGCATAGCGAATTAAACACAGCTGTCTCTATAGTCAGCCCTCCTATTTTATTGCTAGAATTAGCGAAGTTGACGAATACGTAGCTAAAACGAAGATGGAGAATACTTCGTTATCTTCGTTTTGAGGAATAGGATGAATACATTCGTCATATTCGCTAATTCTACCAAGCCAACCATAGTAAGTTTAAAGTCTAAGTTTAAATCGCAATGCGAATAATTCAAGTTATATTAATCGCATTGCGATTACAACTTAGCACTGCTATATTACATATTAGGCTAGAATTAACGAATATGGAATATAGCAGTGTTAAGTTGAAATCGCAATGTGATTATTATAACTTGAACGACTTCATTATGATTTGCCGCCTCGTCTATTTCGTTTAGCAGTAGATTTTCTGTGGACTCTGGTATATTAGGTGGTTTATAATAAACTCCTATTAGTAATTTATTATTGTTTTTTGCTCATCTATTTCTACCCACAGTGACATCACATGTTCATGTCCCTCACAGATGTATTCTCGGATTGTGGGCTTTAGACAGGACTTCACATAGAGGCAGACCCCTCCCCCTCTACGGTTTTGACGATCCTTTCTAAACAGGTTGTAACCTTTTATATTAACTCCCCAGTCATAGCTATCATCGAGCCATGTCATAGTTATTCCCACTATGTCATAGTCCTCCTCACACATCACTAATTCCAGTTTACCAGTCTTGTTAGTCAGGCTTCTGGCATTAGTATACATACATTTGAGAGGTTTATGTGTATTTTTTAACCTACACCTTTCATTCTGAACTGTTCTAGTCCCCCCTTCCATTCCTCCCCCAGTCACTCTACCTCGCCCCTGGTCTCTATCTGCACTATCTTCCCCTCTTATAATGTACAGTTGTGTTCAAAATTATTCAACCCCCACTAAAATTGAGTGTTTTGCCCAGTTTGCCATTGATTTTGATCATTTCAGTCATCTTGTTTACAATTAAATCAAAGAGGCACTTGTAAGTCAGACAAATATAACATAACATTTATAATGAAATAACCACAAATGTCTTTTTTGTGCTCACATCATTATCAGTTTTATTCAACCCCCAAGTGACATTCAATATTAGTACTTAGTACAACATCCTTTTCCAGTTATAACAGCTTTTAAACGTGAAGCATAGCTTGACACAAGTGTCTTGCAGCGATGTACGGGTATCTTCGCCCATTCTTCATGTGCAAAAGCCTCCAGTTCAGTCACATTTTTAGGCTTGCGCGCTGCAACTGCTTTCTTTAAGTCCCACCAGAGGTTCTCAATCGTATTTAAGTCTGGTGACTGCGATGGCCACTTCAAAATGTTCCAGCCTTTAATCTGCAACCATACTCTAGTGGACTTGGAGGTATGCTTGGGATCATTGTCCTGTTGAAAGGTCCAACGTCTCCCAAGCCTCAGGTTTGTGACGGACTGCATCACATTTTCATCCAATATCTCCTGGTACTGAAGAGAATTCATGGTACCTTGCACACGCTGAAGCTTCCCTGTACCTGTAGAAGCAAAACAGCCCCAAAGCATGATTGACCCCCCGCCATGCTTCTCAGTAGGCAAGGTGTTCTTTTCTTCATAGGCCTTGTTCTTCCTCCTCCAAACATAGCGTTGATCCATGGGCCCAAACAGTTCTAATTTAGTTTCATCAGTCCACAGAACACTATCCCAAAACTTTTGTGGTTTGTCCACATGACTTTTGGCATACTGCATTCGACTCTTGTTATTCTTTGGAGACAGCAAGGGGGTGCGTCTGGGAGTTCTGGCATGGAGGCCTTCATTACACAGTGTGCGCCTTTTTGTCTGAGCTGAAACTTCAGTACCCGCATCTGACAAATCTTTTTTCAGTTCCTCAGCAGTCACACGGGGACTTTTCTCCACTTTGCGCTTCAGGTAGCGCACAGCAGTCGAAGTCAGCATCTTCTTTCTGCCACGACCAGGTAGCGTTTCAACAGTGCCCTTTGCCTTGAATTTGCGAATGATGCTTCCTATGGTGTCTCTTGGTATGTTTAACATCTTTGCAATCTTCTTATAGCCATTGCCCTTCCTGTGAAGAGAAATCACCTCTTCTCTTGTCTTCCTGGACCATTCTCTTGACTTCACCATGTTTGTAAACACACCAGTAAATGTCTAGAAGGAGCTTAGTATCACAGTCCTTTTAAATCTGCCTAATTGGTGCTTATTATGCTTGATTGCTGCTCCTTGACATCCAATAGGTGCTTTCAATACCTGATCGAAAACACTTGAATGAACCTCTGTTCTTAAGAGTGGTAGTCTTTAAGGGGTTGAATAATTGTGTCAATGAAGAAATCACAAAAAAAACATTTAATACTGTATTACAAAAACAATTGATGTCATTTTAGTTGCATTTAGTTCTTTAAAAAGTCCTTGTAAGATTTCATTCTGAACACAATTACAAATGTACACTAAATTCCCTAAAACCCTTTACAGCGTTGGGGGTTGAATAATTTTGAGGAGGAGCAGGAGACAGTTGCCTCCGCTACAGAGGATAATACCTATGGAAATTTAATTCCATCTGTTCAGTGTGGGTGGGCAGAAGAGGAGGAAGAGGATGAGGAGATTGAGAGTCATCCTCCTGATGACAACAACGAAGTCTTGCCTGTTGGTACTCTGGCTGACTTCATGTTCGGCTGCTTTTCCCGCGACCCACGCGTTATACGCATTTTAGACAACACGGATTACTAGTTGTTCACCCTTCTCGACCCCCGCTACAATGAGAACTTCTCATCTCTCATACCTCTGGTGGAGAGGATGGGCAAAACGGTGCAATACCAAAAGGTCCTTGTTGAAAAATTGCTCCATAAATTTCCATCTGACAACGCTGGCGGCAGAGTCCATAGTTCCTTGGGCAATCGAAGAGGGGAGACAAGGGGAACACACGGCAGTTCCAGCAGAGGCAGGGCAACAACATTTTCCAAAGCATGGGACAGTTTAATGACACCCCGCCAGCATCCTCATGCGAGGCCTACTGTCAAGGAGGGAAAAATTTTGGAAGATGGTGAAGAAGTACATAGCAGACCGTGTTAGCATCCTCAATGATCCTTCAGTGCCTTACAACTACTGGGTGTCCAAGCTGGACACGTGGCACGAACTTGCACTCTACACCTTGGAGGTGCTGGCCTTCCCTGCCGCCAGCGTTTTGTCTCATGCTGGTGGCAGATAAGCGTATCCGCTTGTCAACTGAAAATGAACAAGGCCTGGATTGCCCCAGACTTCTCGACTCCACCAGAGGAAAGCTGATGAACATAAAGGCACTTTAAATGTATTGATTATAATGTACTGAATACACTGTATTCCAATGCACCCCTTCCACCACAAAAAAGGGTATATGGTTGAATTTTCATTTTCTCCTCCTCTTCCATCATATCAACATGCTTATTCGTCGCATATAATGTCCTCGCATATATGCCCTCACATATGATGTTTTATAGGGTCATCTCACCTGCGGGCCCTCGCATATAATTTTTTAGAGGGTCAGCTCACCAACAGATCCTCACCTACAATCTGTTACGGGGTCAACTCACCTGCAGGCCCTCGAATATAATGTTTTACAGGGACAGTTCACCTACACGCCATTTCATATAATATTTTAGAGGGTCAGCTCACCTGCAGGCCCTCGAATATAATGATTTACAGGGTCAGCTCACCTGCAGACCCTCACATATAATGTTTTACAGGGTCAGCTCACCTGCAGGCCCTTATCTACAATCTTTTACAGGGTCAGTTCACCTGCAGGCCTTCGCATATAATATTTTACAGCTCAGCAGCAGGTCCTTGGCCCTAATGTTTTGGATGGTCAGATCAGCAGGCCCTTGCTCCAAATGTTTTTGAGGGTCACCAGCAGGCTATCAATCATAATTTTTCAAGGGTGTGTATAATGCTCTCCTTTATGTGTAACAAAGCATGTATTGGAGTGCCGTTTCCTTGTAATTTTTGGCAGCCCTTTCACTACCTGAACAATTGTACCACAATGTGAATGAGGCCCTCCTTTATGTGATATATAGATTGTATCAGAGTGCCTCTTGCTTGTAATTTTTTGCAGCACTTGCACTTTATATACAGGAATGAATGTTTCCTAACAATTTTTCCTCTGAAATTGATTTTATCTTCAGTTTTGTGCATATTATTGTCAGTCTGTAAAAGTGGTGTACTACTCGGACAACATCGTTCCCAGCAGCAAACTGGCACTTGGGAGTCCAAGATGTATCCAGACATCCTCCCCATGCTGTTCCCGAACCATTTAGGTGCTGTTTCCATCAATTTCTGAATTTTTCCTATGAAACAGGCACCCTCCCCTCTTCAGAGCAGAGGGTGCCTGGTTTAATACTCGGGTTCTCCCATTGACTTCCATTATACTTGGGTGCTCGGTAGAGCACCCGAGCATCCCGATGTGTTCGGCCCGAGCTTTGGTGCTCGATCAACACTAGTAATTTTATTTATAATAAAGTAATATTTAAGTATTTTTTTTTCTTAATTTCCAGAGAACCCCTTTAAGGTCAGCATTGATAGCATCTTACAACTGCAATTAGATAATGCCAAAATAAGACTTATTAAAGAGTAACTGTTGAAGAACCGCAAAAAATATATTTTGGGACACATTTGGGACCTTCAGCTCTGCATTTGTGCATTTTTGACATGACAAAACATATCGACTATAGAACAAATCGTCTAGGAATATTCTTGCTTTAAAAAAAGGAAACACTTCCACCTAGTGGCTATTTGCATTATTGCACAAATATTCTGGGTTTACTTTTAAGTAAATACGTTTTTTATGTTTTTACAAGTTTGCAAACAAACAATAGCTATTCTATAATAATAGTATAGTAATACAGTATGTCATGAAGCATGGTAAGGAGCAACCCCCCTGTGGAACTCACTACATACACATATTAGTCACTGTCTCATTCTTCAAACTTCCTAGGGCAACTTTAAAGGGGTTTTCTATGGATTGGTCATCAGTATCTGATCAGTGGCGGTCTGACACCCAAGACCCCTGATGATCCTCTCTCATATATAAAGGCAGTATATTAGAGGACAGGTCCACTCTCCTATGGAAGGGCATTATATTACAGGACTGATCCACTGTCATACATCAGGGCAGTATATTACACGACAGGTCCTATCTCCTATGTAAGGGCATTATATTACAGGACTAATCCACTGTCATACATAAGGGCAGTATATTACAGGATAGGTCCTCTCTCCTATGTAAGGGCAGTATATTATGGGACTGATCCACTGTCATACATAAGGGCCTATGTACGGGCAGTATTTTACAGGACAGGTCCTCTCTCCTATATAAGGGCAGGATTTTTTTTATTTAATAAATGTGTTGTTGTTTTTTTTTTTTTTTACCACAACAGACAGTATTTTGATTGCTTTTTAAATGCAATGCATTATCCCTATAATGCATTGCATTTTAATACCAATATTATTTCAACATTGACCAGAGAGGCGCAGCCTGTTGGAAATTAGTACAGCCAGGACTGGGGCCTAGCCAGGTAGGCTTCACACACATCGGCACCTCGTGATCGCATTTGTGAGGTGCCGATTGGAGACAGAGGGAGTCCGCTCCATCTGTCACCGCTTTACATGCGGCGGGCGCCATTGCCCACGGCATGTAAAGTGTTAAACAGCCCAGATCGGCACTTCTGCTAATCCGGGCTGTTAGAGTAGTGCTGCTGCTCTCATGTAAGAGCCGAGTCCTCGCCCCCTGCTGCACAGGGGACCTGTGCAGAGCTTACACTGGGCCGCCATAAAAAAGCGGCGGCTCAGCCTAAGGCCCCTTAGTGACCGCCATAAAAACACGTATCGGTGGTCACTAAGGGGTTAAACACATACTTGGAAAACATTACATACAGCACTACAGAACATACAGGGTCATACAGCGCCACATATGTACCTCTTACATCCAGTGACTTCTCTTCTCTGCTGTAGACATTCTCTTTCCTCTTCTTCTCCTGTCAGACCAGACCGCCATATAAAACCCTAAATAAGACCCCCCATCTCAGACCAAACCCTCTTTAGACCTCTATGTCAAACCCGATATAAGACCCCAGTTATAGACCTCAGATCACACCCGCATTAGACCTCCATGTAAGACCCCGACCCAATATCAGACCTCAGATAAGACCCCCATTAGACCGCCAGACCGCTCATATCTGATCCCCAGTCAGACCTTCAGACCCCCCTGTCAGACTTCCAAACCCCCCTGTCAGACTTCCAGACTCCCCAATCAGACCTCCAGATTCCCAGTCAGACCTCCAGACCCCCCATTAGACCACTCCAGACCCCTCAGTAGACCACTCCAGACCTCCAGTCAGACCTCCAGACCCCCAGACCCTCCATTAGACCTCTCCAGAACCCCAGTCAGACCACTCTAGACCCCCCAATCAAACCTCCAGATGCACTGCATCTTATAAAAGGAAAAGTACAGTACCACTGGCAAAGGGGGCCCTCTGGGCCCCCCTGGCTTTGGGGCCCAGTAACAACTTCAACTGCTGCAACCCCTATAGTTACGCCAGTGGCAGTATATTACAGGTCAGGTCCTCTCTCCTATATAAGGGCAGTATATTACAGGACTGGTCCACTCCCCTATATAAAGCTAGTATATTACAGGATTGGTTCACTGCCATATATACAGGCAGTATATTACAGGACTAGTCCTCTCTCCTATGCAGTATATTACAGGTCCACTCTCCTATATATGGATAGTATATTACAGGACTGATCCACTGTCATACATAAGTTCAGTATATTACATGACGGGTCCACTATCCTATGTAAGGGCATTATATTACAGGACTGAGCCACTCTCAAATATATAAGGTCAGTATATTACAGGACTGGTCTACTCTCATATATTCAGGCAGTATATTACAGGACAGGTCTACTCTCCTAACTCTTAAATATCTGCATACCACGCAGCCATTCATTGAAAGTACTAGACAAATGGCTCCAAATTTTTGCAAGGATTTTTTGGTTAATTTTAGGACAAATCTGTCCCTATGCTATGCTGCCCTTAGCCCCTACCCATAAAATGCTGTATATGGCACTGCAAGAAGGTCATTGGTGTAAGGGGTTAAACAGACTCAGGCAGGTAACAGATCAGCTTCAATTAAAAAACATAAATGCAGTAAAAAGTGTTTTAAGATATTAGCCTGAAAATGAAAAAAATCTGTATTTTTAAACTATAATTTATATAATACGGTAATGATTGAGAAAAAGAGCTAAAATAGAGAACAAAAGCAAAATGATCTTCCCAAAAAATGTTACAACTAACAATAGAGAAAAGGAAAGTACAGGACAAATTGGTCCCACGAAAAGTATAAATGGCATCTTGGTCTTTTGTGACTTTGAGAATTGGGAGCTATTAAATATGTTCTTTCCATCTGTGTTTATGAAGGAACAGACCGTTATGGGTATGTTTTATAACATCACTAATGACAACAGCACAATAACTGCCTCACTGAGGCTGACACAAGCATCGGTCCAGAAGAGATTCATAGAAATAATGAGAATAAGGTAGCTGCACCAGATGGCTTCCTTACATAATCTTAGGATAACTTAACTGAAGCACTGCGAATGCAATGAAGCCTCATTGCAAACAGGTATTTTAGCAATGGTCTGGCAATTACCATAAGGGCAATGTTTATAAAAAAAAATTGTTTAATATTACTCATTTCCTGCCGCCAGGTGATGGATCAGCATTTCTCAAGGAATAAGCAGAGTTAAGGCTCATGTGCAGTGTCCCACTATGTGTGAAAAGGGGACACTTCAAACTTTTGTGTATGTCATCTTATGCCATTGACTATTTTCTCTGTAATAGCTGCAAACTCGTCACAACAGGCTGGTAACTGCATTTACACATTTTCAGCAATAGGTGTAGCTGTCACATCATATATATAGTAAGAGGCAGACATAGGAAGTCAGTTGAGAGTTGAGTTGGGAGTAGAAGGAAGTTGGGAGAGGAAAGCCTTCCCATGAGAAGGGCAAGATAGATTGGAAACCAAGCCCAAGGACTATTGGATCCCTTCCTTTGTAGTGCCACTGTCCTGGAGTCAGAGACAAAGTGGATGAATTGTATTGATGCAACCTGTTCAAATAATAGAGCAGATGACTGATGCCTGCCGCTAGGGAGACCGCCCAAGTTCTAGTTCAGCAATCCAAAGTACCAAAAGGCTAAAGTTTCAGAGTAAGTTGAGCAAGATAAGGAAGGTATTACCCTCTCTATTAGATTCAGTTGGAACCTGCAGACCATTGTCTCACCGTGCCTGTTGTCTGGAGTTGCAGCTTACCTCCATGTTATGTACCGAGACATTACTTGCATGAATGTTATCTACCTCAAGGCAACTCTTGACTCTCTCCTTATTTTATGCCATCTTTCCACACACCTTACAGTGCTGGCATCACAAACACCAGGGACCCTGCCTCCAAGGCACCCTAAACCCACACCACCACGGGCACCTCAACCACCATCTGGCGGGAATCCCTAGACAACAGAGTGTGCTCTGAAGGAACTGGTGGTGTCCTTCCCTTCACTGCATGCCAGCCCAGGGAGCTACAGAACAGTGAGTAATACTACTACCCCCATCGGCCCACCTGAACACTCACACAAATTGCCCCTGCGGTCCAGTCGCCACACATGCACACGACCATACCTCTTTTTGCGGTCCGCCAGCCGAGAGCCTGCCACAATTTATTTTACACCTTGACAAATGTCCTATTGAGAATCTGTCTATATACATATGGCATAATGACCTGTGACCTGGATCCAGCTTTCAGCTTTTACTCAGTTTAGCTATGATTTAGTCATAGTGAGTGTTTATAAGTTGTCAGGCGTACAGAGAAAGGGGCTACTTATCAAGCAGCTACCTGATGAATTAGTGTGACGCAGAGAGCAATAGTTTGTAAACTGAGTAAAAGTGAAAGCTGTAGAGGAACACCTTTTGATATTTTTTTTATAAAGACCAAATAAAAAAATATATATATTTTAGCCCAAAATGTGTAAAATCCAATGAGAAAAAAAACCTTCCAGGTGTCCATAGCCTTTAAGGAGTACAGTTGTGTTCAAAATTATTCAACCCCCACTGAAATTGAGTGTTTTGGCCAGTTTGACATTGATTTTGATCATTTCAGTCATCTTGTTTACAATTAAATCAAAGAGGCACTTGTAAGTCAGACAAATATAACATAACATTTATAATGAAATAACCACAAATGTCTTTTCTGTGCTCACATCATTATCAGTTTTATTCAACCCCCAACTGACATTCAATCTTAGTACTTAGTACAACATCCTTTTCCAGTTATAACAGCTTTTAAACGTGAAGCATAGCTTGACACAAGTGTCTTGCAGCGATCTACGGGTATCTTCGCCCATTCTTCATGGTCAAAAGCCTCCAGTTCAGTGACATTCTTAGGCTTGCGCGCTGCAACTGCTTTCTTTAAGTCCCATCAGAGGTTCTCAATCGGATTTAAGTCTGGTGACTGCGATGGCCACTTCAAAATGTTCCAGCCTTTAATCTGCAACCATGCTCTAGTGCAGTGTGCAACCAGTGTGCCTCCAGCTGTTCCAAAACTACAACTACAGCCAAAGGCTGTGTGGGCATGCTGGGAGTTGTAGTTTTGCAACAGCTGGAGGCACACTGGTTGGGAAACACTGCTCTAGTGGACTTGGAGGTATGCTTGGGATCATTGTCCTGTTGAAAGGTCCAACTTCTCCCAAGCCTCAAGTTTGTGACGGACTGCATTACATTTTCATCCAATATCTCCTGGTACTGAAGAGAATTCATGGTACCTTGCACACGCTGAAGCTTCCCTGTACCTGTAGAAGCAAAACAGCCCCAAAGCATGATTGACCCCCCGCCATGCTTCACAGTAGGCAAGGTGTTCTTTTCTTCATAGGCCTCCTCCAAACATAGCGTTGATCCATGGGCCCAAACAGTTCTAATTTTGTTTCATCAGTCCACAGAACACTATCCCAAAACTTTTGTGGTTTGTCCACATGACTTTTGGCATACTGCAGTTGACTCTTCTTATTCTTTGGAGACAGCAAGGGGGTGCGCCTGGGAGTTCTGGCATGGAGGCCTTCATTACGCAGTGTGCGCCTTATTGTCTGAGCTGAAACCTCAGTACCCACATCTGACAAATCTTTTTTCAGTTCCTCAGCAGTCACACGGGGACTTTTCTCCACTTTGCGCTTCAGGTAGCGCACAGCAGTCGAAGTCAGCATCTTCTTTCTACCACGACCAGGTAGCGTTTCAACAGTGCTCTTTGCCTTAAATTTGCGAATGATGCTTCCTATGGTGTCTCTTGGTATGTTTAACATCTTTGCAATCTTCTTATAGCCATTGCCCTTCCTGTGAAGAGAAATCACCTCTTCTCTTGTCTTCCTGGACCATTCTCTTGACTTCACCATGTTTGTAAACACACCAGTAAATGTCTAGAAGGAGCTGAGTATCATAGTCATTTTACATCTGCCTAATTGGTGCTTATTATGCTTGATTGCTGCTCCTTGACATCCACGGGTGCTTTCAATACCTGATCGAAAACACTTGAATGAACCTCTGTTCTTAAGAGTGGTAGTCTTTAAGGTGTTGAATAATTGTGTCAATGAAGAAATCACAAAAAAAAAACATTTAATACTGTATTACAAAAACAATTCATGTCATTTTAGTTGCATTTGGTTCTTTAAAAAGTCCTTGTAAGATTTCATTCTGAACACAATTACAAATGTACACTAAATTCCCTAAAACCCCTTATAGCATTGGGGGTTGAATAATTTTGAACACAACTGTATGTAGAATTGATAGCACAGTTCTTCAGTGCTTTAAAGAGGTTATCCCATGACTAATGTAAAAAATGAGACATCATATACTGTAGTACATGACAATCTCTTTCTAACAAAGCTAGAACCAGCCCTGTACCTCACATGGATCCAGAGATCTCCCCATTCATTACTCTGCTAGATTTATATCAAGTTGACAGTTCAAGGGAGTGTCTTTTCTGCTGCAGCTAGGGGGCGTCTTTCCTATGTAGTTTTGTCCCTATCACAGCTCAGGAGGCAGCTGAAGGATGAAAGGATGAAAGTCAGCCATACAAAGAAACATGAAAAAGAACAAACAGCAGATGGCACTATAGAGATACATTTTATTAAATAACTCAGAGTCAGTTTTATGCTTTGTTTGTTTTTTACTTAATTTCCTACGCGGTAAAAATGTTACTTTTATTATCTGGGTCATAACAATTACAACAAAACCCCACATGTATAGTTTTTCTTGTGTTTAATACTGAAAAAATTCAAAACTTTTGAAAAAATAATTTTACCTTTGCATTATATTCCTTGATTTTTTTATGTGTGTGGAGCTGTGTGAGGGCTCATTGTTTGCGGGACGATTTGTACTTTTCACTGATCCCATTTTGGGGTGCATATGACTTTTTGATCACGTTCTATTCAATTTTGTGTGGCAGATGAAATGACAAAAAACCTGCGAATTGGCCATTTAACTTTTTTTCCGTTTTGTCGTTTGCTGTATGGGATAAATATTTTTATATTTTAATAGTACAGCCATTTTTGCACTCAGTAATGTCCATGATGTTAATTTGTTTTATTAGTTATGTATTTTTACTTATTTTTTAAAAACTTTTTAAAAAACTTTTTGAAAATATTTTTTAAAACTTTCTTTTTCTTTTTTTATAATTTTAAATAGTTCTCCTAGGAAACTATAGCAAACAATCATTAGATTGCTTTTCTCATAGACTCTAATGCATTCGTATTGAAGTTTATAGAAATACACTAAGTTCCTATTCCGCCCTGCCACAGGCAGGCACTCCACATGCACTAGTGTGCAGCACCCCTGTATCACTCCCGAGTACAGAGGCCACACACTACATCCGGTCCTCCCGATCTATGCCAGGGATAGCCAGAGCATGGCTGGGAGTGTGTGTTCCCCGTCTTTAACTTGTCAGATGCCAGGTTCACATTTGACCACAGCATCTGAGGGGCTTAATGTATGTGATTGAGAGGCCTGCACCAGTTTAGGGCTTTATTAAGACGGGCAGGGCTGGCTTCAGCACCCGGCAAAGCCGGGCAAGTGCCGGTGCCCATTGCTGCTGCAGGGGCACACTGAGCTGCTATGTGCATTTCCATAAATACAGATAGAAGCGCTCATTGCTGTCATTTCACTTACACAGCACCCCTTCTGGTGGGCCCTCTGGGTCACACAATGCCCGCTGTTGCAGAGCTTCAGAAACGCGCTCTACACAGGACGTGCTGCCTGAGGAGAGAGACCAGCAGGGCTGGAGCAGAGGTATGAACACAGGTTGTCAGTAAGTCTGCACTGTGACTGTCTCTTCTCTGTGGGACAGGAGGAGTGGGGGGGTCAGGGAACTCTTCAAGCTGCTGCTGGATGCTGTAGACCACCAACTTCATGCTATTTAATTGTTTTACTGCCTCATTAAGCAGTTTGCCTCCATGACACCTGCCCCCCCCCCCATATCCTGTCCTATCTCATCCTCATGAAGCCCCTGCTGTCTCCTTTTCTCCCTCATGTATCCAGAGCTTCTGTTCCACTCTCCTATCTCCTATTGCTGCCCTGCACAGACCTCCTTACCCAACTATTTGTATGAATCCCCCACAAAGCCCCTTCCACCTACTTGCTGTGTTCACCCCTCCTGTCCATCCAGGGCCCCTGTCTCACTCCTCTGCCTCTCATTATGGTGGTGTCTGAACCGCATTCACCATAAGGACCTTCTAAAGTCACAGGGTCATGTAACTGTGCCCCCCACTCCGTACTGTGCCCTCCACCCCGTACTTTGCCCCCCACCCTGTACTGTGCCCCCTATTACCCTGCATTGTGCCCTCTTATCACACCCTGTACAGTGCCCCTAGTCAGTCCCTGTACTGTGCCCTCTTATACCCTTTTATACGGTCACTGTATAGCGGTGTTATCCGGTCACTGTACAGAGGTGTTATCCGGTCACTGTATGGCGGTGGTATCCAAAGACTGTATAGCGAAAACTGTATCCCTTTCCCTGCCCACGCCAACTTTTTTAGACCTGACATGAGCAGGAAAAAATGCAGATTGCGGTGCTAAGGACCTTTGCACCACAATCTGTGTCAGAAATAACTAGCGTTAATGTTTTCCAGTATTCAGTTCCGTCCTAGGGGCTCAATACCGGAATAAATGCATCGGTTTTGTCCCAATGCATTCTGAATGGAAAGTCATCCATTCAGTATGCATCAGGATTAGTGATGAGCGAGCATGCTCGGCCGAGTATTGGTTCGGCTCGAGCATCGCTATGCTCGGCGCTCGGCCTTACTCGGCCGAGCACCACGTGTATTTGCCGCATTGCTCAAGTCTCCTCCCCGTACGTTTGGCACCTTCTAACCAGCCAATGAAGGTCCAGGTAAGCAATTCCCCTCAGTGTAAGGACATAGCAATATTAGCCGTAAGCCTTACACTGATTGGCTGGCCGTAACACATGATACCATTTCATATAGGAGCTGAGGTCCGGCGCTCAGCTCATTCAGCGTCAGGGAGAGCAGACAGTAGGCATGGACAGATAGCTTTTGCTAAACTTACTGATTTACTGATTTCACTCCAAAAACCTTATTGAAAGACCTAACAGTCCTTTTAAGGACTAGAGTGTGTGTTTGACAGCAGTGCAGCACCTTTTTTTTTTTTTAAGAAGGGGTTTGCTTTAGCACTATCTGGGACAGGCATCACCAGGAAGGGACACATTGTGCAGGACTTGAAAATCGCTTTTATGACTTCTAAAAGACAGAAAGGTTTCCGATTAGTGACATCTACAATGGGCCATCATTAACCACTTCAGCCCCCCTAGCTTAAACACCCTTAATGACCAGGCCACTTTTTACAATTCCGCACTACACTACTTTCACCGTTTATTGCTCCGTCATGCAACTTACCACCCAAATGAATTTTACCTCCTTTTCTTCTCACTAATAGAGCTTTCATTTGGTGGTATTTCATTGTTGCTGACATTTTTACTTTTTTTGCCATTAATACAAATTTAACGAAATTTTTGCAAAAAAATGACATTTTTCACTTTCTGTTGTAAAATTTTTCAAAAAACTACATTTCTATATAAATTTTTCTCTAAATTTATTGTTCTACATGTCTTTGATAAAAAAGTCCAATAAGTGTATATTTATTGGTTTGGGTAAAAGTTATAGCGTTTACAAACTATGGTGCAAAAAGTGAATTTCTGCATTTTGAAGCAGCTCTGACTTTCTGAGCACCTGTCATGTTTCTTCAGGTGCTAGAATGTCAGGATAGTATAAATACCCCCAAATCACACCATTTTAGAAAGAAGACACCCCAAAGTATTCATGGAGGGGCATGGTGAGTTCATGTATCATTTCATTTTTTTTCACAAGTTAGCGGAAAATGACACTTTCTGAGAAAAAAAAAAAAAAAAAGTTTCAATTTCTGCTAACTTCTGGCAAAAAAAAAGAAATCTCAGACGGACTCACTATGCCCTCAGTGAATACCTTGGGGTGTCTACTTTCCAAAATGGGGTCATTTGTGGGGTGTTTGTACTGTTCTGGCATTTTGGGCGGGCTAAATTGTGAGCCGCCATGTAAAACCTAAAGGTACTCGTTGAATTTGGGCCCTTTGCGCACCCAGGCTGCAAAAGTGTCACTTATGTGGTATCGCCGTACTCAGGAGAAGTAGGGCAATGTGTTTTGGGGTGTATTTTACATATACCCATGTTGGGTGAGAAATATCTCTGTAAACTGACAACTTTGTATAAAATTTTTTAAAAGTTGTCGCTTACAGAGATATTTTTCACACACAGTATGGGTATATATAAAAATACACCCCAAAACACATTGCCCTACTTCTCCTGAGTACGGGGATACCACATGTGTGACACTTTTTGCAGGCTGGGTGCGCAAAGGGCCCTAAAACCAATGAGTACCTTTAGGATTTCACAGGGCATTTTTACGCATTTGGATTCCAGACTTCTTCTCACGCTTTAGGGGCCCCTAAAATGCCAGGACAGTATAAATACCCCACATGTGACCCCATTTTGGAAAGAAGACACCCCAAGGTATTCCGTGAGGGGCATGGCGAGTTCATGTAAAATTTTATTTTTGTCACAAGTTAGTGGAATATGAGACTTTGTAAAAAACAAAATAAAAAAAATATATATCAATTTCCGCTAACTTGTGCCAAAAATAAAAATTCTGTGAACTCGCCATGCTCCTCACGGAATACCTTGGGGTGTCTTCTTTCCAAAATGGGGTCACATGTGGGTATTTATACTGCCCTGGCATTTTAGGGGCCCCTAAAGCGTGAGAATCCAAATGCGTAAAAATGGCCTGTGAAATCCTAAAGGTACTCATTGGTTTTAGGGCCCTTTGTGCATCTTGGCTGCAAAAAGTGCCACTCATGTGGTATCGCCGAACTCAGGAGAAGTAGGGCAATGTGTTTTGGGGTGTATTTTTACATATACCCATGCTGCGTGTGAGAAATATTGCTGTAAACGACAACTTTTTACATTTTTTATTCAAAGTTGTCAATTTACAGAGATATTTCTCACACACAGTATGGGTATATGTAAAAATACACCCCAAAACACATTGCCCTACTTCTCCTGAGTACGGCGATACCACATGTGTGACACTTTTTGCAGCCAAGATGCGCAAAGGGGCCCTAAAACCAATGAGTACCTTTAGGATTTCACAGGGCATTTTTACGCATTTGGATTCTCACGCTTTAGGACCCCTAAAATGCCAGGGCAGTAGAAATACCCCACATGTGACCCCATTGTGGAAAGAAGACACCCCAAGGTATTCTGTGAGGGGCATGGCGAGTTCACAGAAAAAAAAATTTTGGCACAAGTTAGCGGAAATTGATTTTTTTTTTTTTTTACAGTCTCATATTTCACTAACTTGTGACAAAAATAAAATTTTGCATGAACTCGCCATACCCCTCACGGAATACCTTGGGGTGTCTTCTTTCTAAAATGGGGTCACATGTGAGGTGTTTGTACTGCCCTGGCATTTGAGGGTCTCCGCAATCATTACACGTATGGCCAGCATTAGGAGTTTCTGCGATTCTCCTTATATTGAGCAGACGGGTAATGAGATTTTTTTCCCGCTCAGCCTCTGCACTGAAAAGAAAAAAATGAACGGCACAGATTTCTTCATTCGCATCAATCAATGTGGATGAAAAATCTCTGCCCAAAAATGTGCAAAAACAAAACGGCACAGATTTCCTCATTCACATCGATCAATGTGGATGAATAAATCTCTGCCAAAAATGTGCAAAAAAGTAGTAAGGCCCCATTCACACGTCCGTTAGAATGTCCAGCATCTATTCCGCAATTCTGCGGAATAGATGCGGACCCATTCAGTGTGAATGGGGCTGGCGGTGATGCGGAGAGCACACTATGCGCCGCCGCATCAGCATTTGCGGAGCTGCGGCCGCAAACTTCCGGGTTTCGGCCCCCAAGCATCCGGCCGCAGCTCCGCAAAAGATAGAGCATGTCCTATTCTTGTCCGCAACTGCGGACAAGAAAAGGCATTTTCTATATAGTTCTGGCAATGTGCGGATCCGCAAAATGCGGAAAGCACATTGTTGGTGTCCGTGTTTTTATGGATCCGTGGATCCATGGATCCGCAAAACACATACGGACGTCTGAATGAACCTTACAGTGGGGTAATTAGTGTCAGGGGGTGACAGGGGGTGACATGGGGTGATCGGGGTTAATCAGGGGTTAATCAGTGGGGGTGGGGTGGATGGGTGGGGGGTCTGTGTGGTGTTTTGGTGCACTTATAAAGTCTTTGGTGGTCCCAAGCAAATGGGACCACCAAAGGAACGATCAGCAGCATATCAGACGCTGTTAACAAAACAGCGCCTGATATGCCATTTTTATCTTCTACAGCCTGCCAGCGCACGATCAGCGCTGGCAGGCTGTAGCTTACCTTCTCCCCGACGTGATCCTGTGAACGCGCGCACGTGCGCGCGCGCGTTCACAGGAAATCTCGCCTCTCGCGAGATGACGCGCGGGCGCGTCAAGGAGGAACAGACCGACCGCCCGCAGGACGCAATCCTGCGTGAGGCGGTCGGTAAGCGGTTAAGCAGTGTGTTGGGCAGATATTATCAAAAGGGGCTTATTCACTACAGTGTTCCTTGGTACTGAGATATACACTGCACCATCATAAAGCAGTGTGTTGGGCAGATATTATCAAAAGGGGCTTATTCACTACAGTGTTCCTTGGTACCGAGATATACACTGCACCATCATAAAGCAGTGTGTTGGGCAGACATTATCAAAAGTGGCTTATTCACAACAGTGTTCCTTGGTACTGAGATATACACTGCACCATCAGAGAAATAATTTTTTCTGGGGAAAATAACCTAACTTGTGCCACATCTGTGTGTGCATTCAATCCACAACCGTTATCTTAATTACTCCAGCAGAGAGTGATTTATGCCCTCCTTTATGTGTAATAAAGGGTATATTGGAGTGCCGATTCCTTGTAATTTTTGCCAGCCCTTTCACTTAGTGCAGCAGTGTAACTGAACAATTGTACCACCATGTGAATGAGGCCCTCTTTTATGTGATATACAGGCTGTATCGGAGTGCTTCTTTCTTGTAATTTTTGGCAGCATTTGCACTGTATATACAATTGAATATACAGGAAAGAATGTTTCCTAACAAATTTACCTCTAAAAATGTCTTTGTTTTTTTGAGGGGGCGGGATTTTGGGCTTGATTTTGTCGCTATGTAAAAGTGGCGGGCAACTGGGACAATATGGAGTCCAAGATGCACCCAGACATGGTCCCCATGCTGTTCCAGATCCATTTCGGTGGTGTTCCTGTCACTTTCTGACCTTTTCCAATAGACCAGATACCCTCCACTCATCCGAGCAGGGGGTGCCTGGTTGTCTCCCATTGACTTCCATTATACTCGGGTGCTCGGCCGAGTGCACGAATATCGCTATGTGTTCGGACCGAGTACCCGAACACTTTGGTGCTCGCTCATCACTAATCAGGATGTCTTCAGTTCAGTCACTTTTACAGTATTTGGCATGCTACCGTATTTACTGGAGCACTTGCCTGAATGCTGGATTCGGCATTAATTTCCATTAAAATGTATTAATGCAGGATCCAGTATCAAGTGTTCCGGTAAAACGGATCCGGTTTTCCGGTCTGCGCATGCGCAGACATTTAAAAATGTGAAAAAAAATACCTGATCCGTTTTTCAGGATGACACAGGAGAGACAAATCCGGTATTTCAATGCATTTGTCAGACGGATATGGATTCGGAAACAAATGGTAACCGTTTGTGTACGGATTTCCGGATTAGGCAGGCAGACCTGCCTGCCGGAATCCAACAATGCTAGTGTGAAACTCACCTAATATAGACGTATTTCTATATAATAAATTACCCCCTAATTGTATTATTATTCCAGAGTAGGGCTAATATATTTATATCTTATAGATTGTAGTGTATTATACTGTGCCCTGTATTTCCCAATTGATAAATGATCCTTGGGAAACACAGTCCTCACTCCTGACCACCAGGACCAGGCAGCGCTCTGTCAGTACATGGCGGCCTCCCCTCTCTGCCCCGCTGTGTACTATAGCTTATTCTGACACTAAGGCTGGGTTCACATTACATTTTTGCCATCTATTTAATGTATACCAAAAATGTATACATTAACAGATGCCTCAGACTGATGCAGTACAGTGGAGTCCGTTCACCATACAGTACCATTGTAAAAAAACATATACGTTAACGTATGCATTTTTTACTGGACTCTGAAGGATACAAAAACGTGGAGTGCTTCACATTTGTATGCATCAAACCGATAGGAAAAACGTGAAGTGAACCCACTTCCACTAACATTTTCTGTGGGGCCCAGTCAGTTCTAGCTACATCACTGCACAGCTCCTTCTCTCCTCCAGGCCCGGCCCAGCGGTGACGTCATGATGTGTGTTTCACTGCTGCAGCTGGCATGAGGAGAGAAGGAACGCAGGGAGATGAGCTGTGGTTAGTGAATGACAGGAACGCCGGCTCCCCTGCGCTCCAGCAATGATAGGTATGTGAGGGGGCCACTGTGGGGTTATTACACTGTGAGGGCCCCTTACACAGTATAATGACCCCCCCAGTGCCCCCCATTTAGTATAATGATCCCCATTGACCCTCTATTCAATATAATGACCCCCAGTGCCCCCTCCATACAGTATAACCCCCAGTCTGGGGGCCACTGGGGGTCATTATTCTTATTGGGGGTGACTGGAGGTCATTATTCTGAATGGAGGGCAAATGTGGGGTTATTATACTGTGTAGGGGGCATTGGGGGTCATTATACAGTGAGGGCCCTTTCCACGGTATAATGACCCCCAATGCCCCCTATTTAGTATCATGATCTCCAATGACCCTCCATTCAGTATAATGACCCCCAGAGCCCCCATTCAATATGATGATCCCCAGTGACCACCATACAGTATAATGACCCCCAGTGTCCCCTCCATACAGTATAACCCCCAGTGCGGGGGCCACTGGGGGTCATTATTCTGAATGGGAGGTGACTGGGGGTTATTATTCTGAATGGAGGGCCATTATACTGTGTGTGGGTCCACTGGGGGTCGTTATACTGTGTGTGGTGGCATTGGGGGGGGTCATTATACTGTGTGAAGGGCCACTAGTGGTCATTATACTGTATAGGGGGCCACTAGGGGTCATTATACCATGTGGGACCCACAGGGGGACATGTAAATGGAAAAAAATGCCTCAAGGGGGTCGACTGGGATTTACATGAACCTGGAGCCGGCCCTGAAGACGGGCGTATAAAACGCCGATCTTAATAAATGTGTTACTATGTTAGATCAACATCCTGAGAATGCAGAATCGTAGAAAGTTCTTCTGGCCACCAGCAGGCCCCTTCCCTTTTGTCGCACGCCATTTTGTAGCAACATCTGCAACCTTTCACCACTCACGCCATGGTCGCGTGGTATGGGTGGGGAGGCAAGCAGGCCAATAGGCCCAGCTTATTTATCATTTTGCACAGCAGTGCTAGGCGTGGGAAATGGCTTCAAATCGATGGCAGGAAGGGAGCTAGTATAAATTTAAGTGTGTCGCACAGTCTGCTGGGGGAAGTGCCAAACTTTTGTAGAGGCCTATGTCTCTCCTTAACTTTGGCGCTTCCCCCAGAGACTTAAGACCAGTGTAGAAAACGTCAGTCTTAAAAAATGTTCCCCATGGTCTCTATGGACCTCTTTCCAGCTTTTTCGATGTCTTTAAGCTCTCTTTATAAATCCCCCTATATGTCTCAACTCATTCTTGATAGCCCGGAGAATGTCCTTACTAACTACCTAACTGAAGTAAATCCAGTCGCTCCATAGTACCCTCCTACTTTCTTCTTTATTCCCACTCTTTTTCTTGATATCCAGTGTGTTGGCATGAAATGCACCAAAATTATGTCTTAATAAGACTAGTATTGAGCGAAGCATTCAAAGCAGAATTCTGTCTAAAGTTTAGGAAAACTGATTCGCAATGAATCTTAATTTCCTTGCGCTTCCTGGTAACGAATCAGTTCTTCCTAAAATGGCAGCTCTATAATGTCACAGCTCTATAAATCCTTCATCCCGCGCGGTCTGCGCCATTGTCCTGTGAGCTGAGCATAGGGAGGAACATGGCAAGCGCTCATGCGCTAGGAACAGTTTTGCTGCACAGTGTTTTAAAAAAGAATATTGGAGAGGGAGAGTGTATCGCCTTGTGCATCATGTTCTAGTGCACCAACAGTTATTCCATTATTTTAGCGATACTATTAGTGTGTCTCAGTATGAAAGGCAGGTGTAATATATCGCCATGTGCATCACGTTATAGTGCACCGACATTCAGAGTTAATCCGTTATTTTGGTGGTACACTTACTGTGCCTCAGTGTTAAAGGCAGGTGTAATATATCTTCGTGTGCATAACATTCTAGTGCATCCAACATTCAGAGTTAATTTGTCATTTAGTGATACAGAACGGGCAGAGGTAAAAATGTTGCTGTAGCAGGCACAAGTACCAGCAGAAGGATTGTAGTAGCAGCCGCAGCAACAGGCCAGACCTGCCACTGTCATCCAGCGGTCATGTTTTAACCAACAATCCAGCTGTACTGGAATGGTTGGCAACAGATACGCACAGGCAGAAATTGGTGGGTTCCTCTGACATCATGCCTAGTTGGCATGGCCCAGTAACTGCCTCTTTGCCCTCATCTGTCCTGAAACTGCCTCTTGCTTTTTCTGCTTCCTCTCCTAGCCAATTAATGATAGCTGCCAGCTATGCTCCGCTTTTCAGCGATGATGAGCTTTGTGAAGACAATCAGCAGTTACAAGTCAGCCCAGACTTGGAAAACTGACGACCAAACATTTATACATTATTATGTAGCTGATCGCATGTGGGAGCCGGGAGAAGAGGGGGCATCATCATCATCATCAAGGGGCAAGGGTGGCAGTGTGCCCATGAGAAAGCAGGGTGGCAGCATACCTGTGAGCCAGCAGGGTAGAAGCATGCCCGTGAGGCAGCAGGGTGGAAGCAGTAGGAGATCAGTGCATTGGTTCATAAAAGCAGCGGCAGGCTTGCATCACACAGTGGTGGAGGAAAAATTCTATACTCGCCAGTGTGGACATTTTTCAAAATTTTTCACCATTAGCGTGGCTGTATGCAGGATATGTGGGCAGAAGGTGAGGCGCAGCCAGGGTGCTAATGTTGGCATGACAGCCCTGTCAACACATCGAGTGTCACTATAAAGTGGCATGGGAAAACCGTGACACTCATTTAGTGTTACAGCCTGATGCTGCAACCACTGCATCTCCCACCAGCACGCACCCCCTCTCAATCAGTCAGGGCTCATCAACATCACCAGATGGAAGCTGTCATTCCTTCCCATCAACTTCGGTGTCATCTATTGCTTTGGATGCTCCTCCTCCTTCTTCTCCTACTCCTGATCACTTGTTTCGACAGCAATTGATTACTGAGGTGATTGCAAAAAGACAACAGTATGCGTGCACTTACCCAACTGCACACAACGCCACCTCCACATTGTAATGCTGGGATTTCTGCGCAAGTGTCCTCCCTTGTCTTCTCATCCTCCACCTTGTCCTCACCCTCCCCACTAGGAACAGTTCACAGTGGTCCTCCAGAATATCACCTATGCAAACCTAGGTATTGTCACGTGGTTCTGCACCTCGTTAGCCTGGCCAAACTGAGCCTCACTGGGAAGGAACTGTTCTGCATCATCAATAAAGAAATCAAACACTGGCTGTCTCCTCGCCAACTGGAGATAGGGACCATGGCTACTGATAATAGGAATAACATTTTGTTTATGCTGTTAGGAAGGACTTACCCATGTGTGACAGGCGGAGCACTATGAAGTCCTTTTTGCGCTGTGGCATTAAAAGAATTTGATATCTCTAACTATTTAGTCCAACCAGACTGTCTATTACTCTGCTTCAGTCTTGTTTCTTTTGAGCTAATTGTTCTAGTGCCGTTCTAGAATACAGTAGGCTTAAAGAGCACACCAAATGCTTAAAATAACTTCTTTATTAACTTCAACTTTTCTTCCATATATAACACTGCCACCTCCGCAACAGATAGTTCATGTACAAACATGTGTTGCATAAAGTATCACAAAATAGTGGTATGCATAAAATGGTGGTTTAACTGTTCAATCTTATCATTTAACATAATGACGGATATATTTCTCTCTTCAGTATCTGTACTTTCACTCTAAGTTATTTAGGCATTTTATAATCACTCTGAGAGGCATATCTGAGGCTTAACCAATAGTTCTATTTGCGCAGTTTGTGCATAGTTTGGTCGCAGTTTGGTTGCAGTTTGGTGGAACTGTAAACAAACATATACAACTGGTCTCAGTATATAGTTCTGATCACAGTATTAACATTATGAACATTATTTCACCTTTCTAAATACCTATTTGACCCATAAAACACAGCTCTGACTGGAAATGTCTGTCCAGCTCCTCTTCTTTGGTCTACTGACTCCAGAAGTTTCTGCTAGGGGATTTCCCACACATACTCAGTGTGAGCTGGCTGTGATTGGTTAAGACTCCTGGGCAGTAACAACGGTTTAACTCTATGCTTTCTGTTGTTAATTCTGCTGTGTCATTGAGCTTACCTTGCATTCATTTACTAAATCTTAAAGGCATATTATCTCTTCTGCTTCTGTGAACACAATATATAACTGTTAAATGACGACCAGAAACATGTCACTGTAAATAACTCTCTTTTTCTCTCTAATATATAAACATAGGAACTGTATTAAATTTATTTGCAAGTCTAGCTATATAAACATGTAAGTCATATTGGCAACCTAGGGTAGGTCTTAGCTGTCCAGCTACACCATGCACCCTGCATGGTGCACATCTTCAATCTCATTGTCACTCGGTTCCTCAAGTCTTCCACTGAACTGCAAGACCTGTTAAAAATGTCCAGGAAACTGTGCATGCACTTCAGCCACTCTTACCATGCAAAACACACATTCCTAGAGCTGCAAAGGCAAAATGCTCTTCCCCAACATTGCCTGATATGAGATGTTTCCACCTGTTAGAACTCCACGCTCCATATGTTAGACTGCCTGTATGAGCAGAGGAAGACAGTCAATGATTTCTGAATGCTGCAGACGGAAAAGTTTACTCCCCGGTGTAACTTCTATGTTAGCCAGTAGCAGCTCATGCATGACACATGCCGTCTGCTCAGACTCTTTAGGGGTCCACTTTATGTGTCAGTTGTAAGAACTACGGGATAATTGATGTCATTCCACTCCTTCATATCCTGGAGGGGATGCTGAGAAATATGATTGGCGAGCGGACAAAAGACATGAGGCCTACATCTCATGGCCACCTGAGCCCTGAGGAGGATGAACTGCCAGGAGGAGCAGGAGGAGCTAGAGAGTGACGATGAAGACAATGCAGATGACACTGACAGACCATGCCAGTATGCAGTGGAGATAGAGACATGGAGGCCCTATGAGTCCCTTGCATAAATGGCTAGATGCATACTTGTTTGCAAAGTGGCAACTGCATTGTTAGGATTTGGGATGACTGCTGGCTATCCACATTGCTAGACCCTCGCTACCGGTCAAAAATGGTGGCATTTTTTACATTTTCTGAGAGGGATTAAAAAATGGACTACTATAGCAACACGCTGTTAGTCAGTTGATCACTGCCTACAAGTGCCATTGTCCATCCTTGGGAGAGTCTGACCAAGGGACCCTCTGCGCTCATGCTCACCTGCCATAACTGAGGGGCAGGAGCAGCACCAGCTCCATAAGCAGCAACTTAAGCCTGGAGTCTCTGATGAACAGTTTTATTCAGCCACCTTCTGAAGAAACCACCCCTCAGCAGCAGGACATGCAGCCGAATCTCAACCAGCAGATGATGGCATACTTGGACTGCACCCTGTCACCCATGATCCAACTTAGAAGTGTGGCCGCAACTTCACAAGTTTGCCATAGGCGTGCTTTCCTGCGCATAGTTACTCCTAAGAGAAATTGCCTTTCCTCCAAAAATGTTGACAGACTAAACTTCATAAAGATGAATAAGCCATGGATCAACACCAGTGCCTGATGCAACAAATCATTCTGCCACTAATGATCACACTGTAGTGTGCTGCCACACCGGAATAATCAGCAAAATGGGTTGTTACTTCTGCCCACATGCTGCTGCTAGCCACCTGCTGCCTTTGCGATCACACCTCGATTTTTGGGTCTGCTACTTCTGTAAATTGCCACCATCTTGTGCTGTATGCCACTGCTGTTACTGCCACTGTGAGAGATAGGATATTGTTTCTATATGTAAAGTATTACCCTTTTCTGTCCACTAGATGGCTGCCAATCAGATGTGGTGAGCCTCGTGTTATCCTTTTGTTTCAATTAGTAGGGTGAGGGGAAAGGGGGAGTTAAGTTGCAGTTTTTGAATGTGCCAATAAACTTAGGGATAAAGTTAGTAAACTACTCCCATTTTGGCAAAGAGCCAATAAACTTTCATTTAGGACCACCCTTTTTGTCTACCTCACATTGCCTATATAAGTGTATGTTGTCTGAATAAAGTATGCATATTTTCCATGATACCAGCCTGTATTGGTCTCATTGAGAAAGCTGTATGAGCTCATACTTACAATCCTAATTGATTTGGAGCCACACAAAGAAGAAGAGAATCGCATAAATTGCGATAACAATTATTGGCGCCCAAGGTGGGGCAGATCAGCTTGCGTTACTTCCGATTCAACCGCCAGGAGAGGACTTGGCCAAAACTATCAGACGAGGTCACAAGCTGCAGCCAAGGTAAGAAGCTTTATTCTTACATACCTACTCTGATTCTTATGCCCAAGTGGTTTCTCAAGAGTTGAATTGGTGTTATCGCGATAGAAGGGTTCAAATTATAGCCGATCTGTCCTTTAGAACGAAAGAACCCGTTTGAATATTCCTTCTTTGTGTGGTAGAACGTGCTGAAACTGAGCAGAACGGAAGTTGTTAGACAGCTGAGTAGGATATCCGTGACATAGAATTGGATCCCAGCCAAGCACTGACGAGTGTCTTGGAGGAGTGACCAGTAGTATTAACGACAATCACGTAGATTGTGTATCCCTACAGAGAGTTCTGAGTGTGTAGGATTAACACGAAATTGCATATTAAATAAGCAATTCGAGGTTATTAAGTTGGTGCCCTGCACAAGAGGTATTGTGGGATCAATATTGTTTAGCTGTTTAGTGACTTGAATAGCAATCAGATATTGTTAAGTTGGTGCCCCACAATAATGGGAAATTCTAATGTTACAGGAAATGGTGAGGAGATGTTAACAGCAGCTCAGCTGATGAAGGAAAGAGAAGGGAAAGTTTCAGTTATTAAGTTGAAATCGTTCATGCGTGCAATTGGTATGCCAGAAACTGGTAGATTAAGTGAAAGTTTATGGAAAAATATATTGCAGGAAAAGAAAGGGTGGTTGAGAGATAACAGACTGATGCAAGCAGAGTTATGGTGGAGGTTGTCTAGTCACGTGACAGATGGAAAGTTGAAAGAAGTTGAGAAAAATGGACAATATTTCTATTGTAAAGGGAGAATTTGAATGTGGTAGAGAACAAAGAACAGGACAGTCTGCCATGTGGCAGCCCTTCCCCCACCACATCTGCTGTAACCTCCACAAGTAATTCTCAGTCTTGTAGTCCGACAGAAACTCCTATGGTTCCTTCTGTCGGCCCCTCCTCTGCGCTTCGTTCTGGAATGTGCTCCTTTCCAACAGGAACACCTCCCACCGTGCTTTCTGCTCCTTCCATCCCTTCCCCATCCCCCGAAGCTCCCTCTACAGGAAACCAACCCCCCCCTTATGGGGGATGGGAGTGTGTTTGCAGACACAGGAATGCTGAAACTAGTAACATGTGTGAGATCTGTAGATCTCAAAGGCAGGGCACATTTCCTATCATAGCCCCCAGCACTGGATTGTATCCAGTGATGTCTGCAAACAACCCTTCTCAATTGTATGTCCCACCAGTTAAAAATGTGCCTGCAATGCTAGCCCCTATGATACCTACTGGAAATACCATTGACCAGTCTACTCAATCTAGGGCTACACCTACTTTAAGTTCCAATCCAGACATGAGTGGAATTCAATCCCAAGAAAATGTGGGGTTTCCAGCATCATTCTTTGATGCACGAAGTCTGTTGTCCCCAGTTTCCCCAGTCGTATTATCCACACCAAATCCAGCCCAGCCTCCTAGAACCTATCGTGCGCCCAGGCACATAACCCCTGGAGCGGCTCCTCTCAGGGGGCCACATGATGGCCCTGATGAGCCTGTGTATCGCCCTTGGTCCCCTAGTGAGATGCTGGCCATGATGAGTAGGATCCCTAATCCAGAGGATTTACCTATGCCATTTTGTAGGGAGTTAGCGAAGATCCGGAAAGCTTTCTCATGTTGTTGGCGGGATTTGGAAGATTTAGTTCAGTGTAAAGCTGGTGATTCTTTTTCTCAGATCATAGCTTCTGCGGTGGGATCTTGTGAGGGAGTTGATACTTCTTTGTTGTCCGGTGAGCAATACATAGATAAGCTCACAGAATGGGGAGAAAACGATTAGGAGATCAGTCTGTTACCTTGTCTGATATGCATCAGGATAGAACAGAGAGTGTGGAGAAATTTTTCACTAGACTGCAGCAAAGATGGGTGGATTTGGGTTTTGAGCACACCTCAGATATGCATGGGAGAATTTTGAGTGCTGCTTTTGTGGATGGTCTCAGGGAAAGTATTCGCAAGGGTCTGGTATCAGCTAGGCCTGAATGGAGAACTATACAGCCCTCCATTTTGTTGCAAGTAGCAAAGGGTGTAGAAGCTGAGTTGAACAAAAGACCAAGAACGGGCGTGGCTGCTTACCAGCCCTCTCCTCAAACAGAAGGAAGGAAACAACAATATCCCTTAAGATGTTTTAGATGTGGCAGAGTGGGGCATTTTGCACGGCGTTGCCGATCTCCACGCCCGTGGGAGGAGGAAGAGGAGGAGCATGGTCAGCACCCTCAAGTGCAACGCCCATAGGGAGTTGGCAATCCAGAGTCAAATGCTGTGCCCCTACTAAATATGCAATCCTTAGGGCCTGCCCCTGTTGTCTCCTTGACAATCAGTGGGGGAGCCTATCCCCTTTTGATTGACACTGGAGCAGCCAAAACCGTTATCCACAGCAAACATGTCAAACGATCCCTCATGTCTAAGGATAGTATTCCATGTGTAGGAGTAGATGGTAATGAGGTTCCTACTCCTCTCACAAAGCCAATACAAATTGCATTTGCCCCAAACCAACAAATGCTTAGTCGTCTCCTAGTCAGTGACACCGCCCTGTAAATTTGTTAGGAGCAGATCTGTTGCAGAGAATATATGCGCAGATAACGTATCTTCCTGATGGTACTGTGAAGTTACAAGGCAAACTAGGTGAAGAGGATATATGCCTCTTAGCAGCCTGTGACTATAATCCATTCCACATGTACGTGTCTACACTCTCTGAAGAGGGCGTGTCCCTTCTGCTGCAACAAGTACCTGCACATCTGTGGGCCTCCGGACCCACAGATGTTGGCCGTTATCTGTCCCTCCAATGATGATAGAACGTAAACCTGGTGCTCCTTTACCTCGAAAGGCACAGTATCCCTTGAGTATACAACAAACGGATGCTATCAGCAAAATAGTATGTGATTTTGTTAATAATGGGGTACTAATTGAAACCACCTCTCCATGTAACACTCCCTTGTACCCCATTAAAAAAGGGGGAAAAGGGTCAGCCAGTGCAGTATAGAATGGTACATGATCTTAGGGCTGTTAATGAGGCTACAGTTTTTAATACCCCTGTGGTACCTAACCCACATACATTGTTGGCACAGATTCCCCACAGTGCTACTCATTTCACTGTGGTGGATCTTGCAAATGCATTTTCTCAGTTCCATTACATCCGGATTGCAGATATCTTTTTGCTTTTAGTCATGACAGGAAGCAATACACCTGGACAGTCTTACCACAAGGTGCACATAATTCCCCAGTATGTACAGTACTGCCTTAGCCCAGGTTATAGCTGATTGGCCCATTCCATCGGAAGGAGTTGTCTTACTTCAGTATATAGACGACTTACTTCTTTGCTGCCCTACAGAGGAGGTGTGTAAACAAGCCTCTGTGTCTCTTCTCACTTTCCTGGCTGCAAATGGTTGTAAAGCTTCTCGTAAGAAGCTTCAATTTTGTTGCACCACTGTCACCTTTCTGGGGCACTGTATATCTGCTGGAATTAAACATCTCACCCCAGACCGCATAACTGCAATTCAACAAATTTCTCTGCCTACTACTGTAGGGGCTCTGAGAATTTATTTGGGCCTAGTCTCATATTGTAGACCTTGGATCAGGAATGCCTCTGCTCTTATGCAACCTTTGTATGATTGTCTCACCTCTTTTCCTTTTTCATTGACAGATGAGGCCGTGGAGAGCTTCCATACACTAAAGCTAGTCATCAGTTCCACACCAGCATTGGGTCTACCAGACTATGACAAAGATTTCAGACTCTATTGCACTGAATGTCTTGGCCATGCTTCAGCTGTTCTCACCCAAGCTAGGGCTGGCCAACAGCGTCCAGTGGCGTATTACTCTGCCAGACTTGATCCAGTGGCTAGAGGAGCGCCATCTTGTGTTCGTGCAGTAGTGGCCGTACAACTCATGCTTGACAAAAGCTCTGAGATTGTGCTGAATTATCCGATCACTGTTTTTGTCCCTCATGACATCTCGGCCATTCTCACACAAGTACAACCAAAATACCTGTCCACAGCTAGACACCTTAGACTAGAATGTGCACTACTTATGCCACCAAATGTCACCATCAAAAGGTGCACAACTTTGAATCCAGCCACTCTGCTGCCTCTGGAGGGGAAGAAAGTAGTAGTATGAGTCATCTAGCTGAGTATCTTCCTGACCCGGAAGATGAACATGACTGTCTCCAATTAATGTCTCAAGAGACAGCAGGGTTTGATCACGTGGTAGATACTCCCTTAGGAAACCCAGATTTAGAGCTCTTTGTGGATGGATCGCGGTATGGTGTCCAGGGAAGTTTTATACTGGGTATGCAGTTGTCACTCAGCACGATACGATCAAAGCAGAATCACTACCCTCTCACATGTCTGCACAGGAAGCTGAACTTAAGGCTTTGGAAGAGGCCTGCAGGTATGCAGAGGAAAAACTGCCAACATCTATACGGATTCCAGGTATGCTTTTGGGATCACCCATGATTATGGTCCAATTTGGAAGGCTAGAGATTTCCTTACAGCAAGTGGCAAGCCAATTAAACATGGCAAAGGGGTGAAAGCCCTAATGGATGCTCTGCTGTTGCCAACAAGGGTGGCCATTATGAAAATTAAAGGCCATTCGTCAGGAAAAACCCTTGAAGCTCGAGGAAATCATCGAGCTGATCTGGCAGCAAAAGCTGCTGCACAGAAACCCAGAGATGACTCTGTAGGGATAGCAGCAGTGCAACAGCAAATCTCCCTGCCAGTTAGCTTTGAAACATTCAAAACCTTACAGTCTCAAGCAACCAAAGAGGAAAAGGCAGTATGGATAGAGAAAGGAGCTGTGATTACCCCAAAAGGAACATGGGAATTAAGAGGGAAGTTGTGTTTGCCCCGTGCCTTGTTCCCAGTGACAGCTCAGGCCACTCATGGGAATACTCACCTGTCCAAAACTGCGATGACTGCTCTTGTTCATAACTACTGGTATGCCCCAGGATTCACTGTAGCTGCAGCCAAATTCACTCAGGCTTGTATGATTTGTGCCCATCACAACATAGGAAGGACAGTAAAAACACCTTTGAGGCACACTCCCAGGCCCGATTTCCCTTCCAAAGACTGCAAATAGATTACATCCAACTACCCAAAGTTGGGACCCTGGAATATGTCTTGGTATGTGTAGATCTGTTTTCAGGGTGGCCAGAAGCCTATCCTGTGGCCAAAGCCACTGCACAAAACACAGCCAAGAAACTTCTGAATGAGATAGTTTGCCGGTATGGGGTCCCAGAGACAATTGAGAGTGACCGAGGTTCTCACTTTACAGGGGAGGTCATGCGGGAAATTATGGGGGCCCTGGGTATTGAACAAGCTTTCCATACTGCGTATCACCCACAAAGCAGCGGTAGAGTAGAGCGACTCAACGGCACAATTAAATCAAAAATACAGAAGGCCATGGCTGAACTGAATAAGCCATGGACAGAGTGTCTACCCCTGGCACTCTTTTCCATCCGGTATACACCTAACCGGAAGACAGGCCTGAGTCCGTATGAAGTACTCTTTGGCAATGCCCTAGATTAGGACTCTATTTTCCACAACAACTCCAGATGCAGCATAGCAGTCTTTCAAAGTATGTTATCTGTCTTACAAACAGATTGTCTAATGTGTATTCCCAAGTTTTTGCTTCTCTTCCAGATCCAGACAGCATAGAGGCAACTCATTCTCTACAACCAGGAGATTGGGTAGTGGTAAAACGACACGTGCGGAAAGTTCTAGAACCACGGTTTGAGGGTCCACATCAAGTACTGTTAACCACCGCCACTGCTGTCAAGTTGGAAGGAAAGCCTAATTGGGTCCACGCATCTCACTGCAAAAAAGTACCAGAACCTCAAGTACCGGAATGACTGCAAGGGCCGTAATATTTTTGCATGCCTTACTGTTCATTTTATATTGTACAGGGGGGAAGGCACGGTCAGATGAAGTCCCAGGTGCCCTATTTAAAGCAATACTAATACAACAGAATCATAGTGTAGTTGCATTTGTATCTCCTACATCTTCACCTATGATTGACAAAATGGCTTTAGAGACAGGGTTTTCAGATACAAATGTATGGATAGAGTGGATCCGCTATACGGTTCTTTCCCAGAAGCGATCCAACTGCATAGCATGTGCTGCAGCTCGACCTCATTTGGGTACAGTACCTTTCCCGTTGAATGAGATTACAGATCCTGAGGGTTTCAAGTGCATCCTTAAGATGTACACTGAAACGATTCCTAGTAATGACACCTCCCGCTGCAGGACATTAGAATTACTCTATCCTATAGTTCATGATAAAGACCATATGGGTTTCGGTATAACGCCATACCCTGGAAATTATACCTGTTTTAATCGTAATGGTACAGGCAGAGACCTTGGTGTTTTCCCTCCAGGATATTGTTTCCATAACATCTATCTGAATAAGACAAGTAGTGACTCTGACGCTTATCCTGACAAATGGTTTATCCACCAAAATTATCAACACTCTGATATCTGGTGGTTGTGTGGAGATTTGAAGCTCCGACCCAGGATACGAATGGACTGGATTGGCCAATGTACCCTGATTAAGGTGCTAATGCCATTTGTTCTGTTTTCGCCTCTTGAGTGGGATCAAGTCAATAAGCAAACCAATGTCCGGTCAAGGCTAAGGAGGTCACTCCCTACATCTTTTGATTCCCATGTTTATATAGATGCTATAGGAGTCCCCAGAGGAGTTCCGGATGAATTCAAGGCTAGAAACCAGATAGCTGCAGGTTTCGAATCGATATTTCCCATGATTGGCATTAACAAAAATGTAGATTGGATTAACTATTTGTATTATAATC